>CM062814.1:510221846-510895881 GCA_031772625.1 Pinus tabuliformis
AGCTATGGAACTTAGTCTTCACAAAGGGTCATTTATCGAAAATGATACCCGGTACGTCCGAGAGTAACCAGCATATTTGTGTCTGACCTCCTATAAATCTTCCTCATTATTATATTTAGATCAGGGTTATAGAACGAAAGATTCTTCCAAATCCGAGGGAAAATAGATTGACAGCATGCAGGGATCCAATTCTGACTTCCAGAGAACAAACTTATAGTTCTAACAGCTGGTAACGGGTCGAGTGACTAGTAACGGGTCGAGCAAATAGAGGCCTCTTCACCTTCAGCTCTCGAAATGTCATCACATCAGGAGAACAATGGATTTGTTTCTCCGAACTTTTCAGTATTTCGAAGAGACCGTTGTTTCCATTTTGCCTTTCCCGGACGACCGGGATCCTATCTTGATCCTGTGGCGATTGTGCATTCATATATTATGAACAAGGACAGGTAACGTTTGACTTACTCCTAATGGTAAAAACGAGCTTTATTTTGAATAAAACGGATCTCCCCAAGTAGGATTCGAACCTACGACCAATCAGTTAACAGCCGACCGCTCTACCACTGAGCTACTGAGGAACAACGGAGGGTTCCCATATACGGGCAAGATTCTTGTTCTTTGGACCGACCCATGATCATCAGTGTATAAACGAGAAACTCAATAAGGTTTTTTATCAACTCTTGGACACCCCACCCTAGAGGTATTGACCTATAAATACAATAGGATCTATAATTATTGCTACCATTCAATATTAGGTATTACTTAAAAAAAGAATAATTCGATTATATAGAACCTTGAAATAAAGAGATAACTTTTAGATTTAGATAAAGGAGGATTGGCGGTGAAAATAGCAGTTTACGGGAAAGGCGGAATCGGTAAATCAACAACTAGTTGTAATATCTCAGTCGCTCTAGCAAGACGTGGTCAAAAAGTGTTACAGATTGGGTGTGATCCCAAACACGATAGTACTTTTACTCTTAAAGGATTTCTAATACCTACAATTATAGATACTTTACAATCCAAGGATTATCATTATGAGGATATTTGGCCCGAAGATGTAATTCACAAGGGTTATGGAGGGGTGGATTGTGTGGAAGCAGGGGGTCCACCCGCAGGAGACGGGTGTGGAGGATATGTGGTGGGAGAAACTGTAAAGTTGTTAAAAGAATTAAATGCATTTTACGAATATGATATTATATTATTCGATGTATTAGGTGACGTGGTCTGTGGAGGTTTGTCTTTGTTTCTGTATTTTTGATCTATCCATTGGGACAGTCCGGTTGGTTTTTCGCACCTAGTTTTGGTGTAGCAGCTATTTTCCGTTTTATCCTCTTCTTTCAAGGTTTTCATAATTGGACCTTGAATCCATTTCATATGATGGGAGTTGCCGGAGTATTGGGTGCTGCTCTTCTATGCGCTATTCATGGTGCTACCGTGGAAAATACTTTATTTGAAGATGGTGATGGTGCAAATACGTTCCGTGCTTTTAACCCGACTCAAGCCGAAGAGACTTATTCCATGGTCACTGCTAACCGCTTCTGGTCCCAGATTTTTGGGGTTGCTTTTTCCAATAAACGTTGGTTACATTTCTTCATGTTATTTGTGCCAGTGACCGGTTTATGGATGAGTGCCATTGGAGTAGTTGGTCTAGCTCTAAACTTACGTGCCTATGATTTTGTTTCCCAGGAGATCCGTGCAGCAGAAGATCCTGAATCTGAGACTTTCTACACAAAAAATATTCTCCTGAACGAAGGTATTCGTGCTTGGATGGCGGCTCAAGATCAGCCTCATGAAAACCTTATATTCCCTGAGGAGGTCCTACCCCGTGGAAACGCTCTTTAATGGAACTATAGCTTTAGCTGGTCGTGATCAAGAAACCACTGGTTTCGCTTGGTGGGCCGGTAATGCCCGACTTATCAATTTGTCGGGTAAATTGCTTGGGGCTCACGTGGCTCATGCCGGATTAATTGTATTCTGGGCCGGAGCAATGAACCTATTCGAAGTGGCTCATTTCGTACCGGAAAAACCTATGTATGAACAAGGATTGATTCTGCTTCCCCATCTAGCTACTCTAGGATGGGGAGTCGGTCCTGGTGGGGAAATCGTGGACACTTTTCCATATTTTGTATCTGGGGTACTTCACTTAATTTCTTCTGCGGTTTTAGGTTTTGGTGGTATTTATCATGCACTCATAGGACCCGAAACTTTAGAAGAATCTTTTCCATTCTTTGGCTATGTATGGAAAGATAGAAACAAAATGACCACAATTTTGGGTATTCACCTAATCTTGCTAGGTGTTGGTGCTTTTCTTCCAGTGCTAAAAGCTTTGTATTTTGGAGGTGTATATGATACTTGGGCTCCCGGCGGTGGAGATGTAAGAAAAATTACGAACCCGACACTTAACCCAAGTGCTATATTTGGTTATTTACTGAAATCTCCTTTCGGAGGAGAAGGATGGATCGTTAGCGTGGACAATCTAGAAGATGTAATTGGAGGACATGTATGGTTAGGTTCCATTTGTATCTTCGGTGGTATCTGGCATATCTTAACCAAACCTTTTGCATGGGCTCGCCGTGCATTCGTATGGTCCGGAGAAGCTTATTTGTCCTATAGTTTAGCGGCTCTATCCCTCTTTGGTTTTATTGCTTGTTGTTTTGTTTGGTTCAACAATACCGTTTATCCCAGTGAATTTTATGGGCCCACCGGCCCAGAAGCCTCTCAAGCTCAAGCGTTTACTTTTTTAGTTAGAGACCAACGTCTTGGAGCTAGTGTGGGGTCTGCCCAAGGACCTACTGGTTTAGGTAAATACCTTATGCGTTCTCCGACTGGAGAAATTATCTTTGGAGGGGAAACGATGCGTTTTTGGGATCTCCGTGCTCCTTGGTTGGAACCCCTAAGGGGCCCTAATGGTTTGGATCTGAGCAAGTTGAGAAAAGACATACAGCCTTGGCAGGAACGACGTTCAGCAGAATATATGACTCATGCTCCTTTAGGTTCTTTAAATTCTGTGGGTGGTGTAGCTACCGAAATCAATGCGGTGAATTATGTCTCTCCCCGAAGTTGGTTATCCACCTCCCATTTCGTTCTAGGATTTTTCTTCTTCGTAGGTCATTTGTGGCATGCGGGAAGGGCTCGTGCAGCTGCAGCAGGATTTGAGAAAGGGATTGATCGTGATTTCGAACCTGTCCTTTCCATGACTCCTCTTAACTGAAACAATAGATCAAACCAGATGGAAGAAAAATCGATTCAATTTCATTACATCTATCTCCCATATCGGCGGGATAGGAGTCTTTTCAAATACTCTTTTTCCAACTGGATCCTTGTAGCTCGGCTATATACAGCCGAGCTATTCTCTTTTTTTTTTTTATTGGACCGGTAAATGCAATTGTTGAAAAACAAAAGGAGAGAGAGGGATTCGAACCCTCGATAGTTTTTTTATCTATACCGGTTTTCAAGACCGGAGCCATTAACCACTCGGCCATCTCTCCCGGGGACAACTTCTATTCTACCCCTTCGTATAATCCCTAACTATAAGCATAAAGTCGGGTCGATACCAACTATACCTGTGACATATGATGATTTTTCATCATCTGGAATGGAAAAAAAAGAAACGAATTTCCCTCTCCTCTCACACTCAAATATCAAATTGAAAAAGTTTGAAAGCTCGATCAATTTATGGTCAAATCCTTTCCATAGTGCATTTGATCAGAATTGAAAATTGGGGATCGGATGGTATAGTCTATTCAATCTGTTGGGAGCTTGTAAGATCACAACCATGACTATTGCTTTCCAATCGGCTGTGTTTGCATTAATTGCTATTTCATTTTTACTAGTGATTGGTGTACCTGTTGCACTTGCCTCTCCCGATGGTTGGTCAAGTAGCAAAAATGTTGTATTTTCGGGTGTATCATTATGGATCGGATCAGTCCTTTTTGTAGGTATCCTTAATTCTTTCATATCTTAGATATGTTCTAGATGTTTTAGGTTCACACTCCCTCCCCCTCCTCCCAGAGGGCTTTATAGCTTTTCTGAAGGGCCTTTTACTTCAGGCCCAAGGAGGAGGGGTTTTCCATATCCGTAATTGAATTAATAATTGGACCATTCAAAAATGGTATCTACTTACGAATGGGATTGAACATATATGTATTTTCCATTTCAATTATATGAATATCTATATATTCATATAATTGAAATGCGGGTATGGTTGAATGGTAAAATTTCTCTTTGCCAAGGAGAAGATGCGGGTTCGATCCCCGCTACCCGCCCTTCACATGGAATATGAAAAAGAATAGTTCATGTATTGATCATTTATTTTCCTCACTTATAATTCAATTATAAATTTATAAGTGAGAGAGCAATCCTTTCCGGACCAAAATACTTCGTATGTTCTGGTCTGGCGGAGACAGGATTTGAACCCGTGACCTCAAGGTTATGAGCCTTGCGAGCTACCAGACTACTCTACTCCGCACCATTGATTTATATCATAATCAGAATGGGTACACAAAACAATAATGGGATATAGTACCCCTATCCCTATATAGGGATAGGGGTACTATATCCCATTATCACAAGAAACTTCAATTACTTTTTTCTTTTCCTACCAACTCGATTTTTTTATCCCGGGCAATAAACATGCGTGGGCCATCTCACGGAGTATGTGTCCGGACAATCCAAAGTCTCGATAGTTGGCTCTAGGTCTTCCAGTCGAAGAACAACGTCGATGGAGACGTGTAGGTGCACTATTACGTGGTGAAGATTGCAATTTTCTATGAATTTCCCATTTGTCATCCAATGATGACACTTTGCTTTTTTCCTCCAAAGATTGACGAATTAAATGATATTTCCGTTCCAGTGCTTGTCTCTTCTTCTCTCTCTGAATGAGACTCTTTCTCGCCATAATAGTTCAGTTACCTACCAGGAATCAAAATATAGATCAGATTTTAGATGGAGTAATATTATGTTGATTACTTTTTCTCTGTGGGGTATTGTCATTGTATCAATGACAATACCCCACAGAGAAATTGATGAAGAAGAATTAACCAAATTTACCTGATGTAGAGGCAATTAAAAAAGCTGCATAAGTGAATATATAACCTACGGAAAAGTGAGCTAATCCAACTAATCGTGCTTGAACAATGGAAAGGGCTACTGGCTTGTCTCTCCATCGAACTAAATTAGCTAAAGGCGTGCGTTCATGGGCCCATGCAAGAGTTTCGATCAGTTCCTGCCAATATCCACGCCAGGAAATAAGGAACATAAATCCAGTAGCCCAAACAAGATGCCCGAATAAGAACATCCACGCCCAAACAGATAAACTGTTCATACCAAAAGGATTGTATCCATTAATAAGTTGTGAAGAATTTAACCATAGATAATCTCTTGACCATCCCATTAAATAAGTGGAAGACTCATTAAATTGTGCTACATTACCCTGCCATAATGTTATATGCTTCCAATGCCAATAGAAAGTAACCCATCCAATAGTATTCAACATCCAGAAAACTGCTAAATAAAAAGCATCCCAGGCCGAGATATCGCAAGTACCACCCCGTCCCGGACCATCGCAAGGAAAACTATAACCAAAATCTTTTTTATCTGGCATTAACCTGGAACCACGCGCATCCAAAGCACCTTTAACTAGGATCAATGTAGTTGTATGCAAACCTAGAGCAATAGCATGATGAACCAAAAAGTCTCCAGGACCAATTGTTGAGAACAATGAATTATTATTATCATTAATAGCATTTAACCAACCGGGTAACCATATGCTCTTACCTGCATCGAATGATGGACCACTTGTTGAAGATAGGAGTATATCGAAACCATATAACGTCTTACCATGAGCAGATTGTATCCACTGAGCAAATATGGGCTCGATCAAGATTTGTTTTTCTGGAGTACCGAAAGCAAGCATAACATCATTATGGACATAAAGTCCCAAGGTATGGAAACCTAGTAATAAACTAACCCAACTAAGATGAGATATTATAGCTTCTTTCTGCTCCAACATTCTCGCCAATACATTATCCTTATTCTGTTCTGGATTATAATCCCTAATGAGGAATATAGCTCCATGAGCAAAGGCTCCTGTCATAATGAACCCGGCAATGTATTGATGATGAGTATATAATGCAGCTTGGGTGGTGAAGTCTTGTGCTATGAATGCATAAGGGGGTAAAGAATACATGTGTTGAGCTACCAAGGAAGTTATAACCCCCAAAGAAGCTAAAGCAAGACCCAATTGAAAATGAAGAGAATTATTGATTGTGTTATAAAGACCCTTATGTCCGCGTCCTAATAGGCCTCCTGGAGGAACATGTGCCTCCAAAATATCTTCCATACTGTGACCAATCCCAAAGTTGGTTCTATACATATGACCAGCAATTGAAAAAACAAGTGCAATAGCTAAATGATGATGAGCCATATCAGTCAGCCATAAACTTTGAGTTTGTGGATGGAATCCTCCGAGAAAAGTTAGAATAGCAGTTCCCGCCCCTTGGGAGGTACCGAATAAGTGACTACTAGAATCAGGATTTTGAGCATAGAGATTCCACTGACCTGTGAAAAGTGGTCCTAAACCTTCGGGATGCGGTAATACATCCAAAAAATTATCCCATCTGACGTGCACTCCCCTTGATTCAGGAATAGCGACATGAACTAAATGCCCTGTCCAAGCTAGAGAACTGACTCCGAAGAGTCCTGACAAATGATGATTGAGACGGGATTCGGCATTTTTGAACCATGAAACACTTGGTCTCCATTTAGGTTGTAGATGTAACCTACCCGCTATTAAAAAGATGACAGAAAGAAATAGCAAGAAAAGAGCTCCAGCATAAAGATCTTCGTTAGTGCGTAAGCCAATGGTATACCACCACTGATAAACACCGGAATAAGCAATATTGACCGGACCGGGAGCACCTCCTCGGGTAAAGGCTTCTATAGCTGGTTGACCAAAATAAGGATCCCAAATTGCATGAGCAATGGGTCTTACATGTAAGGGATCGCGTACCCATGCTTCAAAATTGCCTTGCCAAGCCACATGGAACAAATTACCAGAGGTCCACAGAAAGATTATTGCCAACTGACCAAAGTGGGAAGCAAAAATTTTATGATAAAGGCGTTCTTCGGTAATATCATCATGACTCTCAAAGTCATGTGCGGTCGCAATACCGAACCAAATACGACGAGTAGTTGGGTCCTGAGCCAAGCCTTGGCTGAACTTTGGAAATCTTGATGCCATATACTTTTCAAATCCTCCTAGCCTTTATCCTATTGCAATAATTCTTGCCAGGAAGAACGCCCATGTTGTGACGATTCCACCCAGAAGGTAATGAGCTACTCCTACAGCACGTCCCTGTACAATGCTCAAGGCTCTGGGCTGGATAGCAGGAGCAACCTTCAATTTGTTATGGGCCCAAACAATAGATTCAATGAGTTCTTGCCAATACCCACGGCCGCTGAATAAGAACATTAAACTGAAGGCCCAAACAAAATGAGCACCTAAAAATAAAAGACCATATGCAGATAATGAAGAACCATAAGATTGGATCACTTGAGAGGCTTGTGCCCATAGAAAGTCACGGAGCCACCCGTTAATCGTAATGGAACTTTGTGCAAAGTTTCCTCCCGTAATATGAGTTACCACTCCCTGATCACTTATATTACCCCAAACATCGGACTGCATTTTCCAGCTGAAATGGAATATTACTACCGAAATTGCATTGTACATCCAGAATAAACCAAGGAAGACATGATCCCAGTTAGATACTTGACATGTTCCTCCTCTACCAGGTCCATCACAAGGAAAGCGAAAACCCAGATTCGCTTTATCAGGTATTAAACGGGAGCTACGGGCAAATAGAACACCTTTAAGTAGGATTAAAACAGTCACATGGATAGTAAATGCATGAATGTGATGTACCAAAAAATCCGCGGTTCCTAATGGAATTGGTAACAAAGCCACTTTGGAACCTACTGTCACCAAATCACCACCTCCCCAGGTTAAGCTGGTACTCGCTGTTGCACCAGGAGCTGTTGAACCAGGTGCTGAAGCATGAGTGTTTTGTATCCATTGCGCAAAGATAGGTTGTAATTGTATAGCAGTATCTGAGAACATATCTTGAGGACGTCCTAGAGCGCTCATAGTATCATTATGAATATACAGACCAAAACTATGGAAACCTAAGAATATACATACCCAGTTGAGGTGTGATACAATTGCATCACGATGTCTAAGAACGCGATCTAATAAATTGTTGTATTGAGTAGTCGGGTCATAGTCTCTTACCATAAAAATCGCTGCATGTGCAGCAGCGCCAACTATGATAAACCCACCAATCCACATATGATGTGTGAACAGAGAGAGTTGGGTACCATAATCAGTAGCTAGGTATGGGTAGGGAGGCATCGAATACATGTGGTGAGCTACAACAATAGTTAAAGATCCTAACATAGCTAGGTTAACAGCTAGCTGAGCATGCCACGAGGTAGTTAAGATCTCGTAAAGACCTTTATGGCCCTCCCCCGTAAATGGACCTTTATGAGCTTCTAAAAGGTCCTTGAGATTATGGCCAATGCGCCAATTGGTCTTATACATATGACCGGCTATCAGGAAAAGAACTGCAATAGCCAAATGATGATGCGCAGTATCGGTCAACCACAGACCCCCCGTTACTGGATTTAATCCTCCACGAAAAGTCAAAAAGTCTGAATATTCCGACCAATTCAGGGTTAAAAATGGGGTCACTCCCTTAGCAAAACTGGGATAAAGTTGAGCCAAAAGATCGCGATTGAAAATAAATTCATGAGGAAGTGGTATCTCTTTAGGATCCACTCCAGCGTCTACAAGTTGGTTAATGGGTAGAGAGACATGTATTTGGTGTCCTGCCCAAGATAGAGATCCAAGTCCTAGTAACCCTGCTAAATGATGGTTCAACATGGATTCTACTTCCTGGAACCAAGCCAATTTTGGGGCAGCTTTGTGATAATGGAACCAACCAGCAAAAAGCATTAACGCTGCAAAGATCAATGCACCAATTGCAGTGCAGTAAAGTTGTAATTCACTGGTTATTCCAGATGCTCGCCAAATCTGGAAGAACCCAGAGGTTATTTGTATCCCTCGAAAACCTCCACCTACATCCCCATTCAATATTTCTTGGCCTACTATTGGCCAAACTATTTGGGCACTGGGTTTGATGTGAGTGGGATGTATGTATGATTAAGATGCGATTTTATGTTTTGACAGTCCTGTTCAAATCACTTCAAGCTATATTGTATGCTTTATTTTATGGATATATATATTTTTTCATTTATGACCAAGATCTCCTTATTTAGATGCCCAATAGGTTACTAATGTACATGCTCTGTCATGTGGGTATTGTGTTCTATTTTGACTTAGCAAGGGCCGCCCCTTATTTGATTCACTCGTTCTATCTACCAGTGAATCTCTTTGGCTTCTGCTTTCATTATCTTCCTTTGCCTCTGTGTTATGCTGAACTTGTTTTTCAGTTTCTAACCGTCTCCGGATGAGCTGATCATCGATTCATCTTAGCTCTAGTTAGCCTTGGTGCAGCCGATCTTTATCTTATCTGCTACTATGAATCTGTTTAGTCAGACTGCTCAGGATCTCTGCCAATTTGTTGGGCAATATTTGTGCTACGTGCCCTTATGTCTTCATGAAATTGATCAATTTCTCTTTACAACTGCAAAACGGTTTTCCATCTTTGCCAATCCATCACTCATTATTTGCCTCCACAAATCACCTTTGCTCAACAGTCTAACCGGCAAGCACTTATTTTTCTATATCGATGTTAGTAATAGCATCTCCATTTTCACAGCCCCGCAGGTTATTGGGTTTTTGGAAAATTGCGGGGGACTTTGTTGCGAGTTGGGGAAAGGGGTGGTTTGCTTTATGGATTTTTAACTGGATCTGAGCGGAACTGATTCTTTTTTGGTTGTATTTGCTGAAGGAACTCCAGTAAGACATGGCCAGCAAGCGCATTCAAAAAGAACTCCAGGACTTGCAGAGGGATCCCCCCACTTCCTGCAGTGCAGGGCCTGTTGGCGAAGATTTATTTCATTGGCAGGCAACCATAATGGGCCCAACTGAGAGCCCTTACGCCGGAGGGGTTTTCTTTGTTATGATCCACTTTCCTCCAGATTACCCCTTCAAGCCCCGGAGGTTAATTTCCAAACCAAGGTAAGTAAATTTAGAAATTCATTTTCTTATAGCTGCAACGCTTCTCTGCTGAACACAAATTCAAGCTATCAAGAGTAAGCTGTGCTTTTGAATTAGTGTTATTTGGATCACTTATATACAGCTTTATAAATCATTGTTTTCTTAATGTGTATGCCTTCTCTGTAAGATAAAATATTCAAGTTTACTTGAGCCGTTAGACACCCAATAGCAAAATATCACGCTCTTAGATTTGATAAGATTATTATGCACATGGACTGATAACCTATAAGGGTTGGCTCTCAGTTAGATCACATATTTCTTACCCTGGTTTGCTCAGAAACTGCGGGTGGCATTCCAGGTTAGTTGTCGGAATATTTGGTCAGTTTTTATCTATTGTACGCAGAACTAGGGTTGATATGCAGGCAACAGGAGTGATCTTTTTCTTTTGAATTGGTGTCTATACCTAGATTATGATTTTCTCAAGCAATCACAAATGGAATTACACCATGATCGTGCTTTGCAGGTCTTCTCCTGACGATGGCTGGCATAGGGGATGATGCAATGACAGTAAGCAAATTTTATGCCCTCTTTTACGTTGGAAGATAACTGGTGCAATGCGGTCATTTATTCCAAACTCTGCTGTTGTTCACACCAATAGTTTTGGTCCAGGGCAGTACGTCATCAACCTCTAAAGTCTTCTTGTATCCCATGGCAAACAAGGGGTTGAGCCAATGGAATTTCATCAGGCTCCAAACATTGGCTCTGGAATATGGAGTCAACTGATTAATATGGCATATCTCATGTTGAGGATTAAATCTGGCAGATCTGTATGTACATCTGAATCCAATTCCTAGTAACTTGCCTTTTAGGCTTTTCTTTCTTATGGGGCTGTCATATTTTCTACAATCTCTGGTTGCTTTAGGCCTACTTAAATCATTTAGATGACTGTGTGGATGTACATATGATGTTCTATGATTTAGAGAATAATGATGCTATGATCTTTCTGTTTGCATAGGCAACCCTTCTCAGCTCTTGGAGCCTACGTAGATATATGGTTTCCCAAGCTGCTGGGCTCCAAAATACCATTGTCTCTGGGCCAATGACTCAATCATCTTTGCACCAAAGAAAACAGAGGCCAGCACATAGCCTTCATAGGAAAAATGCTCTGTTCCTCCCAAGTACTCTACGAACAAGTTTATCAGATATGGACCTATATATGTTGCACAGCTAAATATGGCTGCAAACAAAGCATTGATTATCATTCCCTTCCAAACAGATGACAGGATGGCCTTTAGCATTGATGGGTTCTGTATATTTGTCTCGACCTTTTGGCAGCACCAGTTGGTTTCAAGTCCTCGATATGACTCTTCAGCAGTATCCTTGCCTGCAACACTTGGTACGTCATCAAGCTCTAAAGTCTTCTTGTATCCCATGGCAAACAAGGGATTGAGCCAATGGAATTTCATCAGGCTCCCTAAGTTCAGCTGATGTACTCTGCCTAAAGCCCATCCTTAAATCCTCCACTTCGTACTATGTAAAGAAGCACTGGAGCTCTCAGCTGGTACTTTTAGTATATGCGAAATTGTTGATGGCACTTCCATGGAATCAACAGACATCAGGGTATAGAGTCTTCGGCAGAATCTTTCGTTTGCAATGTTGAAAACAGAATATCAGTGGACAACCAGATGGATTTTTGTTTTCGTTTCTGTTGTATTCAGATTTAGGCAAGGCAAACAGAAAACTTACTCCACTATATCTCCTGCTATAGCATGAAGAGTTTCTTACTGGGGAGAACACATAGACACATTGCATCATTTGAGTTTGAAAATGCTTAAAATGATTCCCAGATAACTCAAAACAACACACATATTGTGCATCATTCAAGTTTCAAAAGTTGTCTTTCTCTAAAGTTGTCTGTATTTGTTGGAAGAATGTTACGAGTCAGGAGCTTGAGTATATTTTGTATGAACACCAACCTTGTTGCTTAATTAACATCATATTTCCGTACCTGTATTTTTGTAATATTAATCTTTCTGGCGAAAACATTAATTGACCGCTCAATGCTAATTAAATTAAATGCACTTGCCTGTATCAATGACTGAAAGTCTTACAGTTAGCTGGCTTTCTAGATTTCAGGTTATGGGTCTGGATCGAACAGCTACTAGAGAAGGCAGGCTCGAAGGCAGGCTCAACAATTTACATTATAATTCTTTTAAGCATCAGTAGCATCAGCTGCAGTTTCTTGTGTGAAAGATCCACGAGCAGCTGCATATCCATACCGTGCGTTATACCAAACTTACCGCAACGAAAATGGTTACAAGGTGAAAATGACCTATATTTTCTTAACCAAATGCACAATACACATAGGGAAATACTTGACTACGGCAGGTATAGTAAGGAAAACGGTTAGAAGGTGAAAATGACATATATTTTCTTAACGAAATGCACAATACACATTGGGAAATACTTGAACGTGTGAAGGATGAGAAAATGGCGTGCCATTGTAAACTGTAGAAATGGCAATGGTCAAATAGAATTGGAATTATAGCTCAATCCCAGGCCAATAAAGACAATACATTACTCCTTAATCATCGGTTGTTAATTGAACATGGTGGAAGTTTAGGACTCGAGTTTTCGTGTTGACTGTGGAACCTCCAAATCATACCAATCAACAACAAAAATACCGAAAGAAATATTTGCATTACATTTTGAGTTTGCCAACGATTTGTTGGACAACAAAGGCGATTCCAATGGGCCAACACACAAAAGCCAACCGACTCACGTAACTTGTCAGCAGCACCTTGAGAGATCTCTCCCTTACCACGTGCATTGCATGCAAGCCATGTGCTTGGCAGCAGGGAGGTGATCTGTCACATAATATCATTCCAGTTGCCAGATGATTCTTGCCAACGCTAGATTAGGAAATAACCAGAGAAATTCAGTGTGCCTGCCACAAGAGAGTCCCTTCTTGACCAGCGATAGTAAATCTACCAGCGAATGGGGCTTTGTGTTATGAATACAGGGGCTTTGTGTTATGAATTCAGGTCCATCAGACCATCCAGTGCAGAATTGGGGCACTCCATGCACCTTCGCCTCTGCTTAACGATTCTTGCCAGACGATTCTTGCCAACGCTAGATTGGAAAATAACCAGAGAAATTCAGTGTGCCTGCCACCAGAGAGTGTAGATGCATGGAGTAGTGATGGAAGAACGCTATATCGGTGTGAACATATGTATATGCAACCAAATGAAACAAATGGAGAGCTGGGAAATCTCACGGTATTACTGCAGAGTCTTCAATCTGTGGATTGCACAGCAGACCAACCTTCTGAATCTATAGCCGATGATCTAGCTTCTTTGTTCTTGTAGTATTCTGTAGAGATTCAGAAGCTGATGAGATCAAATTTTGACATTTCAGAAATGAAACTCTGGTGGAAAAACGGTGATGGCTAGCATGAAATTATCCTTCTTCTCTATCCAGAACAAATGAAGGCGCTACTTTCCTAGGAGATCCCTAAAGGATCTAATGTGGGCTTTACAAAGAAAAATAGGTAAGTTATATGTCAATTCAGAGTAAAATCATAGCTTAGTAGTGGATTTAATTTTACAGATGGTGTAACTGTTTTCTCTCAGCTTTTCCACAGGCGAGCACCTGCAGAGGCGATAGATCTTCTCTGAAGAATTCTCCAGTACTCACCGAGTCTTCGCTGCACTGCTGTAAGTTAGATACATTTGTACATAGCTTGGTCTAGAGCTAAATTGCTAATTGATACTTGCATTCATATTTCTTTTCTATTCTATAAGTTACAAAGCAACACAGTTCGGAAAATATATCAGAACTCAATAGGTCTTGATCTTATCTTTAGCTCCGTAGGTGAAAAGATCAATTAAAAAAAAATTAAAATACAAATTATTTATTGCTAAAAATTTCGATCTAAAATGTTAATTATTAAGCCCGAGATTCCTATCAGAGAAAACTGCTAGCTGATCTGCGAGGCAGAGTGCTAGTGTGAAACAGGATTATGCGCAAGTACAAAGACCCTCGTCAGATTTGTGTGCAGAATATGTGCAGTTTCCAATACAATAAAGAATGCCTTTTATCTCACAGTAAACAAAGAATTAAGAGATGGACAGACTTCTATGTGTTCGAGATTCACTCGGCTAAAGGGATACAAGCCATTACTACAATAAACTAGAGTTCTGATGCGATAATAAACTAGAGTTCTGATGCGATAATGCCTCGTATGTTGGCCTGAGATTAATAAAAAACAGAAGTCGTCATAGCACTAACCATTTGTTAATTGTAGAAACTTCTTGTAATACAAAAGATATAGAGAATATGATATTCTGAATAATTGAATTTAATAGTTGAATCTATTAAGTGATTATTAAGTTATTGAGTGAAAATCAGACTTACTGGGTAAATACTGTTGTGGGTGAAGCGATTATTGTAAATAGAGTACAGAATGGAGGATAATTCAACGGTAAGTTTTATACCTTGTCTTCTGTGGTACTGGTGCAGGTGCAGATGAAAGGAGCTGAACCAGCGCTCTCTCCATTTCTGCTCACCAAGAACGACATGAGAGCCGCAACAGCCCTGTTTGCAACCAAGACATTCAAAGTTGCTACTTAATGAATTTGGGAAAACTAAATAAAATGTCGATCTGCATTACCTTGCATAGTGCCAAAGATGGAGAAATAGTCACCGTAGAAGGAGCGTTGTCTTCTGTGGTGCTGGTGCAAGTGCAGATGAAAGGAGCTGAACCAGCGCTCTCTCCATTTCTGCTCACCAAGAACGACATGAGAGCCGCAACAGCCCTGTAATGAATTTGGGAAAAATGGTTAAACTTACGAATATTAATTAACAGTCAATACTGAAAGCGTTTTAAGGGAGAGTCCACCTGCTCTGAGGGACTCCATGGAGGCTCTGTGTACACATGCAACCATGTCGAATGGTAGCGGTGAAATCCAGTCGCGATAGCTTAGAGGTTGCAGGGATAAGCTTTGGATTCAAGCTGTGGACGATGAACCAAATGTAAAGCACGAGTAAGAGGCAAGAAAGACAGCATCTGTTCTGCATGCAGAGTGACACGTTCAGCCTCCTCAGATAGCTCAAATGCAATAAGAACATGAAATGCCTCAGATTTAATGCCAGCATTAGTTCAAACCCGTTAACGGTTAGCCAGAATGCAGGAGGCTTAAATTGGTTTTTAAGCTATGGTCGGGCCTCTTCCGCCTCGGGAAGAGGCCAAATAAGATGGCGAAGGATGGCGAAAGAGTGAGTGCTTTAGAAACTTAGGATATCCGCTCTCTAACCGCCGTATAACAGAGAAGCAAAGGGGTCAACTAATGCTAAGTCGGGGTCCCTGCGATTACTATAGTCCCTGCCGGATGCCAGATGGCAGGGACTAATAAAAATGATTTTTAAAAAGACATTAAAAAAAAGCATTAGAAAAAATTTAAAAATAAAAAACACAATGATTCTGCCAGTCATGGTTGAAAAGTCGTAGCACGGCCAGTGGGGTAGCATTGTACATTACTTTGTTGGTTGTGTGATAGCCTTTCAGCCCCCAACTCGCAACAATGTCGCTCCATTAGTCGTGTGGACTTTGGGCCGTGGCAGGAAGAAGCATTTTTTTTTTTCCCTTAATTTTTTATTTTAAATTTATTTTAATGTTTTTTGGTTAATGTTTTTATTTAATTTTTTAATGTGTTTTCTATTTTTTAAATTCATTTTAATGTTTAAAAAAATATTTGTTTTTAACTTAATATTAATTATGATTGGCCTATGGGGCTTTGGATTGATGGTGAATGGGTGTACCGTTAAGGCACTCCTTGCGATAGGTCACCAGTTCAAATCCCTGTGGGTGCTTAGGTAGTATTATATAGGAAATATATATATATATATATATATATATATATATTATATATTATGATTGAAATAATTGTTTTAATTTATTTTTCAATTATTTTTAATTTGTATTTAATTCGTTTGTTTTTATTTATTTATTTTTTAATTATACAAATTGTTTTTATTTTTATTTTTGCTTTTTGGGTTTAAAAAATAAATAAATAAATAAATAAAAAATAAAAAATCCTAAATTATGATTTTTAAGATATATATATATATTATGAGTTAATTTTGGGATTTTTTAAACATTTTGTTATGTTTGATTTTTTTTTGTGCTTTTTTAGATATATATTTTTTATGTTTGAATTTTTTTTGGAGTTGTCTTTAGTGCAGCATTTTGGAGATTCCAGTGCCGGAATCCAGTGAAAATTTTGATGTGAAATCTTGATTTCTGTTATTTAAACTAGTTTTTTTACTGTATATGTGGATTCAGCACCATGAAAAAACCCTAGGGCACTTCTATTATGCAGGGTTTACCCATAAATCTTGTGATTTCAATGAATTTGTGCCAGATTTTAGAGAAATTAGACCGGAAAATCCCATTGGAAAAGCTTCCAAAAAGTCGCACTAAAGACAACTCCTTTTATTTTTGTCATTTTATTTTTTATTTTTTTAATACATTTTTTATTTACTTTTATTATTATTTTTATTTTCTGGTTTTAGATTCAATTTTTTTCAATCTTTTAATTTTTGTTTTGTTCTGTATTTTTTATTTTGTTTATTTATGTATTTATTTATTATTTTGTTTTATTTTATTTTTTTCTGCGTACCCGATCCTCGACTAGCAACTCAACCCCATTATGTCTCAATTTGATAATTGATTTTAAAGTTTTCATTGTAATGGATGAAGTCCACCCCCATAGTATGTCAATGTCTTGGTCGATTTTTAAGTTTTCATTGCAATGGGTCGAGTTTACCTACACTGCATGCCAATTTGATAGTTGTTTTTTAAATTTTCATTGCAATATGTTAAGTTGTCTTATGCTAAGATTTTAAAATAGTTTACTTTTAGCATTTTTAAAAAATCATCCTTCGTATAATGATTTTTTCATTCGGGTGCCTATTTTTAAAGTTTGTTTTAGTCATTTAATTTTTCCATAATGTCATAGTTGAAATATGTTGAAAACTTAAGATTTTTTGTAGTCATGATATTTGGTTTTAATTCCATAGTTGGAAATTTGCCAAAATTTTAAGGTTTTTCTAAGCCATGATATTTTATCTTTAATGTTATGATTGAAAACAGTGATAAGTATTTTATCTTTAACACCATCGCTGAAAATTGTTGGAATTTTAAGGTTTTTCAAATACATGAAATTTTATCTTCACTGCCATGCCTGAAAATTGTTGGAATTTTAAGGTTTTTCGGGGTCATAATATTTATCTTTAGCATCATGGGTGAAAATTGCTAAAATTTTAAGGCTTTTCAGAGATGTGATATTTTATCTTTAAAATCAAGCCTGAAAATTGTTGGAATTTTAAGGTTTTTAGAGTCATGATATTTTATCTTTAACATCATTGCTTAAAAAAATTGAAAATTTACCCCGAAAAAAAAAAGGATATATATATATATATATAGAGAGAGAGAGAGAGATAAAATAAAAAAAGTTATTCCAGCATCAACGCTTTTCGTTTTCTTTTCAACATTTTTAAAAATGGCAGTAAAAACCAACTGTTTTTTGCGCAAAAAACAGTTGGTTTTTACTACCATTTTTAAAAATATTGAAAATTATCCTAAAAAAAAAAATTGTTGTTCTGACATCAACACTTTTCGTTTTCACCTGGATGCGGGTGTCAACAATGACATTTAAATGATAAGACGGACCGCCAGCGGGTTGAGTAGCCATCTGGCTCACTGCTTCGTCCTAAGAGCCCATCGCAGGTGGATTAAAAACACCTTGCAGGCGACATTTATTGACTCCGAAAGCTGTGACGAGCTCACCCCCTTCAATACCATGGCCCCTGCAAACCGTTCTGTTACTCCTCCCCTTCTCCATGGCGTTTGTTCTCCACAAGCGGCTGAACCGTGTATCAGAACTGCTACAGGCAGTCGCTGCCTGATTCTCCCTTGCCAGGATTTCGGTAATGGTTTCCATTTTACGCACTCCCGTCATTGTCTCCTTGATTGTGGTTCACCCACCCCTGCTCACGCTCATCGTCACCTTTCTTCCAACTCCTTCGCTATCAATTTTTCTCACATCTATGCCATGGCTCACCTCAGGCACTGCATGTGCAGTAGGCGTGGAGGTTCGCATGGAATTTTTCACCGCTTGCAAGTTTCTACCAGCTCCACCTCTGATTCCTCGGACTCTACTACTGAATTTTCCAACCCGCTCACTAACCCCACTCACAGATACCCAAATACCAGAAGTGGTAAAGGGGTGAGGGACAATGTTGTCCACACTGAGGTTTTCCCACTCCATCCTCCTTCTGCCCCTCACAGCGCTCAATTTCTCTTCCTTAGTTCTTTAAACAGGCCTACAATCATATCCACCATCACAATTTCCTTCGAGGAAGAGTTTGTGACGCAAGCTCCTCTGTCCAGTAGTGGGAACAAGCAGAACAGGGCAGAGCCTAGTTGTCATGGGATTAGCAACAGGCAGCAAGGTGAAAGCAGCAAGGCTCTGCATGGCAAAGCCAAAGCTGAGGACACTGGTAAGCGACAGATGGATGCAGAAGGCAATGTGGATGCTACACCTGCTCAAGGTCGAGGAGCATCTGATGAGGATGACGATTGGTATCAGTTTGCCTGCCGGATTGAGGAAGAGCCAGCTCCGGAGGAACCACCAGCCTAACACGTGGCCTCAGGCAAAGTTCTCCGGCTCCCAGGTGGATTCGTCTCACTGTTTTGTGGTTTTTTGGTTTCGTGCAAAGGTGTCCGGCTTCCAGGTGGATATGTTTCTATGTGTCGTGGTTTTGTGGTCTAGCTGTGCTCTGTTTCTACGCCAAGTGTCTTGAATTCTCTGGTTAACTCTCCGCCAGGTGGAATGTCACTCTGTTTCTTGGTTATGTCCCTGTCTTTTTGGTTCAAGCTTTGCATTCCTCTTTGTTCATTTTGGAAAACCAAGGTCTACTTTGATGTTAGATGATCCAAAAATACAATATTATCATAGGTTATGAAATTGGAATAAAATAATTATTAATTTAAGATATTAAATTAATAATTATTATTCTAGAATGTTTAATTATTTAATGAAGACATTTAGAATTAGTGTATTGTTGTAACAAGATATGGCTCTCCAAAAGTATCGTATCTTAGGCTCTATTTTAAGAGATTTGTTAGCTAGTTGGTTTGAATAGCATTTATTGTAAATGGACACTTGTTATTTAATAAGTGATCCATAATTATGGGTAGTTAGGACATGGAGCTTATAAATAGCTCATTGCAAGAGTGTTTTGATGTTCAGGTGTAAATTCTTGCAAAATAAAATTATGTAATTATTTTTTCCTGATTAATAGAATTACGTGTCTGAGGACACTTTTGCCATTATTGTGGTATCAGAGCTCCAGTGATACTGCAGTGGATGTGAGGAGGAGATTCCAGCTCTACAAGTTTTTGGAAACCTCCATTGAAGTGATCAACAAAAGATTGGTATGAAATTTGCAAACATTTTTTATTGATTTTAGATCTGCAAATTCTAAAATCATTTTTTAAAGTAGCAAATGCAAATCTGTGTGACTTTTTCAAATTGTTTGAGTGAATAAAAGCAAAAAAAAAGGGACAGCGTTGTATATTATAATTGTTTTTACATTCAAATCGATTCTGCATTTTCATGAGAGTGGTTTACATTGATTCTGCCATTCCAATCAGTTTCTATTCTTTCTATATCATAATATTTGGTCGTTGTTTCCAAATCTCTGAGTTCATTCTGGCATTCTAGCATCAATTTATGCTCAAATCCCCTGCGTTGAGCATTTTGGCATCAATTTATGCTCAAATCCCCTGCGTTGAGCATTTTGGGATCAATTTATGCTCAAATCCCCTGCGTTGAGCATTCTAGCTTCGATTTATACATGGTTTATAAGTGGTCTGGCATCGATTCAGCGTTTTGTGGTCTGGCATTTGAACCAGCATCCTCCAGCAATAAGAACCAGTGTTCAAACACCGATTCCTGAGTGGCTTCTCATATTTAAGAACAAGTTCATTCAAGATAAAGTGTACCACATCAATGGATGCTTCAGCTGGGCCTTTGAAATAACCGATTATTCTGAGCCTGATCCTCTATACTCATTTTCAAAAGGTCGAAACTTTATTCAAAACGCTGACAACAATTACCAGAGCCTGCATTTCAAAATTCTTATCCGCGGCTGAATGGATGTTTGATCACCCAGCATGCTTGTATTTAAATATGTTTTCGGGCTGCTCTCCCACATGCTGAATTTTCGAACAAGGCACTGTATTGTGGTTTGTTTCTCAGTCCAGGGCCACGGAATTGAACAAAGCACGAGGATTCGAAATTGGATTCCAAAAAAAAGAGTCCAGCACTCCAATCAAATTTCACTGCAAAGGAGAATGATAAGGCCGCAATCTCAACTTGGTTAGCAACAAATGGACCGTTCTTCATCTCTTAACTTGAATTTGAATCCACATTGAAGCCAGAGTGAAATGTGAGCATTCATAATTTACTGCAAAGAGCCAGCGTTGATCAAACCAGCATGGATTTTTAAAAGCCAGCATGAGTTAGTTTAAATGGTCAAAGGATGTTCTTTTTTTAAAAAGCATGATATATGCTTTAAAAGTAGATTTATTCACAGTTTTGAAGTTCACGTAAAATTCATTTTTTTTTGGAGTTTTAAAAAGAAAAGAGAGTAATGTTAATGGAGGGATAAGGAGAATAATAAAAAAAATTTATAATGGAGGGATAAGGAGAATAATAAAGTTTTTTTATAATGGAGAAATAAGGTGAATCATAAAGTTTTTTAATAGCTTGTAATTTGGAGAGATAATGTTTTTGTTATATATAGTTTGTAATTTGTAATTTGGAGAGATAAGGATATTTCTATTATTTGTAAAATAATATTTTTGGAGAAATAAGGTGTGAGGGGTTATTTGTAAATATTTATGGCAGTGAATTTTTTTAGAGAAATAAGGGGATTTTAATTGTAATTTTTTAAGGGGATTAGTGGAACTCAAAGTAATTTTACTTTGAGGGGGGTAACTTTTTTTTACCAAGTTTTGCAAGAGCATCATTGTAAAAGTCAAATTTTGAAAGTTGCCCTGTAATTTTTGAGAAAATGACTAGAGCCAAGTGCAAAGCTCAGTCATTTTTCTCCTGCTTCAACAACTATACGAGGGTCAAGGCCAAGCCCCGATAGATCGTTTTTTTGCGTGGTGTGTTGTGTTGTCCATCTTGTCATTTCTGTTCTGATTCTTGGTGCGAAGCTTAAATGCTACAATGTCTAAGTTGATTAATTTGTTTTCTGATTCCGACAAAATTGAAGGCACCAAATATTATAAAACATGGCACCGTCTCATCGAAAGCACTCTCATTTACAATGAATTATGGCAGGGTATATGTGATGGAGATGTTAAGCCGAATAAACCCACAGATGCAGCTGCACTAGCAAAATGGAAGTCAAGAATGCTAAAGCCTTAGCTCTTATTAAATCTTCTGTGAATGATGAAATGTATGTCCATATAGAAAATGCTACAGATGCATGGTCTGCTTTGAAAACTTTTAAAGACCTCTTTGATACTCAGCCTGAATCAAAGAAATTTTATCTACAATTAAAATTGTTGCAACAAAAATTAATTGAAGGAGGTGATGTTCTTGAATATATCTCAAGACTTAAGAATATTAGGCAGGAAATCATTAATGCTTGTTTTCTAGCAATTGATGATAGCTTTATGGTCACAATTGTAATTGTTGGACTTCCTTCTTCCTACACGCATTTTTTGGAGACTATACAATTAACTGGGAAATTAGAGAAACTAAATTTTGATGAGCTTTGTGAAATGTTGACTCAACATGATAAAACTTTTGGCAAGAAGAAGAAAGTAGGTGAAGATGTTTTTCTCACAGAGGCCAGCAATAGTAAATCATCAGCAGACAATTCTCGAGGCAGAGGCAGAGGCAATCAGAATCAAGCAGCACATAATGTACAAAGTAGAGGTCGAAGCCAAAGCAGAGGAAACACCTTTAACAGAGGCAACAGTTCAGGAAGAAGTAATTTTCAAGGTAGAGGAAACAACCAAGGAAGAGGAAATTTTCAAGGAAATAATAATCAAGGCAGAGGACAATCTCAAAATAGAAGTCAAAGCAGAGGCAGAGGACAATCTTCAGGAAGAGGAAGAGACTTAAGTCAAATTGTGTGTCAAAGATGTAACAAAGTTGGCCATTATGCTAAAGATTTTCGGACATCTCTTAATAAAATTCCCAAGTTTCAGCAGCATTCAGTGCAATTTGCAAATTATCAAGATGATGATAACTCAGAAAATGTTTTTACTTCCTCACTAGTATCAAAAATTTCATCCCATCTTAGAAGTGATTATGAAGATGCTTGGATCTTGGATTCCGACGCAACTCAGCACATGACTTGTTGACGTGATTTTTTTTGGAATTTTCAAGATTTCCAACTTAATTCTATTTTTCTTGTTGTTGATACAAAACATACTCCTTATGGAAAAGGAGCAGTTAAAGCTTTTCTCCCTGGAATTGGAGAAAAAATGATTTCCAATGTATGGTATGTGCCAAAATTTAAGAAAATTTTGCTCTCTTTAGTCACGATTCGACAAGTAGGACATCAGGTGATTATGGAATATGGTTTAGTCAAGATTAATTCAGTCAAACAGAACTTGAAAATAGTCATGACAGGTTATGAAGATGGAAAACTGTTACAGATGAAAGGGACGGTTATTCCAAGGCATTCAGATTTTACAGGGGCAGTGACTACAGGTATTTCACCTGTAAGACTATGGCATGTAAGATATGGACATTTAAATTTTGAGAGTCTTTCTCAATTGCAGAAACAAGGAATGGTTAAAGGACTTCCCACTTTCAAAAGGGAAAATGCAAAATGTGAAGCTTGCATTTATGGCAAACAAAGTCGAGAAAGTTTTCCAACAAGTTCATGGCATGCAAACAGGCGGCTATAGCTAGTTCATAGTGATGTTTGTGGTCCACTACAAACTTCATTTGGTGGTTGAAAATATTTCTTACTATTCATTGACGATTTCAGCAGAATGACTTGGGTTTACTTCTTGAAGAACAAGTCAGAAGCATTTGATAAGTTTAAAATTTTTCGCCAACTTGTTGAAAATGAAGTCAAAGAAAAGATAGGTACTCTCAGGACAGATAATGGGGGAGAATTCACTTCAAATGAATTCAAAACTTATTGCAGTGAAAATGGTATAAGACGACATATTACCAATGTTTACACTCCACAGCAAAATGGAGTAGTCGAAAGAATGAATTGCACCTTGTTAGGAATGGCGAGATCCATGTTAACTTTCAAGAGGTTAAGTCCAACATATTGGGCAGAAGCAATACATACAGCTGTCTACTTAAGAAACAGATCTCCAACTGCTTCTTTAGACGGAATCACGCCTTATGAAGCTTGGTTTGCTTTCAAACCTCGAGTTAAACATCTTAGAGTTTTTGGATCAGTATGTTATGCCTTAGTTCCGAAAGAAAAATGAACTAAGCTTGACTCAAGAAGTTTAAAATGTAAAATGATTGGCTATTCTGATGAGAAGAAAGGATATCGTCTTTTGACCAATGGAAAATTCATTGTGAGCAGGGATGTCATTTTTTATGAAACTAAGAGTAAGAGTGCTGAAGAAATTGAAAATCTTCTTCAAAAGTTAGAAACTAAGGGAAGTAAACGAAATGGAAAAATGAAAAGTCAACCAACTTCACCAAATTGATATGAACTTGATTTTCCTTACTCTGAATATGAGTCATCCAATCCATCTACATCAACAACATCATCTGGGTCTTCTAGCAGTTCATCCGCATCTCCAAGAAGCAGCAGTTATTCTGACAGTGATTCTCCACATTCTTCACCTGAACGAAGAACATCAGTTTATATTAATCCTCTCTACAATGATGGAGATTTTACAGAAGCACAAACAAGTGAGCACCAACTACCGAAATGGGCAGTTCAACTTTTGAAAGATGTAAAGCATGATGAGCAAAATAAAACAGGAACCAGAAGGGCACATAGAAGTGAAGGCAATTTTGCCTTGATAGCAAAAGATTTTACTGAACCTTCCACATACAAAGAAGCAGTAAAACATAAATAATGGCAACAGGATATGGTTGAAGAATATCAAGCAGTGATTGATAACAACACTTGGAAACTTGTTGATTGTCCACAAAATCTTAAACCCATAGGATGCAAATGGGTTTACATAATTAAGTATAATCAAAAGGGTGAACTTGAAAAGTATAAAGCACGACTTGTCGCAAAAGTTTTTGCGCAGCAGGAAGGCATTGATTATGAGGAAACTTTTGCTCCTACAGCTAAATGGAACACAATCTAATTAACACTTGCATTGGCCGCTCAAAAAGGATGGAAAGTTCATCAAATGGATGTGAAAAGTGCTTTTCTCAACGGGGATTTACAGGAGGAAGTGTATGTCACCCAACCACCAAGTTTTGAAGTTGAAGGACAAGAACATAAAGTTTGCAAATTGATCAAAGCTTTATATGGATTAAAACAAGCCCCCCGAGCTTGGTATGCAAAGATGGATGACTACCTTAAGAAAGTTGGTTTTCACCGAAGTGAATCTAATGATACTTTGTATGTGCGACAACAGGGAAAATATCTGGTCATTCTTGTTATGTATGTAGATGATTTGATCATTACTGGAAACCATGATGATCATATTGCACAGGTGAAAAAGGAGTTACACGCAGGTTTTAAGATGACAGATTTGGGATTACTTCACTACTATCTTGGAGTTGAAGTCTTCCAACGTCCACATCATATTTTCATTTCTCAGAGTAAGTATGCAGCAGAGGTTCTTCAGTGATTTGGCATGCAGGATTGCAAGCCCGTTCTCACCCCCATGGAGCAAAACTTGAAACTTTCAAAATTTGAAGGGGGGGAAAGGTGGATAGTACAACTTACAGACAGTTGATTGGTAGCTTGATTTATTTGACAAATACTCGTCCCGATCTATCTTATGCAATCATTATTCTTTAACGTTTTATGCAAGAACCACGAGACAGCCACTGGAATGCAGCCAAAAGAGTTCTTCGATATATCCAAGGAACAAAAGATTTTGGTCTTCTTTACACAAAGACTAAAAAAATTTTACTTAGTGGATATTCCGATGCCGACTTTGCTGGGAGTATTGATGATCGAGCATCAACATCAGGTTATTTAATGAACATGGGGTCAGCAGCAGTATCTTGGAGTTGTAAGAAGCAAGCTACAGTGGCCACTTCTTCAGTAGAAGCAGAGTACATTTCAGCATGGGAAGCAGCATGTGAAATTGTTTGGCTGCACCGAATTTTGCAGGACTTGGGCATCTCTCAGACAGAAGCTACATCATTATTCATTGACAGCCATTCAGCCATCAAACTTGCCAAGAACCTAGTTTTTCATTCAAAGACAAAGCATGTGGACACCAAGTATCATCATATCAGATCTCTCATTTCCAAAGATGTCCTCAAGCCAGTTTATTGTCCTTCCGAAGATCAGATCTCCGACATTTTCACAAAACCACTTGGCAGAATAAAATTTACTAAGTTCAGGGATGAACTTGGTATTTGTTGTAATGTATCTTTGGATCATAGGGGGGAATGTTAGATGATCCAAAAATACAATATTATCATAGGTTATAAAATTGGAATAAAACAATTATTAATTTAAGATATTAAATTAATAATTATTATTCTAGAATGTTTAATTATTTAATGAAGACATTTAGAATTAGTGTATTGTTGTAACAATATATGACTCTCCAAAAGTGTCGTATCTTAGGCTCTATTTTAAGAAATTTGTTAGCTAGCTGGTTTGAATAGCATTTATTGTAAATGGACACTTGTTATTTAATAAGTGATCCATAATTAGGGGTAGTTAAGACACGGAGCTTATAAATAGCTCATTGCAAGAGTGTTTTGTTGTTCGGGTGTAAACTCTTGCAAAATAAAATTATGTAATTATTTTTTCCTGATTAATAAAATTATGTGCCTGAGGACACTTATGCCATTATTTGAAACAATTGTTTTGGTTCAATGGCTGGTTTCCCCCATAACGGGGGCAGTCTTTAAAGCTTCTTGGACTGGTTTCCCCTCTGTTGGGGCAGTCCATTACAAACAGCTTCATTTTGTGATGATGATTGATGCTTAACATCTCTGAAATCAGGTCCCTTTGTAACTTTTTGTATAATATTAATAGATCAATATTACTTAGAAAAAAAAAACACTTTTCGTTTTCAGGTTGTTTTTCATGTTTTTTGGGGGTTTTTGGGCTAGACTTCTTGTTTTGAGGACACATTTCTCATTTAGTCGGTAAATTTTCTATGCAAGCAACATCCTCGAAGGACATAGGAAAAAAATTCTCTCACAACAAGAATAGGGACTCATATGATGCAATTAGAACCAATTTGGGGACATCATAAGGAAGAAGCATCATAGAGAATTAACAACAAGAGAGAAGAAACATTTTTCTCACAAAAGAAAGGACTCTTTAAAAGAAAGAGAAGTTGTTCTCTACAAGAGAAGGAAGCATTCTCTCCTGAAGAGAAAAAACACTCATGTATGTGTGCACAATGCAAGTAAGAAGAAATTGAGGAGAGGGAATGCATATAGCAAAAAAGGAGCATGGGTTTGTGTGCAAGAGAAGGAAGGAAATTCTTCTCAAGGAGATAAGAAGTGAGATGAGAGGAGGCTTTCATGTAAACCAGAAGGGAAACCCCATGTGTGATTATTATTCGCCTAAAATAATTTGATGAAGGAGAATAGTCTTCGTGACTTCACCTTATAACATTGACTAGAACTTTCCTCATGGCTTATTGGTCTAGCTCAGAGGTGGATAGCTGCAAGAAATATCGCATTGCAGTTGAACTTATTATGGGGTGGAAAGTGGATCACCCTTCATCAGTTGTAGAAAGTATAGGATCTTAATTATATAATTACTCTCGTGGAATTCATCTTTGTAATGTAATCAATGTTAATGAGAAAGAAAGGATCATTGTTGAAATGTATTGTGCTTATGTGCTTCTCTACCTAGTGGGAAATATGGTCTATATGATATTTATTTATGATGTGAAGTAGTAGATCAAGCTAAAATGGTTGTATAATACTCATATGCCCCATAATCAATCTTTAATATAATTTTATGTCATACCTTTGATGTTATGGATAGGTAGTAAATGGCACTTTAGAGAAGTGATTGAAGGGATTTTAGTCCTAAGCATGGCTAGTGTTCATGGTTTGTTCTTAGGTAGACTAGAGAAGCTATAGACCAGTTGAAGTAGTGATAGAGTCTTATGAATGATATGGATGTTAGATGCATGAATAGAAGCCTTAATTTCAAAAGGGGGGACTCAAGTGAAAGAGTCTTTTTATAACATTTTATGGAAACATGAAATAATTCACTAAGAAACTCTAGAGTTGTTAGGGGCTAGATGAAGGTTTAAAATATCTAGAATGTACATTGGTATAGACTGCTAACCTATAGGAAGGTTTTTCCCTATGGGGAATGACAAGCTTGGAGGCCTCAAAAGGAGAAAACTAGGTATAGATGCATCTTTGGAATTTTTGAAGGCGTATATGGTAATTCCAAATAAAAGGGAGGCTTTCAGTTGATGCTTAGCCGAGTGGAGTCCTCTTCGTCATTAGGAGTTTTATATGTAGAAAAAGGCCCTGTCAAGAATCCCTCTTCATCTTTTGAGACAAGTTAAGTATTCTCTTTGTAATGAAGCCCTACCAAGGAGGAAATTTAGGGTTGATCGTTTTGTTTTATAAGGCAAAGATAAATTATGGGGATGGAGGCCTTCATGCAACCTTCCATGTAAATTTTGGGATTGGTAGGCCTCAGTATTAGCCCTTAGTCACCTGGTCGAGATAGGGCTATGACCAAGTTCCAATTAAATAAGGGTCTTACTAGAATATTGATCCACCAAAAGAAAGTTCAAGACACATTTTGGAGAAGTATTTATATGGCATGGCTCTAGTCGATGAACTTTATTTGATGGTGAAAACTCTTTTAACCAAGTGTAGTAGCTAATGGAACCAAATATCAGTGTACCAAAGATATCAAAGGATGACATCATGGTGACATTATAAATAATAACACAACATTTCTAGGTGAAGGACATGTGTCACCTAGATTCAATATTTTTGGCATGTCATCTAGTATTATATGGCTGAAACATGGAAAACATTAGTAGTGCCACATGGCATGGGACACGTCGAAATTTTCCATATGTCAAATGGAAATTGGATGTTGGAGAATGATGTGGCATGCTAAGATGTCATATCAGTATATTGACTTATCTGGATTTTTTAGGGTTGTACTATGGAAAATCTTCAATATCCAGGGATTTTTGTATACACGTCAATAGTTCCATGTGGAAAGGGACATGTCAACTTTTTCCATATATTGAGTTACAATTAGTTTTCAGATATATGAGGTGGCATGATAAGCTAGCCACCGGCCTATTAGCTTATCAAGAAATTACAAAGCCTTGCAGTTATAGAGAATTCACCAATATCCCAGTATTATGTGTTGTAATATTTTTTATTTTCATATTGGAGTATCAACCTATATTGGCATATCATAGGATTTAACCATATCGACATATTAGATTATTTAACCATATCAACATATTGGAGATTTTATACCCATATTGGCATATCAACATTTCGTCTATACCATCTTATAGGAATACTGAAACCCCCAGGGATTTGGACAAGGCACATTTTATGGGAAAAGTCGATATGGCTAGGATCTAGCATGATAAACGAGTAGGAAACATGAACCAGTGTAGTAGAGACACGTGGTCAAGGACCACCAAATGTCAGCCACATGGCTTGTATGAATGTTGATGTGGCCTTAGAAGGGTAAGATTTTCAAGTGGGTATAACTTATTTTTCTGAAGCTCAGAATGAGGAAATTTTATTGTTGGAAACCTCTCGATGAGCTAAATACAATGGAAGTATCAGAATTGTGATTTGAGGTGATGGAAGAAAGAGGAAATTTCATAACCCCATATTCATAATAAACCTTGAAGGTTGGGCCTAGTTAACCCTACACCCTTAATTAGGGTTTAAGGGGTTGGGTGTGTTACAAATGCATGGGTAAGGTAGTTGAATCAATTGCCTAAAAATTCAAATGATACATCTTAAAAATAGAGAATCTATCGAACCTTATAGAATATTTTTAAAAAAAATGTCATAAAATGCACAAAATGAGAAGCTATAATAAAGGAATAGATGTGTCAATGATCTATTTTCTATTTGGGGCTTTTCCAAACCTCAATGTAAGATAAAAAACACACCAAAGGTCAAAAATTAGTAGTTGGATAGTTAAGTAAGCAAACTAGAGGATAAAGTGACATTTTTTTCCCTTAAGGGATTTGTCGAACCCCAACGCAAGCTAAAAAATGCACCAAATGCCAAAATGCAATAGTTAGACAATGAAGGAAGTGGAACAAAGAAGCAAGTAATTTTTTTGTGATTCAACCTCTTGGGGGCCTAAGTAAGCTAAAAAATGTTATACAAGTGAAAACACAATGACAAGGCCAACACAAGAATGGAACTAATGGGTTTTGCATAAGGCACATGGTATGACTTACTAGTGTTGTATTTTCTTCCTTGGAAAAGCTTGGGCACCAAGAGTTTTATCTTATACTTTATATGATTAGTGATTAGGCCTAAACATGCATCTCCATCATTAACATAAACTTATGTTGTTGCACTTTTTTATTTACAGGTTTATTTTGTTGCTAACATGTTTTTATTGAGTGTTATAGGAAAGAGAGTTGTACCAAACCAGCATAAAGCACCAAGTTGTATTTGAGAAAAATCTACTTATAAATTGAGTGGTCATATGGCATGCTTGGCTACTAATTTCTCATTGATACATTTTATTTAAGTTAATAGGAAATTTAATTAAAATAGGGTTATTTGTAATAGGTAGACAATAAAAATCCAAAACCATTATATGGTACAGGGAATTAAGAGTGGAATCATACTCCTCTTACTCAATTATTTGTAAATACACTCGTTACATGCCTCATATTCCAATTTTTCCTTACTTGTTTTATTGTCGATGGAAATTTATTAAAATCTAATTGACAGTTTTTTTAAACTAATGATTTGAGTATTGTTTATCTCTCTTCAAGTGTTTTAAGGTTTTCAATATTTCATCCTCCATTTTTGGGAAGAAAGATAAACATATCATTTTTCTCTTACTCATTAATTAATTTTTTTATATTTTAATCCTTTTTTATTAATAAAACACAATTTTCTTGTTAACTAGTTATGATTTGTTTTGGTTTAGATCCATTAACGAGTTATCAAGGTTGTGGAGGTAACATATTATATTTTATCTCATGAGAATTGTAGTATAAACATGGTTTTATGCGATTATCTTGTGCTTATGAAAGCTTATGTTTGGAGATAACTAAATGATGGAAATTATTCACAACTAAGGAAAATGAACATGAAATCAAAGTGCCAAAGCAATGTCACTCAAGGGAAAAAAGCAAGAACATGTTCCAAGGAGGTATGCAAATTGCATTAGCCAATGTAAAACAAAAGCCAAATTTTGAGTAGGTCTATCCCTAAGGGAGATTGAAGAAAAGAAGATGTTGGACAATAACCCAACCAAGCAATCACAATTTCCAACCATGTCCAAATGCAAGGAAGTGAATATCTAAATCATGGGATTGATTGCCTTGAATTTGTGTTTATCTTTGAAAGCTTCACATTAGCAAGTAAAATATTATAATTTCTTAATTTTATTGAGGTTGATTGTCACAAATTGTTTGAACTATCCAAGCAAGATTAATAAGAAGATGTGTAGTGAGTTAACTTTAGCTAGGGAAGTTTAAGAGTCATTTATGGTCACTAGAGACTCAAGATTTTGAAAGGTTGAGAGCCACAACTAAACATATAAATTTGACAATTAACTTCAAGCAAAAGGTTCCTTTTTTGTCATTGTAAGCTATCTTTAGTTGTTAAAAAACATTGTTTTCAACTAGTGTGTTTATACTATTATGAAAATGTATTTGGTCTTGAGACTATTCCCTCCTTCCTAGTTCTCTTAGTGCTTGTAAATGTGATCATGCTAACTTGTGGAATATTCTAGTTTTATTATGTTTACTTGCACTTATCTTATGCTTAATAACCCTTGATATGATGTGAGGAGCTTCTCAGTAACTTGGAACTATTTTCAATGACTTGAAATCTCTAATTATGCATGTATTTGTACTAATGGACTATCCTCCCTCTTATGATATGTCTAATCATGTTTCATTTTATCTTGGTTACTTGTTGGTTTTGTGTGGGAAGTTCTTTAGCAATTCAATCATTTTACTTTGAGAAGGAGTTGGGAGGGTTCAATATCAGATTATTTCTCAATGGTCGACTACTCTTTTTGTTATCAGTTGCATTTCCAAATTTATTTGTTTCTTCTTTTAATTAGTATTTAGTTAGTTGCACCTTTTTTAGCATATTTCATTTGTTTCATTTCATTCCCTTCTTTCACTTTGTATTTATTTACATTTTTTCATTTTACATTTATTAATCTATATTGCATTAGAGAGAGAACATCTTATGTTTCATATGATAATGGAGTCATAATTACAAAGCTTGCCATTTCAATCGAGAAAGTGTTAATTGGGTGCTTTTCCCAAGTAATTTTGTGTGATTAATGAGGGTCATTTGCTTGTTAACCAGGTTCTATCTACACACTAAATTAGTACTTACATGCAAGGGTAAAATCAATGCATCTCTGATTAGATTAAAAAAATAATTGTGAAGGTTGAATTTGCCATTGTAAGTTAAATCCCAACCAAGAGAATTGTAGCACTTTGCATAAAGACAAAAGAAAGCTTTAATTGAGTGTTTTTGTAGAGGATGAGTTCTCACATTCAATTCAAATCTTGATTAGTTAAATGAATTATTCTTTTAGTATTTTGGATAGGTAAAGACAACATTAATTTCAACTTACGTACTAGTGTATTGTAGAAATGGATGTCATAAGAATGTCATGGTATGTCATAAAAATGGGCTCCATGACAAAATTCCCATCTGCACCCATTAAATTTTAGAGAAAGGCATTTTGACAAGCATGTTGTATTATTTTTTCTCAAAGAACCAATGGATATTTCTTCTAGAATGAGAGAAGTTGGAAATGAGCAATTGGGTGAAGGTCATGTCAATGGAGTAGCCTCAATCAAGCACCTTGACATGCTTCATTTCAATCACTTACATGATAATGTGCTTCCCTTTTCTGAAGAGTACAATCCTTTTGTGTGAGAATGAGCATAAACCTCCAACACTATAGTTAGAGAATCAAAAGTAAAAAGGAAGTGTCTTAGATACATTATACTTTGAAGGCAATGGTAGCAATGCTTTAGTGAAACCTACATGCATATATTGTATGTATATTTGGTTAATGGAGGGTGTCATTATTCAAGGAAGAAAGTTGTCCTTTTATGTAAAGAGTGTTTTCATTAGATAAGAACCCCCAATTCTTATACCTCTGTTGTTGATCCTTGAAGAAGAAAGATTGTTCTCATGGTTGGTCTAGTGTGAAAATGAGATAAGGATGACATGGTATTTAGAGGATCTCAAATGGAAAAATAAATTTGGTGACAAGAAGAAGAGCACACCACTTGAATATTATCAATCTTAGCTCACATTGGAAAGAACTTGCATCACTTAGGGATACTTTGAATGTGAAGGTTATATGTCAAGTAGAGTTTGCACTCATCCTAGTGAGTTTTTTAAGTTTCAATAATGGATGAGGTTACATCCAATGGTATAACTTAAAAAACATTGGGCATAGTGCAAAAATTTATGCCCAATAATTGCATGCTTTCATAGCACATTTTTGGAGGAGGATATGTGAGACATACATGCGCTTGTAAATTTTAACACACAAACCAATGTCGATTTCAATACTTACTCCATGGAGGTGTACATACCCTATCCCCTTCAAAATTTTAAATTGCAACCTCAAAGAGGAAACACATGTTCTTAATTATTGGGCCCACTCAAGCTCTACATATTGATAAAGGAGTTACAATTCATTCATTTTCACAATGAGGGTGTATGCATCGAGAATTTAATTTATAGTGTTAGCAACAAGGAGGGTGTTCATCTCAAGGAAAATCTATTTAATGGGCTTTCATAAGTTGGAAAAGGGTTGGAACCTTGGGATTTCATCCCCTTTGGAACTTCTCTTTGGCATTTGATGATAAGGAAGTATATTTCTCCTCACATTTTTTCTTTCTTTCTATTATGTTGGTTATTTTATTCTTATTGTCATAGACCTATTGCTTGGTTAAATTAATACATATCATATGCTACATGGATGGAATTTCCCCTAGTGTGTGATTATATGAATTGAAGTGTTGTTGAAATCCTTAGAGATTAATTATATCGAAGAATAAACTAAGTTATTCAATCAATGAGACCAACAAGATCTGGAACTATCATTAATACAATTCCCAATTTTATTTATTATCAATTTTTTAAGGAATTGGATTGATCCCTTAATATCGGGATTTATATATGCAACATTAGCACAAAGATGAATATTATTTAATTTTTGGGATTTATCTAAATCAAATTCCCGATTGGATTTCTTCACTGGCAATACAGCCTTTTTTCGATTGTCATTTCACCCCATAGATTTACTTAAAGATCAAGGACAACAATCTAGGGGATCCCCCTAAGGCTAGAGAAGCACCAACCCAAAGTGAGAGAGAAGAATGTTGGGGCGATAGAAACCATTGCTTCTAGAGTAGCACCAAGTTTTCTCCAATGTAGGTTCATGTGGCAACGATATGAGAAGATCATCCTCTTATACACTTACATATAGTTAGGAGCTCATATATGTCATTTTACAAGGTTACTTTAAACCTAGTCTTTGTTTCCAACAATCTCTCATTGAACTCTTGTACATTTGTGTCTTCTTGGATCTCAACATACACAAATTTACATGATCTCAATCCATAGTTTCTTCAGTCATCCCCAAAAAAGAATATTGGCATATTGTGAGGTATAAAATGCGTACTTCCAACTAAGAACATCAAGGTACACTTTTACTTATTAGCTCTATGTAGGTTATGTTCTCTTTCATTGCTTACTAAAATAGAGTATTTCTATTGCTATTATATGCATTAAAATTATAGGGAAATCATGCATGTCTTTAGCAAGTAAATTAGTGTTTAATGGGTATGCTTGGAGACTAAACTATCCTTAATTTTCTTATATTTTTTTTTTCTCTTGGTCTATCTTTAACTTGGACTTGAATTATATCCCCTCTAATTACATAATAAGTAAATCAATAATTATTTATAAATTTAGTCTTTCCTATGATTTATTTACACAAAGGGAAACAAGATAATAATACATTTTTGTTGTCTTCTATTCATTCTTTTTGGATTGAAAATCTAAAAAAAAATATTTCACTTTAGTTCTCTTCCCATCCTATCTTTTTCAATGGTGGTTTAATAAGTTAATATAAGAAATATTTTTCAGTCATAGCTTAATAGGTTAATATAAACACCGTCATGAAAGAGTGTGTTGTAGCGGCTACAAACACCCTCAAAAATTTTGCCTTAGCTTCGTTTTGGAGCCTCCCTACCAACCATCCTCAGCAGCATGTCTTGCACCCTCAAGCATATAGGCTTCAGTTGTTTCTCAATGTCTTGTCAGCCTGTGCACATCAGTTTCCTTCACTCCCCCCACAGGTTTCCTTTTCAGACTTAGACCATGTGCTGGTCAAGCAGCTCCCCTAGAAAATTGAGCAATTCTAGAGGGGAACCAACCTTCCCTCTAGAAATTACGCAAATCAGCTGACCAACCTGCTGAGCTCAAGAATTGCGCAAATCATTCTGTCAGGATTCCCTCATAAAATTGTGAAATTCTGGATGGGAACCAACCTTCCCTTCATAAATTGCACAAATCAGCCTGACAGCCTGCTGGGCTCCAGAATTGTGTAGAACAGTCAAGCAGTCTTCCTCCAGAAAACTGCGCAATCTGGCCCACCACTGTAGTTGATCCCAGGAATTGCACAATTCTGTGAGGCAGTCACCTTCTGACCCCAGATATTGTGCAATCCCTCTGGGACAGCTGGCCTAGCTCAGCCCAGGAACTGCGCAAATTTTCATCCCAGGCTCGCAGGCTGATGCATGTACCTTCAGGTTGACCGGTTCCCTCCGGGACCGAGCAAAACTGATTTTCATGCATGGACTGCTTTTCCCAAGGCATCCCTAGATTTATGGATCTATTTTTAGCAGTTGGAGGTTACATGCAGTGCTCATTTTACAAACCTCCCGCCAAGTGTCACTTTTCCTAGATTCGTGGCATGCGCTTCATAACCTCAATTTTATTAAAACTTATGAACCAAGCGCTACAAAGCTCATTCCTCACATCAATCTTGCATCTCCGACATCCCACATCGCATCTAGGAATCATCGGCACATCAGTTCAGTTCTTTTGGTGTAAGCCCCTTTGCATGTCTTGCACTGCGTTTCTGTCGCTTTTTGTGTTTCGGCTTGTGTAAGTGTTGTCTGCTTGATTTCAATGGGTGCTTGTTGTCGTTTTTATGTATGTTATCTTGTAGCATCATAGTTTCAGTTTTCGTTCACATCTCACTACTGTTGCATCCATGACATTGTTTTTGCACCAACGGTCGTCGTTACAACGACTCGCTTCACACACATGCATGCTTTCTCGTTTTCTGAATCATGCACTTGCTCTTTGCATGCATGATCATTCACTCTCGTTTACACTCAGTTTCACCATGCATTCAGAATTCTCATGTTTTTAGTCGCCCATCGGCAGGTCTGGGCTACCTTAGCCCAGACCTTGCCTTGCCCGGTTAGCATTACACATTTCTGGAAGTGAAGGCTTTTCCTCCCCTCCAGAAATTGCACAAGTTGGGCCCATCATTGACCTCTAAGCTTGAATTGTACAATTCTGGGAGGTAGTGCCTTGCTGACCCTAGAAACTGTGCAATGCAGTTTGCTGGTTTGCATGTCACTGCTAACTGAAATTGTGAATTACACACTTTCAGTCCTTAGCAGGCCAGGATGGACTGTGCATTGCACAGTTCCACCATTCAGTCAGCCTCCAGATAGCCCAAACTATGCATTGCGCAGTTTTGGTAGTCAGTCTCCCAGCCTCCTAGTGAAAATTGCGTAATATTCACAAACAGTCACACAAGTATGTTGCATGCCATTCCTCTAGTTTGTTTTGGTTTTCAACTGACAGATTGCTTGTCATGAGTGTTGCTATGTCTCCAGGTATCACAGGTGTTCGTCTACCTCTCAACAGCACAGGTACAATGGATTCCAGGAGAGAAGAGTCGAAGACACCGTTCAGAGCACAACTAGGGATGCAGTCGATCAAGTGTCTATGAACTTGCCTATCTATGAAGACATAAAGTTGTTCATGGACAAGGATATCAAGATGAAATGGCAATGGTGTCACCAAGATTAGCACCATCAGAAGCAGTATAAGGTAGCACACCTGCATGCAACAAATGCAAGAGGAAGGTTGTTGACAGCACAGAGGCAGAACAAAGTTGCAAGCTCAAGCAAATCCACTTGTGATGAAAGCAACTTTGGATATTGAGGCTATGAGGCAACAACGACGAGAGGATCACGTGAAGGCAGAGAGAGAAACAGAGAAGGAGTTGCAGGTGCTGAAGCAATAGATCAAAGAATAACAGGAGCTACATGGACAACAGAAGGAGTTGCAATGGGAACATGCACAACAGTAGGCACAACATGCACAATCTAATGAAACTGCGCCCATATAGGTTATGGACCCATCCAACAGTTGTCATGGAGCAGATAGGGTGAGCAGTGTTGTTGATCCCATGCAAGGGTATTTAGGAGCATGAATTTCATTGTGCGCACACATGCAATCCCACCCATTTGGCACACTCACCGAAGAGAAGACAAGAATCAAGTCCAACTGGAGCTAAACATATATTTTGACAAGTTGTGCACATGGTCACCAGCACACACTTGGAGATCAACACAGACACTATGCATTAGTATGTCGTTGTTCCATCTGCACTTAATATGATGATGCACATGTTATTAAATGAGTTGGACAAAGGATCCATATCATTGTACCTAGATGCAACAGAGGCAAGAGTTCGCTTTCAATAGGATGTCACTATTGAGCGCACGAACACCATCACGGACGACCAAGCTTGGCATTTATTCGCCACCGTCTATCATCGCAAGGATGTCAAAGAGTTGGCCTTCCCACAACTATCCGAGTCTTAGTGATGTCTTGCATGGCTTTCTCAAACCTATTTTGTCTCACATGGGTACATGTGCAAATTGTATGTAATGTCTTATCAAGTGGAAGTTCAAGTGTCAATAGTTGAATGTAACAGTCATAGAGTAGTTGAAGAGTCGTGAGGGTAGATGAACAGTCAACAAAGGGGAATGTCAAGGGTCACCCCAACCTTTGCTATATATAGTACCTCATAACTCATTGTACAGGCTTCTAGTCATCCAAGCTTCTGATAGGAGTATTTTAGAGAAAGCTTGGAGAGTATTGTAATGAGCCTTGGCTTCTCCACTACGCAGAGCTAGTATATCTCTTTGGAGGAGCAGGCGGCAGTGACTGTAACGTTCCGTTGTCGAAACTAGTGGTTGGTCATGGTTGTATTGTATGATTGGAACTTTCACTTCTTAATATAACAGAGCCAGCATGTTTCATGCATATGTTGTTATTGTATTTCATTTAACTTGTTTACTCTAATGATATATGTATTCGTTTACTTATGCATGCACGTATGGACTTTTTTGTATAATTATGTATGAATATTACCGAAATGTGATGTTGGTTTAACCATCACTTTGGATTGTTAGCTTACTTGCCTTCCAGTTTGTGATGCATCTTTTCTCGTGTGTTCCCTTCTTAACTTCGTTCTTTCACGGGTTTCCAAGGGGTGCACTCACCTCACCCTTCGTGTGTTAGAACCATTCATGTGCTTTCCTTGACTTGTTGCATATGTCACACCCTTGCTATCAACAGGGATATCTTACTTGCCTATGTGCACAACCGCGGTCAATGCGATACCATATGACCCACTGCTGGGACTCCTACACCAAACGGTCTGAGGTCTAGTTGGGACTTCTTACTGGGGAGATCCCCTTACATGTTGGCAAGTCCAACACCGTCAACATTTATGGCGCTAGAAGGAGGGCCAGATGACAAGTTGTGTCCTCTCATCCTGTTTTGAACCTTTGCACATCTATCATGGATTCTATTACACTCATCCCTCCACGATGTCTTTTGCATGCCAAACCTCTCAACATCACGAGGGAGTTTTTTGATCTCTTGTCTGAATTCATGTATGATGGTGAAGGCAAAGTAGCCTGGCCTGAGTACTTAGAAGACTTCTATGCATTCGTTGATAATGCAAACAAGTTCTTTGGAAAACAGGTCAGTCTACTACTTTGACACACACTTCACGAATCCCCACAACAGTGGTGCTGCAGTCTGCCTCCTGGCAGCGTGCACTCACTTGACCAGTTCTGTGATCTCATTGAATCTACTTTCCATCATTTTGATCCAGAACCTCTTGACCAAAAACTGTTACAACAACAGAAGGCCCTGCATGAATCGCCTATGGAATTTTGGGAACACTTCCGTGTGTTGCAGTTTCAAGCTCCGAAAAGCCAGATGAAATTTCCATATCTTTGGGACAGATTCGAATATTGTCTTAAAAAATCAGTCAATCCCAAGAAGAAGTTCAAGATCAAGCCCCACTCAGCATACTTTGGTGATGGAGCTATGCAATCACGGATGTACATGGTTGCTGTCACAAGTGATTGTTCGTCGTCCCCTCATCAAATAGCTCCATCATCGTAGAGTGATGTGGGAGAGCATGCACACACATCTGTTCAACCGTCACATCCTCCTAACAACGCTCCTTTTGATTTTCGCGCAAGCTTGGTTGCAAATCCATTGGGTTATCACATGCATTTTGTAACAGCCCTGGTGAAAATTCTATGTAAAAATATATAAATACCACGGATGATGGGACACGCATTCCAAGATGAATGGTGGGCAAGACATCCTAGTGTGTGTTCATTTGGTTATTTATGGATAAGGAAATTGGAAAAGGCAATGGCTAAGGAATTAAAGAGGCAAAAAAGTATTTTGACACATTTATTTATGAAAATAATGGAAATTAGGAGAAAAGGAAGGTGAAAGGTCACATGTTGCATGTGAGGAGGAAATTGAAGGAAAATAATGGAAAATGAAGAAAATAGAGGCCTCATTAATAAAAAGGCTTCTCATAATCAATGGGCAAGACTTGGTCAGTTTAGTTTTGGAGCTCTCTCATTATTCTCTCTCTCTCATATTCTTGGACACTGAGTTTTCTTGGATCACTTTGGCATTGGAGAAAGAAAGGCAAAGAAGGCAAGATAAAGCAAGGTGTTGGGTAGCGGGTCCCCCGCGTAAGGGTTTTGGGGCTCAAAGCCCACAATTTTGGGTAAAAGTATGGTAAAGGCTCCACGAAGTGTGCGGAGCGTGAATTATAATGAGTCAAGTCAAAGGGTTTTCTGCCCAAGAAAAATGTAAGATAATAGAAAGCGAGTCGGCCTACCCGTGGTCGGCAGACCATGGGAATGTATAAATAGAGCAGGGCTCTAGGTTTAGAAGGCAGTTCTTGGTAGCTTTGGATTAAGATCTGAGGTATTATGGGTTTGTGAATGCAATATCTGCTTTGAGTCTGTAAGTCTGAGTCGTGGGTGGTAGTAATTAGAGTAGGCTCTGCAGCTGTGTGTGCAAAGGCTTGGTAGAGTCCACAGCTGTGTGCGCGGACTCCTGTAGTTGAGTGCACCGGGTGGAACTAATTGTACTGAATAGAAGATTAATAAAGTTAAGTGTTTCTGAATTATTGTGCATTTGATCGTAGATCTATATGTTTATGCTTATGTTCTGAGTTTATGCATATCTTTAATATTTCAGGTTGCGCACATTGGTTATAATTGTTGAATGCTTGATTAAAGACCTTAAGAATTAGATTTGATCTATAATAAACACATTAATAATAAGAATCTAAGAAGTGCCTCGTCGCCGAGCTACGCGAAGGCCAAATAGCTATGCAGAGTAGCGCGAGTGCGCAGATCGGTTCGTGACCCTTCCAGTCCTCATCAAGACATCCCTAGGGTGCGGAAACCTGGTTCCAGCACCCTCCCATACTACCTTGGGTGATACTTCAGTCCGCACTCTACGGACTGTTTCCGAAAGGGCCGGTAGTGCGGGATTTGTTTGGATAAATCACTTCTGAACCTGGGTCAGGCCCCATCAAGCCAACAAATGGTTCCGTTGCTGGGACCAGGATCTGCCTAAGGGATGTCTGATGTCGGAACGCTGGAACCCTATGAAGAAAGAGATTGAATATTGGTTGGATCAGAAGCTTCACGAGTTCGTGGTATAGGAAAATAAAACTCCGCAGATATCTAAGAAGAGGTGGCTAGATCACTACATATACACTGAAATCCACAAGATCTTCTTCACGTCCTTCTCATCAGAACTGTATGAGTGGATCGCGAGGCTAGCCAATAGTCAGGGAAGGTGAAAACTCGATCAACCGTTAGTGTGGACCCCAGAGTTGGTGCGCCGGCTAGAGGCATCTGAAGATAAAATCGCACGGGCGGTAGATCATTGGCTGGATCGGATAATAGGAGGGTTTATCACTGAGTTTGCGATAGACACAACTGTGAGCTATAGTGAGCTGAGCGGTGTTTTCTCAAGGGATCGTGGGTAAGTACATCAAATCATTGAATACTTGGACTAAAATGTTGTTATGTGAAAAACAGGTTATGCGAATCCATTGATGTCTGGGATAATGTAGAGCGGAAGAGGCTACCGAGGGATCGAAGGATTAGAGAACAGTCCCCTGATTTCACTTTCGCGAGAAAGCGAGGAGGAGCTCGTTAGGTTCTCTCCGAGAAGTGCGGTCCAGTTGATAAAGCAGTGCATTCCACAGTTACCACCTCCATCCACGCCATCACCCACTTCACCTACATCGACCCCATCTTCACCCACCCCACCTCCACCACCTCCAAGGGTTGGAATGGTGAGTGCAATCAAGTTTCTCATATTTAGAGGCATAGGAAATGAGGAACCAAATCAGTTCTAGTTCGTGGTAAAGGCAGTATGGGAAGCCCAAGGCGTTACGGATGATAACATTAAAAAGGCTACTTTAGTGAGCGCGTTGTAGGATCGCGCGTTGACGTGGTATATCAAGCACTCTAGCGATCATCCAAATGCCAGAATAGCAGAGATCCAGGATGCATTGAACAAAGAGTTTAGTCGACCGAAATCAGAAACTCAGTCAATCATCAGATTTAAGGAAATTTTGATGCTTCTAGGCGAGACTCCATGGGATTTGGATCAACGCTTGAAGAGTATGATCCATGAGGCTAATATGACGCTTTCAGATGCGCAACACTGTGCCTGGTTTGTGGCATCCCTGACACTACACCTAAGGATGGTGTTGTCACAACAGAAGATCTCAACCCAGGCTGAAGCATTAGAGATAGCGATGAGGTTGCATGAAACTCCAATACAAGATCCTGGGTTGGGAGTTCAACAAATCCACGCGCAACTACAAAACCTATGCTTGGAGATGCAAAGCCTGAAGCAAGATAGGGCACCGCGACTGGAGGCACGTGAAGAAGTGTGGTGTATAAAATGTAAGGGCCCGGGTCATGATAAGGATCACTTCCCTGTATTCGTGAACTATTTTGCGAGAGGGGGGTCGATGCCATTGAGGCTGGAGGTACAAGCAGGGCCAAGTGTGGCACCCACACTCTAGTGCGTGATCTGTCAAGTAGGAGGAAAGCACGCGACGGACAACTATCACCTGTTGTAGAAGTATACACAGACGCTGCAGCAACTGTACTGTAACTTTTGTATATCAGTGGGTCACGACTGTTATAGAAATTTTTGGGCACTACAACCCCAAGCATGAAATGTCCATAAACCAAGGGCTCCTAAGTCCCTAAAAGTGTTGTTCTAACCCCTAAAGGAACAAGGTCAACTGATTACAGCTTCTCCCAGAAGTTCTCCATGAAAAACTGCTCAGAACTGGTCAAAACAGGATCATTTCAGTTGTTCCATAGGCAAAGTGTGTTTCATCTCACCTAAACACACTGTGTGGGTGCGTTGCATTTCAAAAAGCCCTTCTATGGGGTGCGATGGGTGAGAAGTGATAAATGGCATTGTCATTCCTCAAGGTGGAGAGGCATGGAAACTTCCAGAAACTTCTCCTGTGACACTTGCCTCTCTGAATTCGACCAAGGATGAGTAAGAGATCATCAATCTCCAAGTGGAAGCAAGAACTATCAGAGGGAAGACACTAATCAAATCACAAGTTGACTCATCTCCCTTACAGATATCTATATATGGATCCCTCATCCCAGAGATCTAGAGGCTGGAATTTTGCATATTGTAAGGAATTGTTGTTGGTTTCTTGAGACAACATCAGATTTTTGGGTGATCTAAGATTTGTATGAGGTGAAGAGGGGCTTCCTTGCTGAGAGGATGATGCTGGGTCAGAACAACTGGTTGTAACTCCCCTTGGCTCTTTCTTGTTTATCAATAAAAGTTATTCAAGTTTTCCTCCATACTCTTGTGTCATTCATGTTTGCTGCATTTGTATGGTCAATTTATATCTGATCCTAGTTTGTTTATGATTATAGATCCATGTTCTTGTATAGTTCTATGCTACTGTGATCTTACAGGTACTTTGTGAAGCTGGGCGTGCAAGGGAACAAGTAGTGAAAGACTATCAAGAGAGAAAGGAATCGAACTAGGAGATTAGCGCAAGACAAAGGTTGGTCTTCTTTGTTCTTCTCTCATCTATAATTCATAAAGGAAAAACGAAAGTAGCTTTACTTTGTTTGTTTCTAAGGTAGCTATCACACCTTAGTGGGATAAGCAGTTCTGTGTAGACACTTTTCCTTGTAACAAAATGGCGACTCTGCTGGGGATGAATTAGTTTGTTTGTTTATCTTCCTTGTTGTCTATTTTATAAACTTACATACGGAGCCTGAAGTCGAGCCAGGTAGCTTTCGAACTGCATTTGCTATGCAAGTGCAAAGTAGATAAATATCACTTCAGTCAATCTCCAGGATTTGCTTATAATTTAAACAACTAATTTACAAACTCTCTAATTTCCCTTTGTGATAGCTCTTAGATCCTCCTTAGATCTACCCCTGATTGTTGCATTACTGATTACCATTTTCTCGGCCAAAACCCATGAACTGAACTGCAAACTATGACCTGGAACCCAAGCAAAGTCTCGTCTCTGGCCCAACGCAGGCACTGTTCTGTGAATCTGAAATTCAGCGCACTTCCCGAGTGTAGTAGGTGCGCTGCATTTCAAATTCCCTGTGTTACAGGTGCACCGATCAGACTAGGCATTGTTCAGTTTTGGTTTCTGTGATTCATTCTTTCCAGTTCTATTCATGAATTTTGTTGCCTGTGATCAGTATATCTCTGTTTGAAATCCCTTTTCCTTGCTGTTATTCCGCCTCCTTTGTACAAAAGAACTGTAAATGTTTTTGTGTATTTGTTGAGTCATTTTCAGTTCTCCTTCGCAAAAGTAACGTAATCGTACTGTCGTCCTTTGATTTGAAAGCGTCACAAGTATCGTTTTCAGTCATAGGAAAGAGTTTGATTGTTGTAGATAGTCGATTATCATGTTACTATTGTATTTGGTCTGAATTTGTAACTTTTCTAGTGTCGAAAGCAAGTATTCATTTCTAAATCGTAAAGTGTTGTGATTGCCTCCATTTTTTATTTCGAAAAGAAACTTGTTGATAATTGTCGCTTGAAAAGTAATTCAGATTTGTACATTAGCTTTCTTTTCTCCATTCACATATTAAGAAAGCCGAAAACAAATACATGCATGTGCATTTGCATTTAGACTGTTTGATTGGTTTGATTTAGGAAAGTGCGTTTAGAGTGTGCTCTTTTCTCTTTGTGAAAGAATATTGTCTCTCTTTCCTTAGTAGCTAGGATTTTCATTGCACAAAGAAGATAAAAGATTGTTTATCATCTTAGATTGCATTTTAGGAATTACACATCTACATCTCGCGGTGAACCTGAAAGGCAAACTTCATAAACAAGATCAACTATAAAATAAATTCAATGAATCTAACAATGCTTTGGAACCTAACGCACAACATTTAGAAGTCTAGGCTAGAGACGTATTTCGGCGTCGTAAAGCCTGGTAACTGTTGTTCTCACTGATGGTTGGGTGATTCCTCCACTTTGCGACGATAAGTGCCAGTACGGACTTGTGCTCCCACGTACCGTCGAGTATATTTTGGGAGACCACAATAGGCTTAATCCTTTATCCATAGGAAGTCGTGTCTGCAACCCTATCGATCGCAATGCACTGAACACAGCATTCGAGAAGATTGACTGCCGTACTATAAAAAGTATTCTGCAGTTTTGCGATTGGTTTGGTAATCCCTCTACCTAGATTTCCAGAGAAGTCCCTTTCGTTCCTTTTCAGACTCATTAACGGAAAAGGTCCATCTGAGCACTTGTCACTTCAGGTTCATTAAAAATCGAAGGCGACTAGAGTCATCTTTTGTTTTTTCTCGACTCTTAAAAATTGAAAAAACAAGTTGTGTCAAAGCGTCTAAAATTTATTTTAAACAGAATAATTATCACCCTTTTCTACGTTGATCTTAAGTTGAGAAAATGGAACCCACCAACCAAGGAATTCCCCTTGGAGGAAATCCTAGTCCTTTCTCCTCTTGGGGAGATGTTGGTGCACCCCATATGGCCACATTGTCGCTTCCAGGATTGACAATCGGCTTGCATGTATGGATCTTCTCAAACTCTGTCGTTCAAAACACCGCAATTCCTGAACAGTCGAGTCAGCAACTAGACGAATCCAGAGTTACCCACCAACCTTCTACTTCCTCCAATTCTTCCTCTCCTCCTTCTTCTTCGCTTGATGGGGTTGGTAAAGCCAAAAATCAAGTACCTGAGAAGAAGAAGGAGAAGAAGAAGAAAGAGAAGAAGAAGAAGGAGCCCAAAGCGAAAGGGGGCAACCAAGCGTCGTCTAGCGAAAATCCACACACTGCACCGACCAGGCCTAAATCGCCATGTGTCATTTGCAAAGGAGACCACTATCACAGAGATTGTTCTTGCATCCCTCGGATCTTAAGGGACTGGTCTCCTCGTTTGCACAACCGGTGTCGTCAACCTCTGATGATCATGTTGAAAACACACCGTCGACTTGAAGCCCCAGGACAAAAAGGAAAATATAGATTTCCTTGTAAACTGTGTGAAGGCGACCATGTCGTTCACCGTTGTCCCTTCTTAGACGAGGCTAAAAGAGTTTTGGACGATCATCTGGTTTCACCGTTACGACTTCCTCCTAGATATAAAAAACTCTTGCCGAGTCCGTCACTAGTTGAAAAGCCGGCTGACCCGCCCAGGTGGTCAGCCGAAGCATCTATCATTGAAGACAAACCATCTAAACCCATACCAGACGAAAGTCAAAAGGTCGAGGCGGCAGTTGACCCGGTCTTGCCTTCAGAGGTTCTATCTTCAGATGATACAGTCACAGAAGAGAATAAGGATGACACCATCCAAATTCTTTTCGTAAGCACAGACTCCGATGAACATGGGGGAAATTTACCCATTCCTTTACCGTAGGAAGGACGTTCGTCAGAGTCGTACCCAGCCATCTATGTGGTCCCACCTCCAAGCAACCTAGTTGTTTCCTTCGACTGGAATAAACTAGGCAGACCCCGTTTGCCGGCTAGTGTACCATTCTGAATTATTGCTCAAGTATATAGAATGGTTATGGCCGGTACCATCATAGATGAAGGGGCTTCTGTGAGTATCCTTTCCTCGACTGCTTGGAAAGTGCTTGGTTCGCCATCGCTTTTGCCTGAAATGAGAAATCTAACAGGCTTTGACAAAGGAACCAGTCAACCGTTAGGGATCCTTCCCAATGTGCCCATAACATTGAGAGGAAAAACCATTCACATGAACGTAATGGTAGTTCAAGGACCCCTGGATTATAATATACTCCTTGGACAAGACTATACTTATTGCATGGGAGCCATTGTCTCCTCACTCCTTAGAGTAATGTGTTTTCCGCACGAAGGAAGAGTGGTCAAGCTCGTGGACCAGCTTTCATTTCCCGGATCACGCATAGCAAATAGTCATATACCATCCCTAAATGGTCTTTTCACACAAGGAATGTCTCATCAATCCCCAATCTGCCCACCCGATGAGCGCGAGTGATTCAGGGGACATGACTGAAACCCAGGGGGCATGCACCCTGGTCTGCTTCGGTAGGAAAACTTCGGGTATAGGGTAGGTTTCCGCGAGAGATATATGATTGGTCTGTACTCCCATCCATGATTGGAAGAGGGAGTTATTCTGGAACAAAATTCTCTTGTCAAAGTTACGTGAGTGGAGTAGCCTCCTCGACTCACCTTTGTCTATTTCGGTAGACATCGCCGAAGAAGTGTTTTGTTTGCGCTGCGAATAGAACAATCTTTGGGTAACCTGAAAGAGGTATACCTTTCCTGATAAAACAAATGTTTTGTCGGTTTGAACAAAAGGTGGCCTTGAAACTTTATTTTATACCTGGGGACATGCAAACCTTTTGGCATGCAAGCGAAGAGCGACTATTTATTTTTTAAATTTGTAGGTCCTCTAACCCTTTAAACTCGTAGGATTGGTCGTTTCCTAACTTGCATAAAGAAAGGATGTGGGGCAAAACTCTAAAAATTGACGTTTTTAAATGGGACATTCTTATTATACGACTGGATTAATCGAGTTGTTTTAGTGCATAGTTCAAGCTCGTTAAAAAATAAACATAAGCCATGAGAAAATGTTTCCCCCCGCGTTTAAGCTCACTAAAAAATGAACTATTTCCCGGTAAATAACCATCGTGAATGAAGTACTTGAGCCTTTAAAAGCCTTGGTCGTGTTACCATCATCACCTCCACTCTGTATTGGCCGATCGTTCACCTCCATTTGATTGTTTACCCCTTTTGAGGAACAGCTTCGAAGAGTGATCTCACTAGCCATCCTTGTAACACTGCCGTGATTGGAACATTCCAAACCTTACCTGGAATCAGTTGCTACCTAATTTTATCACTCATTCCTCAAAAGACGAGTCTCCTTTAAGCTCTTTTCAACTAACTTGTAAAATATGAAAAGATTGCCGAGCCATTGACCTCTCCAGCTCGTTAAAGGGACTGGAAGTGCCATCCCTCCCTTAGATTTTAATCTTTTTGGACCTGAGGGATTATTACACAAAAAGATCGAGCGCTTGTTTTGTTCGGCTTGTTAAAAGTATCGAAAATTCATCCCTTCTGTATTGTTTTATACTTTTTCAGACTTAAGGGATTAGATGACGAAAAAGGAATTTTCGAGTTTCCTTTATGTTCCTTTTCAGACTCTCTAAAATTGAAAAGGACTGAGTTATCTTTGTCGTTAAAACTTAATAGCGACAAACTTTTCCATAGCAGAGAAGAACGAGTTTCACTATCGCTAGGCTCGTTAAAACATAGCGATGGGTTTTCCCGAAGGGAAAATTATAGAACAAGCATATGTTATCCTCCTCAAGCTTGACAAAAATAAATAGGTACTGGTCAGCAATGACTGGGGAAAATTGGGAAGAAAACTTGAAGAAACTTTGTTGGTGGCAAGTCGCTCTTGAACATGACACTTCCACTCCGCATCCAAGTCAGGTTGGGTTGTTTCATTCACCGGTCACATCACCATGGTCCCATCACACCATCCACATTTGGGGTAATGCTACCAATCCATCATGTCAGTGTCGCCGATATGTTCAAGAGAAGTCATTCAGAGAATTCACCTGTGTCTCACCCACTACAATACATTCATACTCCATTCTTTCATGACCGCCACCCTGAACCGTATGTCATCAGATCGTTTTCACCTCCATTAAAATCATTTGCTCCGTTCCGTGTCATTGATGTGGGATTCATTAAGGCCCTCCTGTGACGGATTGCTTCTTGTCGACATCAGCTCATTATCCAAGAAGTCGATCTAGGAACACCCCGTTCAATACTTTGAAACTTGCATGCCTCAATGGCAAGTTTCTCACTTCCGGCGACAGGTTTACATCAATGACCTTCGGCCGAAAGATTTTGCGTGGTGTTCGACGCCAAGTCCTTTATTCACACCACATGAATTGTACTGCAGTACCTTGAGGGTCATTATCATTATCGGTGATTCCTCTCGCACCTGTTAACAGCTTACATCATTGGCTGGTAATCAGGCGATGTCTTTCCATGTTCGACTCCAGAACATCTCTCACATGGATAGACTTGTACTTCGAGTGAAGATCGAACGAGATTGAAGACCCCGGATCTAGTTTCATCCATCCGGGCTGCGATATATATTCAGGGAAATAAAGACATCAAATGTACATCATTGCTGCACAAATAATCATCTAATCAAAGGGATGATGGCTCTACCAGAATCATCAGTCTACACTCAGATTATTGTCTCTCCTATGTACATGAAAATGAATTTATAAAGCTAAGCATGGGAATGCCCACCTCAGCTAGATCATGAAAATATTATGAAGATAATGTATTGTATTTTATCTTATTACAAGTCTCCTCCCAGCTTGAAAGAACTTCGAATCTTCATAATAAATCATTTCACCCGACATCAAAAGATTAACGACCTCATGCTTTAGGGGGCAACTGTTATGGACATTTTTGGGCACTACAACCCCAAGCATGAAATGTCCATAAACCAAGGGCTCCTAAGTCCTTAAAAGTGTTGTTCTAACCCCTAAAGGAACAAGGTCAACTGATTACAGCTTCTCCCAGAAGTTCTCCATGAAAAACTACTCAGAACTGGTCAAAACAGGATCATTTCAGCTGCTCCATAGGCAAAGTGCATTGCATCTCACCTAAACACACTGTGTGGGTGCGTTGCATTTCAAAAATCCCTTCTATGGGGTGTGATGGGTGAGAAGTGACAAATGGCAGTGTCATTCCGCAAGGTGGAGAGGCATGGAAACTTCCAGAAACTTCTTCTGTGACACTTGCCTCTCTGAATTCGACCACGGATGAGTAAGAGATCATCAATCTCCAAGTGGAAGCAAGAACTATCAGAGGGAAGACACTAATCAAATCACAAGCTGACTCATCTCCCTTACAGATATCTATATATGGATCCCTCATCCTAGAGATCCAGAGGCTAGAATTTTTCATATTGTAAGGAATTGTTGTTGGTTTCTTGAGACAACATCAGATTGTTGGGTGATCTAAGCTTTGTATGAGGTGAAGAGGGGCTTCCTTGCTGAGAGGATGATGCTGGGTCAGAACAACTGGTTGTAACTCCCCTTGGCTCTTTCTTTTTTATCAATAAAAGCTATTCAAGTTTTCCTCCATACTCTTGTGTCATTCATGTTTGCTGCATTTGTATGGTCAATTTACATCTGATCCTAGATTGTTTATGATTATAGATCCATGTTCTTGTATAGCGCTATGCTACTGTGATCTTACAGGTACTTTGTGAAGCTGGGCATGCAATGGAACAAGTAGCGAAAGACTATCAAGAGAGAGAGGAATCGAACTAGGAGATTAGCGCAAGACAGAGGTTGGTCTTCTTTGTTCTTCTCTCATCTATACTTCATAAAGGAAAAACGAAAGTAGCTTTACTTTGTTTGTTTCTAAGGTAGCTATCACACCTTAGTGGGATAAGCATTTATGTGTAGACACTTTTCCCTGTAACAACGACAAGCGAACATGTCGAAGCTATGAGTTAATGATGGATAAGACCCCAGCCTATCGAATGCAAACTGAAACATGAGGTTTGGATCCAGCTGCGGGGCACGCGGTGGATTCCAAGGATGAGGACAAGGGAGAGGAGGAATGGAACCTGGACGAGGGCGCGGATAGTTGATCTGCTATAATTTCGGAGGGTCGGGGCACTATGCTCGCGATTTTACCAACCCAAAGAGAATATCTTGTCCATACTGTGAGCAGTTTGATCATGAAATGGTAGATTCTCTGACGTTAATCGCCCAAATGCACGAGAAATGGTTACTACAGCCTACTCCAACCCAAAATATCCAAATGATGAGGTTTGAACCACACGAAGAGGACCCCAGCGTAAACATGGTACTCAGAAGCGGTACAACTACAGGGGAAGATAAGAGGAAACAGCCTAGAGAAGATTCGAAGGTTCGCGAGGCTCCTACAAAGGAACCTGAGTCTGAGATGGAACGTGTGAAGGAAACATTTAAGGAAGCTAAGAAGAGCTTCACGGAGGCCTCTACTTCAGGTAGTAAGGATCAACTTGAGCCGGGAATGGATCCTTCTATGCTTACTACCTTTTTAGAGACATGTATGAAGCTGCTACGCGACAATAAGGCAGTTAAGGGACTACAAGAGCTGATCACTAGGTGCGCAGGGTCAGGAGAGCCATGCGTGGTCCGGAAACTTGGAAAGCATGCTTTGCGCACTGGGCGGGAAATGCGATTGACGGCGCAAATTGGTGAGTATGAGATGGATCAGGTCATCCTGGATTTGGGGTCAGATGCGAATGTATTACCAAAACAGACGTGGGAACGCATGGGCAAGCCTGCTGCAGTGGTCTTCTATTCAATTGCGCATGGCCAACCAACAAAAGATCTTACCAATTGGAAGGTTGCAAGGGGTGACAGTGGACATTGAAGGTGTAAGTACGCAAACGGACTTTGAGGCAATAGAAATTGTTGATGACAGTAATCCGTACCTCCTGCTGCTAGGAATAGACTGGGCCACGGACATGAATGGGGTCATCAACTTAAAAAGACGGAAGATGATATTCAAGAAAAAGTTGCTCCATGTAATAGTCCCGCTGGACCCAACCGAAGGAGTCCGCTACACTGAACCTATGCGTGATGAGGACAGTGACGATGAACTAGACTGCATCTACTAGATAACGGTGCAAGACCAGGATCGAGTGAATCCAATAGCGGACGGGAGAATCTCATGGGAACGCGACAGTTCCTGCACGTCGGATTCAGATGAAGAAATAGAGCGATGGAAGAACCGATTGCATGAAGTAACAACGCTAAATTGTAATATGATGATTAGATCACTGCGACGCGTGACAACTGAAGTAAGGAAACTGCCAGCAGATGATGACACAACAACTGGGGAGGAATTCGTAGACCACTGTGGAACTACAATCATGGAGCAGAAGTGACACGATGCGAAAAAAGGGGCATTGTGCGCGACAACTACACAAGGGTGGAGTACACCTTGGAAGATTAGGTGGAACGAGCGCGAATGTAGAAGGCGGATGCGTGTACGGGTTGGAGGCCCTCAAACGTGGTCTGGGCAGCAAGGACGAAGTGGTTTGGGCACCCACCTATGACGAGGGATGTAGTCGTATCTTGTGCAACCATTGCCCCAACTAAGAATCAAAAATCAGAACCCAACACAGCAGCAGGAATGGCAATGCCTTCTGCCAGGCGTTCGCATCGGAGCCTGTGGAAAAATATGTGGAATCCTTAACAGAGTTCGTCAGATAAAACCAACCAATTGGAATCTGCGTGTACCAGGGGTTCGATGGGTCTATAGGACCATAAACAAAATGGGGTGTGCGAAGATGACCCTATCCGCGATCAGACACAATGAAACCAGGAAGGAAGAGAGAATTTCCTCAACCATCGCCCAAGCAGTTCGGATTGAACGCAAGGATCTGGGCAAAGGAATTCGATGGTTACAGGAAGCCATTCAGCACGGGAGCTTGAAACTTTGTGAACTCGAGGAAGAATGGGCACGGCTAAGGAGGAAATTCATGATGTTGGACGAAGAAATCAGCAAAATGAAAACCGGAATCGCCCAAGCAGGCCGTGCGAATCTGAGAATAAGGGGACCAGACCTGGCCAACCCTACTACGGTACTAGAACAAGTTGTGACCCTACTATCATGGCTACGACCGCACCAATGGGGGAGCATATTGTATACAACAGAGCGCGATGGGATACCGGATACAAAGATACTCGAAAGGTGCCCACAACCCGGGCTAGCAGGAAAATTGAAATCCCGTACCAGGGGTGTGACCACCTGACTAGCCGTAGAAGGCCCAGTCTCAGCGCTCCAAGCAGTTGGAAGAGGGCGTGGGACTATAAAGGATTCTGTAGGGGAGTTTCACGGCTCAGACGTGGTGCACAAAATCAGTGTGAAGCATAGAATGCGTCCGCGTACAAAGGACTACGTTGCCGCGTGGGGAGGATGGAAGGTGACCATTGCATATACTATTCATGACAATATGTCCCATTTAAGACATAGAGGAGCGGACAGTGGGCAATTAAGACACAGGTTCAGAACTAGGGTTGAACGGATCTACCGCCAAAATCACATTAATGAGCCACGAAAGGGGGGAATGGTCGAATTTGAATTCAAAGAGGCCTATAAAGCACAGGTGGCCTGTCACCAAACAACCCTTGACCTGTTTAAATTGTGGCACTATCAAAAGAGCGAGAACCTGATGAAGTTGGAGACAATAAAAGCAAGTTCGTGGTATGAATCACTGCTAAAGGATACACAGGAGTTCCTGACCAGAATCATGACAACAACTAGGGGAGCTGCCAAGAGTGCTACACAGCCAGTAGGAGATACACCAAAAATCCCTAAATCACCCTGGACGCCAAGGCCCAAAAAGGACCCACAGACAGCAGGACCAGTCTGCATGTCTCCACGAAATCCCCGATTTGGCAAACTGTCAATGGAAGAGAAAGGTCAAATTGTTAATATTGAAAGCGATGATGAGGAAGAGGACCCTCCTACCTTTGTTGAAGAGATAGAACCAGAGGAAGAGATAGAAGAAGACATCCAACCAGTACGCACCACAGCAAAACAACCCAAGTATGTTCCTCCGCAGAAAGGGAGGTTGAAGGTCCCTAAAGATTTGGACGTTGTGACGAGAACACTCCTCACCCCGCTCCTCCCTGAAGGGGTTTTATTTGAAGCTACAGTTGTATGCCGCGTGCCCACTATCAAGTTTGAAGACTAGGACCTTGCAGACACTGAGAAATTCCCGCACTTAGAAACTAGTGAGCTTATGGAACAAAGCACAGAAGGGGTGGTTACCAATCTATAGCCACGAGATGGGATGCACAGGGTGGAGGAGGCTGGGCTACTCCACCTCCTCTCAATTTCCCATTTCCATCAGCCCCCAATTACGATATTTGTTATCAGACAACTACTTTTCCTGGTGCATGATGGGTACTTGTGGCTGGAGGAGCCCATTCCCATCACGGTGAGCTCATTCATAGGATTTCTTGACTTCCCTATTCAGGAAGGGACTCTGTGGAAATTGCTAGCGGTGGGGACTTGATGCTTGTGGAGGCTATGAAAAAGAAATATAAGCTGGAAAAGAAGCAGAGGGGGTATGTTATTACTAGCATTTAGGAAAAAGGGGTCCGCATAGCTACCCAGTTATTGGCAGGAAAGGTGATGAGGAAATGCAGGAGCAACGAGGTACCAGCCACAGTCATCGCGTTGGCTGAGCAATGCACAGAAGGGGTACAGTTCAACTGGGCACAATTCCTTTGCGACGAGTTTCTAACAAACTACAGGGAGGCCCAAGAACAGGGTAAGAGCTTCCACTACACGTGGTTGCTCTTATCCATCCTGTTGGTTACCAGCGAATTACCTGAGGATAGTCAGTTTCCTTCCCTTGACCAGGACTGGCCAGAGGCAGCAAAATACGTGTCGCTATGGGCAACGAAGGACGCTACGCGAATCAGAGAAACCAAGATCTTCTGGGTGCTAATGGAGGCAAGCATACGACTATGGATCAACAAACGGCCACGCCTATCTGCCGAAGTATACGATAGTCTCAAAAACTTTGCAGACTTTAAAGCAGATATGCACAATGTATATATCAGGGCGCGGAGGGATCCAGAGCAGAAGTGGACCACACTCCCCTTCATTGCCATAGATGATGTCATCTTCACGGTGGTCGATACCTGGCCACCGGAATGGCGCACACCAGATGTGGTAGTGCACGACAAAGCAGAGATTCAGAAACAAAAATCTGCTACCAAGTGGCTCGCCCAACAGAAGCTGAATGAACAACTAGCTACAGAAGTGCGAGTGTCTCGGGAGGCAGCGAAGGTCACCACGGAAAATACTGCAGCAGGAGTGGCCACTACGACGTAGGAGGAAAGAACCCCAAACATAACAACAGAGAAGGGAACAGATGCGACAACGGAAGGCAGGGACCCAAGCACCACCTCGGCACAATTGAAATGACCGCGCGTCCCAAAACGCACGGGGCCACGGAAGAAGACCAAGGCCTCCAAGTTGCAGGAGGAGCCTATTACACTAACCGAGGGTGACCTCTATGACATCGGGGATACAATTCGCGAAGTCATCAGGGAGGCACTCGACGAGGCTATGAAAGAGCAACAAACTGTGTTGGGGGGACTAAGGATGCAACTACAGGAACTTCAAGCACGAGCCCCACAGCCGGGAGTGGTAGCTACCCATGGAGTTATGGGTACGTCAGCAACTGAGTAGCTGATGTGGGCCAAAATGGCTAATACTATTGCACTTCCGGCAGAAGCATTGACAGCAGACAACGCGGAGGACAGAGCCGTGGTAGGCCGGCTCACGGGACTTGGATTAAACTTGGCTGCCCTCCCATGAGAAATCTTATACCAGCTACAGGATGGCGCAATGACAGAGCTCTGTGCTAGGGAAGGACGTGCGGTACAGATACTCAGTGAGAAATGAATTAACATCGAGCAGTTGAGCCTCCAACGTGATGAAGCAGTAGCACAGAATCGGCAATTGGAGCAAATTGTTGAGGAAGCATGTTGTCGTGCCCCTGAGCTTGAGATTGCGGCAGATTTACCTGTAGGCATACGGATCCACAAGTTGGCCAGTGGGTTCCACGAAGCGAAGGAAGAAGTAGCAAAAATCCAGTTGGACCTCAGTTTGTAGATCGCAGAGCTAAGACTCAAGGTGCAACCCTCTACACCACTAGAGATTAGAGAGCAGTGGCAACGCGCCATCCAATCCGGGCGGGAAGCAATAGCACGTGCCATACAGGAGTGCACCGGCTTGTTAGATCAGTCATTTATCATGATCACTTCACTACAGGAAGACCCAACATTACAGCGGTTAGAGATTGAAGCATGGGAGTTGCAGCAGGCCTATGATAATTTCCGAGGGACCACGTAGACGATTTCCCTTACTCAGCGATTGGCCAAGATGAGGGAGGCCCAGGCTCTCAAGGCACAAGTCGATGGCGCTCGCCAAAAAGAAGAAGTCCTTAAAGAATGCATCCAGTCTTGGCTTGATGAGGTATTTGCGGTCACCGCCAACATCGAGGGAAAGCTAGCCCACATGCAGGCAGTATACGAACTCAGAGAAGCAAGTGAAGCTGATAATGACATATCGGAGGCTCGCGCACAACGAGTACAGCAAATGGCGGAAGGATGTGTTGCATAGGTAAGCGAAGTGCAAAATTTATTGAATAACCTCCGCATGAAGATCACCGCACCAGCCGAGTGACTTGGGACGAGTCACGATGATTGTGTTGGGGGCCTTTTGGGCAGCGGGTCCCCCGCATAACGGTTTTGGGGCTCAAAGCCCACAATTTTGGGTAAAAGTATGGTAAAGGCTCCACGAAGTGCGCGGAGAGCGAATTATAATGAGTCAAATCAAAGGGTTGTCCGCCTAAGAAAAATGTAAGATAATAGAAAGCGATTCGGCCTGCCCGTGGTCGGCAAACCATGGGAATGTATAAATAGAGCAGGGCTCTAGGTTTAGAAGGCAATTTTTGGTAGCTTTGGATTAAGATCTGAGGTATTATAGGTTTGTGAATGCAATATCCGCTCTTATTCTATAAGTCCAAGTCATGGGTGGTAGTACCAAGTCATGGGTGGTAGTAGTTAGAGTAGGCTCTGCAACTGTGTGCGCAGAGGCTTGGTAGAGTCCACAGCTGTGTGCGCGAACCCTTGCAGTTGAGTGCGCAGGGTGGAACTAATTGTACTGAACAGAAAATTAATAAAGTTAAGCGTTTCTGAATTATTATGCATTTGATCGCAGATCTATATGTTTATGCTTATGTTCTGAATTTATGCATATCTTTAAGATTTAAGGTTGCGCACGTTGTTTATAACTGTTGAATGCTTGATTAAAGACCTTAAGAATTAGATCGGATATATAATAAACTCATTAATAATAAGAATCGAAGAAGTGCCTCATGAGCTACGCGAAGGCCAGACAGCTGTGCAGAGTAGCGCGAGTGCACATATCAGTTTGCGACCCTTCCAGTCCTCATCAAGACATCCCTAGGGTGCGGAAACCTGGTTCCAGCACCCTCCCATACTACCTCAGGTGAGACTTCAGTCCGCGCTCCATGGACTGTTGCCGAAAGGGCTGGTAGTGCGGGATTTGTTTGGCTAAAACACTTCCGAACCTGGGTCAGGCCCCATCAAGCCAACACAAGGATCAAGCATCTACAACATGCTTCATTGCAGGTATCAACTTGCATGTGTATTTTCCTTGCTAGATTTGACATGCATGGGACTGCATATGTATTTTCCTTGCTAGATTTGGCATGCATGGGATTGCATGTGTATTTTCCTTGCTAGATTTGGAATTCATGGGATTGCATGTGTTTCTTTTCTGCCATGGCATGGGTTTTTCTAGGTGTGACAGTATTTTCAGCCTAGCCTTGCCATTTCCTGATAGCTTTGATGAGATGGGTTCTCTCATGTGTTTTGTGGGGAATGGTCGGATTGGATTCGAAGCTGAGTGGGGTGGATCTCCGAATTGACAAACACATGGTGGTAGTGGTCCCTGAACCAGACTGAGGATGCATGAAGCCACTGACCTAGTAACCCCTAAACCGGACTGTGGGTTGCGGTAAAGCCAGATTGTGTGCCTCGGTGGGCCTAGGAATCCTTGTTGGTGAATGGCGGGATATACGGTAAAGCCAAGAGGTGGATTTTCTCTCCGTTGGGCCTAGTGATTCTAGGATGGAATGCATGGTAAATCTTGGAGAGTATGTCTTGGTGTAGGGTCTAGTGATCCCTGGATCAGACTGCAGATGCACGGTAAAGCCTGAGAGACTAGGAGGCACTCAAATTCCTCATGGTGTAGGTGGAGAACTCCGGTGGCATCCACATTGATTGGTGTTTTTTGATGTATGAGTCCCAGATTCATGCTTTGAATGTGGCACAGGGCTGATTGGCTAAAGAGATACTTGGCTCAGCCAAGCTATGGTCAAGTGGAACGTGGTAGTCCCGTCACCGAATGGTTCATTGCATTTATTAATAAAAAAATTCATTCCCTTGATTTTCATGTGCAAATGTACTAATGTATATATGGATTTGATGGCTTATATGTTTGTTGTATTTCTGTTCCTATTATGTTTTTTATATTCACATTTACCCTGGAGGGTGTTACAGAGTGGTACCAGAGCTTCCAGGTTCAAACACTTGGACTGGATGGGCTCTATCATAGGTGAAATGAAGAACAAATGTTAAATTTTAGACCTTTCTTTCATATCTGTTATAACTTTTCTTTTGTGGCATATTAGAAGTTGAAATTTTTTCCATATTGAAGGTAAATCCCACTGATAATGTGGTAAAAATTTCAGATATTGGTTCACAATACTTTAGGAATTATGATCTAAGGAAGATGACCTTCCTGAATGCACCTTTAAACAGGTCATGTTGGAATTTCTGCAATAACTCATCTTCTGTAGGATTTCAGAAGCTAAAAAATTGTCCACATTGAGGGGACATACCATTGATTATGTGGTAGAAATTTCAGATATTGGGTCACAATATTTTAGGAGATATGAGTATAGGGAATCGATACTTCTAAATGCTCCTAAAATCAGGCCTCAAACAGGTCATGCTGACATTGTTGTTATAACGTTTTTTTTGGGCACTCTCAGGAGCTGAAATTTTTTCCACAGTGAGGGGAAATCCCATTGATATTGTGATAAAAATTTCAAACATTTATTCGCTATATTTTAGGAGATATGACCAGTGGAAGTCGAGATACTCCTAGAATTGTGCACCAAATATGATTGTGTTGGTATTTTTGTTATAATTTTTCATCTATGAAATCTCAGAAGTTGAAACTTGAACCATAGTGAGGGAAAATATCACTGATCATATGGTTTAGTTTCCATAACTTTTACTACTACAGTTTAGAATATATGCATTGAATCATTCGCTATATTAGTTTGCATGCAAAGTGTTTGATGAAATGCTTAAATAGTTCAATGATTAATTGCATACAAACTGTTTGATAAAATGCCCCAATGAGTATTTTGGTTGTGGCTGAGGATAGTATTGATGTGTAATAGTGTTTTTGTAGTTGATATATGCTTACTTGTATCCAAATAGTTTGTTATATTAGTTTTCGTGTAAAGTGTTTGAAAAAATGCTTACATGCAAATGTAATAGTATAGTAGTTGTTTGAAGAAAATGTAAAAGTATGGTAATTGTTTGAAGAAAATGTTATTTTTTGGATGGGATAATATTGTAGTATGATGATATGGATGTAGTTGATCTATGCCTATTTTCATGCAAAGAATTTGAAGAGTTGCATGTAAGGAATTTGAAAAGTTGCATGTCATGAAATGGAAAAGTGGCATGTTTTTAGTTATTATGTTACAAGTGGAATAAGTACAATACTTTTGACTTAGTCTCGTACAAATGTATGAAAAATAAAAATCAATTTCTTTTCAAGTGTGGTTAAATTTAGTAGATTTTTGGAGATCCCATTTCCATAATTGGACATTGGAGATCGGGCCATTATAGTAGCTTCCTCCCTCTACCTTAGTGTGGACCATGGATAGTAAGGGGGTATGCTTATAGGTTGTTAGTATTGGTGAATTCTGATTTCAAATTAATAGACATGATGTCTTGATTTTTGGAACATGTGACTCACTATATATGAATTATATGTCGCTTACATTTTGATTTCATGATACCTACTTACATCCTTATATGTTAGGTTATATTATTGAATATTTTGATTACATATATCAGTCTTGTAGGTTGATTACAAGAATTTATCGCTTATGTTCGACTACATGCGTTTATGCATAAGTGCAGTTGATTTGGCATTGCTTATGCATTTTGTTGGATGCATGTGGAAATGTGTACAATGGAGTAATGGTTGTTGTCATGCATGAGGTCATGGTTTGTGTAGTTGACATGGTCATTCATTGATGACTAGACTCCCGCTGGAATGATGTGTATATGGTTTGGTACTCATTTTCTATGTGTGTATATGCAGTTGTTATGCATGTATGGTCTTGGTTATAGTTTGAATAGTAGGTCAAGCATGCCTTGTGAAGTCATTATATTAAATTTAGGTCATCATAGTGCTATTGGATGTTATGAAACTAATATGTTGGTTGAAATAGAGCAAGAGGTGCAGATCATTATAATCAGATTGCAGCATTAGACTTTGGGATAAGAGCAGATCATCATACAGGTAGTGTATGTTTGGCATGCAGGTATGTAAGTTAAGGATTATTATATGCATTAGGATTATATACATTAGGTTTATGAACATGTATTTGATGCTATGGTTACATTCATGATAGATGTTAGATGATTAGTGTGATTATATGCACGTGTCAGATTGTCAAGAATGATAGTAACCTGTAGTTGTATGCATTGTTATTGTTGCTTTATATTAGATAATATGATGATTATGTTGTATGTTGTTGATGAGTATGATATATAGCTTATTGTTGTTATATGTTATTAACTTGATGATTAGGGTCATTTCATTGAGATATCGATGTTATAATTTAGATTGGTCATATGCGTGATGGTTATGTTCATTTCCTTGAAGATCTTGATGTTATATGTATTGTGTTAACTTGGTTTGACCTATGCAGATGGTTATGGTTGCGATATTCAGGTATGAACCGACATATTTGTGAGATGGTGTCATACTAAGCTAATTGACTTTGCATGTGTATGAGTCTACGATGTGAACATGTTAGTTAGATATTGTGATGGATATCATGGTCTTATGAGTGCTTGCGCTGATGTGTTGTAAAGTTATATCGTGCTAACTAGATTGATTGTGCAGACAATATCACCTCGCCTAAGATACATTAAGGTATCAATTTCTTATATCATATATTTGGTGTTTAATTGTTGCTTATGTCATCTAGTTGATTTATTTAACATGGTTTGAATGTTTGATGAATTTCTTAATATGAGTATGTGTTCAAATAATTTTGTTTTAAGATGATTGTACTAACATGTATGTGTTGAGACAGTTGATATGTACTTGAATGTAGTTGATAGTTGTAGCATTATGTCTAATGACTATGGATTATGACATGATTGTTTGTAAAAGTTGATTTCAAATTGATAAATATGATTGTCTTTATATTTGGAACATGTCGTTGACATGTGTGATCATGATGCATGGAGCTGCATGGCAAGAGATATTTCCATGAATTGTGAAGAAGGCTTAGGTTGAGATTTCCCTTGGATGCACTGGGAACCATGGGGATTGAGTCATGGTGTTTGTTGTTAGTCTTGTGCTTTTCTTCTTTTGTGATTTGCTTGCGCTTGATTTGCAGATTTGTTTATGTCTAGAGTATGGTCATACCACTTTGTTTGCGGAGTCATGTTGTTATTGGTTTTCATGATTTTCTTCTTCTTGTTATTTTCATTCTTACCTTTTATGTTTTGAGTCTTGGGAATTGGTTGGGAAAGAGGAAAGTTGATGGAAATCGGGAGAATATGTGTAGTACCCAACCGATGATATAAGACCCAGATGAAGCTTTGTGCATGAGTAAGCACAGCGGAAGGTAAGACTATGACAGTTGGTTGGACTGGTTGGGTCCATTGTGGTAAATGGACAGTAGCAGTGCAGACACAAGAAATGTAACCAGAAAAGGTAAAGTAAATGGATCAGAGGTTTCATATTCTTTGGCTATGTTGGGAATTGTTTCTCTCAATGCTTGTGCGTGAGTAAATGAATTTCTCTTAACCTAGACCTTATGTTATTTGGTAATTATTTTATGATCATGATTATGTTGAAGTTTATATGTATACATGTATATATGTATGTCGTTGTCTAACAGGATCATGATTGCTTTATGCTAACATTTATATATGTATGTATGTATCCATGTATCTATGTTACTATCTAACAGGGTTTTCAGTGATCATTCTTGTGGAGGAATGATTGTTTATGCAGGAGAACAACATGAAGAGGTTCCTGGTCTTATGAGCAATCAATTGAGAAGAATAGTCACGACAAATATACAAGGTCAATATCATGTGGATATGATTTGATATTGTATACTCATATTCTACCTATGTCTATGTTATAACAGGTAATGTTGAAGGATACATCAACAAAGTGAAAGCAGTGTGGTCTGTGGCATGCTAGGATAAGCATGGATGAGATACCAGAAGCAAGGTTTCTTGGTAAAGCCAGTGTGGTTTTGGATGTGTGGTACTATTGTTGAGCATACGTTGTATATGTTGTACATGTTGCATCTATGATGTGTGCACATATGGTTTTGTGTATACATAACATGTGTACATGTTATTTATGCAATGTTATGTACAAGATGGTACAAATAGGGTTGTGAGAATATTGCATATGGGGTGTTGTATACATATTGTATTGTCTTCATGATGTATATGCGATGTGTGTACATATGGTGCTCTGTGCATGTTGGATATGCAGTGTTGTGTATAGATGATGTTATGTACATGTTGGATATGCAGTGCTATGTACACTTGTTGTTGCATGCATGTTGTACATATGGTGCTTTGTACATATGGTGTTGTGTGCATGATTGTACAAGTGGTGTTGTGAGCATGTGGTGCCATGTACATGTTCTACATAGGGTGCTATGAGCATGCGGTGTTGTGTACATTTCGTGCATTTGATACTATGTACATATGGTGTCGTGTACACATCGTGCGTGTGGTACTGTGTACATGTGGTATTGTGTACACGTTGTACAGTGGTGTAGTGTACATGTGGTGTTGTGTACACATTGTGCAAGTGGCGATGTGTACATGTGATGTTATGAACATATTGTGCAGGTGGTGTAGTGTATAGGTGGTACTGTGTACATGTTGTACATATGTTACTGGTGTACGTGTTATATTGTGTGCATGTCGTCGATGTTGTGTTATGGGCATGTGATATTATGTATATGTATCATGTAGTCATGGTATTGCGGCGTGTGTACTCGTTTTGTAGTACTCTGTGTAGGTACATGCATTGGGTGGTATTTCACATCGAATATAGATGGATGCATTGTATGGTATACACTAGGTGTAGGTGTATGTGTTGTATGTCAAGTGTAGATGCATGTATTGCATGGTGTGGTATGTCATGTCGTCGTATGTGTGTGATGCACACTATGTGTCTATTCACATGGCTGAGGAGAAGGAATTGGGTGTTTGTTGAGTAGTATGTATGGAACAAAGACAAAGGTAGAAGCTAAGGATTCAGGAAAGGATAAGTATCATCATTTTATTTCAATTTTATTATGCATGTGATTTATGACTATGGTATATGATGATTATATGTGATCTATGATTCTGGTTTATGATGGTTACATGTGATTTATGATTTTGATCTATGATGGTTGTGTTTTGAGCTAACCTAATGTGATATTTTTATACATGTTGATTTGGTCAAAAATGCCAGTTTGACTTCTTGTGACAGGAAGCATATAGGATTCCAAGTGTACCTTATTGACGAACTACCTATGAGGTATGATTTGAAATTATTTCAATTTATTTTGAATCTAATGGAAGTTGTGTTCTTGGTACAGGAAGGATGAACATGCCCATTTGGGTGGTTGAAATCGACTACAAAAATTAGCAGCAACGAAAGAAATTGGAACATGCAGCAGTATGTTAGTAAAGCACTTCAGGCGCAGGGCCATTGTGGGGCATTGGTACCCAATAGTGTCCACTGATTTCCATGAGCATGCTATGACTGGGATTGTAGTTTTGAGGCCGAAATATGCCTTGGTTTTTGAATCTTCGAATACGAGGAAGCCTTTCCAAGGGATGGACAACCCAGGATGGGGGTGCCAACGAAACTTGGAAGGTGAGTGACTGCACAGAAGAGGTGACCGGATTCCCGAGAGACTCTGTAGCAAAGAAGGGAAGGTCACGGACGGGTTTGTTTTGGTCATTAGCATTGCCAGATGGAATCAGATGCACATTGGGGGTGCGCCTTAGAACAATGAGTCAATCATTGTTCGCTGAGAGGACAAGTGGTGCAAGATTATAGTGTTGGACATTGCATGTAGATTTGACTTTCCAGTGGTTTCTGGACTTCTTGGGAAGGAAGTGAATCTTGGTATTACTTTGAGGGTGGAGGTTTGAGCCTCTGAATTCCCTTGTTGATTGATATGACATCGTATCATTTATTTGTTGGTTAAGCCAATGTGTATATGTGTATGTCATTATAAAAATTGTAATGAGTTGTGTTATAAAGCTCCAATATGCGGTATGGTCTTTATCTGGTCATGTTGTCATGATGTTTTGCTTTTGAGCGGGTCATTCATTATAAATACTGCAACGAGTTGTGTTATAAAGATCCATGGGCAGTATGTTTTGTTTTCAGTAGTCATGTTGGTTATAGGTGTCATTGAACACCAAGGACGGTGTTCTCCCAAGGGGGAGGGTTCTGTAGCAACCCTGGCGAAAATTCCATGTAAAAATATATAAATACCACGGATGATAGGACACATATTCCAAGTTGAATGGTGGGCAAGACATCCTAGTGAGTGTTCATTTAGTTGTTTATGGCTAAGGAAATTGGCAAAGAAAATGGCTAAGGCATTAAAGAGGCAAAAATATATTTTGGCACATTTATTTATGACAATAATGGAAATTAGGAGAAAATGAAGGTGAAAGGTCACATGTTGCATGTGAGGAGGAAATTGAAGGAAAATAATGGAAAATGAAGAAAATAGAGACCTCATAAATAAAAAGACTTCTGAGGATCATTGGGCAAGACTTGGTCAATTCAGTTTTGGAGCTCTCTCATTATTCTCTCTCTCTCTCATACTCTTGGACACTTAGAGTTTTCTTAGAGCACTTTGGCATTGGAGCAAGAAAGGCAAAGAAGGCAAGATGAAGCAAGGATCAAGCAGCTACAACAGGCTTCATTGCAGGTATCAACTTGCATGTATATTTTCCTTGCTATATTTGGCATGCATGGGATTGCATGTGTATTTTCCTTGCTAGGTTTGGAATGTGTGCGATTGCATGTGTTTTTTTCTACCATGGCATGGGTTTTTCGAGGTGTGACAGTATTTTCAGCCTAGCCTTGCCATTTCCTGATAGCTTTGATGAGATGGGTTCTCTCATGCATTTTGTGGGGGATGACCAGATTGGATTCGAAGTTGAGTGGGGTGGATCTCTAAATTGACAAACACATGGTGGCAGTGGTCCCTGAACCAAACTGAGGATGCACGAAGCCACTGGCCTAGTAACCCCTGAACCGGGCTATGGGTTGCGGTAAAGCCAAATTGTGTGCCTCGGTGAGCCTAGGAATCCTTGCCGGTGAATGGCGGGATATACGGTAAAGCAAAGAGGTGGATTTTCTCTCCGTTGGGCCTAGCGATTCTGGGATGGAATGCATGGTAAATCCTAGAGAGTATGTCTCGGTGTAGGGCCTAGTGATCCCTGGATCAGACAGTAGATGCATGGTAAACCCTGAAAGACTAGGAGGCACTCAAATTCCTCACGGTGTAGGCGGAGAACTTCAGTGGCATCCACATTGATTGGTGTTTTTTGATGTGTTCTATGAGTCCCACATTCATGCTTGGAATATGACACGGGGGTGATTGGATGAAGAGAGACTTGGCTTAGCCAATCTATGGTTGGGTGGAACGTGGTAGTCCCATCACCGGTTGGTTCATTGCATTTATTAATAAAAAAATTCATTCCCTTGATTTTCATGTGCAAATGTACTAATGTATATATGGATTTGATCGCTGATATGTTTATTGTATTTATGTTCCTATTATGTTGTTTATATTCACATTTACCCCAGAGGGTGTTACACATTTCGTACCTCAACCTCCGTCTTCGCACTCAAATGATCCTCCGAATGACATTGTCTTGTGTTCTTCCATTCCGAACTCTACACTTGTTGTGAATGAGGATCAAGCCATCGACGGAGTTGGTGTTGCACAACCAACATGTGTTGTCATTCATGAAGAGTATGACTAGGAGCTTGAACATCCACCGACAACAGAGGGCCATCCTTGTCTGTCCATACCTCCTTTGTTTTTTCCTGACATCCTTGATGATCCTGCCATCCCTGATTTTTCATGTGTATCTCCGTCCACGGATGCACCTATTGTTGATCATTCGCAGGACACACCGTATGTCAGCCCATCATCCGACAACGGAGAGGACCAATCATTCATTGAAAATCCACTTGATTTTTCATTTGCTTTTTTCTGAAAATGCAGAGGTTGAACATTCTTGCTTCTCATCTACCCCTCTGTGTGATTCATCAAACCATGAGGATGCCGACAAACATCCTGAATTTTCTGATCTTGATTGTCGTGATCTCTCTACTTCTTCATCCAATCACGATATTGATTCAATTGTTGTTAATCTGTCTAAGACACTAGTCTACGATGATCTATCTATCGACGAAGTCGAAACCCCCCAGACTGTCAAGGCACTTCAGCCCAAACTGATGGTTATGTCAGGCCCTCACTGTCCTGAGGTTCGTTTCACTTCCGATCAGGAAATTGTTGAAACACCCGAGGCTCCTCATCACTCATCTGTATACATTGAAGATCAATCTCACACATAGACTATGCTTCCTACACTCGAACTACACGATCCCATCGCTCATGCATTGGAGGACTCTTACACAGCAAACACACTTGCGCAACGTAAGTGGTCTACCTTTTTCACGTTTGCTTGCATGTCACGGTCAGAAGAATTCTTCATTGTTATATCTTTCGTGTTTGTTGGTTCGCACTGTTGTACCATTCGCGAACCATGCCTTCACCAACATGGGTCAACCAATGCGTTGGTCACTGCATTGGAAATATCACTTTACATAAGCAAACCCATGCACAGTTAGCCTAGGAGTAGGAGTAGTGTTTGATTTTGGTTTGTTTGCTTACATGCATGTTTGCTTCTTACTTTGCATGTTTGTTTGTTTGCCTGCTTGTTTTCTCACTCGCTTTGCTTACACATTTACTTTTGCTTTTTCTTTGTCTTGTTGTTTGTTGCTTGTTTACATCTGTAGGCTAGTTTCGCATGAGACCGTGTGCGAATTTTGAAACGGGTTGGGTAAAGTACAAGAGGACTTGCACAGTTATCAATACTTGGTTATCTGTCATCCTGCCTCTGTATGAAGAACTTGTTGTCTTTAGTCCATGATACATCAATGGAAAATATGAGTTGTTCAAAGTGAAGCTTGGTGAAAACACAACGCTTGCGCACTAACTAGTGTCACGTACTCTAGTCGGTTTTTTTATTAACCCTTGTCAGCTCAGTCAAGTAGAGTAAGGTGAGGGGAAAACCTTAACAATCACGTCAGAGGTATATACAAACTACTTCTATGAAATAACAACCTCTTCTACTCTCAATAAGTCGAGATCCCTCTTCTGCCTCCGAAATGCATAAATTCTATGCACAGTTATGAAAATGAAAATGAAAATGTGAAAAAAATGAAAAAAAATGAAAAATGAAAAAGGCAAAAGAAGACAAAGGGTTCTTGCGCAGAGAGGTGATGCAAGTAACTCCGTCAAGGTACTGACCAAGATCGCTAGCAGTGGAGCGATGCTTGTGTTCCTGCATGACTCTGCCGAGGTATTGTCCAATACTGCTGGCAGCGGAGAAACACTAGAGATGAAACTAAAACTCTAACGACCATAAAGCTTGTGCCCCAATATACCTCTCATCTCCAATCGAAACAATTGTTTTGACTTGGCTTGGAATGTGTGTCGACTGACCAAGAGCTTGGCAGATACTACATCTTACAATCTAGCAAGTGTGGAAACCAAGACGAACAAAGAACTGAACAATACTTCTGGAGGTGTTAGACTTTATTTTCACGAACAAGGTCCATTCAAAGCGTTGGAGTTCTACCAGTGTGTCGCAGAGTGTTGTAGCGGCTACAAACACCCTCCAAAATTTTGCCTTAGCTTCGTTTTAGAGCCTCCCTACCAACCATCCTCAGCAACATGTCTTGCACCGTTAAACATATATGCTTCAGTTGTTTCTCAGTGTCTTGTCAGCCTGTGCATGTCAGTTTGCTTCACTCCCCTCATAGGTTGTCTTTCCGGACTTTGACCATGTGCTAGCCACGCAACTCCCCCATAAAATTACGCAATTCTGGAGGGGAACCAGCCTTCCCTCCAAAAATTGAGCAAATCAGCTGGCCAGCCTACTAAGCTCAAGAATTGTGCAAATCAATGTGTCAGGCTTCCCTTAGAAAATTGTGTAATTCTGGAGGGGAACCAGCCTTCCCTCCAGAAATTGCGCAAATCAACCTGACAGCCTGTTGGGCTCTAGAATTACGCAAAGAAGTCAGATAGTCTTCCTCCAGGAAAATGCACAATCTGACCCAGCACTGTTGCTCAGCGCAGGAATTGTGCAATTTTGGGAGCCAGTCACCTGCTAACCCCAGAAATTATACAATCCCTCTGGGACAGCTGGTCTAGCTCAGCTTAGGAACTGCGCAAATTTTCATCCCAGGCTTGCAAACCAATGCATGTGCCTTCAGGTTCACTGGTTCCCTCCGGGACCGAGCAAAATTGATTTGCGTGCATGGACTGTTTTTCCCAAGGCATCATGCAAAGGCATCCCTAGATTTAGGGATCTATTTTTAGCAGCTGGAGGTTACATGCAATGCTCATTTTAGAAACCTCCCGTCAAGTATCGCTTTTCCTAGATTCGTGGCATGCGCTTTATAACCTTGATTTTATCAAAACTTATGAACCGGATGCTGCACAGCTCATTCCTCACATCGATCTTGCATCTCTGACATCCCACATCGCATCTAGGAATCGTCGGCACATTCAGCTCAGTGGTTTTGGTGTAAGCCCCTTTACATTTCTTGCGCTGCGTTTCTGTCGCTTTTTGTGTTTCGGCTTGTGTGAATGTTTGTCTTCTTGATTTCAATGGGTGCTTGTTGTCATTTTGATGTATGTTAGCTTGTAGCAGCATCGTTTCAATTTTCGTTCACATCTCACTGTTATCGCATGCATGAAACTACACGGACGATCGTTGTTACAACGACTTGCTTCACACACATGCATGGTTTCCAATTTTCTGAATCATGCACTTGCTCTTTGCATGCATGATCATTCACTCTCGTTTACACTTAGTTTCACCAAGCATTCAGAGTTCTCATGTTTTTAGTGACCCATCGGCAGGGCTGGGCTACCTTTGCCCGGACCTTGCCTTGCCCGGCTAGTATTGTGCATTTCTATAAGTGAAGGCTTTGCCTTCCCTCCATAAATTACGTAAATGTGGGCCAACACTAACCTCTAGGCTTGCATTGTGCAATTCTAGGAGGCAATGCCTTGCTAGCCCCAGAAACTGCGCAATGCAGTGTGTTGGTTTGCATGTCACTGTTGACTGAAATTGCGCATTGCGCAGTTTCAGTCCTCAGCAGGCCAGGCTGGACTGTGCATTACGCAGTTCCAGCAATCAGTCAACCTCCCGACAGCCCAGATTGTGCCTTGCATAGTTTTGGAAATCAGTGTCCCAACCTCCCGGTGAAAATTGCGCAATCTTCACAGACAGTGACACAGGTATGTCAGTCCTCTAGTTTGTTTTGGTTTTCCGCTGATAGATTTCTTGTCATGAGTGTTGCTATGTCTCCAAGTATCATAGGTGTTCGTCAGTCTCTTAGCAGCACATGTACAATGGCTTCCAGGAGAGCAGAGTCGAAGACACCGTTCATAGCACAACTGGGGATGCAATCGATCATGTTTCTATGAACTTGCCTATCTATGAAGACATCAAGTTGTTCATGGACAAGGATATTAAGATGAAACGGCAGCAACGTCACAAAGAGCAGCACGATCAGCGGTAGCAAAAGGTATCACACCTGCATGCGACAAATGCAAGAGGAAGATTGTTGACAATGCAGAGGCAGAACACAGTTGCAAGCTCAAGCAGATCCACTTGTGATGAAAGCAGCTTTGGAGGTTGAGGCTATGAGGCAACAACGCGATGAGAGGATCACACGAAGGCAAAGAGAGAAACAGAGAAGAAGTTGCAGGTGTTGAAGCGGCAACTCAAAGCAGAACATGAGCTACACAAACAATAGGAGTTGCAGCAGGAACAAGCACATCAAGAGGTGCAACATGCACAAACTGATGAAACTGCGCCCATACAGGTTATGGACCCATCTAGCCACTGGCATGGAGCTGATAGGGTGAGTAGTGTTGTCGATCGCATGCAAGGGTATTCAAGAGCATGGATGTCATTGTGCGCACGCATGCGATCCCACCCATTTGGCACACTCACCGAAGTGAAGACAAGAATCAAGTCCGACGAGAGCTTAACATGTATTTCGACAAGTTGATGCGCATGGTCACCAACACACACTCGGAGATTAGCATATACACTATGCATCAATATGTTGCTGCTCCAGCTGCACTCAAAACGATGATGCGCATGTCATCAGACGAGTTAGACAAAGGAGCCATATCAATGTACCCGCATGCAACGGAGGCAAGAGTTCGCTTTCAACAGGATGTCACCTTTGAGCGCACGGACACCATCATGGACGACCAAGCTTGGCATCAATCCACAATCGTCGATCATTGCAAGGATGCCAAAGAGTTGGTCTTCCCACAACTTTCTGAGTCTTGGTGATGTCTTGCATGGCTTGCTCAATCCTATTTTGTCTCACATGGGTACATGTGCAGATTGTATGTAACGTCTTGTCAAGTGGAAGTTCAAGTGTCAATAGTTGAATGTAACAGTGATAGAGTAGTCATGAGGGTAGATGAACAGTCAACAAAGGGGAATGTCAAGGGTCACCCCACCCTTTGCTATATATAGTACCTCATAACTCATTGTACAGGCTTTTGGTCATCCAAGTTTCCGATAGGAGTATCTTAGAGAAAGCTTGGAGAGTACTGTAACGAGCCTTGGCTTCTCCACTTCGCAGAGCTAGTATATCTCTTTAGAAGAGCAGGCAGTAGTGACTGTAACGTTCCGCTGTCGAAACTAGTCGTTAGTCATGGTTGTATTGTATGGTTGGAACTTTCACTTCTTAATATAACATAGCGAACACATTTCATGCATCTATTGTTATTTTATTTTAGCTAACTTGTTTACTCTAATGATATATGTATTTGTTTACTTACGCATGCACGTATGGACTTTTCTGTATATGTATGAATTTCACTGAAATGTGATGTTGGTTTAACCATCACTTTGGATTGTTAGCTTACTTGCCTTCCAGTTTGTGATGTATCTTTGCTCATGTGTTCCCTTCTTAACTTCGTGCTTTCACAGGTTTCCAATGGGCACACTAACATCACCCTCCATATGTTAGAACCGTTCATGCACATTCCTTGACTTGTTGCATATGTCACACCCTTGCTATCAACAGGGACATCTTACTTGCCTTTGTGCGCAACCGCAGTCAAAGCGATATCGTACGACCCACTGCTAGGACTCCTACACCAAACGGTCTGAGATCTAGTTGGGACTTCTTACCGGGGAGATCTCCTGACATGTTGGCAGGTCCAACACTGTCAACAAAGTGAAAATAAACTATTTTTATCTTTTATTTTCTTTGTTTCTTTCATAATTTTTTTATTGATTTTTTTCATATTTTCTCATCCTTTTTACCAACAACATTAATCTTTGGGAGCTCAAACATCTTCCTTCACACACACAAAAAAAAAATGTAGATGTTCTCATTTCTACTCCTACCCATGTTCTTAATTTCTCCCTTAAGAACAACTCTTTCCCTTTCCTTAGTTTTAGCCTTTCAAAGGTTAGCAAGTTAGTGATGTGCATAAATGCCTTAATTTATAGGGATCTCCCATTTATTTCCTTAGTTGCAACATTAAGTAGCTAAGACACCCTAAATCATTGAGTAATATTTATTTTCTTTGCCTAGATTTAATGGGCATATTAAAGTCTTAATCCATTTTACTAGTTGTAACTAAGAATATAAATCCACGTGAATAATCATCTAGTTTCAATATATGTTTCAATATATTCATTAGGCAATTATATAGAAAATATCTACAAAACTATCATTTCCCTATTTTCTCATTTATTCCCAAATAACTTTTCTTAGTTGTAACAACTTGGAAACTTTTAGCTTCCAATATATTACACTTTAGGTTATTGGTTTGGAAAATTACAACTACCTCTTAAATGGATGTCCTATAAGGTTTTGGAAAAGTTTAATGTTTTATTTAAAATTGTTTTTGCAATATATATATATATTACTTTTTATTTTTTTTTCAATTACATTGAGACTAGGCTAAGGTCACCTCCAAAGTTGGAGGGGAGAACAATCTGCCCACCTATGTGAAACTGTCACCAAGATTGTGTGGGATACATTTTTTATCCCCCCACAAGTTGCTGTCACCCTCAACTCATTCCTATGAGATATTCTTATGAGATTTGGACCAGTAACCTAATGGAGACTAAACCTCACACATACCAACCATTTACAAAAAGTAAATAAAAAAAAAATCATTAATTAAACCATATAATCAGTTTTAAAACTAGATGATGTATCAATTTTGTTTTTATATTTTAGATGATGTATCAATTTTGGGAACAAGCAGCATGATATAGTTAGATGGCATTTCTATTACGCCATATCATGATGTGGACAGTAACAACATTTTGAAAAGTTATTAAAGAAAGTTGATGCTCGGTATGAATAAGTTGGTACTTGATTTGAAAAACTCGCTGGAAAAGAAATGCAACATACATGTGAATAAATAATATTCAAATAGTCAGAATACTAATATTGTTTTGGGATTTATTATTCACTTTAAAGCTTCAGAAATTTTGAAATGCAATGTTGACACCAATTGTCAGCTCACCAATTTTTGCCCTTCCACAGACTTTTAAAAGTAGTCCTAATCAGGCTGCAAATATCTACCCCTTGGGGTAAATAAAAGTTGGTGAGAGATATATATATTTTCAATTTTGATTAAAAGTAGTCCTAATCAGGCTGCAAATATCTACCCCTTGGGGTAAATAAAAGTTGGTGAGAGATATATATATTTTCAATTTTGATTTTGTCAGGCTGCAAATATCTACCCCTTGGGGTAAATAAAAGTTGGTGAGAGATATATATATTTTCAATTTTGATTTTATGTCAGACTTGCTTGAAAAAAATGCAACATACATGTGAATAAATAATATTCAAATGGTCATAATACTAATATTGTTTTGGGATTTATTATTCACTTTAAAGCTTTAGAAATTTTGTAATGCAAGATTGACACCAATAGTCAGATCGCCAATTTTTGCCCTTTCATAGACTTTTAAAAGTAGTCCTAATCAGGCTGCAATTATCTACCCCTGAGCTAAATAAAAGTTGGTGAAAGATATATATATTTTCAATTTTGATTTTATGTCTGCCAACCAGGTCTGTGCAAACTCAACCCTGATCAAGTCTCGACAAACTTGCCCAGTCTTTGCCAGTTTAGCCAACGGTTACAAGTCATTTTGCCCTAATAGCTCACTTTTCATCTGGCCAAGAAGGCTCACAGCATAGTCAGGGACTTGGTGAGTCTTGTTTCTATGGCATAACCATGGTAACAGACAATTTAACAAACAACAGTTTGACATTAAAAGCACTGTAATTCAGAGACATGGAAGCAATGCCACTACAAAATCCATTGGTGTTTGAAATCACATGATGAGAACAGTTCACGTAATCTTCCACTGTGCTAATATACACGCCTCAATGTACACCTCCAAATATACATCTCTAACTTAATGGAAAATTAACAAGCAAACAGCTGATGCAGACTTATCATGTCACAGTGAGAATGTAAGTGCCTATTAAGCACCGAGTTACATTTAAGCCTTCAGACAGCTCAAAATAATATAAAAAACATAGTGTTTGGTGTAGAACATCTATTTTGCTGTTGACCACATTACACATGTTTTCCTCATGCAACAATGCCCGGAAGCGAAAACTAAAAAGGATGTTGAGGTACCTTACACTTGGATTGTTGGATGTGGAGGTACCTTACACTTGGATAGTAGCCACTATCACAAACTCTTTTTTGGGGAGGAGGTAATGGTACAAACACAAAGGCGGAGATTTGTACATTAAGGGGTATTCTACATTTTTCAAGGTCTTTGGACATTTATTTGATGCACATATTTGGGGATTCCAAAACAGTTGTTGCATAGGCAAACAACACTGGTACTATTAATGCTTCACATCTTGATCATTGGAAAGAAAGGATTTATGGACTCAGACCTTATTTCAGACATCTTACCATCACACACATATTCCGGGAGATCAGTCATGAAGCGAATACAACTCTCTAAAAAAGGAATTGGAGTTGAACATGACACATTCACATGGAGGAGATCTTCAATGAAGAGCATCAGCTTCATTTCTTTTCCTTTTTGACAATCTGATCTTAGACTTCTCTTGTTGATGTTGTTTTTTTCTACTATGTTATAGCTTTTTACAGTTTTTATGTGGGATGAGATCCATTTGCTATCTGCTAGTAGATACTGTTCCTAAAATTTGGTATGAAGAAATCTGAAATATGTGCATAGTGTAGAAGTTAAACACTTATATTAGTGAAAACTAAAAAAATTCTGAATTGTGCTAACATCAAAAAACATCATTTAGAGATGAAAAGATTATCGAACCTTGGTACCACATCTTTCAATTAATTCAAACAACCATTATATCCAATATTCATCTTTATCATACAACCCAGACACAAGGTACACGATATATCTATCCTTACATCCTGCTATGTCTACTTGCAATAGCTTCTATAGAGAGCAAGGAAATTTTTATAAAATTCCCATCTAATTCAATTGATAGGTTCCAAGCTTCTTCTGGCCTCTCCAACTGATATTCAGAAATCTATAATGCATATTTTTCTCTGCTTTTCTCATTTAAAATCATCAATTGTCAAATAGTGAGTTTAAAATATACGTATAGTTAGGCCTCTGATTCAGTCTCAATGGATGCATTAGAAGCCGACAAATTGTGTATACTCAGCATACTGTCCAGACTGCATACCTATTGGTGCACGTAATGCAAAATCAGGAATACCAAATGCATCAACAAGTTCTCTTGCCACACTCCTCACTTCAAAACACAGGTATTCGGTGAGCCGAAGAATTGCCTACCCACAATAAAAACAAAAGTCAAAATAGCAGAACTGAAAGCAACATGTGACAACGCTGGTATATTGCAGTCTAGGAACCAAACAACAGGATTCAAAGTTGCTTAGAAGTTATATTTATTTTAATCAATGGACTTGCATAAAAAGGAAGCTACCTTAGCCTTGTTGGGTGCAACATAGTCTACATTTCTATAACTTCCAATGTGTTTCCAAATTCGATCAAGTGCATAGAGATCACAGAGAAGCTTTAAGACTGCACGAGCATTCCTGTCTTTACAGCTGCATGGCAGAGAGGATGATTAAAAACTTAAAACTATGTTATGCATATTTTCAAATTGGAAGGAAAAAGTTCAAGAGACAGACAACTGACCTATTGACAGCCTCTATAAATCTTGCAAGGATCATAGACTCTATATGTGATTGAGCAAGTATTAGTAAATGATTCAAGCATCTATTCCATGCCTCAAAACTGCCAAGTGACTTTGAGTGCTTCCTTAGACGCAATGCAGCAGTATGCAGCAATCTTGATGTCCGATACTGCAAGAAGCAAGAATCCAACAATTTGAATAGTTGGGCAGACCTCTATCAGGAAAATGGACTGTCTGTTCTGGAACTTACTAATTATAGGAGTTTTAGACAGACCCTAAATGCATCGAGCTGGAATTTGGGGTCTCGCAAATGATCCTGTCCTTCACGGCGAGCAATTACTGGATTTGCTTCTGAGAGATATGTGGTCATCATGTCTCTCAAGTAATTCCAGGTAACATTAAATGTCCCTCCTTGAAATTTTTCTTTGTATTGTTTCAATAGATCAGCAGAAACCTACAACAAAGAGCAAAGAGTTCAATGTAAAATTTTACATAAATCTGTCATGTAAGGTTAAAAAATCAATGACAGGATACAACTATACCTGCTGTAGCAGAACGGTGTTGTCCCCTTCAAAGGTCTGGAAAATATCATGGTCATTACGCAAAGCTCCAAATCTGTTAACAGCAGCATAGCCATGCCCTCCACAAGCTTCTCTGCAGACACTTAGGGATTTTGCTGTGTAGGAAGTCACGTAGGCTTTTAGCCCAGCTGAGAGCGCATGGACGTCTGCAATAACCTTTTCATCTTGTGATTTTTTCATCTCAGAGTATTTTTCTACCAAGTAGACCGTTGCAAAATGAAAAGCATATGTAGAGGCCAGCATAGGCATGAGTTTGTGTTGTTGAGATTGGTAATCTAAAATGCTAACCTCTGGTTGTTTGGGAGGACCAAACTGCTGTCGAAGCAGTGAGTAACGTACAGCTATTGTAACAGCAGTTTTCAGGACTCCAACAGATCCATGGGCAAGTGCCACTCTTCCCCCAACAAGCTCCCCAAGTGTTGCAGCAAATCTTTTATTTATTGTTGGGAGGTTGCTAGTGTATTGTCCATCCCTGGATACATCCCCAAATCTATTGAGCAAATTTTCTCGAGGGATTCTCACTGAATGAAATTTCAAAGCTCCATTGTCCACTCCATTCAGGCCAACTTTGTAGCCACAATCTCGGATTTCAACCCCTGGGAGAGGTTTGTGAGAATCCAAGTCCCTGATCAGTACAATGAAAGCATGGACTCCCATATCAAGAACCTCATCAGCTTCATTACCTGGCAAGATTAGCCTTGAAAACACTGCAGAAAACTTGCCATGTACTGCTGCATTGCCAATCCACCATTTAGTGGCTCCCTCATTCGGTGTGTCGATGATAAATTCATCTGTCTGGGGATCAAATCTTGCAATTGTCTGAATACCTTGAACATTTGAACCTGAAAGAATCACATTATAATGAATAAGACCCAATCACCAAAAAAAGAAACCAAGAAAAAGGCAACATTATTGTCATGATGCTCACCATGGTGTAATTCTGTCATTGCAAAACAACCTAGATAATCTAGATTGTCGATTCCAGCATAGTATTTATCCCGGTGCTTCTGGGTTCCCAAATTCATCACAGCTCCCCCCCACAGGCTGTACAGAACGAAATCCAACAACAAGAGAGTGGTAAAGTGAACCATATTCTGAAGCTTCAGTTCCGAAAATTCTGTTACAAGTTACAACACAGCTTTAACAGTCTTCCCAGAATAGTAGAACGGAAGTCAACAACAACGTATCTATGCATTTAACATGTAAATTCCATACCCTAATTACTAAACTGACGATTTTCAAATGACTTTTCTGCAGGTGCAGATAGCGAAGGCTACATATTTTATGCAGTAAGTTATAGAAGAAAACTTTTAATGCAGATTGGCTTTGTAGAGAAAAAATAATACAACCTCGATAATAGAAAATATCAAGGTACATAAGGATCTGATAAACAGCCCAAGGGGTCAGCACAACTGGCAGTTGCTAGCTAGTGTTGTTAAGCTTTTGGCTAGTTCCATCTTGGTAGGTGCCCTGTTTGAATCCCCTTGGATGAGGTAGCACTAGTTTACACCAATAGATTTACTAGGGATGATGTTAAGAATTTGGCTAGTTCCATCTTGGTAGGTGCCCTGTTTGAATCCCCTTGGATGAGGTAGCACTAGTTTACACCAATAGATTTACTAGGGATGATATCCATGAATGTGCAGAAACATTCTTTTAGTTTTTTATGAAATTTTCCGTGGAAAAATGTTTCAAAAGGACCTGCTAACCTGAATCCCTGTGGGGTGAGGTAGCATTAGTTTACAGGAATAGGAGTGAGGTAGCATTAGTCTACAGGAATAGGTTTACTAGGGATGCCATCCATGAATCTGGGGAAACATTCTTTTGATTTCTTCATGAAATTTTCCCCGGAAAAGAGTTTTAAAAATAAGGAACTGCTAACCCAAATAGATATAGATTGGCATCAGCCATACCCATACCCATAGATGAACCTCTGAGAATGGAACTAATAACCTAATGGATGCAACAAGTAATGCCTTTCAAAATAGATCAAGACCATTTCATCCAGCGATTACAAGCAGCCTTTCAGAATAGATCAAGACCATCATCCATCGATTGGGAGTTTATGTATACAATAAAAGGTAGAGTCACGCACCCCACCCCCAAAATCAAGTAAGTTTGTTGAATCCTTTTTGGAAGGGTGATTCGGAGCGTGCTCTAAGTCACCGTAACTCCAATGAGTCAGATCATAAATAGACAGGGTGTGATGATAGAAAATGCATACGCAATTGGTGCAAAAAGATCCCCAGCCATGATGAGAAGCCAGGTGCCTAAGGAGCGTGGAGTTATGCTTGAACCCTGTGTTTCCGGGTTCAAAATCAAAATCAGATGGAATCGAAAAATTGCAATTTTACTTTTGAGGATAAGATCTTTGTTTACTTTTGGCGCTACGGCCTCCCATTATGTGATTATGTAATTGTGATATGATTTGTAACTATAGTGCAACCCTTATGTTTGTTCTAAGTTTGTGTTGATAGTCAGGGCTTTGCTTTATATACTAATGCTCTACTTCGTTTGACCCCTGATCTTACTGAATCAAAATCAAAATGAAGTTCTGTTAATTGAGGGGTTAATCCTCATATCAAGGGGCATCATATACATTTGCAGACAAAGAGAACTACAGAAAAGGAACATGTTAGGTTCATCGGTGAAACAAACGAACCTGAATTGGACCCCCAATTTTATAGCAAGGGAGAGATCGATAGTGCCCGCGGCCTCCGTAATTGCGAAGTACTGAGATGGGTCCTCCAGAAGAGCGTTAAGGGGTCGGATCCCGGCCTCTCTCACAAGCCCCTGAAGCTGTCTCATCGTCAGTTCTTGATGTTCATCCTTCGAAATTTCAATCGGGGTTTGTAATTCCGGGCGGTCACGAAAATACTGAAGAATCTTCTCCTGCAAACTCCTGTGTTTACCCTTCATGTAATCAGCCAGGACTACAGAGCTCACCGGAAACTTCACCATCAACTTGGCACAGGAAGCCATGGCTAACTGGTACTCTTCTGTTATGGATTGGGCGCCCAAGTGAGAGCAGAGGCGTTCAATACGCCTCTCGACCATTTCCTTCTCATCTGACACGGTTTTTCTTTCCATTATTTCCTGTAATTGAATAAATCCAATAGGTAAAACTGCTGGAAACTGGAAATGGAAACCACTCTCTTCAATGGATTGAAAACTGGCGCAATTCACCAGCTTCAAACAGAAATATTGTGATCCTAGAAGAAAGGGAAACCCTGAAACACTGCAAATTGCAACACAAATCCTAAGGGCTGAACAGGGTTTCCATACTTAAACACAGTTGTAGTTCTAAGTTTATACCCATTATACGAAGCGCTCCTGACTGGAAGTATTTCAAATCCTTCCCCAGTAAAATGGGAAAAAAGAAAGGCGGCTATTGTTTTTGCGGGCTATTTTTCCTATATTTTAGTAAGCTATGTTCCAAATTTGATTAAAAAACAATATTTTAAATTATACAAATAAAAAATGCGAAATTTGTATACGTTTGTACAGCTCCGTATCATGTTGTATGTTAATTTTTGGAATGTCACGAAATTCAAAAAATTGAAATATGTGAATTTTTGGAATTTCACACCATTTAAAAAATTGAAATACAATATTTGAATGGAGGTTCATCACATAAAAATAATTTCATCTTATAAACATTTCACTTTTTTTTTCTTGTGGTTTTTTTAATAGATTATCTCTTTTTCTCAAAAAAAATGTAATTTTTTATTTAATATTATTTTATTGTTATTTTGTTTATGATTTAGGAAATAGTTTTTAGTTAAAAATGTTATAGTCTAATTGCTATATGTTTAGAGATTTTGTGGACAATTTTTTTTTTTTTAATTTGTTATAAATTTAATCGAAATTTGTGAAATTTTCAAAGTGTTAAATTTATATATACAAATAAAATTGCATTTGAAATAATAGAAAATCAAAATTTTATCAAAAATTGTTTTGCTTAAACATTTTAACACATAATAATTAGACAATTTAAAAATAATTTTGGATCACACAAATTTTTAATATTTGTGAATTTCTTTTTGTAGTTATGAAATTTTTAGCTGGGAACTCCAATGAATATTTTATTACTAATTATTTTATATTTTGTAAATTAATAATTAATATGATTTTTTTTTTGTAAGTTTGGTAAGACTGCATCTTTATTATGTCCAAATTTTGATTACCAATTATTTTATATTTTGTAAATTAATAATTAATATGATTAATTTTATTTTTTGTAAGTTTGGTAGGACTATATCTTTATCACAATATTTAAACCCAAGACTTCCGGTTCGTGAGTCTTACAGTGAGCTCGAGAGGCTTCTCTCCAAGTTTTTTGAGCATAAAAATAAAATCTTAAATCAAACGAAATAATTCTTTTCTTTATGTCCGATGGACCAAAATTTGATCTCAGTGGATATTAACCACTATTATCATCATGATTATTTATTAAAACAAGTAAATTTTTTATTTTTCTAAATTTTAATTATATAATTTTAAATTATAATTGATAAAGTAAAAATAGAAATATTCACAATAATAAGATATTAAAAGACATTCATATTTTTATAAAGTTATATTTAGAATATTGAATATCTATGTGTTTTTCATTCCTGGCAATAATTAATAAATTGTAAGTTAAAATAAATTTATTAATAACATGTATATATTCTAACTTAATTTGGATTGATGTCAATTTAATATTGGACATTTTAAAATTTCGGCACCCAATTTATTTTTATTTTTTAAAATTATTAAAAGAAAAGAAAAACCATAATTTTATTACGTACAATAACAATACATGCATATACGCGTAAAGGCATTCATGCGGCTTGAGAGTTGCCACATATGTGATGTTACCAAAGTCAAAGTTTCAAAAAATAAAATAAAAATTGCCTATCAAGTGATTCACGCATCATCATTGTTTTCCAGAATATAGAATGAATTTATCAAATATATAGGTCCACCGACAATATTAACTTGTTTTGACTTTTTTCCTCCATTTACAATTAACTTCCACCGACAATATTAACTTGTTTTGACTTTTTTCCTCCATTTACAATTAACTTCCCTAATGTAGTTGTATATTATGAATAAGTGGTGATGTGCAGAGAGAGATAAAAAAAGACATGCAGAGTGATGTGGGTTTAATCAAATTCTTAGCTTTGTTGGTTGGGTATTTTTTGTTTTCTCATAGGTTTCACTCTATTTTTAAGGGTGATTTTGGATAATTTTTTTGTTTTTTTATTCATGTCTCTCTGAACATGATCAAATGAGATATAAGAGAAAAATGATACTTTTAGTTGAATAGGTTGAAAAATAAGTTATAAATGGTAATTTTTAAGTCTTTTATTTTTATTCATCTAATTTATGAATGCTAAGGAATCTCCATGCACATGAAGTTGAGTGATCCTTCGATCCTAATCTTGTTGAAGTAGGAATTTAAGAGCCAATAGCTTTGGATAGTTGAAGTTGGCTAAGCCCATGGCAGCAACAAAGGAGATCTAGTGTTATCGGGAGAGGAAGAGAATCCCCCCTGCTCCCCCTTTTGATGGAGAACCTTGGGCAGCTCCGTCAAAAAAAGCCCAAGGGTGATATGTTTTTATGGAGATGTAGTTGTGGGGGTGATTTAGTACGAAGGGTTTTTAAGGCACATAAAAGCTCATGATAGCTAGGCTTTGAGAGGCTACTTTCAATGAAGAGAAGTTGGCATTCTCAAAGATGGCATGGTTTCATTCTGACCATACTCCCCATGCAAAAACTAAAGGAAGATCACAATGTTGAGCCTTACAGTGGTCTAGAAGCTAGTTTTTAGGGCCTCCTCAATGAAAAGCCCTTTCCAAACATAAGAATTGTCTTCATAACTATGGATATCCTACCAAACCAACCACATAAAGGGGAAACTAATAAAGAAATCTTCTATTGTTTTAGAGGATTGGGAGTAGAGGGCACATTTGTTGGGTTCGTGGAAGGAACACTTATGCACATTGTCCTAGGCCATGGTTTTATTGTAGAGGGGTGATCACATGAAAAAAAGTGTCTTGGGAGGGCAACTTGGTTTCTGAAGTCTCTTCCCCCACCATAGATAAATTGGTTGATGATTAGAGAGGTATTGCTAGAGATATCCAAATTTTGGCACATATATTACCACAGGGTTTGAATCCCATATGATCTAATACTCTTTATCAAATAGGGCTACAAAGGAGAGTTTTAGAGATATTGTGTAAGATTCTCAGGAAGTTTCATGATCCCCTTCCAACTGTAAATCGAAAGCAATTAGCCAATCATATTCTCTTGTAAGAAAGCTTCTCTCAGCGATTTTATTCAAGAAGTGATAACCTTATCTCTTTATCTTTGAAATGAGCGATTCTAAGAGGACACGGTTTTGTATACTTCCATTCCAAGGATCATTCCCAAGGAGAACCTAGGATTTGTCCCTTATCTTCCATCTCAGCCCCTATCCCACTAGTAGAAATAACTGAATGATAGTTTTCCATATGATGGATCCACTTTTTGAAGCTTTGCTTGGGGATCTTGCCCAATCAATGGTTGTAGAAGGAATAATGTATTTTTATTTGATTACCTTAGGTCATAATGCTTCCCCTTGAACTAAACTCCATACACATTTTTCTGCTAAAGCATATGCAAAACAGGTAAAATATTTGAAGCCCACCCCTCCCCAAACCTTCCAAGCAATTAAAGAAAAGGGGTTTTTTCCGTTCTCCCCTACCCACGAGAACCTGAAAGAGATCTACTTGATTTTAATTAGGGTGCCCCTAGGAATCCTTGCTAGGGAGGCTCACTATACCACATTTGCTTCTATAAGATCTTTATAAGGACCAATCTACCACCACACAGAGCCACCTATTGCACAAAATGTTTTCCCTCTTCTCAATTTTGGCTAGAATCCAATTCTAGTCTACCCTTAAGTAGAGTTTTGGTTTTAGGAAAAAAACCTAGATATGTTATGCCTCCTTAAATGTTATCCCACTGAGTGGAGAAGAGATTTTCAACCCTTTCCTGTTCCTCTTCTATCATGTCCCCCTAAAGAAATTGAGATTTAGAGTTATTGATGACCATAGAAGTTCCCAATGAAAATTTAAGTAAGATATCAGCGAAGCATTCGAGATATTTGAAGTTCCCTTTTGACAATATCAAAGTGTTATCCACAAAGAGAATATGGGTGAGGAAATAGTCTGGATTTATATAAATACCTTTAAAAAGATTCTTCGAGATAACATGTTTTATCAGTCTACTTAATCCTTCCGCTACCAATAGGAAAAGTAAGGGTGAAAGGGGTCACTCCTAGTGAAGACCTCTTTCTGCATTTAAAAAGGGGGTTGCTACCCCATTGATAAGTAGAGTGAAGTAGGTAGAGATGATGCAATTTAAGACCCAAGCTACAAAGGATTGACAAAAACCAAGGTAAATGAGAAGTAGCTTGATGTATAACTAGCTCACTTTGTCAATTGCTTTTGAAATGTGTACCTTGTATACCACCACTTTCTGAGTCCCAATTGAATGGAGTGGAGGCCTTCTTAATCCAAGCCAATGGCCTCATGAATTTCTCTCCCCTTTAAGAATCCAAACTACTCATAGGAGATGTCATTAGCCAAAATGTCCCTCAGTCGAACAATGATGGGTTTTGAAATGATTTTGTAAATCGAGTTGCAAAGCGAAATAGGCTTGAAGTGGTCAAAGGATGAAGGGTAATTATATTTGGGAATGAAGGAAATAAAGGTGGAGTTAAAAGGAGCCAAAATTTGTCTCGATGTCTTGGATAAATCCCCAGATGGATGAAACTAGATCCGGGGTCTTCAAACTCATTCAATCTTTGCCCGATGTACAAGTCGATCCATGTGAAAAGATGTCCTGAAGTCAAACATGGAAAGACATCACCTGATTATCAGCCAATAATGTGAGCTGTTAACAGACGCGAGAGGAATCATCGATAATGATAATGACCCTCAAGGTACTATAGTACAATTCACGTGGTGTGAATATATGATCCGATGTTGAACACCACACAAAATCTTTCGGTCGAAGGCCATTGATATTAACCTATCGCCGGAAGTGAGAAACTTGCCATTAAGGCATGCAAGCTTCAAAGTATTGAAAGGGTTGTTTCTAAGTCAACTTCTTAGATAATTAGTTGATATCTACAAGAAGTGACCCATCGTAGGAGGGCCTTAATGTATCCCACATCTACAACACGAAACGAAGCAAATGATTTTCTGGAGGTGAAAACGATCGACGACACAAGGTTCAGGAATGGTGGTCATGAAAAATGGAGGTTGAAGGTATTGCAGTGGATGAGGCATTAACTGGATGGTGAATTCTCAACTGAATGACTTCTCTTGAACATATCGGCGACACTGAGATGGATTGGTAGCATTAACCCCAAAAATGGATGGTGTGAAAGACCAATGGTGAAATGACCGGTGAACGGAATAACCCAACCCGACTCAATCATGGTGATGGAGTGAAAGTGTCATGTTCAAGAGCGACCTGCTACCATAAAATTCTTCAAGTTTTCTTCCCTTTTTCCCCAGTCATTGCTGACCAGTACCTCTTTATTTTTGTCAAGCTTGAGGAGGATAACATATGCTTGTTCTATAATTTTCTCGCTATGTTTTATCTCGTCTAACGACAGTGAAACTCGTTCTCGTCTGGGTGGATAAGTTTGTCGCTATTGTTTTAACGAGTTTAACGACAAAGATAACTCGATCCTTTTCATGTTTAGAGAGTTTGAAAAGGGACGAAAAGGAAACTCCAAAAGTTCTTTTTCGTAGCATAATCCCTTAGGTCCGAAAAAGATTAAAATAATACAAAAGGGATGACTTTTCGATCATTTTAGCGAGCCAAAAAAGACAAATGCTAGATCTTTTTCATGAGATAATCCCTCAAGTCCAAAAAAGATTAAAATAATACAAAAGGGATGACTTTTCCGATCACTTTAGCGAGCTGAAAAAGACAAGCGCTCGATCTTTTTCGTGAGATAATCCCTCAGGTCCGAAAAAGGATTAAAATATACAGGAGGGATGGCGCTTCCAATCACTTTAACGAGCTGGAGAGGCTAATTGCTTGACAATCTTTTCATATTTAAGGAGTCTGAAAAGGGTTTAAAGAGGACTCATTTTTTAGGAACGAGTGGTGTTTTAGGGTAGCAACTGGTTCCGGGTAGGTTTGGAACTTCTTAAAACATGGTGATGTGAAGAGGTTGACTAATGAAACCATTCATCGCAGATGTTCCTCAAAAGGGTAAATAATCAAGTGGAAGCGTATGATCGGCCAAAAGAATGGAGGTGATGGCAGGAACACAACCAAGGCTCAAAAGGTTGATGTAATGGCAATCACAAAGGTTATTTACCGAAGGTAGGTTCATTTTTTACTGAGCTTGAACTCTGGGGGAACATATGCTCTGTGTGGGTGCGGGTTCATTTTTTAACGAGCTTGAACCTTGCGGAAACTATGCTCAGGGGTAGGTTTATTTTTTAACGAGCTTGAACCATGCGATAACATATGCTCAGTGAAGTGGTCAAAGATGTTCAATTTACTGTTTGGCACATGAGATTCTTTCGACGGTCATTTAACCTGCTCAATCACTCCATCAAATTGATTAGAAATACATATATATGTATGAAAAAATGAATTAAAACTAACATTTTACTTGAAGTACGTGAATAGTAAACATAAAAAGTAGTTTTACCTTTCATTTTCATCATTTTATTTCAAATTTGGAGCTTTGGAGTGGTTTTCCCTCTCAAATTTCATTAGTTGACTTCAGGGGATTCAGTGGACTATTCTCCGCGCCATTAAGACCAGGTAGGAGCTAACCTTGAGCTCTTCATTTTCATTCCATCTTTTCTTGATTTTGAGCAAGTTTTTCCATTTTTCTGGGCCCCTGGGGTTTGAAGAATTCATTCTCCAACCATCACACCTAGCCTATATCGAAAGGAGCGATGCATACTGAGTTGTACACTGGCCAGTCAGTATGCATCTCACCTTGCTCAAAGGTAGGGTGCGATGGGCGCAGAAGGGAAACTTTATACAGTGATTTTTCATGTAATTTTTGCCTTTTTTTGCTCAAATTTGGATCCTAACCCATCTTTTATTTGTGCTTCAGATATTTGTTGGATCAAGATGGTCGTCACATGGTGTGAACACAAACATGAAGAAGAGGACATGACCAGGGCACAGTTTCTGCATTATGAAACTGTGGCTTGCTAAAGTTCTTCCGCATATCCAACATGAGGCAACAAATCAGTTTGTTGCAGTATTTTCTCGATGCTTGGGATCCGATCGACCAGGTATTCCATATCAGAGGCAAATCTATTCCATTGACAGTCGAGGATATTTACTTTCTGACAGGGTTATCGAGGCGTGGTGCCCCTCTTTCACTATCAGGATCCGCCCGTGGAGGTGAATCTGTGAAAGATTACATTCGTCAGTTCTGTAGAGATGGATCTTAGCCCAGCAGAGATGGCAAGATCAATATCCGGGATGTCACTGATCGGCCCTTGAGGACCATTTTATTTACTTTTGCTAGACTGGCTGGCAGCGCGGCTTTACACTTGGCAAACAGATCTTACATGCAGTACGCCTTGGAATGCCTGGAACCGAAGGTGTTCAACTAGTGCGAGGCGGTACTTCCTGTCATAAAAGAACAGCTCTCCAAAGTAAAGAATGGAAGATCCAAGAATTTTGGCTACGGTTCCATATTGACTGCTTTCGCTTTGGAGAGGATTCCACTGATGCAGCCTCAGAACATTTCACTGGGATTGCCAGCACCGAGGGAACCACGGATGTAGAGATGGGTTGATCTTATGGCCAGACATGCCAGTCAGTCACAGATTTCCTTCTCTGATGCCTTTTTCGAGTATTTCAACTGTCAAGAGATGGTCTTTGCCGAGTATCCATATGTCGGGATGGATTTTCGAGGCGCCCGGATTTGGCGTTACCAGCGGGCGAGCAGTGGAGTGCTATAGGTAAAATGACTCGACCACATCTTTGTTTATCAATTTTATAATTTTTTTGTGTTTTTTAATGTTATCAAGACTAATGAAACTCATATGTGTATGAAGATATTGGGCCAGTGCGACCAGCGACACGCCCACGGGCGGCAGCTGACGCTCCAGCAGGAGAGACTGTAAGGAGGGCCGTCCTTCGGGATTTGGACATATCGGAGACCCTGGCAGTGCTGCAGGATCAGATCGAGGGCCTCATTCTCGATATTTAGGATGCCAGGACCAATGAGTTACCTTTGAGATTACAGTGCCATATTACTGGTGTGCCGAGTCGATGGACCAGGCTCTTGTGCATGATCGCACAGGCGGTGACATGTTATCACCAGCATCATTAGTCTAGGATGCTTCTCTGCATTCATTTTTGAGTTTCTTGGTCACGTGACTGATTTTGTCTTGGACACAAAACATTTTGTAAAGACTATAAACAGTTATATATTTTTTATTTTCGGAGTTTTATTTTGGTTAAGTTATGAAATCACGATGCAAATGTTAATGTGAAATGCTTTCTTTACAAATGTTGCAAATGTCTATCTAACACATAGTTGCTAATGAATCAGTCAATGTGTTTAAGTTTCTGGAAATATGTTGATATTGAATGGAATCAAACTGCCTTTCCAAAATCCTGACTCTTAGGAACATACGATAAATAGTTGGGTTCCAAACGGAATAAACGCCAGTAAGTTGTAGAATGACGAGCTGTGAATCTAGCCTGACAATAAGTCGATGTATGCCATGTGAAATGGCATCAGAGAGAAGTTCAATCAACGCACTATATTCAGCGATGTTGTTTGTCGACTGACCAATACATATCCTCCTGAAACTCACTAGGTCGCCACTTGGAGCGAAAATGGCCTAGGCTGCAGAAGATAGGTTCTGTGTACTACGACTGGCTCCGTCAGCGTACCCAAAAAATGGTTCCAAAAAGTTTGACATCTGCAACAAATGGGAAGTGGATTACCTAACCAAAATGACAACTCTAATAGAAAACACAAAAAAATATAAATAAAAGCATATTTACAATGAGTTTACTACACTTAATCAAGCATAGTAACGTTTAAGATACAACCCGTTTCGGGGCTGCGATAGTGGAATCCCATCATAATCGACTAGCTCGTAGGCTCCTTTTGTCAATACCCATTTAACAATGTAGGGGCCCATCCATAATGGTTCAAATTTACCTGCTCCTAATTTGTCAGAGTCCTGATTGTAAAGCAAGACCAGGCCACCTTCTGAGAAGACACGAGGCTTGACATTTTTGTCAAATTGCGCCTTGACACGTTTCTTATGTGCTTCGTTAGCCAATGCAGCATCACGACGGGTTTCATCCAGGTGGATTAGTTCTAAGAAACGAGCCTCTTCCTCAGAAGTTTCGGGAAGCAGATCAATTGCAAGCTTGAGGGACGAGATTTCGCACTGAATTGGTAAGACGGCTTCCAGACCATACACCAATTGAAAAGGCGTAAATCCGGTTGCATTTCTCACCGAAGTCCTATATGCCCACAGAGCTGAGTACAGGATTAAATGCCAATTCCGTTTGTGGACTCCAATCATTCTCTGCAACATGCACTTAAGGACCTTGTTGATTGCCTCAACTTGTCCGTTAGCCTGCGGATAATATGGAGTAGAACTGTCGTGGGACAGCCCTAATTTGGAAGTCAATTCAATCATCATGTGATTGCGAAAATGCGACCCATGATCTGTGACTATAGCCTGTGGAACACCAAATCTAGAGACTACATGATTGAAGAAGAAAAGAGCAGTCGTTTCGCCACTGTTGTTTAATGTAGGCATTGCCTTGGCCCACTTTGTAAAATAGTCGACAACGACTATAATATACCCATGCCCCCGGCCGAGGTGGGGTTACATGTCATGAAGTCAATGCCCCATTTAGCAAATGGCCCAACAACAACTACTGGATGCAGCGGTGCAGGTGGTAATCTAGTTTTGCGATCAAAAATCTGACAAGCATGGAAACTTCTGACTGTAGTGATGTAATCTTTGAATATGGTGGGCCAGAAGTAACCTGCTCGTAAGATCTTTTGTGCAGTAGCGTAACTAGATAGATGCCCCCCACAAGCACCTGAATGACAATCATTCAAAACCTTTTCGGCCTCCTCATGTGTGAGGCACCTTCGTAGAACTGTATCGACACCACGACGGTAAAGCGTATAGCCAATGATTAGGTAGTCTTTGGCTTGGTATCGAGTTCGTCGTTGTTCAGAGCGAGAGGTGTTAGGCTGAAAAGTTTGTGTTTGGAGATAGACCAGTATATCCCCATACCACGGATCACTTGACAATATCAGAAACAGAGTCTCATCCACGATTGTTGCTTTGGATGTTGAATCGTTGGATGACGAGGGAAGGTCACAAAGTAACTCCGCAAAGACGAGAGATTTCTTTGATTTGGATTTGGTGAATTCCAGATCAAACTCTTGCAAAATGGTTATCCATTTGGAATATTTTCCCCCCAGCAATTGACGCGACAGAATGTAGGTCATAGGGTTGCAATCTGACACAATGGTAGTTTTGCGAAAGAGAACATAGTGTCGGAATCTCTGTATTGCTTGAACGGCTACTAAAGCCAATTTTTCAACATATGAGTACTTGCTTTCTGTATCATTAAGATTTCGACTTAAATAATATATAGGATGTTTGATTCCATTATCTTCTTGCACTAAAACCATGGCGATGGTTGTATCTGTAGCGGCGAGATATATGTTAAAGTCTTTTTGATAGTCAGGAGCGTACATTAATGATGCTTTTATCAGGGAATCTTTTAAAGCATCAAAGGAAGCTTGCGCAACCTGATCCCAGTGGAAGGGTACTCCTTTTTTCAAAAGACGTGTATAACCTTTAGCGAGTTCAACATAATGTGGAATGAACCTCCTCAGAAAGTTAGCTTTGCCTTGGAGTCTCTGAATCTGAAGTAAATTTGAAGGTGGAGGCATGTCAAGGATTGCCTGAACCTTAAATGGGTCGAGTCGAATTTCGTCCTTAGAAACTATGAAACCAAGTAGTCGACCAGAACCAACACAAAACACACACTTGTGCAGATTGAGTCGTATCTTGTAGTGTCGACAACGTAGAAATATGGCTCTCAAATGCTGCGGATGATCAGTCCGCTTTCGCGAATGAGCCGGTAGATCGTCGAGATACGGTTGAACGATGTGTTTGATGTCATGGAAGGCGTAGTTCATTGCCCTCTGAAAAGTTTCCCCTGCGTTCTTCAAACCGAAAGGTAATTTACGATATGCGAATGTGCCCCACGGACATATAAATGCAGTCTTTGACTGGTCCTGTGGGCGGATATTGATTTGATTGTATCCGGAAAATCCATCCATAAATGAAAAGATTTCGCATCCAGCACATTCATCAATTATCTGGTCGATGAAGGGTGTAGGATAGTTGTCCTTTGGACATGCTTGATTTACATCCCTATAATTGACGCACACTCTAATTGTTCCTTGTTTTTTCATTACAGGAACAATGTTCGATACCCAATCAGTGAGAGGAACAGGGTAAATGAAACCAGCATGCAAAAGTTTTTCAACTTCTACCTTAATGGCAGCGGCTTTCTTCGGATGGACAAGTCGAAGCCGTTGTCATACTGGTTTGACATCTGGATACATCTTTATTTCATGTTCAACAATTCTCGAGTCAATGCCTGGAATTTCCTCATATGACCATGCAAAGACATCTCTGAATTCGCGAAAGAGAGTGCAATAAATTTCCAGTTCTGTTGGAGAACAAGATTTGCCAACGTGAATATTCTCTACAACATTAGGTTTGGTCAACATATTAATGGCGATAGGTTCTTCAATATTGGATAGATTTCGCTCAAAATCCACTGTATTTACAGTATTTGATAGAAAATCAAAAACTGAAGGATGATTAAGGACGCTTGAATAATCTTCATTATTATCTTGAAGGTGGGAACGATGGTGGTAATCTTCCCACAGCGTCTTTCCTATCATCATTGAATGGATGATTCCTTCGTTTGTAGAATGTACTAGAGACCAAGGATCGGAAGAGGTACCATACTCTAGAGACATATCTATCCAAACACTCGTTGAGTGCTGATTTGGGTTCGCCGCCCAGGCCCAGAATATTGATTGCTACAAAGATTCTATGGGGCTTGGGGGAAAAACCTCGCGGTGATCCACACTATCAAAATGGTCAGAGTTCTTCTTAATCTTAGATGATGTAGAAGAGATCATATGACAGGTTTCCACTGTGGCCACTTCCGCAAGTCCAGGTGGAGGCGGGAGGGCAAAAGTACCCATTAATGAAGGGTCTTTTAGGAGACCTACTCCGACATTTTGAAGTGATTGAGAGTTTCCATGGATCAATGGAATGCTTCCAGTAGCTTGTGAACTGTTGGGAAAAAAGGATAGTTGGTCAACGATTGTAATTCCGCCTTGGAAGGGAAATGCAATATTTCTAAAATATGTAGACACAATGACAGCCATAGCATAAATCCAGGGCCTTCCCAGTAAGATATTGTAATCAAGGTTTCCATCAATGACCTCGACTTCAATTTCTATTGTCTTGCCCCCCAGTTCAACTTGCAAGTTACTTAAAATCTTGTATGGTGTGTATGTTCTTCCATCGAATGCCTTTAATGTCGTTGATGATCGCGACAAGGGTGGTGAACCTAAATTTTTCCAGCAACTCATTGACATAATACAAGTAGATGCCCCCTCATCAATGATTGTTCGATGAACAGTTTTATTGAGGGCTTTTACCTGTATAAGGAAAGCGAGTTGGGCCGGTAACTGAGGTGTATATCCTTTATGGTTAAAGGCCACAAGATTGGAATCTGCTAGGTCAATCCCACCTATTGCTGATAACAAATCCTGCTTTTGGGAGGGGCAATTTTGCAGTGCTTTGAGTGTTGACATAGCAGATGGCGATTGAGCCAGATCTTCCACTATATTATAATTCTATGCAGCTCATGCACGAGGATTAAATGTCGATTTATGAACGACTCCCTTTGGTGGCTTTATTGTTAATTCAGGAATGATGGGCGAAACAACTTCAGGCGAAGTCGTTGTCGAACTAATGGGTTGATCTGTAGCCTTATTGTTCGATGATAGTGGATTCCCATAATCTTTATTCCTTGTTGACATCAAAGCATCATTTTGTTGTTTTGAGATGGATAGAAAAAGCACTTGGGATGGAGAAGCATGATCAATAGTAACCAGATTGGTCTCTGGGTTCGAAAATGGATCTGTCAACACCGCTAAGGTGTTTGAAGTCTTTAAAAATTTCGCAACCTCAGCTCGATGTGGACAATCTTTCGTGAAATGCTCGTCGTCGCATATGAAACATGGATAACGAGGTTTCTTTTGCCCAGTAGGGTTTTGAGAAGACTTTTCAGGAGTTGCATTCTCCTGTTTCTTCTTGTTATTTTTCCCTTTCTTCTTGCCCCCTGGTTGCTTTGGATTCTTGCCCTTGTCAGATGACACGGCATTAATCTCTGAGGCAAGAGGTTTGTGATTTGTTTTTTGACTAGAAACTGTAAGGGCTTTTTTAGATGGAGCCTTTCTGGTTTGCGTGCTTGAGACACCGATGACACCATCACCGACATGAGAGTCCTTGTTTGATTTAGGAGGGGGTGAAACGGAAAATTCTGGTCTAGGAGCGTCAGGAATTTTGTCGTAGAGTGTGCCAAATTGAGTATAGATCAAGTCTAAATATTGGGCACGAGCAGTGACTTGCTCTTCAGTGACAACCCCTCCTTTCGCCACGTCCTCAGTTATAGAAGGCAATAAGGACTTAATAAACCACCAGCTAAAAGCTGATCAAGAACATACGTCTTTACCATTCCACAACGACGTCGCGACTCATGAATATGATTGTATATGTGAGTGGTCGTGGTCTGTTTAAAATTGGTAAGGAGTTATGTTCATGTTTCGTACCTTATGGGTAACTGAAAGTGGGTTAGAAAAGTAATGGCAAGGGCGCTGAAGTTATGGAACGAAGCTCTAGCCAATTCAATATACCATTTCGTTGTCGGACCAGTGAACATTCTCTGACAAAGGTGAAGCCTAATCGAATCATCATTCAGGGTGTTAGATGAGCACCACAAATGAAAAGTCATTATGTGATTCGATGGATCTTCACCTGGATTTCCATTGAATTTAGGAATATCGGAGGGAAGTTTATGAGGAATCGCTGGCCACCAAGGGGCGTATGCAATTGGATCATTAGTCAACCGATTCAAATATGGTAATTCTAGAGTTGCTACAAAAGGAAACTGTTGATTCAAGTTAGGTGAAGCATACCTAGGATAAGATGGAATCGCCTGAGCAGTAGGTCTTTGCATACCAGCATAATGTATCTGATGTTGGTAACTTTGATAAGGTTGTTGGACATAACCATTATAGTATGGTTGTTGATAACCGTTTTGAAAATGCGGTTGTCCATTACCTACAAAGCCTTGTTGCTCTGGTCCTCAGTAGGTTTGTTGGAATTGCGGGCTTGTTGGTATTGTACCAGCCATGGTTGTTGGACCATTTGCTTTTGCCTAATACTGGAAGATTGACCAAGATGCAGAGTGATTATACCCGTTTGAGCCTGAGTCGTTACAGGTAAAGAAGCACTGACTTGAGGTTGTGATTGAGCCTTAGAGACAAGAGGTTGTTGTATTGCAACCTGAGAGACTTGAGGTTGACACACAACAGGCGGTGCTTGTACTTGCGACACAGTCACAATAGCAGGTGTAGTGGGAATATTCGACACAGGTTGGGTCGGTTGTATTGAATATACAACCCTTGGTTGTTGAGGCAGTATTGGTACCCAACCGCTGGATGTAATTCCAATTTGACCTGAATTTTGTTGTAAACTCTCATATGGTTGTTCTCCAGGAGGGAACAATGAAAAAGCATACTGCCCTCCATATGACGGAAGTCCAGTGTTCAAAGGATATATTGGCCTTTGAAGACTGGTCTGCCAAAATTGATATTGGCATGCCGGATCAACTTGCTGAGTTTCAACATAAGAAATACCAGATGGGACTCCGGATGAACAAATAGGAACAGACCATGTCGTCGAAACAACCCCTGAATGGACTCCATCTAGTGATTGATAACTAGCCGGGACAGATGGTATACCAGCAAACATTGTAGGAATGGTAGCAGGAAGCTCTGTTGTAGCTGTATCAGATGATACAGTCCTAGATGTTGATGGTTGCTCAGACATATTTAGTCTATCCAAAATATTTTCTAGCGATTCGACAGGAACTTGCGATGAAGGATGATTAAAAGAACCAACTTCAGGAGTAGAAGGATACAAATGAATCCCAATTCCAAAATGTAATGGGGTACTGGTTGGAGGATCCTCTACTATCTCCTCTATAGCAATCAGACCAGGAGGAAGAGGTAGACCGTCAAGTTCGTAAAATATTTCTGCAGTTGAAGAAGGTATAGCTTCCGCAGTGACAGATATTGGAGGGTGACACCTTCTGAATTCTGAAACTCAATTTCCAGATGTTCAGGTAAGTGAACTTCAATCTCTGAATCAACTCTAGATGGAGTTGTTTCAGGTATAGAAGTGTCTACCATTACACTAGGATCAGTTCGAATGTCCTCTTGTAACTACGGAACTTCTTCTCTAAAGGCAGATGTACAAGAAATAATCGGAGTAACTGTAGTCTCTGACAATGTTGACACAAAAGTTTCAAATAAACCAGATGAATTGGACTCAGTTAAACGAGACCGTTTTCCCCAGAATGGCTTCGTTTCTGGAGTCAAAGACGATTGACTCGCTAGCCTCCGCGAACGACGAGGTTTTGATTGACTTTCTTCCACGATTGCGGATTACTTGATCAACTCAAAATTAAGGAGAAAATAATGTTATTTCGAATTTAATAAATTTTAATGACGCTTTGACACAACTTTGCTTTTTCAATTTTTAAGAGTCGAGAAAAAACTAAAGATGACTCTAGTCCCCTTCGAATTTTAATGAGCCTGAAGTGACAAGTGCTCAAATGGACCTTTTCTTTTAAAGAGTCAAAAAGGAATGAAAGTGACTACTCTGGAAATCTAGACAGAGAGATTACGAAACCAATCGCAAAACTGCAAAATAAACCTTGGTGATAAATTAAAGAGAAATTACCAAGGACTTATGTACGGCAGTCAATCTTCCCGAATGTTGTGTTCAGTGCATTGCGATCGATAGGGCGGTAGACACGGCTTCCTATGGATAAAGGATATAAGCCTATTGTGGTCTCCCAATATATACGCGACGGTATGGGGAGCACAAGTCTGTGTTAGCACTTGTCGTATCAAGGAGGAGGAATCACCCAACCTTCAATGAAAACAATAGTTACTAGATTTTACGACGCCGGAACACGTCTCTAGCCTAGACCTCTAGATGTGTTGCGTTAGGTTCCAAAGCATTGTTAAGTTCATTAAAATTTATTTTAGAGTTGATCTTGTTTAAAAGTTTGCCTTTCAATGCTTCACCGCGTGATGTAGATTTAAAATTCCTAAATATGCAGTCTACAATGATAAACAATCGTTGTTTATTTTGAGCAATGAAAATCCTAGCTACTAAGGAAAGAAGATTATGATTCTTTCAAACAAAGAGCAAACAGCACACACTAAATGCACTTTTCCTAAATCATTTTTCGCACACAGTCTAAATGCAAATGCAAATGCATGTATTTGTTTTCGTTCTCTTTAATGTGAAAATGCCAAAAAAGAAAACTAAATGTAGTAAAGATCTGAAATATTTTTACTCAAAGCGACATTTCGACAATTTCTTTTTCAAAATAGAAAGGAAGACTAAACGAGACTTTTCAATTTCGAATAGAAAATGCTTTCAAAACTTCAATTATCAACAAATCAAATCAAATACATAACAAAAAGTTCAATCGACTATCTAGGGAAGGAAGACTCAACGACACTTCTCTTTTTGACACAAAACGACAATTACGACACTTCTCTTTTTGACACAAAACGACAATTACGACACTTTTTTGTACCAAAACGAGAGATCGATTTAAGAAACTTTTCGACAAAGGATCGTAAATGATGGACAAATACATAAAAACATCTACTAATCCTAATCAATGGAGGCTGATCTATCTGATGCAAGGAGGCTTCAGTAATGAGGTATTGTTCATAAGCAGCAAAACAACTAAACAGAGCTGAAAACAAGGACAAAAACCCCAAATTTCAAGAAGGGAAATAGGCTCAGTCAGTCATCACACCTAGGCTTCACAGAAACAAGGATGCATCACACTTTTCAGACTTGGGAGGTGCGATGCATACTGGCAGACAGTGACAGACAGTGCGATGGGCCAGGGAGCGCAACTGAGATGGGTTTTGGCTCAAATTTGCAGCTGATTTCAGTGAGTTAAGCTGAGCTATGATAGACAGTAAAAAGCAAAGTACAGAGGTATGATCTTGAGAGGTTACTGAGCTACCACAAGGGCATCTAGAATGTTTGTAAGTCAGATGTTCAATTCATAAACTAAACCAGAGATTGACTGAAGCAGCATTCATCTACTATGCAATTGCAGAGCAAGAGCAGTTCGAAGGCTATCTGGCTAACTTTAGGCTTCGTCTATAGTTTATAAAACAAACAACAAGAACAAACAGACATCTATTCGATCCCCAATGGAGTCACCATTTTGTTTCTGGGAAAACTAGTGTCTTTTCAATCGACTAGCCCTCTAGGATTGGCAGCTACCCTAGAAACAAACAGTTCAAAGCAATTTGCGATTTCCTCTATGTATGATAGATAAGAAAAAGGCAAAGGAACCAACTTGGATCTTCCGCTTAACTCCTTGCTTGATCTCTCTCCCCCTTGACATAGCTTGCACCTCTTATCCTACTTATCCCGCTTAGAGAATACCTGTAGAAACAAAGTAAAAAAACACCATCAAAGCATCTTGATCTATTATATCATAAGCATTGCAGAATCAGAAATACAATGAACATACAATGGCATTCACAAATAACAACATTCACAAATATGCAATTTTATGGAGGAAAACTCAAAGAACTTTATTAAAATAGAAGGGAGAATTACAACCCAGCTGTCTGATCCAGCATCAAAGCCGTCTTCACCTCATGAAAAGCAAGATCACCCAACAATATAATGCTCTTTCTCAGACACAAACTATCAGCACCTCCTTACAAATTACAAAATTCCAACCTCCAGATCTCTTAGATGAGGGATCCATTTATAGATGTATGCAAGGGTGTGAGTCATCTCTGGGTTTTTTATTAGTGTCATTCCACTTGTTGTTTTTGGTTCCTCTTGGAGATTTCTTGGATCTCTTACTCATCCCTGGGCGAATTCAAAGAGGCACGTGTCATAGGAGAAGTTTCTAGAAGATTCCATGAGCATCCACTTAGCAAACTGTCTCGAACATTTGTCCATCCTCGCTCATCGCACCCTACAGAAGGCCTCATCAATATGCATTGCACCTGGCTAGTGTAGAAGTCAGTATGCATCGCACCCTGACAGTGGAGCAGTCAGTATGGTCCTGTTTTGGCCAGTTCTTGATGGTTTTTCAAGTAGAACTTTTGGGGAATGATGTAATCAGTTGACCATGATTTTTTAGGGTATGAAACAACACTTTTAGGGGTTAAAGAGCCCTAGTTTATCGACATATAAGATTGGGGTTGAAGTGCCAAAATATTTCTATAACACATGTATGTGTTGAGACAATTGATATGTACTTGAATGTAGTTGATAGTTGTAGCATTATGTCTAATGACTATGGATTATGACATGATTGTTTGTAAAAGTTGATTTCAAATTGATAAATATGATTGTCTTGATATTTGGAACATGTGGTTGACATGTGTGAGCATGATGCAGGGAGTTGCATGGCAAGAGAGATTTCCATGAATCGTGAAGAAGGCTTAGGTTGAGCTTTCCCTTGGATGCACTGGGAACCATGGGGATTGAGTCATGGTGTTTGTTGTTAGTCTTGTGCTTTTCTTCTTTTGTGATTTGCTTGCGCTTGATTTGTAGATTTGTTTATGTCTAGAGTATGGTCATACCACTTTGTTTGTGGAGTCGTGTTGTTATTGGTTTTCATGATTTTCTTCTTCTTGTTATTTTCGTTCTTACCTTTTATGTTTTGAGTCTTGGGAATTGGTTGGGAAAGAGGAAAGTTGATGGAAATTGGGAGAATATGTGTGGTACCCAACCAATGATATAAGACCCAGATGAAGCTTTGTGCATGAGTAAGCGCAGCGGAAGGTAAGACTATGTCAGTTGGTTTCACTGGTTGGGTACATGGTGGTAAATGGACAGTAGCAGTGCAGACACAAGAAATGTAACCAGAAAAGGTAAAGTAAATGGATCAGAGGTGTCATATTCTTTGGCTATGTTGGGAATTGTTTCTCTCAATGCTTGTGCATAAATAAATGAATTTCTCTTAACCTAAACGTTATGTTATTTGGTAATTATTTTATGATCATGATTATGTTGAAGTTTATATGTATACATGTATGTATGTATGTCGTTGTCTAACAGGATCATGATTGTTTTATGCTAACGTTTATATATGTATGTATGTATCCATATATCTATGTTATTATCTAACAGGGTTTTCAGGGATCATTCTTGTGGAGGAATGATTGTTTATGCAGGGAAACAACACGAAGAGGTTCCTGGTCTTATGAGGAATCAATTGGCAAGAATAGTCACAACAACCATACGAGGTCAGTATCATGTGGATATGATTTGATATTGTATACTCGTATTCTGCCTATGTCTATGTTATAACAGGTAATGTTGAAGGATACATCAACAAAGTGAAAGCAGTGTGGTATGTGGCATGCCAAGATAAGCATGGATGAGATACCAGAAGCAAGGTTTCTTGGTAAAGACAGTGTGGTTTTGGATGTGTGGTACTATTGTTGAGCATACGTTGTATATGTTGTACATGTTGCATCTATGATATGTGCACTTATGGTGTTGTGTATACATAACATGTGTACATGTTATTTATGCAATGTTATGTACAAGATGGTACAAATAGGGTTGTGAGAATATTGCATATGGGGTGTTGTATACATATTGTATTGTCTTCATGATGTATATGCGTGTGTGTGCATATGGTGCTCTGTGCATGTTGGATATGCAGTGTTGTGTACGGATGATGCTATGTACATGTTGGATATGCAGTGCTATGTACACTTGGTGTTGCGTGCATATTGTACATATGGTGCTATGTACATATGGTGTTGTGCGCATGATTGTACAAGTGGTGTTGTGAGCATGTGGTGCCATGTACATGTTGTACATAGGGTGCTATGAGGATGCGGTGTTGTGTACATTTCGTGCATTTGATACTATGTACATATGGTGTCGTGGACACATAGTGCATGTGGTACTGTGTACATGTGGTATTGTGTACACGTTGTATAGTGGTGTAGTGTACATGTGGTGTTGTGTACACATTGTGCAAGTGGCGCTGTGTACATGTGATGTTGTGAACATGTTGTGCAGGGGCTGTAGTGTATAGGTGGTACTGTGTACATGTTGTACATATGGTACTGGTGTACGTGTGGTATTGTGTGCATGTCTTCGATGTTGTGTTATGGACATGCGGTAATCAAGTATTCATGGTATTGCGGCGTGTGTACTCGTTGTGTAGTACTCTGTGTAGGTACATGCATTGGGTGGTATTTCACATCGGGTATAGATGGATGCATTGTATTGTATACACTGGGTGTAGGTGTATGTGTTGTATGTCTAGTGTAGATGCATGTATTGCATGGTGTGGTATGTCGTGTCGTTGTATGTGTGTGATGCACACTATGTGTCTATGCACATGGCTGAGGAGAAGGAATTGGGTGTTTGCTGAGTGTAGCAACTGATCCGGAGTACGTATGGAACAAAGACAAAGGTAGAAGCTAAGGATTCAGGGAATGATAAGTATCATCATTTTATTTCAATTTTATTATGCATGTGATTTATGACTATGGTATATGATGATTATATGTGATCTCTGATTCTAGTTTATGATGGTTACATGTGATTTATGATTTTGATCTATGATGGTTGTGTTTTGAGCTAACCTAATGTGATAGTTTTATACATGTTGATTTGGTCAAAAATGCCAGTTTGACTTCTTGTGACAGGAAGCAAATAGGATTCCAAGTGTACCTTATTGACGAACTACCTATGAGATAGGATTTGAAGTTATTTCAATTTATTTTGAATCTAATGGAAGTTGTGTTCTTGGTACAAGAAGGATGAAAATGCCCATATGGGTGGTTGAAATCGACTACAAGAATTAGCAACAACGAAAGAAATTGGAACATGCAGCAGTACGCTGGTAAAGCATTTCAGGCGCAGGGCCATTGTGGGGCATTGGTACCCAATAGTGTCCATTGATTTCCATGAGCATGCTATGACCAATATGGTAGTTTTGAGGCAAGTATATGCCTTGGTTTTTGAATCTTCGGATACGAGGAAGCCTTTCCAAGGGATGGACAACCCGGGATGGGGGTGCCAACGGAAATTGGAAGGTGAGTGACTGCACAGAGGAGGTGACCGGATTCCCGAGGGACTCTGTAGCAGAGAAGGGAAGGTCATGGATAGGTTTGTTTTGGTCATTAGCATTGCCAGATGGAATCAAATGCACATTAGGGGTGCGCCCTAAAACAATGAGTCAATCACTGTTCGCTGAAAGGACAAGTGGTGCAGGATTATAGTGTTGGACATTGGATGCAGATTTGACTTTGCAGTGGATTCTGGACTTCTTGCCAAGGAAGTGAATCCTGGTATTACTTTGAGGGTGGAGGTGTGAGCCTCTGAATTCCCTTGTTGATTGATATGAAATCGTATCATTTATTTGTTGGTTAAGCAAATGTGTATATGTGTATATCATTATAAGTACTGTAATGAGTTGTGTTATAAAGCTCCAAAATGCGGTATGGTTTTTACCTGGTCATCTTGTCATGATGTTTTGCTTTTGAGCGGATCATTCATTGTAAATACTGCAACAAGCTGTGTTATAAATCTCCATGGGCAGTATGCTTTGTTTTCAGTAGTCATGTTGGTTATAGGTGTCATTGAACACCAAGGACGGTGTTCCCCCAATGGGGAGGGTTCTGTAACAACCCTGGTGAAAATTCCGTGTAAAAATATATAAATACCACGGATGATGGGACACATATTCCAAGTTGAATGGTGGGCAAGACATCCTAGTGTGTGTTCATTTAGTTGTTTATCGCTAAGGAAATTGGCAAAGACAATGGCTAAGGCATTAAAGAGGCAAAAAGGTATTTTGGCACATTTATTTATGAAAATAATGGAAATTAGGAAAAAAGGAAGGTGAAAGGTCACATGTTGCATGTGAGAAGGAAATTGAAGGAAAATAATGGAAAATGAAGAAAATAGAAGACCTCATTAATAAAAATACTTCTGAGGATCATTGGGCAAGACTTGGTCAATTCAGTTTTGGAGCTCTCTCATTATTCTCTCTCTCTCTCATACTCTTGGACACTTAGAGTTTTCTTGGAGCACTTTGGCATTGGAGCAAGAAAGGCAAAGAAAGCAAGATGAAGAAAGGATTAAGCAGCTACAATAGGCTTCATTGCAGGTATCAACTTGCATGTGTATTTTCCTTGCTAGATTTGGCATGCATGGGATTGCATGTGTATTTTCCTTGCTAGATTTGGAATGGGTGGGATTGCATGTGTTTCTTTTCTACCATGGCATGGGTTTTTCCAGGTGTGACAATATTTTCAGCCTAGCCTTGCCATTTCCTAATAGCTTTGATGAGATGGGTTCTCTCATGCGTTTTGTGGGGGATGGTCGGATTGGATTCAAAGTTGAGTGGGGTGGATCTCTGAATTGACAAACACATGGTGGTAGTGGTCCCTGAACCGGACTGAGGATGCACGAAGCCACTGGCCTAGTAACCCCTGAACCAAACTGTGGGTTGCGGTAAAGCTAGATTGTTGGCCTCGGTGGGCCTAGGAATCCTTGCCGATGAATGGCGGGATATACGGTAAAGCCAAGAGGTGCATTTTCTCTCTGTTGGGCCTAGTGATTCTGGGATGGAATGCACGGTAAAGCCTAGAGAGTATGTCTCTGTGTAGGGCATAGTGATCCCTGGATCAGACTGCGGATGCACAGTAAATCCTGAAAGACTAGGGGGCACTCAAATTCCTCACGGTGTAGGCGGAGAACTTCGGTGGCATCCACATTGATTGGTGTTTTTTGATGTGTTCTATGAGTCCCACATTCATGCTTGGAATATGGCATGGGGGCGATTGGCTGAAGAGAGACTTGACTCAGCGAATCTATGGTCAGGTGGAACGTGGTAGTCCCATCACCGGTTGGTTCATTGCATTTATTAATAAAAAAATTCATTCCCTTGATTTTCATGTGCAAATGTACTAATGTATATATGGATTTGATGGATGATATGTTTATTGTATTTCTGTTCTTATTATGTTGTTTATATTCACATTTACCCGGAGGGTGTTACACATTTTGTACCTCAACCTCCGTCTTCGTACTCGGATGATCCTCCGAATGACACTGTCTTGTGTTCTTCCATTCCGGACTCTACACTTGTTGTGAACGAGGATCAAGACATCGACGGAGTTGGTGTTGCACAACCAACATGCGTTGTCATTCATGGAGTATGACTAGGAGCTTAAACATCCACCGACAACAGAGAGCCATCCCTGTCTGTTTGTACCTCCTCTATTTTTTCCTGACATCCTTGATGATCCTGCCATCCCTGATTTTTCATGTGTATCTTCATCCACGAATGCACCTATTGTTGATCATTTGCAGGACACACCATATGTCAGCCCATCATCCGACAATGGAGAGGACTAATCATTCATTGAAAATCCACTTGATTTTTCATTTTCTTTTTTCTGAAAACGCAGAGGTTGAAGATTCTTTCTTCTCATCTACCCCTCTGTGTGATTCATCAAACCATGAGGACGCCGACAAACATCCTGAATTTTCTGATCTTGATTGTCGTGATCTCTCTACTTCTTCATCCGATCACGATATTGATTCAACTGTTGTTAATCTGTCTAAGACACTAGTCTACGATGATCTATCTGTCGACGAAGTCGAAACCCCCTAGACTGTCATGGCACTTCAGCCCGAGCTGATGGTTATGTCAGGTCCTCACTGTCCTGAGGTTCGTTTCACTTCTGATCAGAAAATTATTGAAACACCCGAGGCTCCTCATCACTCATCTGTATACATTGAAGATCAATCTCACACACAGATTATGCTTCCTACACTCGAACTACACGATCCCATCGCTCATGCATTGGAGGAATCTTACACAACAAACACACTTGCACAACGTAAGTGGTCTACCTTTTTCACGTTTGTTTGCATGTCATGGTCAGAAGAATGTTTATTCTTAACATCTGCACGCAGTATAGCACAGCACCATGGCAAGCCCATAGAGTACATGTCATGTGTTTTCATTCACTTCTTTTCTGTGGATGCACTTAAGCCCGGAATGTGTTTGTCTTCATTGTTATATCTTTCGTGTTTGCTGGTTTGTACTGTTGTACCATTCGCGAACCATGCCTTCACCAACATGGGTCAACCAATGCGTTGGTCGCTGCATTGGAAATATCACTTTACATAAGCAGACCCATGCACAGTTAGCCTAGAAGTAGGAGTAGTGTTTGATTTTGGTTGTTTGCTTACATGCTTGTTCGCTTCTTACTTTGCATGTTTGTTTGTTTCCCTGCTTGTTTGCTAACTCGCTTTGCTTACGCATTTACTTTTGCTTTTGCTTTGTCTTGTTGTTTGTTGCTTATTTACATCCGTAGGCTAGTTTTGCATGAGACCGTGCGCGAATTTTGAAATGGGTTGGATAAAGTACAAGAGGACTTGTGCAGTTATCAATACTTGGTTATCTTTCATCCTGCCTCTATATGAAGAACTTGTTGTCTTTAGTCCATGATACATCAATGGAAAATATGAGTTGTTCAAAGTGAAGCTTGGTGAAAACACAACGTTTGCGCGCTAACTAGTGTCACCTACTCTAGTCGGTTTTTTTTTATTAACCCTTGTCAGCGCAGTCCAGTAGAGTAAGGTGAAGGGAAAACCTTAACAAGCACGTCAGAGGTATATACAAACTACTAATATGAAAGAACAACCTCTTCTACTCTCAATAAGTCGGGAACCCTCTTCCGCCGCTGAAATGCATAAGTGCTATGCACAGTTATGAAAATGAAAATGAAAATGTGAAAAAATTTCAAAAAAATGAAAAATGAAAAAGGCAAAAATAAGAAAAAGGGTTCTTGCACAGAGAGGTGATGCAAGTAACTCCGTCGAGGAATTGACCAAGATCGCTAGCAGCGGAGCGATGCTTGTGTTCCTGCGTGACTCTGCCGAGGTATTGTCCAGTACTGCTGGCAGCAGAGAAACACTAAAGATGAAACTAAAACTCTGACGACCATAAAGCTTGTGCACCAATATACCTCTCATCCCCGATCAAAACAATTGTTTTGACTTGGCTTGGAATGTGTGTCGACTAACCAAGAGCTTGGCAGATACTACATCTTACAATCTAGCAAGTGTGGAAACCAAGACGAACATAGAACTGAACAATACTTCTAGAGGTGTTAGACTTTCTTTTCACAAACAAGGTCCATTCAAAGAGCTGGAGTTCTACCAGTGTGTTGCCGAGTGTTGTAGCGGCTACAAACACCCTCCAAAATTTTTCCTTAGCTTCGTTTTGGAGCCTCCCTACCAACCATCCTCAACAGCATGTCTTGCACCATCAAACATATAGGCTTCAGTTGTTTCTCAGTGTCTTGTCAGCCTGTGCATGTCAGTTTGCTTCACTCCCCTCGCAGGTTGTCTTTCCGGACTTCGACCATGTGCTAGCCAAGCAGCTCCCCCATAAAATTACGCAATTCTGGAGGGGAACTAGCCTTCCCTCCAAAAATTAAGCAAATCCGCTGGCCAGCCTACTGAGCTCAAGAATTGTGCAAATCAGTCTGTCAGGCTTCCCTTAGAAAATTGCGCAATTCTGGAGGGGAACCAGCGTTCCCTTCAGAAATTGTGCAAATCAGCCTGGCAGCGTGCTAGGCTCCAGAATTACGCAGAGAAGTCAGATAATCTTCCTCCAAAAAATGCGCAATTTGACCCAACACTGCTACTCAACCCAAGAATTGCGCAATTTTGGGAGCCAGTCACCTGCTAACCCCAGAAATTGTACAATCCCTCTAGGAAAGCTGGCCCAGCTCAGCCCAGGAACTGTGCAAATTTTCATCCTAGGCTTGCAAATCGATGCATGTGCCTTCAGGTTGACTGGTTCCCTCCGGGACCGAGCAAAACTGATTTGCATGCATGGACTGTTTTTCCCAAGGCATCATGCAAAGGCATCCCTAGATTTAGGGATCTATTTTTAGCAGTGGGAGGTTACATGCAATGCTCATTTTAGAAACCTCCCGCCAAGTGTCGCTTTTCCTAGATTCGTGGCATGCGCTTCATAACCTCGATTTTATCAAAACTTATGAACCGGACGATGCAGAGCTCATGCCTCACATCGATCTTGCATCTCTGACATCCCACATCGCATCTAGGAATCGTCGGCACATTCAACTCAGTTGTTTTGGTGTAAGCCCACTTTGCATGTCTTGCGCTGCATTTCTATCGCTTTTTGTGTTTCGACTTGTGTGAGTGTTGTCTACTTGATTTCAATGGATGCTTGTTGTCGTTTTGATGTATGTTAGTTTGTAGCAGCATTGTTTCAATTTTCGTTCACATCTCACTGCTATCGCATGCATGACACTGCACCGACGGTAGTTGTTACAACGACTCACTTCACACACATGCATGCCTTCTCGTTTTCTGAATCATGCACTTGCTCTTTGCATGCATGATCATTCACTCTCGTTTACACTCAGTTTCACCATGCATTCAGAGTTCTCATGTTTTCAGTGACCCATCGGCAGGTCTGGGCTGCCTTAGCCCGGACCTTGCCTTGCCCGGTTAGTATTGCGCATTTCTATAAGTGAAGGCTTTGCCTTCCCTCCATAAATTACGTAAATCTGGCCCAACACTGACCTCCAGGCTTGCATTGCGCAATTCTAGGAGGCAGTGCCTTGCTAGCCCCAGAAACTGCGCAATGCAGTTTGTTGGTTTGCATGTCACTATTGACTGAAATTGCGCATTGCGCAGTTTCAGTCCTCAGCAGGCTAGGCTGGACTGTGCATTACGCAGTTCCAACAATCAATCAACCTCCCGACAGCCCAGATTGTTCCTTGCATAGTTTTGGAAATCAGTGTCCCAACCTCCTGGTGAAAATTGCACAATCTTCACAGACAGTGACACGGGTATGTTGCATGTCAATCCTCTAGTTTGTTTTGGTTTTCAGCTGATAGATTTCTTGTCATGATTGTTGCTATGTCTCCAAGTATCACAGGTGTTCGTCAGTCTCTCACCAACACAGGTACAATGGCTTCTAGGAGAGCAGAGTTGAAGACACCATTCATAGCACAATTGGGGATGAAGTCGATTAAGTTTCTATGAACTTGCCTATCTATGAAGACATCAAGTTGTTCATGGACAAGGATATCAAGATGAAATGGCAGCGACGTCACAATGAGCAGCACCATCAACAGTAGCAAAAGGTATCACACCTACATGCGACAAATGCAAGAGGAAGGTTGTTGACAGTGCAGAGGTAGAACACAGTTGCAAGCTCAAGCAAATCCACTTGTGATGAAAGCAGCTTTGGAGGTTGAGGCTATGAGGCGACGGCGCGATGAGAGGATCACACGAAGGCAGAGAGAGAAACAGAGAAGTTGCAGGTGTTGAAGCGGAAACTCAAAGCAGAACATGAGCTACATAAACAATAGAAGGAGTTGCAGCAAGAACATGCACATCAGGAGGTGCAACATGCGCAAACTGATGAAACTGCGCCCATACAGGTTATGGACCCATCCAGCCGCTGGCATGGAGCAGATAGGGTGAGCAGTGTTGTCGATCGCATGCAAGGATATTCAAGAGCATGGATGTCATTGTGCGCATGCATGCGATGCCACCCATTTGGCACACTCACCGAAGTGAAGACAAGAATCAAGTCCGACTGAAGCTTAACATGTATTTCAACAAGTTGATGCGCATGGTCACCAACACACACTTGGAGATTAGCATAGACACTATGCATCAGTATGTTGCTGCTCCAGCTGCACTCAAGCCGATGATGCGCATGTTATCAGACGAGTTGGACAAAGGAGCCATATCAGTGTACCCACATGCAACGGAGGCAAGAGTTCGCTTTCAACAAGATGTCACCATTGAACGCACGGACACCATCACGGATGACCAAGCTTGGCATCAATTCGTCATCGTCGATCATCGCAAGGATGTTTAAGAGTTGGTCTTCCCACAATTGTTAGAGTCTTAATGATGTCTTGCATGGCTTGCTCAACCCTATTTTGTCTCACATGGGTACATGTGCAAATTGTATGTAACGTCTTGTCAAGTGGAAGTTCAAGTGTCAATAGCTGAATGTAACAGTGATAGAGTAGTCATGAGGGTAGATGAATAGTCAACAAAGGGGAATGTCAAGGGTCACCCCACCCTTTGCTATATATAGTACCTCATAACTCATTGTACAGGGTTTTGGTCATCCAAGTTTCCGATAGAAGTATCTTAGAGAAAGCTTGGAGAGTATTGTAACGAGCCTTGGCTTCTCCACTTCGCAGAGCTAGTATATCTCTTTAGAGGAGCAGGCAGCAGTGACTGTAACGTTCCGCTGTCGAAACTAGTGGTTAGTCATGGTTGTATTGTATGGTTGGAACTTTCACTTCTTAATATAACATAGTGAACACATTTCATGCATATGTTGTTATTTTATTTCAGCGAACTTGTTTACTCTAATGATATATGTATTTGTTTACTTACGCATGCACATATGGACTTTTCTGTATATGTATGAATTTGACCGAAATGTGATGTTGGTTTAACCATCACTTTGGATTGTTAACTTACTTGCCTTCCAGTTTGTGATGCATCTTTGCTCGTGTGTTCCCTTCTTAACTTCGTGCTTTCACAGGTTTCCAATGGGCGCACTAACATCACCCTCCATATGTTAGAACCGTTCATGCACATTCCTTGACTTGTTGCATATGTCACACCCTTGCTATCAACAGGGACATCTTACTTGCCTCTGTGCGCAACCGCAGTCAAAGCGATACCGTACGACCCACTGCTAGGACTCCTACACCAAACGGTCTAAGGTCTAGTTGAGACTTCTTACCGGAGAGATCCCTTGACATGTTGGCAGGTCCAACATCGTCAACAAGGTGAAAATAAACTATTTTTATCTTTTATTTTCTTTGTTTCTTTCATAATTTTTTTATTGATTTTTTCATATTTTCTCATCCTTTTTACCAACAAAATTAATCTTTGGGAGCTCAAACATCTTCCTTCACACACACAAAAAAAATGTAGATGTTCTCATTTCTACTCCTACCCATGTTCTTAATTTCTCCCTTAAGAACAACTCTTTCCCTTTCCTTAGTCTTAGCCTTTCAGAGGTTAGCAAGTTAGTGATGTGCATAAATGCCTTAATTTATAGGGATCTACCATTTATTTCCTTAGTTGCATCTTTAAGTAGCTAAGACACCCTAAATCATTGAGTAATATTTATTTTCTTTGCCTAGATTTAATGGGCATGTTAAAGTCTTAATCCATTTTACTCATTGTAACTAAGAATATAAATCCACGTGAATAATCATCTAGTTTCAATATATGTTTCAATATATTCTTTAGGCAATTATATAGAAAATATCTACAAAACTATCATTCCCTATTTTCTCATTTATTCCCAAATAACTTTTCTTAGTTGTAACAACTTGAAAACTTTTAGCTCCCAATATATTACACTTTAGGTTATTAATTTGGAAAATTACAACTACCTCTTAAATGGAGGTCCTATAAGGTTTTGGAAAAGTTTAATGTTTTATTTAAAATTGTTTTTGATATATATATATATATATATATATATAGGTTTTTTTTTTTTTTTTTTTCAATTAGGTTGAGACTAGGCTAAGGTCACCTCCAAAGTTGGAGGGGAGAACAATCTGCCCACCTATGTGAAACTGTCACCAAGATTGTGTGAGATACATTTTTTATCCCCCCACAAGTGGCTGTCACCCTCAACTCATTCCTATGAGATTTAGACCTGTAACCTAATCGAGACTAAACCTCACACATACCAACCATTTACAAAAAGTAAATGAATAAAAAAAATCATTAATTAAACTATATAATCAGTTTATATAATTAGTTTTAAAATTAGATGATGTATCAATTTTGTTTTTATATTTTAGATGACGTATCAATTTTGGGAACAAGCAGCATGATATAGTTAGATGGCATTTCTATTACGCAATATCATGATGTGGACAGCAACAACATTTTGAATAGTTATTAAAGAAAGTTGATGCTCGGTATGAATAAGTTGGTACTTGATTTGACAAACTCGCTGGAAAAGAAATGCAACATACATGTGAATAAATAACATTCAAATAGTCAATATACTAATATTGTTTTGGGATTTATTATTCACTTTGAAGCTTCAGAAATTTTGCTATGCAATATTGACACCAATAGTCAGCTCGCCAATTTTTGCCCTTTCACAGACTTTTAAAAGTAGTCCTAATCAGGCTGCTATCTACCCCTTGGGGTAAATAAAAGTTGGTGAGGGATATATATATTTTCAATTTTGATTTTATGTCAGACTAGCTGGAAAAAAAATGCAACATTCATGCGAATAAATAATATTCAAATGGTCATAATACTAATATTGTTTTGGGATTTATTACTCATTTTAAAGCTTTAGAAATTTTGCAATGCAATATTGACACCAATAGTCAGCTCGCCAATTTTTGCCCTTTCATAGACTTTTTAAAAGTAGTCCTAATCAGGCTGCAATTATCTACCCTTGGGCTCAATAAAAGTTGGTGAAAGATATATATATTTTCAATTTTGATTTTATGTCTGCCAACCAGGTCTGTGCAAACTCAACCCTGATCAAGTCTCGACAAACTTGCCCAGTCTTTTTTTTCAGAGGAAAACTTGCCCAGTCTTTGCCAGTTTAGCCAACGTTTACAAGTAATTTTGCCCTAATAGCTCACTTTTCATCTGGCCAAGAAGGCTCACAGCATAGTCAGGGACTTGGTGAGTCTTGTTTCTATGGCATAACCATGGTAACAGACAATTTAACAAACAACATTGACATTAAAAGCACTGTAATTCAGAGACATGGAAGCAATGCCATTAAAAAATCCATTGGTGTTTGAAATCACATGATGAGAACAGTTCACGTAATCTTCCACTGTGCTAATATACACGCCTCAATGTACACCCCCAAGAAAATTGAACACCTCCAAATATAAATCTCTAACTTAATGAAAAATTAACAAGCAAACAGCTGATGCAAACTTATCACGTCACAGTGAGAATGTAAGTGCCTATTAAGCACCGAGTTACATTTAAGCCTTCAGACGGATCAAAATAATATAAAAAACATAGTATTTTGGTGTAGAACATCTATTTTGCTGTTGACCACATTACACATGTTTTCCTCATGCAACAATGCCCGGAAGTGAAAACTAAAAAGGATGTTGAGGTACCTTACACTTGGATTGTTGGATGTGGAGGTACCTTACACTTGGATAGTAGCCACTATCACAAACTCTTTTTTGGGGAGGAGGTAATGGTACAAACACAAAGGCGGAGATTTGTGCATTAAGGAGTATTCTACATTTTTCAAGGTCTTTGGACATTTATTTGATGCACATATTTGGGGATTCCAAAACAGTTGTTGCATAGGCAAACAACACTGTTACTATTAATGCTTCACATCTTGATCATTGGAAAGAAAGGATTTATGGACTCAGACCTTATTTCAGACATCTTACCATCACACACATATTCCGGGAGATCAGTCATGAAGCGAATACAACTCTCTAAAAAAGGAATTGGAGTTGAACATGACACATTTACATGGAGGAGATCTTCAATGAAGAGCATCAGCTTCATTTCTTTTCCTTTTTGACAATCTGATCTTAGACTTCTCTTGTTGATGTTGTTTTTTCTACTATGTTATAGCTTTTTACAGTTTTTATGTAGGATGAGATCCATTTGTTATCTGCTAGTAGATACTGTTCCTAAAATTTGGTATGAAGAAATCTGAAATATGTGCATAATGTAGAAGTAAAACACTTATATTAGTGAAAACTAAAAAAATTCTGAATTGTGCTAACATCAAAAAACATCATTTAGAGATGAAAAGATTATCGAACCTTGGTACCACATCTTTCAATTAATTCAAACAACCATTATATCCAATATTCATCTTTATCATACAACCCAGACACAAGGTGCACGATATATCTATCCTTACATCCTGCTATGTCTACTTGCAATAGCTTCTATAGAAAGCAAGGAAATTTTTATGAAATTCCCATCTAATTCAGTTGATGGGTTCCAAGCTTCTTCTGGCTTCTCCAACTGATATTCAGAAATCTATAATGAATATTTTTCTCTGCTTTTCTCATTTAAAATCATCAATTGTCAAATAGTGAGTTTAAAATATACGTATAGTTAGGCCTCTGATTCAGTCTCAATGGATGCATTAGAAGCCGACAAATTGTGTATACTCAGCATACTGTCCAGACTGCATACCTATTGGTGCACGTAATGCAAAATCAGGAATACCAAATGCATCAACAAGTTCTCTTGCCACACTCCTCACTTCAAAACACAGGTATTCGGTGAGCCGAAGAATTGCCTAACCACAATAAAAACAAAAGTCAAAATAGCAGAACTGAAAGCAACATGTGACAACGCTGGTATATTGCAGTCTAGGAACGAAACAACAGGATTCAAAGTTGCTTAGAAGTTATATTTATTTCAATCAATGGACTTGCATAAAAAGGAAGCTACCTTAGCCTTGTTGGGTGCAACATAGTCTACATTTCTATAGCTTCCAATGTCTTTCCAAATTCGATCAAGTGCATAAAGATCACAGAGAAGCTTTAAGACTGCACGAGCATTCCTGTCTTTACAGCTGCATGGCAGAGAGGATGATTAAAAACTTAAAACTATGTTATGCATATTTTCAAATTGGAAGGAAAAAGTTCAAGAGACAGACAACTGACCTATTGACAGCCTCTATAAATCTTGCAAGGATCACAGACTCTATATGTGATTCAGCGAGTATTAGTAAATGATTCAAGCATCTATTCCATGCCTCAAAACTGCCAAGTGACTTTGAGTGCTTCCTTAGACGCAATGCAGCAGTATGCAGCAATCTTGACGTCCGATACTGCAAGAAGCAAGAATCCAACAATTTGAACAGTTGGGCAGACCTCTATCAGGAAAATGGACTGTCTGTTCTGGAACTTACTAATTATAGGAGTTTTAGACATACCCTAAATGCATCGAGCTGGAATTTGGGGTCTCGCAAATGATCCTGTCCTTCACGGCGAGCAATTACTGGATTTGCTTCTGAGAGATATGTGGTCATCATGTCTCTCAAGTAATTCCAGGTAACATTAAATGTCCCTCCTCGAAATTTTTCTTTGTATTGTTTCAATAGATCAGCAGAAACCTGCAACAAAGAGCAAAGAGTTCAATGTAAAATTTTACATAAATCTGTCATGTAAGGTTAAAAAATCAATCACAGGATACATGTTACAACTATACCTGCTGTAGCAGAACGGTGTTGTCCCCTTCAAAGGTCTGGAAAATATCATGGTCATTACGCAAAGCTCCAAATCTGTTAACAGCAGCATAGCCATGCCCTCCACAAGCTTCTCTGCAGACACTTAGGGATTTTGCTGTGTAGGAAGTCACGTAGGCTTTTAGCCCAGCTGAGAGCGCATGGACATCTGCAATAACCTCTTCATCTTGTGATTTTTTCATCTCAGAGTATTTTTCTACCAAGTAGACCGTTGCAAAATGAAAAGCATATGTAGAGGCCAGCATAGGCATGAGTTTGTGTTGTTGAGATTGGTAATCTAAAATGCTAATCTCTGGTTGTTTGGGAGGACCAAACTGCTGTCGAAGCAGTGAGTAACGTACAGCTATTGTAACAGCAGTTTTCAGGACTGCAACAGATCCATGGGCAAGTCCCACTCTTCCCCCAACAAGCTCCCCAAGTGTTGCAGCAAATCTTTTATTTATTGTTGGGAGGTTGCTAGTGTATTGTCCATCCCTGGATACATCCCCAAATCTATTGAGCAAATTTTCTCGAGGGATTCTCACTGAATGGAATTTCAAAGCTCCATTGTCCACTCCATTCAGGCCAACTTTGTAGCCACAATCTCGGATTTCAACCCCTGGGAGAGGTTTGTGAGAATCCAAGTCCCTGATCGGTACAATGAAAGCATGGACTCCCATATCAAGAACCTCATCAGCTTCATTACCTGGCAAGATTAGCCTTGAAAACACTGCAGCAAACTTGCCATGTACTGCTGCATTGCCAATCCACCATTTAGTGGCTCCCTCATTGGGTGTGTCAATGATAAATTCATCTGTCTGGGGATCAAATCTTGCAATTGTCTGAATACCTTGAACATTTGAACCTGAAAGAATCACATTATAATGAATAAGACCCAATCACCAAAAAAAGAAACCAAGAAAAAGGAAACATTATTGTCATGATGCTCACCATGGTGTAATTCTGTCATTGCAAAACAACCTAGATAATCTAGATTGTCAATTCCAGCATAGTATTTATCCCGGTGCTTCTGGGTTCCCAAATTCATCACAGCTCCCCCCCACAGGCTGTACAGAGCGAAATCCAACAATAAGAGAGTGGTAAAGTGAAACATATTCTGAAGCTTCAGTTCTGAAAATTCTGTTACAACACAGCTTTAACAGTCTTCCAAGAATAGTAGAACGGAAGTCAACAACAACGTATCTATGCATTTAACCTGTAAATTCCATACCCTAATTACTAAACTGACCATTTTCAAATGACTTTTCTGCAGGTGCAGATAGCGAATGCTACATATTTTATGCAGTAAGTTATAGAAGAAAACTTTTAATGCAGATTGGCTTTGTAGAGAAAAAACAATACAACCTCGATAATAGAAAATATCAAGGTACATAAGGATCTGATAAACAGCCCAAGGGGTCAGCACAACTGGCAGTTGCTAGCTAGTGTTGTTAAGATTTTGGCTAGTTCCATCTTGGTAGGTGCCCTGTTTGAATCCCCTTGGGTGAGGTAGCACTAGTTTACACCAATAGATTTACTAGGGATGATGTTAAGAATTTGGCTAGTTCCATCTTGGTAGGTGCCCTGTTTGAATCCCCTTGGATGAGGTAGCACTAGTTTACACCAATAGATTTACTAGGGATGATATCCATGAATGTGCAGAGACATTCTTTTAGTTTTTTATGAAATTTTCCTTGGAAAAATGTTTCAAAAGGACCTGCTAACCTGAATCCCTGTGGGGTGAGGTAGCATTAGTTTACAGGAATAGGAGTGAGGTAGCATTAGTTTACAGGAATAGGTTTACTAGGGATGCCATCCATGAATCTGGGGAAACATTCTTTTGATTTCTTCATGAAATTTTCCCTGGAAAAAAGTTTCAAAAATAAGGAACTGCTAACCCAAATAGATATAGATTGGCATCAGCCATACCCATACCCATAGATGAACCTCTGAGAATGGAACTAATAACCTAATGGATGCAACAAGTAATGCCTTTCAAAATAGATCAAGACCATTTCATCCAGCGATTACAAGCAGCCTTTCAGAATAGATCAAGACCATCATCCATCGATTGGGAGTTTATGTATACAATAAGAGGTAGAGTCACGCATCCCACCCCCAAAATCAAGTAAGTTTGTTGAATCCTTTTTGGAAGGGTGATTCGGAGCGTGCTCTAGGTCACCGTAACTCCAATGAGTCAGATCATAAATAGACAGGGTGTGATGATAGAAAATGCATACGCAATTGGTGCAAAAAGATCCCCAGCCATGATGAGAAGCCAGGTGCCTAAGGAGCGTGGAGTTATGCTTGAACCCTGTGTTTCCGGGTTCAAAATCAAAATCAGATGGAATCGAAAAATTGCAATTTTACTTTTGAGGATAAGATCTTTGTTTACTTTTGGCGCTACGGCCTCCGATTATGTGATTATGTGATTGTGATATGATTTGTAACTATAGTGCAACCCTTATGTTTGTTCTAAGTTTGTGTTGATAGTCAGGGCTTTGCTTTAGATACTAATGCTCTACTTCGTTTGATCCCTGATCTTACTGAATCAGAATCAAAATGAAGTTCTGTTAATTGAGAGGTTAATCCTCATATCAAGGGGCATCATATACATTTGCAGAGAAAGAGAACTACAGAAAAGGAACATATTAGGTTCATCGGTGAAACAAACGAACCTGAATTGGACCCCCAATTTTATAGCAAGGGAGAGATCGATAGTGCCCGCGGCCTCCGTAATTGCAAAGTACTGAGATGGGTCCTCCAGAAGAGCATTAAGGGGTCGGATCCCGGCCTCTCTCACAAGCCCCTGAAGCTGTCTCATTGTCAGTTCTCGATGTTCATCCTTCGATATTTCAATCGGGGTTTGTAATTCCGGGCGATCACGAAAATACTGAAGAATCTTCTCCTGAAAACTCCTGTGTTTACCCTTCATGTAATCAGCCAGGACTACAGAGCTCACCGGAAACTTCACCATCACCTTGGCACAGGAAGCCATAGCTAACTGGTACTCTTCTGTTATGGATTGGGCGCCCAAGTGAGAGCAGAGGCGTTCAATACGCCTCTCGACCATTTCCTTCTCATCTGACACGGTTTTTCTTTCCATTATTTCCTGTAATTGAATGAATCCAATAGGTAAAACTGCTGGAAACTGGAAATGGAAACCACTCTCTTCAATGGATTGAGAACTGGCCCAATTCACCAGCTTCAAACAGAAATATTGTGATCCTAGAAGAAAGGGAAACCCTGAAACACTGCAAATTGCAACACAAATCCTAAGGGCTGCCCAGTTGAGAAGCAACAGAATAAATAATGCAGATTGTTCAGTAGGCGTGGCTGGGGGAACACGCAAACGGCAATGGTTACGGTTAAAATATATGAATCCGGATTGTAGGCGGATAAGATGACGTCTTCGAATAGGACAAACCAAGGTACCAGGTCCAGTTCCCGATCTCTAGGGCATATTTTAATATTATGACTGATTACGATGCGATTCAGACAAATCTGCCGACCTGTTTACACGTATAACCTGACTGATGCTTATCTCAAACATTTGAACAGGGTTTCCATATTTAAACACAGTTGTAGTAAGCTATGTTCCAAATTTGATTAAAAAACAATTGTTGACATTATACAAATAAAAAATGCGAAATTTGTATACGTTTGTACAGCTCCGTATCATGTTGTATGTTAATTTTTGGAATGTCACAAAATTCAAAAAATTGAAATATGTGAATTTTTGGAATTTTACACCATTTAAAAAATTGAAATACGATATTTGAATGGAGGTTCATCACATAAAAATAATTTCATATTTCACTTTTTTTTCTTGTGTTTTTTTTAATAGGTTATCAATTATTTTTTTCAAAAAATTAATTTTTTATTTAATATTAATTTTTTTATGATTTAGGAAACAGTTTTTAGTTAAAAATGTTATAGTCTAACTGCTATATGTTTAGAGATTTTGTGGACAGTTTTTTATTAAATTTGTTATAAATTTAATAGAAATTTGTGAAATTTTCAAAGTGTTAAATTTATAAATATAAATAAAATTACATTTTAAATAATAAAAAATCAAAATTTTATTAAAAATTGTTTTGTTTAAACATTTCAACACATAATAATTAGACAACTTAAAAATAGTCTTGTATCACATCAATTTTTAATATTTGTGATTTTTTTTTTGTAGTCATGAAATTTCTAGCAGGGAACTCCAACAAATATTTTATTACTAATTATTTTATATTTTGTAAATTAATAATTAATATGATTATTTTTTTTTATTTTTTTAAGTTTGGTAAGAGTACATCTTTATCATGTTTAACTTTTGATTACCATACTAATTATTTTATATTTTGTAAATTAATAAATAATATGATTAATTTTTTTTTTAAAGTTTGGTAGGACTACATCTTTATCATGTCCAACTTCTCACTGGAATAGCACAATATTTAAACCCAAGACTTCCAGTTGGTGAGATCTGAGGCTTCTCTCCAAGCTTTTTGAATATAGGAATAAAATCTTAAATCAAACTAAATAATTCGTTTCTTTAAGTCTGATAGACCAAAATTTGACCTCAATAGACGTTAATCACCATCATCATCATAATTATTTATTAAAACAATGATATTTTTTATTTTTCTAAATTTTAATTATATAATTGATAGGTTAAAAATATAAATATTCAAAAACATTCATACTTCTATAAAATTGTATTTAGAATATTGTATATTTATGTGTTTTTCCTTCCCGACAATAATTAATAAATTGTAAGTTAAAATAAATTTATATTAAGTTTATTAATAACATGCATATATTCTAACTTCATTTGGATTGATGTAATTTAATATTGGACATTGGATTGATGTCAATTAGTATTGGACATTTTAAAATTTCGGTCACCCAATTTATTTTTATTTTTTTTAATTATTAAAAGAAAAGAAAAACCATAATTTTATTACGTACAATAACAATACATGCATATATGCGTAAAGGCATTCATGCGGGTTGAGAGTTGCCACATATGTGATGTTACCAAAGTCAAAGTTTCAAAAAATAAAATAAAAATTGCCTATCAAGTGATTCACACATCATCATTGTTTTGGAGAATATAGAATGAATTTATCAAATATATAGGTCCACCTACAATATTAACTTGTTTTGACTTTTTTTCCATTTACAGTGAACTTCCCTAATGTAGTTGTGTATTATGAATAAGTGGTGATATGCAAAGAGTGATAGAAAAAGATATGTGGAGTGATGTGGCTTTAATAAGAGCTGAGAGTTATGAGGAAGTTTTGTTTGTCGGGTATTTTTTTTGTTTTCTGGTAGGTTTCACTCTATTTTCAGGGTGATTTTGGATAATTTTTTTGCTATAAATGGTAATTTATAAGTTTTTAATTTTTTTTCATCTAATTTATGAATGCTAAGGAATCTCCATGCACATGAAGTTGAGTGATCCTTTGATCCTAAGCTAGTTGAAGCAGGAACTTAAGAGCCAATAGCTTTGAATAGTTGAAGTTGGCTAGGCCCATGGTAGCAACAAAGGAGGATCGGGAGAGGAAGAGAACCCCCCCTACTCCCCCTTTTGTGGAGAACCTTGGGCAACTCCGTCAAAAAAAGCCCAAGGGTGATATGTTTTTATGGAGATGTAGTTGTGGGGGTGATTTAGTACGAAGGGTTTTTAAGGGACATAAAAGCTCATGATAGCTAGGCTTTGAGAGGCTACTTTCAATGAAGAGAAGTTGGCATCCTCAAAGATGGCATGGTTTCATTCTGACCATACTCCCCATGCAAAAACTAAAGGAATATCACAATGTTGAGCCTTACAGTGGCCTAGAAGCTGGTTTTTAGGGCCTCCTCAATGAAAAGCCCTTTCCAAACATAAGAATTGTCTTCATAACTATGGATATCCTACCAAACCAACCACATAAAGGGGAAACTAATTAAAAAATCTTCTATTATTTTAGAGGATTGGGAGTAGAGGGCACATTTGTTGGGTTCGTGGAAGGAACACTTATGCACATTGTCCTAGGCCATGGTTTTATTTTAGAGGGGTGATCACATGAAAAAAATTGTCTTGGGAGGGAAACTTGGTTTCCAAAGTCTCTTCCCCCAGCATGGATAAATTGGTTGATGATTAGAGAGGTATTGCTAGAGATATCCAAATTTTGGCACATATATTACCACAGGATTTGAATCCCATATGATCTAACACTCTTTATCAAATAGGGCTACAAAGAAGAGTTTTAGAGATATTGTGTAAGATTCTCAGGAAGTTTCATGACCCCCTTCCAACTGTAAATCGAAAGCAATTAACCAATCATATTCTCTTGTAAGAAAGTTTCTCTCGGTGATTTTATTCAAGAAGTGTTAACCTTAGCTGTTTATCTTTTAAATGAGCGATTCTAAGAGGACATGGTTTTGTATACTTCCACTCCAAGGATCATTCCCAAGGAGGACCTAGGATTTATCCCTTATCTTCCATCTCAGCCCCTGTCCCACTAGTAGAAATAACTGAATGATAGCTTTCCATATGATGGATCCACTTTTTGAAGATTTGCTTGGGGATCTTGCCCAATCAATGGTTGTAGAAGGAATGATGTATTTTTATTTGATTACCTTAGGCCATAATCCTTCCCCTTGGATTAAACTCCTACACATTTTTCTGCTAAAGCATGTGAAAAATAGGTAAGATATTTGAAGCCCACCCCTCCCCAAACCTTCCAAGCAATTAAAGAAAAGGGGTTTTTTCCTTTCTCCCCTACCCACAGGAACCTGAAAGAGATCTACTTGATTTTAATTAGGGTGCCCCTAGGAATCCTTGCTAGGGAGGCTCAATATACCACATTTGCTTCTATAAGATATTTTATAAGGACCAATCTACCACCACACAGAGCCACCTATTGTACAAAATGTTTTCCCTCTTCCCAATTTTGGCTAGAATCCAATTCTAGTCTACCTTTAAGTAGAGTTTTAGTTTCAGGAAAAAAACCTAGATATGTTATGCCTCTTTAAATGTTATCCCACTGAGTGGAGAAGAGATTTTCAACCCTTTCTTGTTCCTCTTCTATCATGTCCCCCTAAAGCAATTCAGATTTAAATTTATTGATAACCATAGAAGTTCCTAATGAAAATTTGACTAAGATATCAGCTAAGCATTTGAGATATTTGAAGTTCACTTTTGAAAATATCAAAGTGTTATCCACAAAGAGAATATGGGTGAGGAAATAGACTGGATTTATATAAATACTTTTAAAAATATTCTTCGAGATAACATATTTTATCAGTCTACTTAATCCTTCCGCTACCAATAGGAAAAGTAAGGGTGAAAGGGGTCACTCCTAGTGAAGACCTCTTTCTGCATTGAAAAAGGGGGTTGCTACCCCATTGATAAGTAGAGCGAAGTAGGTAGAGATGATGCAATTTAAGACCCAAGCTACAAAGGATTGACAAAAACCAAGGTAAATGATAAGTAGCTTGATGTATAACTAGCTCACTTTGTCAATTGCTTTTGAAATGTCTACCTTGTATACCACCACTTTCTGAGTCCCAATTGAATGGAGTGAAGGCCTTCTTGATCTAAGCCAATGGCCTCATGAATTTGTCTCCCCTTTAAGAATCCAAACTACTCATCGGAGATGTCATTAGCCAAAATTTCCCTCAGTCGAACAATGATGAGTTTTGAAATGATTTTGTAAATCGAGTTGCAAAGCGAAATAGGCTTGAAGTGGTCAAAGGATGAAGGGTAATTATATTTGGAAATGAAGGAAATAAATGTGGAGTTAAAAGGAGCCAAAATTTGTCTCGATGTCTTCGATAAATCCACAATCTTTAAAATATCCTCACTAATAAATTTAAAGAATTATAGATATAATTCAATGGGGAGCCCATCTAGGCAAGGACTCTCCCCCTTTTGAAAGTTGTGAATGCTTTTAACCAATTCTTCCATTGAAAGTTATATCATCATCTAATCGTTCCCTTCTTGATCAATGAATCTAGGAAAATACCCTGTTATCTAGATGATGTGATATATATTGACTCACCCATTTTCCTTAAAAATAGATTTGAATTGATTTGAGGCCTCCTCTACCATGTCTTGGAAAGACGTAGTCTATGAGCCATCCTCCCTTACTAAATCCCAGATGATATTTATGGCTTTCTAATGTTTTTGTATTGGTGAAATAATTTCGAGTTTACATCCCCTACCTATAGACAAATGGATTTGTTTTTCATTCTCCATCCTTTTTCTCAGTCTAGAAGAACATTCCTTCACTGTTTCTATTTCCTTGAGCTAATCTCTTAGTGGATCAATCAAAGGACTTTTTATGTCTTAATCTACAGTTTACTTGATCGTAACTTTTGTTTCAGCTATAGTTTTTGTATCCTTTTCCTTTTATCCTTTCCCCAAGAGATAATAGTTTCCTTTGATCCCTTCAAATTTTCTTTGAATTATAATGTTAGAGAGTCTCTAGTATCCTGATTTGTTGGTCTCCATCCTTCCTTAATCACAGTTTTAAAGGATGAATCCTTGATCCAATGGGAATTCAAATTGAAAGGATTGGGCAGATTTGGGAGACCAAACTCCAATTCCAGTATGATAAGAATATGGTTTGAATCACCTCCAACCAAGACCCATTGTCTAAGTCTCAAAGTGAGTTATAGGAAGGAGCTCAAATGGGGAAGTAATATAAATTCTTAGCTATTCTAACTTCTCTAGTCCTATTATTCTGTCGAGTATGCTAAGTTTTGGGAGGTTGGATGTCAATTACTCCCACCTTCTCTAGTGACTTGCGAAATAATTCCACCAATGAATCTACATTAACACCAACATCCCATAGTTCATAGGATCCTAAAGAGAAGTTTAAGTCTCCCCCATATTATCACTCTATTGTAGTGAAGCCCAAGATTCCTAAATTTGGTGTTCCGGAATTCTCTTCTATCTAAATAAGGCCCATATAGAATGATGGATTATATGGACATGTACAAATAATTTGAGAAGAGATCCATGGTCAGGTCATATCTTATTGAATATGTAAAAGAGAGTTTTAAGATGGCTAGTTAGTAGCCAAATACCTCCTAATTTCCTGGTGGCTTTACAAGACAAGAAGTCCTAGTTGGGAAAGATGTCTTTCAGAATTTTTAAGAATTTATCACCTTCCATCATTGTTTCCTAGACAAAAAGGCCTTGGTGGGAAAGGTAATCCACCAATCTTCCAAGGGCCAAATTTTTTTAGGGTTGGCCAACCCCCTACATTTGAGAAAAAGTGTTTTCATGGGGAAGCCCTAAACAGGGTTGCTACTCTAAGGGCCCCAAAAAGATATTTCTATTTCCCAAAACAAATTGTTACATTTTCCTAGGTTTTCATTTTAGAAAGAAATGACTTTCTTCCTCTGGTAGAAGGCTTAGGATTATTCTCCTCAAAGTACCCAAACTGATTCCTAACAAATATTTTGGAGGGAGATCTTCCATCTAGCTAAGGTCCTTCCAGAAGGAGGTTTTCAATTTCGACTAAAGTTTTTAGTTGGAAATGGTTGGGCCAGGGAAGGTAGTTTAGCACAGTTGAGTCTTTGAGAGAAGAAGGGGGTAGGGTATTAGAAAAAGACAGTAAAATAGTATGGGGGAAGGAGTCGACAGAGGTTTTTGTAATGAAAGAAGGAGAAAGCTCTATATCAAAGTACCTAAGATAGAAGAACAATCCAGAGAGTCATAAGAATAAAGGGGATTTGAAAAAGTAAGAGAAGGGAAATTCATAATCTGCAAACCTTCATTTGGAGAACTTTCCACCATAGTCATTGGCGTTCCCAAAGAAGCCACCAATGTAGGTTAATCACCCATCACCGAACATTCCTCAAAAGTTAAAATTTCCATTTTTCTAGCCTTTTCTTTGTCTAAAGGAGCTAGGAAGACAAGGATAAGTATGCTTTTTGAATCACCATTAAAGAGATATTTTCTATAAGAAAGGAAGATTTCTTATGGAGAGGCATCTTTAGAATACACATTTTGATGATTACAAACTAATAGAGACTCCTATCCGAAGTGGGCATAAGTATGGTAACACCCACATTGGAGTGGAATTTCTTTGGCGGGCCTCCAAATTAGATACAAACTAAGGCCCATCTAACCTTTCTTAGGCACATAAAGGCTATATTAAACCTCTCCTTCTGCACTTAATAATGTTTTTTTTAGCTTTAATATGGTCATTAGGAAGGTTTAGAGATAATTGCATATTATGTGCCTAATAATACATATTTTTGTAGAATATTGTGAGAATACTGGGCAAGTTTTGAAGATTTGGAAGATGATATAATCTAGGGACTTGCTCCCTACTACAAGATGCACGAACAAATGAATAGGATATCATGAAATCATTGACAGATTTTTGAACTCCACCGATTAGGAAAATCTAGGAATGTGTTCCATGTCTACTATTGGGAACCAGATCCACTTTTTGAGGGATCTTGGATGGGAAAGATGCCTCCTTTCAGGGATGATTCTTCCCATAGAAGAAAAGATAGATCAACAACTTAAAAATTAGCCTCTTCGAGGGGGAAACCTCCTTTACATTACATAAATTAACAATTCTTGGATGATATAAATGATAAGACCTCAATGGTATATATAGGAGTCTAAGGGGTCACAATATAATCAAAGCCTACATAACAATAATAATGTAAGGGCACAACAATAACAATAGTGGGCTTCTATGGGGCACACCAATAGCAACATGGGGGATACATGGGTACAAAAATATCAATAAGGGCTACACTAATAATAACAATAAGGGGGATACACTATTATTATAGGGACCTAACATGCCCCTCTCCTTCAAAAAAGTGTTGTCCTTAACACTTGAGTAGTTTTGGATGCTTCTGTATAAAATTCTCATCCTCCCATGTGGAATCTTCAACGGGTAAATTCTTCCACTTAATGAGATACTCTAAAGTTAATCAATTCCATAGATGTCAAGTTCTTGTTTCCGTGAATGCTTCAGGGTCAAATATCATTTTTCCTTCTTCGTCAAGTTCTAGCAACACTGTTTGAACTAGGAGCTTGTCATCGATAACCTTCTTTAAGTATGAAATATGGAAAATTAGGTGTAGTCAGGAAGATGCAGGCAACTCCAATTTGTATGCCATAGTACCAATCTTTTGCAACACCTTGTAAGGACCATAGCACTTGAGTGATAATTTATTATCCTTCATAGCTTGCCTGAGAGACATTTGTTTGTATGGTTGTAGCCGTAAAAATACCCAGTCGCCTACATTAAAACTTATTTCACTGTGTTGTTGATCTTCCTATTGTTTCATTCGATTTTGTGCCAGAGTGAGGTTAACCTTTAAGAGTTTGAGAACTTGTTGTTGATGGTTGATGTGATCTTCAACTGCTTGAACCTTAGAATTTTCTCTTAAAGATGATGTGATGGATGGTGGATGATATCCATAAAGTGCCATAAATGGGGTCATTTTTGCTTCAGTATGGAAGGAAGTTTTAAACCACCATTCAACTAGTAGTAACCACTTAACCCATTATGTTTGTTTACCAGATACAAAGCAAGGAAGATATCCTTCCAAATATTTTTTAACTATCTCAGTTTCCCCATCAGATTGAGGATGATAAGCTGACTATGAGCTAATTGAGTACCAAGGCAAGAAAATAATTTCGTCCAAAAATTTCCAGTGAAAATGGGATCTCTGTCACTTACAATAATCTTTGGGTTTCCATGTAGCTTTTGAATTGTTTCCATAAATGCAGTAGCAACTGTATTGGCTTTAAAAGGATGAGATATTGCACAAAAGTGTGCATACTTGGTAATTCTATCAACTACCACCATGATGACAGTCTTTCATCCAGACTTGGTGTTGACAGTGTTAGACTCGCCAACATCAGGGGATCTCCTCGGTGTGAAGTCCCAACTAGACCTCACACCGTTTGGTGTAGGAGTCCCATCCAGTACAATGGACCAGTTGCCATTATCTTAAAGATATGCCTTAGCTCTTTCTTGTCAGCACATGGAAGTGGTTTGGTTTGTCTTCGATTAGCGAAGTTTGCATGCCTAGTGATTGATAGTGTTACTTGTGTCAAGGTTCTTTCACTGTAGAGAGAGAGGGTGGGAGTGAGTCCCAAGTCTGATGGGAGGAAGCCCAACTTTGTTAGGAAAACACAACACAATAGGACTTGCGTAACTTCCAGAAGAGCAATCCACACGGATGTGGCCGTCACAACACACAAGGGAAGATAGCACGTAGAACACTCAATGGGCAATCCGCGCAAGTGCAACAGTCGTTATAGCGAGTTTACGTGAAACATTTTGTCTGATGTCCGTGAGGTAACCAACACGAGACAGGATAACATTAACAACTTATACAACACATTTTCATTAATATATGTATTAGAACAACTGAATGAATTCAAGTGTTAAACACAAGTTAAAGCAACATGTATTACAAGTGTTCAAGACAAATATTACAAACAGTTACAACACATGTGCGAAAACGTGTTGGCTTGTTAGAATGCTTCTAAATTATGTGAAAGTTCCAAGCCACATCGATACACCATACATCACTAACCCCGTGGACGGGGCATTGGAGCCACTACTTACCCCTCAAATAAAATATTACAAACTCTCAAGGCTATATGGGAGGATCCAAGGTGAAAAGTCCTTTGCATGTACAAATGAGGGGGTATTTATAGTTAAGGGTGAAACTGGCCCTTGTGGTTGTTCGACTTCCGTCATGATTGTTTGACTTCCATGACCTTTCAACTTTACATGACTCTTCATATGACAAGTGGATCTCTTGGACTTCCACGTTAAATTACATTGATAAAAAATATGGCCCACAGTAGGGATGTGGACGACATGACTCATGACAAGACTCGACATGACAATGCTGGTACATTCGTGCTATTGTTGGTGTGCATGTCGAGCTGCAATGCTGCTCGGTGATGGATGTCCTCATGGTGTGTCACAACTTCACCTCCACATGGCAAGATGTGCGGAGTCTTCGATAGTCATTGTTTTCACTTGATGTTGCATTTGTACATTACTCCTTGCTTGTATGTTGGCACGCTTGAAAGGTTCATCCATTTGCGAAAAGTGTATGTTTGTCGTCCATCCGTCTGTCCGCTAACACATCTTTGCATGATCGTCCATTCACGAACACATCTCTTTGCATGCATCATTTTTTCATCTGTTCGTGAACATGTCCTTTTGCATGTACTTCCCTTGTTCATCCCATCTGTCATCGCGCCATGTTTATTCATGTACCTGTATCTGCAGTCACTCATGACGAGATGACATCAAATCCATAAACCTCATAGTCTACCATGATGCATGATCATTTCGGATGCAGGCGACTGGGAGAAAAGACAAGGTTACGAAACTACACGAGGCAAGTTTTGAGCTTGGATGGAGGCTCCGGGCACAACTGGTGAAAAATTTGCAAAAGTTACTAGGAGACAGTGATGGGAAATCTGGATCGGTAGTGACTATCTACGGGATCTCACTTGGTTGGTGGAAAAATCTGCGCAAATTTTGGGGGAGCAATCTGGGCTGCAGGAAGGCTTGGTAGGAAAAATTTGCGCAATTTCTAGAGGGAGCAGGCAGTGGGAGCCTGGCAGTAAAAATTGCGTAGTTCTTGGAGGGAGTTGACAACGGGCTGCGGGAAGCTTGGCAACAAAAACTGTGCAATTCCTTGAGGGAGCTGGCAGCAGATTGTTGGGAGCTGCTGGCGAGAAAAACTGCAATGATGCTGGGAGGCAGACCTGCTGACCACCTTTGCACAGTTTCTGAGCTAAGCGGACTGTTGGGCTGCAGGAGGCTTGCCAATGAAATATGCACTGTTTTCTGGGTGAGTAGCTGGTCGGTTGACTGGTGACTGGCTGGGAAAACTGCACAGTTTTTTGAGGGAGATAGGGACGGGTACGGGGTGTTTGTCCAGCATGTCTGCACAATTTTCTCAGTCAGTGGAGCGGGTGAGGTCTGTAGCCTCTATGCAATTTTTTAGGGGAGTGAGCCACGGGGTGACTACCCGGTCAAACTCTCTGGTTGATCAGTAGGAAAGTCGATTAATCAGCTTGCGGGTAGCGCATCTTGAAATGGCTTGTCGGATGCTTCTACATTATTTTGGGTGACAGTCAGTCGAGTCGATGGTGGGGTGGAGGTCTGGCTGTTAGAGGGTGATCTTGTCATCAAAACTTTAGCAAAATGACTAAGTGTGTGAGCGAGTGAATTTGTGCATACACGACCTTGCAAACACACTCACATGACTTGACGACAAGACGCCTCAAACCATCAAGACACACATGTTCAACATGATTGAATGATGGTGTGAGCAACAAGCACGATGCTTGTGATAGATCATTGAATGACCACGATGATGCTTGCGCGATAGTGCATACAACTTCGTGTGTGAGCGTGATGGATGTTTTCATAGCGAACACAACATGTACACATGAAGCGAAGACCTTGTGCATGACCAGAACATGGTCGCAAGCATGACATAGCAATCAACATGCAGAAGACGATAGTTGGTCAAACAAGTGAAAAAGAATCATGACATGTAGAAGCAACACATAAAGTGACTTTTCGCGTTTGCGCACATGCATATTACTAAGGATAGGATGATATGATAATGACAAGCAGACCTGCAAACTCAACTATGAGGTGTACTTTGAAAGATGTTCCATACTTACCATACTTACCCTCAATATGATCATGCATCCGATGAAGTTTGCATGTGGTCCTGATCTTTTCCATTACTAAGTTCCTTGGTCCTTCTCCTCAACTCCTTGGAAGCGATTTCTACATGTCACCTTTCCTTGTAGCCTGTTATGAAACTAGCTCACAAAAAGATAGAAAAGATAGATCAACACCTTAGAATTCAGCCTCTTCAAGGGGGCAACCTCCTTTACATTACATAAATGAACAATTCTTGGATGATTCAAATGGAAAAACCTCCTTTCTATATATAGGAGTCTAAGGAGTCACAATATAACCCAACCGACCTAATAATAATAATATAAAGGCACAAAAATAACAATATAGGGATTCTATGGGGCACGGTAATAACAATACGGGGACAATATGGGCACAACAATATTAATAAGGGATATAACTACAATAGTAATGGGGTAATCACTAGTATTATAGGGACCTAACATGCCCCTCTCCTTCAAAAAAGTGTTGTCCTCAATGCTTGAGTAGTTTTGGATGCTTCTGTAGAAAATTCTCATCCTGCCATGTGGAATCATCAGTGGATAAGTTCTTCCACTTGATGAGATACTCCGAAATTGATCGATTTTGTAGCTGTCGAGTTCTTGTTTCTGTGACTGCTTCCGGTTCCAATATATTTTTTCCTTCCTCGTCAATTTCTGGCAATATTGTTTGAACTGGGAGCTTGTCGCCTATAACCTTCTTTAAACATGAAACATGGAAAACTGGGTGCACTCGAGAAGCTGCAGGAAGCTCAAATTTGTATGCCATAGTACCAATCTTTTGAAACACCTTGTACGGACCATAATACTTTGGTGATGATTTCTTATCCTTCTTAGCTTGCTTGAGGGACATTTGTTTATATGGTTGTAGCTATAGGAATACCCAATCGCCTACATCAAAACTTCTTTCACTGCGATGTTGATCTACCTGTTGTTTCATTCTATTCTGCACCAACACGAGGTTATCCTTTAAGAGTTGGAGGACTTGTTGTTGATGTTTGATGTGATGTTCCACTGCTTGAACCTTAGAATTTTCTCTTAAATATGATGTGATGGATGGTGGCTGATATCCATAAAGTGCCATAAATGGGGTCATTTTTGTTGCTGTATGGAAGGAAGTGTTATACCACCATTCAGCCAGAGGCAACCATTTGACCCATTGTGTCTATTTATCAGATACAAAGCAACGAAGATATCCTTCCAAACATTTTTTTACTATCTCAGTTTGCCCATCAGATTAAGGATGATAAGATGAGCTATGAGCTAACTGAGTATCGAGACAAGAAAATAATTCTGTCCAAAAATTTCCAGTGAAAATGGGATCTCTGTCACTTACAATAATCTTTGGGTTTCCATGTAGCTTTTGAATTGTTTCCATAAATGCAGTAGAAACTTTACTGGCTTTAAATGGATGTGATAATGCACAAAAGTGTGCATACTTGGTAAGTCTGTCAACTACCACCATGATGACACTCTTTCCCTCAGACTTGGGTAAACTTGTGATAAAATCCATTGAAACCTCCTCCCAATGTTGGCTTGGAATGGATAAAGGTTGTAATAGACCCGGGGTCTTAATTGTTTCAACTTTATTTTGTTGGGAAACCAAACATTGTGCTACAAACTTTTGAATATCCGATTTAAGGCCATCCCAAAAAAATTCCTTCTTAACCCTGTGGTAAGTTTTTAAAAATCTTGATTGCCCTCCTAAGGGAGAAGTGTGCAATTCCATAAGAATCTTTTGTTTGAGTTGGGAATACTTACAAAGGTATAAGTGATCTTTATACCATAATGAATCATTTTGCTAAGTAAATGTATCAGATGTACTGGAATCTTGTTGTAACTTTCGAATAAGTGCCCACACTTCTTCATCATTCTTCCATTCCTCCCTTGCTTCATTTATCCAATCTGGTTGGATAATAGAAATGGCGCACAACAATGCTTCCACATCCTCATCCTTTCTTGAGAGTGCATCTGCCACCACATTTTGCTTCCCTTTTTTGTAGATGATTTCAAAGTCATAACCCAACATCTTTGTGACCCACTTTTGTTGCTCTTCAGAGGATAGTCTTTGTTCTAAAAAGTATTTAAGGCTATCATGATCCGTTTTTACCTTGAAGTGTCTTCCCGTTAGATAGGGTCACCATTTCTTAAGTGCATGTAGTATTGCCAACATTTCCTTCTCATAAATAGCTTTGTGTAAAAACTTTCCCTTGATTGGACGACTTTCAAAAGCAATGGGTCTTTCATCTTGCATTAAAACAGCACCAATTCCATTTCTTGAAGCATCACATTCCACAATAAAGGTTTTTGTGAAGTCCGGTGTAGCTAAGACCGGTGCTTGGCACATTGCCTCTTTAAGATGTTTGAAGGCCTTTGTTGCTTCTGGAGTCCATGAAAATGCTTCTTTCTTCAATAATGTTGTTAGAAGTGCTGCTATTCTCCCATAATTCTTAACAAACTTGCAATAATACCCTGTCAACCCGAGAAATCCTCGCAGATGCTTTATGGATGTGGGGATTTTCCATTCCTTAATGGCTTTAATTTTGCTAGGGTCTACCTTAACTCCTTCATGAGATACAATATGACCCAGATATTCCACCTCTTGTACTCCAAAGAAACATTTGGATCTTTTTGCATATAATTGTTTCTCCTCCAATAGTTATAGCACCCTGTCAACATGTTCAACATGATCCTTCCAAGACTTGTTGTAGATTAGTATATCATCGAAAAATACTAACACAAATTTTCTAAGGAAGGGTTTGAAAATGGAATTCATCAAACCTTGAAATGTAGAAGGTGCATTGGTAAGGCTAAAAGGCATGACCAAAAATTCATAATGACCCTCATGAGTTCTAAATGTTGTTTTAGGAATGTCTTTAGTCTTCATTCTGATTTGATGATATCCTGAACGAAGATCCAACTTGGTGAAGTAAATTGATCCATGCAATTCATCCAGTAATTAATCAATGATAGGAATGGGAAACTTATATTTAATAGTGAGCTTGTTGAGCTCCCTATAATACGGACACATGCGCCATGATCCATCCTTCTTGTGCACCAATACTACTGGAGCAGAGAAAGAACTTTGACTAGGTTGAATTATACCAGCCTCTAGCATTTCTGCAACCATACGTTCAATTTCACTCTTTTGGGCATAGGGATATCTGTACGGCCTGATGTTTGGAGGAACAATTCCTGGAATCAGATGAATAGCATGATCATGATCATGAATAGGTGGGAGACCTTTGGGAGTCTCAAATACCTTGGAATGATTGTCCAAGACTTTTTGGAGATCTAGAGAAATAGATGATTTCGATGTGGAAACATCTAGCGAACATAATTGTGCAATTACACCTCTTTGTTCCTTTTTTAGAAGCTTTGTCATATTGTTAGAGCTGATTATCTTTCCCGGTTTCCCTGCAATACCCCTTAATTCAACTTCCTTTCCTTCCTCAAAACATTTAATGAAAAGTTCTTGAAAATTAAAAGCTATTGTACCCAAGGATTGTAGCCATTGGACTCCTAGTACAACATCAGCACCTCCCATTGGAATGGAAAGCATTGGGCTAGTCAATACATATTCTCCCATGGATAGCTTGATATTATGGCACTTTCCAGAGCAATTTATTGTTCCTCCATTTGCAACCATCACTTGACACTCTGGTGCTGGATATAGGAAGCAATTCAATTCTTTTGCTACCTTACAATGAATAAAATTGTGGGTACTCCCTGAATCAATCAACACTATTACCTTTTTCTTCTTGATTTGTCCTTCAATCTTGATGGTTTGAGGAGTGGTAATTCCAGCCAATGCATTACAAGATATGGTCAGATTCATTTCTTCTTTAACTAGGCTTTGTTCCTGGAGTATATCCTCTTCTTCTGACCTTTCTTTCTCCTTTTCTTCTTCCTCTTCACAATCTATATAGAATAATTTCTTCTCAGCACACTTATGACCTTTAATGTATTTGCTATCACAACTGTAACAAAGCCCTTTTTCTCCTTTTTCTTCCAATTTTTGTGGTGTGAACCTTATAGGTTGTGAAAGGCTAGGGGCAACAACACTTCCATCTGTATAGTTGTGAGTGGTATGCTTCCTGGTTGCCATAATTTTGCTTTCCATTTTTCTTGCTAACCTGAATGCCTTCTCTAATGAATTAGGTTCCCAAAGGCGAACATCATGTTGGATATTATCCCTTAAAGTCCATATGAACACATCAATCCTATGCTCCTCTGGAATATTTTTACCCTTATGTTCAATTTTTGGAACTCCTCAATGTGCTCCATTATTGAACCCTTTTGTTTGAGACTTATCAATTGGCTAAAAAAAGTGTTGCTTTTTGTATACTCATAATGTGCTGTCAATTCTTCCATAAAAATGGCCCAAGTGATAATTTGTTTACGAGAGCAAAGCCATTGATACCATACAAACTGATTTGGTTCCAAATATAAAGTTTCAATACGTACCTTTTGTGTGTTTTGCACATTATTGAGATCGAAAAATTGCTCCATCTATAATATCCATGTTGCGGGATCCTTGCCATCAAACTTCCTCATATTGATTTTTGGAATATGGCAGGTCTTCGATCCAACATTAGAGTCTATAAAATCATGATTAACATTTCTTTTTTTCGCATCATGAGTTTCCTTTACGACCCTTTCACCATTAGTAAGTATTTCTTGTAGAAAATTTGTCAAATCTGTCTTCAAATCTATTTTCAAATCATCAATCTTAGCTTCCACGCACTTTATCTTAGATTCCATGCCATTTATCTTAGCTTCTGTTAGCTTTTGTGAGAGTGAAATTTGTTGCACTTGGTCTTGTAATTTTGATATATCATGTAGCATTTCTTCCTCTTCTTCATGAGTCATGCTAGAGCTTTCAAGTTGCTTACTAGGTGTTTGAATTTTCTTTCCTTGGGGCATCAGTTACTGATAATAATGCTCTACTATGCCCTTTGAATTCCTTCAAAATAATTTTTCAAACCAAGCTTAAGAAAAAATATTAAAAAATCTACACACCTTTTTTCACTTTGTAGGAGCCCGATATTGCCTCTGATGTATATCTGTAATTTCGGATCATCCAGTTCTGAAATTGCGACCTACAGTAGCCCTCTGTGTCCTCTTTCCAATGCCACCAGTATGATCCCAATTGGATTCTCCAAGGAAGAGTTATGCCAAATCTCCCACAGTGACCTGATTATAGACTAGTTCAGTAGAGCGAACTTGTACAACGTGCCACGTGTCCCTGTTTCTACCTTTGGCTCTGAAAAATATATATAAGAAACTATAGTCCGTTCTCTTTCTGTACCTTCTTACGAAAATTCAATCCGATGCTCAGAGAGAAAGTGATGATATTTTCCTCAGGTCACCTGTTTGGAATGTAATTCAGGAGTCTGCAAAAAAGACCAACTTCCTCAGATCATATCTCCGCAAATATAGTGCAAAAAGCTCTAAAATTCGGACCCGACGTTCAGTGCAATTTCGTCTCAAATGGGTTTTTTTCGCTTCTGAAACATCGCAGAAAATAGTTATCGTGAAGATGCCACGATGACCTGTTTGGAGCATTGAAACTCTAGAATCCAAAGCTCTGATACCAAATGTTATGAAACCAGCTCACCAAAAGATAGGAAAGATAGATCAACGCCTTAGAATTCAGCCTCTTCGAGGGGGCAACCTCCTTTACATTACATAAATGAAAAATTCTTGGATGATTCAAATGACAAAACCTCCTTTCTATATATAGGAGTCTAAGGAGTCACAATATAACCCAACCGACCTAACAATAATAATATAAAGGCACAAAAATAACAATAGAGGGATTCTATGAGGCACAGTAATAACAATATGGGGACAATAGGGGCACAACAATATTAATAAGGGATACAACTACAATAGTAATGGGGTAATCACTAGTATTATAGGGACCTAACATAGCCACTGAGAGGTAGATCTATGTAATTTCAGTAGGCAGTGGCTGCTGTCAGAATGAGGTCCTAGGAGGCCCGTCTGCATAATTTATGCATGCAAGGCTGACAAGACAACTTTGACAACACTGCGCATTTTTTAGGCTCAAAGCACTATTGCGGGACAAGGGTCCCGGGAGGACACCTCTGCGCAATTTCTAAGTGCGTTGTTGTTGGATTGCTCTGCGCATTTCTGGAGAGCAATGTTCGCTGGGGCCTTTGCGGGCTGTGGGATTTTAGCAAGCAAGGAAGGTTGGTGTACCTACGCACTGCTAGGTTTTAGCAGGCAAGGGAGGTTGGTGTCTCTGTACACTGTGGGGTTTCAGCAGGCAAGGGAGGAAGCTTGATTGTTGCAAAAACAAAGCGCATAGTTCTGGGAAGTTGGATGAGGCTAGGTTGCTTGGGAAAATGGCTAAGTGCGAGGTCAGTGAAACATATGCAAACATTGATAGGACTCGACTGTGATCACACACGGACATGTAGACCATCCAGAATATGTAATACATACTTTTCTTGATGCAACAACCTTCGTGACGTGAGTGCATGAGGTGAGTGTGAAACATGTCTATGTGATGACAACCACTCATATGCACACAATTCCCTTGAAGAAAGACAACATTTCCTTTGCATGATGGACAACAACTGCTATTCCTGAAAATGACATATGCTACAAAAATATGAGAACATGGACAACTCTTTAGGATCAAGGAGGGGAGCTTGAAATCATCATCTTACCAACAAACAACCAAGGATGATCGATCGCAGGATCCAAAGTAGGCTCTGAAATTTGCATGTGAGTCAAAAGTTTGGAGGGTGGTTGTAGCCACTACAACACTTGGGTAAACCTATGATAAAATCCATTGATACCTCCTCCAAATGCTGACTTGGAATGGCTAAAGGTTGTAACATACCCGGGGTATTAATTCTCTCAACATTATTTTTTTGGAAAACCACACATTCTGCCACAAACCTTTGAATATCATATTTAAGGCCATCCCAAAAAAATTCCTTCTTGACCCTATCATAGGTTTTTTAAAATCCCGAGTGCCCTCTTAAGGGGGACGTGTGCAATTCCATTTTTTTTTGCTTGAGTTGGGAATTCTTACAAAGATATAAGTGATCTTTGTACCCTAATGAATCATTTTTCCAGCTAAATGTATCAGATATATTGCAATCTTGCTGCAATTTTTGAATAAGTGTCCACACCTCTTCATCATTCTTACATTCATCCCTTGCTTCGGTTATCCAATTAGGTTGGATAATAGAAATGGCACAAAACAATGCTTCCACATCCTCATCCTTCCTTGAGAGTGCATCTGCAACAACAATTTTCTTCCCCTTTTTGTAGATTATTTCAAATCCATAACCCAACATTGTTGTGACCCATTTTTGTTACTCTTTTGAAGATAATCTTTGTTCCAAAAAGTATTTAAGGCTATCATGATCTATTTTTACCTTGAAGTGTCTTCCCATTAGGTAAGATCTCCATTTCTTTAGTGCATGTAGTATTCCCAACATTTCCTTCTCATAAATAGGTTTGTGTAAATTCTTTCCTTTGATTGGACGACTTTCAAAAGCAATGGGCCTTTCTTCTTGCATTAAAACAACACCAATTCCATTTCCTGAGGCACCACATTCCACAATAAATGTTTTTGTGAAGTATGGCATAGCTAAGACCGGTGCTTGGCACATTGCCTCTTTAAGATGTTTAAAGGCCTTAGCTTCTTCTAAAGTCCAAGAAAATGCATATTTCTTCAGTAATATTGTTAGAGGTGTTGCTATTCTCCCATAATTCTTATAAACTTGCGATAATACCATGTCAACTTGAGAAATCCTTGAAGATTCTTTATGGTTGTGGGGATTTTCCATTCCTTAAAGGCTTTAATTTTGTTATGTTCTACCTTAATAGGCTCATGAGATACAATACGACTAAAATATTCCACTTCATGTACTTGAAAGAAACATTTGGAGGTTTTTGCATATAATTGTTTCTCCTTCAATAGTTTGAGCACCCTGTCAACATGTTGAACATGATCCTTCCAAGACTTGTTGTAGATTAGTATATCATCGAAAAACACTAACATAAATTTTCTAAGGAAGGTTTTGAAAATGTATTTCATCAAACCTTGAAATGTGGAAGGTGCATTAGTAAGGCCAAAAGGCATGACCAAAAATTCATAATGACCCTCATGAGTTTTGAATATTGTTTTCATAATTTCTTCAGTCTTTATTCTAATTTGATGATATCCTGAATGAAGATCCAACTTGGTGAAGTAAATTTCTCCATGTAATTCATCCAACAATTCATCAATGATATGAATGGGAAATTTATCTTTAATAGTGAGCTTGTTGAGCTCCCTATAATTCTAACACATATGCCATGATCCATCCTTTGTTTTCACCAATACTACTGGAGCAGACAAAGAACTTTGACTAGGTTGAATTATACCAGCCTCTAGCATTTTTGCAACCATACGTTCAATTTCACTCTTTTGGGCATACATATATCTGTAAGGTCTAATGTTTGGAGGAACACTTCCTAGAATCAAATGAATAGCATGATCATGATCACAAATAGGTGGGAGGCCTTTGGGAGTCTCAAATACCTTGGAATGATTGTCTAAGACTTTTTGGAGATCTTGATAAATAGATGATTTCGATGTTTGAACCTCTAGTGAGTATAATTGTGAAATTACGCCCCATTGTTCTTTCTTCAAAATATTTTTCATGCCATTAGATCTGATTAAATTTCCCAATTTTCTTGTGATACCCCTTAATTTAACTTGCTTTCCTTCCCAAAAGAAAATCAAGAAAAGTTCTTGAAAATTAAAAGCTATCATCCCCAAAGATTGTAACCATTGGACTCCTAGTACAACATCAGCACCACCCATTGGAATGTAAAGAATTGGACTATTCAATACATATTCCCCCATGGTTAGCTCTATATTATGGCACTTCCCAGAGAAATTTATAGTTCCTCCATTTGCAACCATCATTTGACTCTTTGGTGCTGGATATAGGAAGCAATTCAATTCCTTAGTTATCTTACAATGAATAAAATTATGGGTACTACCCGAATCAATCAGCACTATTACCTTTTTCTTCTTGATATATCCTTTTATCTTGAGAATTTCAGGAGTGGTAATTCCTGCCAATGCATTACAAGATATGGTCATATTCATTTCTTGTTTATCTGGGGTTGGTTCTTGGTGTATATCCTCCTCTTTTGATGTTTCTTATTCCTTTTCTTCCTCCTCTTCACAATATATGTAGAATAATTTCTTGCAACACACTTATGACCTTTAGTGTATTTTATATCACAGATGTAACAAAGCCCTTTTGCTCTTTTTTCCTCCAATTGTTGACCTTGTAGGTTGTGGAAGCCTAGGAACAACTACACTTCTATATTTATATTTATGAGTGGTAGAATTTCTAATTCTGGATTTAAGACCTCTGTGGTACATTATTTTTGAATTAGTCAACGGAGAATCCACAGTAAGAACAATTTTCTGTCAACGTTTCAAATCCCAACCGGGATCCATCATCAGGACAACTTGAATGCTTGATAGAAGAAGAGCAGAATATTAGGGTTTAAATAGAAATGAGGAGAGAGAAGAGGGGAAGGTCGGCTCTCAATTTTTGAGAAGTCGGCTGCCTCTTGATTTAATTGATTAATTTAATTAATTTTTTTTTTTTTTTAATATAATCATTAGTAATTATTAATTAATATATATTATTATTGAAATTAATTGAAATTATTATAATTATTTTTAATTATAATTATTAATATAATAATTAGAAATTAGAAATATTAATTGTAATGATCAAAATTAATGATTATTATTACTTTAATTATTATTATTAATATAATAATTAGTAATTAGTAATACTTATAATATCAAATCAATAATATATATTATTATTAAAATTAATTGAAATGATTATAATTATTATAATTATTATTATTAATATAATAATTAATTATATTAATTACTATTAATATAATAATTAATTATTAATATAATAATTAATTATATTAATTACTATTAATATAATAATTAATTATTAATATAATAATTAATTATATTAAAATAATAAACTAATTATATTAATTATTATTAATTTTTTAATTGAAAATTAATTATTATTAATTAATATAATATTATTAAAATTAATTGAAATGATTATAATTATTATTATTAATACAATAATTAATTATATTAATTATTATTAATATAATAATTAATTTTTTTATTTATATTAATATAATAATTAATTATTAATATAATAATTAACATACTAATTAATTATATTACTATAATAATTAATTATATTAATTAATATTATTGATTATTATTAAATTATATAATTATTTGAAAGAATAAATATTAATGATTATTATTATTATTATAATATAATTATTGCCACCATGAATGCCTTCTCCAATGAATCAAGTTCCCAAAGTCAAACTTAGTGTTGGATGTTATCCTTCAAAGTCCCTATGAAGACATCAATCCTATTCTCCTCTGGAGTATCAGTTACTCTAATATTCAATTTTTGGAAATTCTCAATGTGCTCCACCATTGAACCCTTTTGTTTGAGATTTATCAATTGGCTAAAGAAGGTGTTGCTATTTGTATCCTCATAATGTGTTATCATTTCCTAAACTAAGACATTGATACCATACAAATTGATTTTGTTCTAAATAAAAAGATGCAATGTGTACCTTTTGTGTGTGTTGCACATCATGGAGATCAAAATATTTCTCCATCTGTAGTATCCATGTCATTGGATCCTTTCCATCAAACTTCCTCATATTGATATTTAGAATGTGGTGGGTCTCAAAACCAACATTGGATTCTCTAAAATCATAATTCATATTCCTTTTGTTCTCCTCATGATTTTCATGGAATACATTTTCTCCATTAAGAAGCATTTCTTGTACTAACTTTGTCAAACCTTCCTTCAAACCTTCCAAATATGATTTTAAACCATTCATGTCGCCTTTTAAGCCATCCATGTCCCATTTTAAGCCATCCATGTCCCATTTTAGTTCATCTTTGGTTGCTCTTTGTGAGAGGGAAATTTGTTGCACTTGTTCCCGTAATTTTGATATATCATGTTGTAATTCTTCCTCTTCGTGAGTCATAGTAGAGATTTCTAAGGGATTAATGGGTGTCTTTTGTTTGGGAGGAATTTTAGAACCAAATACTGATATCTATGCTTCAATATTCCTTTTGAATCACTTCAAACTGATTTTTCAAACAAAAGTTATGCAAAATTTAAAAAAATACACAAATTTTCTTGCTTTTTAGGAGCTCAATATTGAATTTATTGTATCTCTGTAATTTTGGATCTCCAAGGTTTGAAATTTTGTCTTGTGGTATCCCTCTGTGTCTTATTTACAACCCCACAACTCAGACTGAGATTGGATTCTTCAAGAAAGAGTTATTCCCAATCTCCCACAATGACCTGATTATAAACTGGTTCGATAGAGTGAATGTTTATGAAGTTCCACGTGTTGTTGTTTCAACCTTTCATCCTTGAAAATGAAACAAAAAAAAACCAAATTTCATGCACGTTCAGTAAATTTTTACAAAATTCAAATTCAATGCTCGGAGAGAAAGTTATGACGATTTTCCCTAGGTCACCTGTTTGAGATGGAATTCTGGAGCCTGCAAAAACCCTAAATTCCTTGGATCATATCTCCAAAAATGTAGTGAACCTTGATCTTAAATTCATATAATAGGTTTACCAATATTTTGGCTTCACGTGGTTGCAATTTCAGCTTCTGAAGCCTCGTAGAAAAACATTTATAGCAAAAATGCCAAGATGACATGTTTGAAGAAGCAAAACAAAGCTCTGATACCAAATGTTATGCAACCAACACACAAAATAGAAGAAAATATATATCAACAACTTAAAAATTATCCTCTTCGAGGGGAAAACATCCTTTAAATTACATGAACAATTCTTGGATGATACAAATGATAATACCTCCTTGGTATTATGGGAGTCTAAGGGGTCATAATATAATCAGATCCTACATAACAATGTTAAAGTAAAGGCACAACAATATCAATAGTGGGATTCTATGGGGCACAACAATAACAATAGGGGGCTACATTAACAATAAAAATAAGGGGAATACACTAGTATTATAGGGACCTAACATTTGAGATAATTTCATATTATGTGCCTAATAATATTTATTTTTGTAGAATATTGTGAGAATATTGGATAAATTTTGAATATTTGGAAGATGAGATAATCTAGAGACTTGCTTCCTACTACATTATGGACCAATAAATGAATAGGATAACATGAAATCATTCACATATTCTGGAGCCTCGCTAATTGAGAAAATCTAGAAATTTGTTTCCTATCTACTATTGGGAACTAGATCCAATTTTTGAGGGATTTTGGATGGGAAAGATGCCTCCTTTCAAGGATGATGCTTCCCCATCAATTTTAAGTACCAATTCGAATTAGCCTCTAGGGGCATGTATTTCTTAGTCTTCTTGTGAAGAAAACTTGTTATTTAGGTGTTCTACTTTCATTTCTAGTAGAGATTTACTTGGATTGACTCTAATAATCAAGTTTGGTGTCATTTTTAGCTTTCAAGGCTTGGTTTCCTTCAGAGGGCTTTGAGTATCCTTGGGCTTGGCCATCCTAGGAGCCTCAGAGCCCTGCTGTACAATTTCCTTATCTTATTTGAATACCTTGTTGTAATGACCCACTTATAATAAAAAACATAATGTGAATATTAACATGCATACAAGACATCCATATGATAGCTACATATGCATGAACCACATGTATTACACTAGTATACATACTAGATAATATTGGAAAATGTCTAAGTTTAGGTTAATAAATCGATTATCGAAGTAACTTCCTAACTCACCAGAGTATAATAAATATATCGAGTGGGGTCCTTGATATGTGTACCACCTTTATATATATATATATATATATATATAATATAATTAATCCTTTAATCAAAAAATATATATAATAAAGATAATGAAATATAAATTACATTTATTTAAATTATAATTTAATTTAATTAAAGTAAATAAAATAATTTATTTAAATGTTAAAATAAAGTAATTTGTTAAATCTATAAATAAAAGAATTTAATTAAACTGAAAATTAAATAAGATAATATATTATTAACTCCTAAATAAATAAATTAATTCAACACTTCTTTTCAATTATGAATGTAACCACTTTTAAACAAAAGGAAAACAAGGGTTGAGAAGGTAGGGGAATGTCAGCAAAAGGAATTGGGAGACGGTGGAAGGGAAGAGACCAACATCAGAAGATGGAAGGCAGTGATTTATTTGGAGGCATTGGACATCATAGGAATATAAAGAGACTGGGGAGGAAATGAAGGAGGAAATTTTGAATTTTTGGTATAATGGATGTAGGAGGAATTGTTGAGAGAGTCACAAATAGAGAGTGAATATTGAGCCTTCATTATTCTTGGGGTTTTAGGCATGGGGACCAGAAGATGAGTCTTCTGGATATGGGAACTAGACAGGTTTATACCAGATAGGTTGGGAGGAAAATTCAGAGGAAAATTCAGTTTGGTGGTCGCAATGGGAGTAGCAACATCTCCAAATGAAATTACAAGTAAGTACTTGCTAATGGTTTATTGATATTTAGGAATGTCTGGTTGCTTCATTAATTTAGGACTTCATTTCTAGATGAATGGTTAAATTATGGATTTTCATTATGCTATTGTGAATGTCTAATTTTAGTCTTTCGTTAAACCTTTAATTTAGGGTTTTTCACTTGTTCTCTTGCATCTCTTATTTATACATTTATTATTCATGCTTCATTTGTTGTAGGTTATATTGGTTAGATGATTGAAGTGAGTTTTTTTTGTAGGATATTTAGAGTTTTATGATGCATCCTTAGAACAACTTTTCAAATTCATATCCATGATTGAGCTACTTGGATTGGTTTACTAGTTCACAATTATGGAATTTTTGGTTGTTTCTTGTAAAAAAGTACAAAGTACAAATTCCAAAAAGGATCGAAGATGCATCATAAAAAAAAACTTGCAAGTACAGTAATGATTTTTGGAAACTATTTCCTTGCGAATTAATAGTTTCCATTTCTTCCTGTCCCAGAAGCAAAGGCACTGGTAGTCGATCCGGAACCCATTGACTAAGCACTAACAACAACAGAGCCAACATCCTCCCTGACTTGATTTGATATCCCTTGTTTGTGGGGCCCCTTCCCTGAGAATTTTGTTTTAGACAATTTGGTACCATCAGGAGCACATGTGACATGAATTTCTCTCTTCATTTCTTCCCAATCTTTGGAAAATTTAGGGACTTGAAATAATAATAATGCATCCTAAAAAAAAATAAAAAAATTGGAAGTTAATAAATCTGATCTATTAACTTCCAATTTTTTTTTTCTTTTTTTTTTTGGATGCATTTTTTTTTCAATCCTTTTTGGACTTTGTACTTTGTACTTTTTTTGGTTTCATTTCATCTCTTTATTTCCCTTCCCCAAGTTCTTTTGGAAAGTCATGAGAATCTTTGACATATATTAATTTCTATTCGATCTGAAAGAGTTGATGATCCATGATTGGGTAGATTGGAAAAAGTATAAAGTCCAAAAAGGATCAAAGATGCATAATAAAAAAAATAAAAAAAAGGATCGAAGATGCATCCTAAAAAAAATAAAATAAAATAAAAAATTGATGGTACAAGGGTCAAATAGTAGTAATTTTCAGCTGAATTTTAGAATGTGTTAATGAAGATAATTTGAGTTGTTTCCACTTGTATTGAAGCCTAAAAGCATCCAAATTAATAACAAAATTTACCCCATATCATTTTCACTTGATCAATTTAGTCATTTGGGTGCTTAGATCAACTTACTAGTTCACTATTCGACAAATTTGGTTACCTAGACCATTATTTTGACTTTTCCCCTTATGCAAGATGGGCTACTAAGTAGATCTAGGCTTGGAAAGGTTTTTTTCACTTTTCTACAAACTTTCACCATATTCCCCCACCTTTAGATCGCCTCTAGAGTGCTTAGAATGCTTTCAGATGCAATCTTCTAGCGATCTTGTAGCATCCTGTAACACGTCATAGAATCCACTAGAACTTGACCGAATTTTCTCCTTAAGGATAATTTTTGCTTCTTGCCCATCCACAATGTCTTCCAGGCCTTGGAAGTAAGCTTGAGGGAGGTCAAATACCTATTAGAACTCTTCTTTTCATCATTACAATTTATTTCTACAATTAGGGCTAGTTGTTTTGAGCATGAATTCAATAGCATAGTGATCCAGATCTTTTCACTTTAGAGATACATATAGAATTTCTTTTAGAAGAGCATGTAACCATGAAATGCGTACACATAAATAAAAAAGAAATAAACGACACCCATGAGAAGAAAAGACACAACAGGTTGATAATGGAGTTCATCTAGTGTGGCTATGTCTCCGGGCTCTGCTCAAAGTGGGGAGGCCTATTTCATTAATCTCCAACAAAATCAAATTACAAGCATGTACAAAAGGTACCTTATACCTCCACTTCCAGGGATGGCCTAAAAATGCACACCTCTGCTGAAGAAATGGACTACATTGTTGAATTCCTGGCGTGAAATCGTGTCAAATGATTGTAAACTTGACCCCTTTCTGCTTCGGTGAAAATCTAGACCCATGGGAATCTCAAAGATTCCTCAAATATTCCTTCTCACTTTTTGGCTAGAATTTTGTTGCTTGGATGAAAAATATGACTTCAACACTCCGCTCCTTGTGAAAAACTGAGTAAAATGAGTATAAAGTTAGCCTGGTTATGAAACTACCAATTTCAGGCCCCCAAGGAATATTTTAGATTCCTCTCTACAAGTTAACTGAAATTTCTCCACTCAAATTAGAAAAATAATCACGCCATCAGACTCTTGGCGAAATTCTGATTTGTTTGAGTATAACGCTGGCATGATTTTGTCACTATGAAAATTTTGTTCCAAGGCAATTTTGTAGATTCCTAGCATATTCCCTACATTAAGGTTCTGCTCCTTATTTCCCATGCCCGATCAAGGTTCCACTTGCATTGGACTTCATTCTCTGCACTCCCCTCTTGGGGAATGATGAGTTCAGGTTATTTTATAAAATTATGGGCAAAGTTTTTAATGCAAGGTCCATTGGGTCGTTGGTGAGAGGTTGTATTTGGTGGATGGAGGTCCTGTGGTCAAATCCGCATGCCTCCCCCATATAACATTTTTGGTTGGCGCGTTTATTTTTTTAGGCGGTCATTAATTAAGTGGGGATGCCATTCGGTTAGGAAGTTAATTAATATGGAGCCACCACAATGGGCAGGCCGACCACCTGGCCGGCATGGGTTGAGCCCCGCCGACTCCGTTGTTTTATACGGTGTTATGACCATTTTCACACACACACACACACATACATAATTTCAAGTGGATGGGTGAGGGGTGGCGGGTCCACTGGGCCTGACACCCGTTTTTTTTTTTTTTTTTTTTTAAGTAAGTCATTTGAATTTTGTCACTGGATTTTTAGGGGTCACTGACAAAATTAAGTAGGCGATAATTTTGCTAGTTCCTGCCGCCAGAAACCATTGCCTCAAAGTGCCAAATTGTTTGCTCATTAATTTTCGTCAAATTTAGCGGCTTCGCCAGATTTAGCCGACCTCCAAATTTAGTTGGTGCTCTGCTAACTTTAGCCAAGGGGCCTAGTTGACCAAAACTTTGACTGGTCATAACTTTCACATACGATGTCAGATTGAGGTATCGTTTGCATCATTGGAAATATTGTGATGAGCTCTTATATCCGACCTTAGTTTCATTTCAATCCATATTTTTTTTTTGAGCATTTTCAAAGCCCTCTTTGGCTTTTGGCCCTCTCTAGAGCCACCTTGATCATTCCTCACCACTAAGGAGCTTTTGTTCCTCCAAAAGCATGAATGCATTTTGAAATTTGTTGTACTCCCTTGTATGTACAACAAATTCCCTGTCAAGCCACACTTCCTTCTCCAACATTTGCATGTCATGCAAACCTATGGTACATTCTTTGGAAATTACATACAAGACCAAACATGACTCAAACAACCCCATACTTGTCAAAATTTTATAACACACTCTTTGGTAAAGTTTACATCAAAATCATAACAAAAACCCATACCCTGACTATCATCAAAAGGAAAAAATATCATCATGTTCCTTTTATAAGTGATGGAAAACACATCATCAATTTTACAATTATTTCACAACATATGATTTACAAAATGTAGCCATGACAAGCTACTATATCTAATAAAACCATCTCTCACTCAACAAAGTGAATCGATCATCTCCTTATGTTAGATTCTCTTGTTGAACATATTCACCAACTGGTTCCTTCGTAGGTACTTCATGAGCATGGAGTATCTGACATGTGGTTCTCTAGTGTCCATCTTTGTTGCAGTGACTACAATGATTCTTTCTCCTCCAAACTTTCTGGATCGTCTTGGAATGCTTATTCCTATTGTACCTCTGATAAGTGCCCATGGAATCCTTTCTATCACTGGAATGTGATGAGGTGCTCCCATCATTCATTGTTGGTTGGTCACTAGTTGTCTTGGAGCATTCTCCAACCTCTTTTTTGACATACCAAAGTCCTGCATAATGAGGCAATTCCTCCACCCTGATGGGATTCACATGCCATGGCCATTAATGTCGAGGCCCTTCTCTTGATACCCCATCTTCTTCAACAATTTTGATCCAATTCTTGTACTATGTGTCTCAAAAGAAGCAAAATCATCATCATAAAAGAATATGAAATTGAAGAATCACTTTTTATCTCAGGCTTGTTATGTTGCAACTTTTCCAAGGCCTCCTCCTTGGATTGTAATTGATGTTGCAACCTTTGTTTCTCCTCCTCTTCTTTTTGTAGGAGTCTCCTTAGTTTCGTGTTCTCTGCCTGAATGCTTTGGTTGATCTCTTTGAGTTCTTGGATCCATGCAACATTTTGTGCCCTCATTTTTGGCACAACATCTGCTAAAATATTTGTCTCATCGTCCAAATCAGAACTCAAGTTGATAGGTCCATCTTCTACAATCCCAAGAGCTGCAATATTCATTTCATCACCTGAGTTTGATCCTAGGTCAATTGGTCCAACACCTACAAATCCTGTAGCTATGATCTTCTCATCATCCTCTGATTCAAATTCTTGGTCTTGTTGCACAGTTGCAATTGTCTTCTGCTTCTCCTTCATGTCATTCCTCTTTGGCCTCAATTCCGGATGCAGTTTCTAGCAATGTTCCTCATCATGCCCTTGTTTCTCACAATGAGTACAAGAGGGCTTTGATTTCTTTCTCTTAGTTGTTGTTGTCCTCTTTGGGAGGTCTTCTTGCTCATGTTTCCCCCTGCTTTCAAGATGTACAACCTTCACACTAGCTTCATTAAGAGTTTTATGTTCAAATAATAACAATGAATGACACAAATAACTATGCAAAGAGCCAATATATTTCATCAATGTCTCATGAGTGTCTAGTGGAACATTCAATGCTAATGCTTGTTTCCTAAACTCCTCTGTAAAATTTTGAACAATTTGACCTTTACTTTGTTTCAAATGTTTCCATTCCATCATGGCCTTCTGTCTGTAACCCAATGGGTAAAACTGTCCTCTTAAAGCAGAAACAAACTCAGACCAAGATGAAAGAAGTTTACGACTATTCTTACCACCTTTCTGTAGCTTTCCTTCCCACTAGACGAGAGCAGTGCCACTCAATCGAAGGGATTCTAGTTGGATATTGGCTTCATCCACTTTGATTCATTGTATGTGAAAATATACTTCAACTTGTCTGATCCAGTTATCTAGCTTTTCTACATTAGATTCTCCACTAAACACATACAAATCAAACTTGACATCCAACTTAAAAAATGGCTTTTTTGATGCATTCCTATGATTCCTGTTAGAATGATGAGAAGAGGAAGAAGAAGAAATTTCACTAGAGGACGAAGAGGGAGGGGGATCTTCTCCTCCACCTTCATGATTTACCAAGGCATGATCATTTGGTTCTTCTTCTCTTGCTTCATTGTTTTCTAATATTCTGTAAACAATTTTTCTTCCATGGTGTAGAAGGCCTTGCGATAATTTCACTCTTCCTCCAACCAAGCATCTTCGTCTACAATTTTCCTTCTTCGTGTTGCACGCCCTGCTTCTGGATCAAAAGACTTAAGTTTTCCTTCACCTCTTTGGAGGTTTTTCCTAGTTATCATACACTTGCAATTCACATCAACATAAGACCTTCTCTGATACCAAACTTGCTCTGAATATCGTCACTTAAGAGATGCATACATAATTGCTTTTAAAAGAGCATGTAACCATGAAATGTGTACACATAAAGAAAGCATAAATAAACGACACCCATGAGAAGCAAAGACACAACAGGTTGATAACGAAGTTCACCCAGTGTGGGCTATGTCTCTAGGCTCTGCTCAAAGTGGGGAGGCATCTTTCATTAATCTTCAGAAAAATAAAATTGAAAGCATGTACAAAAGGCACCTTATACCTCCACTTCTGGAGATGGGCTAAAAATGCACATCTTTACTGAAGAAATGGACTACACCATTGAAGTCCTTGCATGAAATCGTGTCAAATGACTGTAAACTTGACCCCTTTCTGCTTTAGTCAAAATTTGAGCCCTTGGGAATCTCAAAGATTCCTGAAATATTCTTTCTCGCTAGTTGATTGAAATTCTGCTACTCAGATGAAAAATATGACTTCACCACTGTGCTCCTTGTGAAAAATTGAGTGAAATGAGTTAAATTGACTTGGTTATGAAATTGTCAATTTTAGGCCCCCATGGAATCTTTTAGATTCCTCATTATTCCACAAATATTCCTCTTTGCAAGTCGACTAAAATTCCACCGCTTAGATCAGAAAACCAATCACGCCATAAAACTCCAGTTAAATTCTGATTTGTTTGAGTATAAATTTGGCATGATCCTGTCACTACAAAACACTTGCTCCAAGGGAATCTTTTAGATTCCTGGCATATTCCCTACATCAGGGTTTTGCTCCTCGGTTCCTGTGCTCGCTCAGGGTTCCACTTGCATTGGACTTCATGCTGGGTGCTCCCCTCCCAACGAATGACAAGTTCAGATTCTTATATAAAATTTCGGGTGGAGTTTTTAATGTAAATCCCATTGGGCCGTTGGTGAGAGGTTGTATTTGGTGGGTGGAGGTCCCGGGGTCAAACCCATGGGCCTCCCCAATATAGAATTTTCAGTTGGCACGTTTATTGTTTTGGGCGACCATTAATTAAGTGGGGTTTTCAGTCAGTTAAGCGGTTGAGTAATATGGAGCTGCCACAGCAGGCAGGTCGACCACCCAACTGACATAGGTTCGAGCCCCATCGATGTCATTGTTTTATACGGTGTTACAAACACACACACACACACACACACACACACACACACATATATATCTATATATAATTTCAAGTGGACGAGTGGGGTGGCGGGTCTGTCAGGCCCGCTGCCCGTTTAATTTTTTCTTTGAATTTTAAAATAAGTCGTTTGAATTTTTCCACTGGATTTTTAGGGGTCACCAACAAAATTAAGTAGGCGGTGATTTTGCTAGTTCAGCCATTAGAAACCATTGCCACAAAGTTCCAAATTATCGCCTTGTTAATTTCTTCCAAGTTTAGCGACTCTGCCAGCTTTAGTCGAGCTCCATATTTAGTTGGTGCTCTGTTAACTTTAGCCAGGTGGCCTAGTTGACCAAAAAATTGATTGGTCATAACTTTAACATACAATGTGAGATTGAGGTTTTTCTTGCGCCGTTTGAAATCTTGCAATGATTTATTCGATCTGACCTTAGTTTCATTGCAATCCAAGAACTTTTATTGTTGAGATTTTTCAAAGCCCTCTTTAGCTTCTGACCCTCTCTGGAGCCACCTAGATCACATAGGAATAGCTTACATTGATATTCCTTGAAACATTTGTTGGATTGTGTAACTATAATAGGATTTAGATTCATTCCATTACCCTCTTCAGCTTGCAAATGGTCTATGCATATCTTAGTTCGATTCATTGCGTCAGACCAACGAAAGGACACATTGCATGTTGCACACATAGTTCCAACACCTCTTGTTACACTAAAAAATTTCACCATGACTATTTGCAGTTAGTATGGCTCCATCCACTGTCATACTATCCTCCTTGGCAAGTCTCATGCCTCTGCTCTTCATGTCAAACTTCAAAAAAGAGAGAAAAGTCATTTAAAGTCAATTATCTCTGGTATGCAGTTTCTCTTAGCCTTACCTGCGTGTACGCAACCCATGCTCACAATACCTGCGTACTTGTACGCTCTGTATGTAAAGGGGTGGGTGCGTACTCCTGTAAAGGTCAAAAGGCGCAAGTTTCACTCTAAAAAAGTTACTTGTGGTCATTTCTAGAGCATTCTAGAAGCTTGATTGACGTGTATGAAGCGCCTCCAGATGGTTCATGTATCCCTACCAAAGAGGAACTTATCCCATCAAGAGGGGAGCTATCCCATCCAAAGAGGGGCTTATCCCATTGATGGTGGACCTGAATAACTTCCTCTAGAGCACTATAAATACAGGCATTGGGCCAAAGGGAGGAGAGGTTGAAAGCTGAACATTCCTAAGGGTAGATGCTGCTGGAATTAGGACTTCCTTGTAGAAGCTTGTGAGGAGAGATTACCATCTTTGCTTGTTCTATTTGGAAGTGGGTGAGCTGATCAGAGTAAAGGAGAACTCTTGTGGACCCTGGGAGGGACTTGCACAACACCAAGGCTCAGGTTGTAATGGTTCCTTTTGTTACCTTTTAATACAAATTAGTCCATTCTTCTCAACAATTTGTTATTTATGAGTTGTTTCATATACTCCTTGGTCTATATGTTAAATATGTTTTATTTTATGTGATATTCAGGTGCTATTTAATCGTTTGATTGTTAGTGAATGCAGGTTTCGAAGGGAAGGAGGAGCTCATCCAGATCAACGAAGCTGGACTACTACAACAACGTTGGGTTACAGGTAGGATCTAAACACTTGATTTCTCATATTGTAAAAGCATATTTAGAGAAGGATTGCTCTTATTTGTCTTGTTTGTCACTAGAAAGTCTTAGGCTTCTAGGGAGGTCGGTTGTGTCCGCACTAACGACTCATTCCGTGTGACAAAATGGCGACTCCGCTGGGGAATCCATTGATGTGAATGTTTTTTCCTTTGTATCAACTTTTGGTCTGAGAAAAGTCATTTGTTTTCTGGTTTTTGGCTGTCTGACTGTGTATTTGGGTGGGCTAGCTTAGGGTTAAATTAGATTTTAGTTTTTCTTTGTTTTGCTAGAAGTACGCAACCTCTGAGTTGAGCACAGTGCGTACCTGTACGCACTGTCGCTTTGTGCACAGAGCGTACCCACACTTGTGAAAACAGGTCGCCTGCGTACCCCTGTCAAAATTAAGAAAATTTCAATTTTCTCCTTTTTGCCTTTTGGTTTTAGTTTTTAATTTGTTTTTTCTGCCCAGATCCACTGGTTTTCTGCCATAAATCTTCACCTAAGCTAATTTCATTGGCATTCCTGCTTTAAGCTTTCATCAATTGGGTGTTTTGAGTCTCTTTTTTGAGAAATTCTTAATTTGATTTCCTTTGGTCATTACTTGGAGGTTTGTCTCAGTCTTTTCACAATTGTGTATGAGTGTTAATCGCCTTTGAGTGTTTTTATTTTTTGATCTTTGGAACTCTCACCCAATTTTCTCGACTTGCACTTGATTGGTTCTTAGATTACATTAGAATCATCTTGTGTCTGAGAATTCTCTTGCATAGATCACATTTTCAAAATTAGAATTCTCATTTTCAGAATATTAATGAAAAATGTGCATAGATTACATTTGCATACTTTTCAAGTGAATTGTGCATAGATTACAATTGCATAGTTTACATTCTGAAAAATCAATTGTAGATTTAGATCAGTTTTCTTTGATTTGAATTTACAAAAAAAAAAAAAAAAAAAAAAAAAAAAAAAACTATTTTAGAATTGATTTGCATTAGTTTTTCTTGATGAAATTAGTGCATTAGAGAATTTGTTATATTTTCTCTTAGTGATCAATTTTTTGCATTGTCGGAAGTGAATGGAAACTCTCTCCTTACTTTAATTAGGATTCATCGAATTGAAAGGATTGCATTATCATTGCATTCAGTTGAGTCGGGTCATAACACCATTGGTTTCGTATCCATTTACCCATTTGAGTAAAAACAGCCTTAATAACACAGCGCTTAATTAAAATTCATCTAGTAATTTTTACATTTCTAGGGCTCTGATACACCAACATAGCTTAGGCTAGTGTCTTGGAGTAGGAGAGTAATTAACTCTCCAAGACAGCAAAACCAAACAAGTAGCTCATCTTGTGGTAGGATAAATCCAACTGTTACATTTATGCTCTGGGAAAGCTCCTCTTAAAGGAGAAGCACGAGACCGTGTCCGAACCAGTGAGGGGATCAATCCTCCTTCATTGGGAAAGACGCCAGATACGCACGGACTACAAACGGTAAACCTCGGATTATTGTTGAGGAGCCTGGGGTCACTTGTCGATAAACCTTGGATTATTGTCAAGGAGCTGGCAAGGGGATTGAGCTTGTTACTCTGCCCTTGCATGCTATCGGGTCGTAGACTGTTCCCCCAGGTGTATATGTTGCTGTTGGTGACCTTAGTGACCATTATCTTTAGGGTTCTACCCAAGGTGACGGTGGAGGGAAGATCCCACTGTACATGGAGCAGACGTCGGCTAGACTCACTTGGATTTTCTGGGGGGTTCACTTCACTCGAGACGGTTAAAGTGGAGGAACTTGGTCCAGTCTATTCATTAAGCAGGTTGCCGGGGTAACTGTTCCACCCGCCACTTCTGTACTGAATTCTGCGATGTTGGATTTCATCACCAACTAGTGTTTTCGGTCCGGAAGGCTACTGTTTGTGTGTGGTTTGACTCCTAGATTTGATAACGCGTGTTAATTTGTTTGTTTTTACTTTTAGAGACCATAGGTGTGAATTGTGAATTTTAGTTTTAAATTGTTAATAAAATTCACTGAAGTTGGATATAATGGCAAATGTTCCAGAATTTACCAACCTAGGAACCCCTCCTAATGAGAATCCTAGTACTTTTCCTTACTTTGGAAATGTTGGTCCTCCTTATATGGCTACTTTGTCATTACCTGGATTTACAATAGGATTACCGATATGGTTATTTTCAACTTCGTTGGCCCAAAGTACTCCAATTGTTCCACCTCAACCGGATGCTTCACCTCAACAGAGTTCACCATCTCAACATCACCAACCTTCTGTTGACCCTTTACCTTCTTCGCCTAATTTTTCTTCCTCCATTTCTTCCTCTTCGCCTGGTAAAAGCCTTGATGCTAGTAACCAGGAGGCTAAGAAGAAGAAGAAAGGGAAGAAGAAGAAGAAGAAGAAGAAGCAAGATAAAAACGAAGTCAACCAACCAACCATGGCTGTAAGTGTTAGTAGTGTTGAGGAAAATTCCGACATGCATCGTAAACCCAAATACCCTTGCAGGCTTTGTAAGGGTGACCACTTCCTTGTCAATTGTCCTGGTATTCCAAAGGTCTTGGAAGTATGGTCAGAAACATCTCATCAACTTTCCATTGATCCATCAACCAGTGATAGTCAGGTTCCTGGGAAAAAGGGTAAAGTTAGGTTTCCTTGTAAGTTATGCAAAGGGAGTCATCAAACTCACATTTGCCCTCACATGGATGAAGCCTCAACATTGTTGGAAAAACTTACTGTTCCACAGCAAGAATTTCCAACTGGTTACCGTAAAATTTCTCCCAACCTACCGTCAACTGACGGAGTGATTGATCTAATTTCAAGTACAGTCGATCACACTCTTCCATTGGAGAGTGAAACTCATGTCACTCGGGTTGATGATCAATTAGTTGATCAAGTGGTCGATTCAATTTCACAAAGAGTCGATCCCACTTTCCCTTTAGAGAGTGAACTTCATACCACTCAGGTTCTTCTTGTTACATCAGATTCTTCTATGCCGGGGGGCACTTCACCTGTTTCTACAGAACCCCCTCCAAGTACTGAGGTCTTTTCCTTTGATTGGAATCGACTGGCAGAACCTCGTCTTCCTTCCTCCATCCCTTTCCAGATCATTGTCAAGGCTGGTGGTAGGGACATACATCGTACTCAGGTAGATGAAGGTGCTTCTGTTAGTATTTTATCCTCAAATGTTTGGAAAGCTTTGGGTTCCCCTCAGCTTGCGCCTATTACGCAGAATCTGAAAGCTTTTAACAGAACCATTAGTGAACCTTTAGGGATCCTTCCTAAGTTTTCTATTACCTTGGAAGGTAAAACTGTCTGTATTGATCTTATGGTAGTTCGAGGTCCCTTGCATTTCAATTTACTCCTTGGGCGAGACTATGTTTATGCAATGAAAGTTGTCGTATCGACACTCTTTCGCGTGATGTCGTTCCCTCACAATGGCAGTATTGTGACTGTAGACCAGCTTTGTGGCAGTATTGTGGCAGTATTGTGACTGTTCCATAGTGTTGTTTCAACTACCAATAATATGACACCCCTAAATGTTCCTGATTCTAAAGTGGTATCTACCCTGCCATGGGTTAATTATGTGGCAACTGGTCCCATGTTTTCAGTTACCGATGTAAGTGAGCCTCTCACTGTTTGCTCATCTTCCTTCGATTTAGATCCGGTAATTGACATGGAAAACTCTATGGGATTACTTGAACACGATGTTCTTATCCCTTTTGAGTTCCTTGACATGTGTTCCTTCCAGAGAACTATTCTTCCTTCTGATGAAGACCTCTTGGAAGCCATGATCAAGGTATGTCCATTGACATGTCTTTCTTCCAGTTGGAAGCCATGATCAGTGTGGGCGAGGATAGTTTTTTCCTATATCAACCTCGTTAAAAAATGAATCAGTTGCCCTGAGGAAAGTTCCTTTTACTGTGTCAACCTCGTTAAAAAATGAATCAGTTGCCACGAGGAGAGTTCCTTTTACTGTGTCAACCTCGTTAAAAAATGAATCAGTGAGTACGAGGAAAGTTCCTTTTACTGTGTCGACCTCGTTAAAAAATGAATCAGTGAAAGTGAGGAAAGTTCCTTTTACTGTTTCAACCTCGTTAAAAAATGAATCAGTGTAAACGAGGATAGTTTTTTCCTGTATCAACCTCGTTAAAAAATGAAACAGGCTAGTGCGAGGAAAGTTCCTTTTACTGTGTCAACCTCGTTAAAAAATGAATCAGTGTAAACGAGGATAGTTTTTTCCTGTATCAACCTCGTTAAAAAATGAAACAGGCTAGTTTGAGGATAGTTCTTTTACTGAGTCAACCTCATTAAAAAATGAATTAGCTAGATTTTAGGATATGTAGGTAGATTGTAGAAAATTGGGTTTAGGGAGGTCAAATACCTATTAGAACTCTTCTTTTCATCATTACAATTTATTTCTACAATTAGGGCTAGTTGTTTTGAGCATGAATTCAATAGCATAGTGATCCAGATCTTTTCACTTTAGAGATACATATAGAATTTCTTTTAGAAGAGCATGTAACCATGAAATGCGTACACATAAATAAAGAAGAAATAAACGACACCCATGAGAAGAAAAGACACAACAGGTTGATAATGGAGTTCATCTAGTGTGGCTATGTCTCCGGGCTCTGCTCAAAGTGGGGAGGCCTATTTCATTAATCTCCAACAAAATCAAATTACAAGCATGTACAAAAGATACCTTATACCTCCACTTCCAGGGATGGCCTAAAAATGCACACCTCTGCTGAAGAAATGGACTACATTGTTGAATTCCTGGCGCGAAATCGTGTCAAATGATTGTAAACTTGACCCCTTTCTGCTTCGGTGAAAATCTAGACCCATGGGAATCTCAAAGATTCCTCAAATATTCCTTCTCACTTTTTGGCTAGAATTTTGTTGCTTGGATGAAAAATATGACTTCAACACTCCGCTCCTTGTGAAAAACTGAGTAAAATGAGTATAAAGTTAGCCTGGTTATGAAACTACCAATTTCAGGCCCCCAAGGAATATTTTAGATTCCTCTCTACAAGTTAACTGAAATTTCTCCACTCAAATTAGAAAAATAATCACGCGGCGAAATTCTGATTTGTTTGAGTATAACGCTGGCATGATTTTGTCACTATGAAAATTTTGTTCCAAGGCAATTTTGTAGATTCCTAGCATATTCCCTACATTAAGGTTCTGCTCCTTAGTTCCCATGCCCGCTCAAGGTTCCACTTGCATTGGACTTCATTCTCTGCACTCCCCTCTTGGGGAATGATGAGTTCAGGTTATTTTATAAAATTATGGGCAAAGTTTTTAATGCAAGGCCCATTGGGTCGTTGGTGAGAGGTTGTATTTGGTGGATGGAGGTCCTGTGGTCAAATCCGCATGCCTCCCCCATATAACATTTTTGGTTGGCGCGTTTATTTTTTTAGGCGGTCATTAATTAAGTGGGGATGCCATTCGGTTAGGAAGTTAATTAATATGGAGCCACCACAATGGGCAGGCCGACCACCTGGCCGGCATGGGTTGAGCCCCGCCGACTCCGTTGTTTTATACGGTGTTATGACCATTTTCACACACACACACACACACACACATACATAATTTCAAGTGGATGGGTGAGGGGTGGCGGGTCCACTGGGCCTGACACCCGTTTTTTTTTTTTTTTTTTTTTAAGTAAGTCATTTGAATTTTGTCACTGGATTTTTAGGGGTCACTGACAAAATTAAGTAGGCGATAATTTTGCTAGTTCCTGCCGCCAGAAACCATTGCCTCAAAGTGCCAAATTGTTTGCTCATTAATTTTCGTCAAATTTAGCGGCTTCGCCAGATTTAGCCGACCTCCAAATTTAGTTGGTGCTCTGCTAACTTTAGCCAAGGGGCCTAGTTGACCAAAACTTTGACTGGTCATAACTTTCACATACGATGTCAGATTGAGGTATCGTTTGCATCGTTGGAAATATTGTGATGAGCTCTTATATCCGACCTTAGTTTCATTTCAATCCATATTTTTTTTTTGAGCATTTTCAAAGCCCTCTTTGGCTTTTGGCCCTCTCTAGAGCCACCTTGATCATTCCTCACCACTAAGGAGCTTTTGTTCCTCCAAAAGCATGAATGCATTTTGAAATTTGTTGTACTCCCTTGTATGTACAACAAATTCCCTGTCAAGCCACACTTCCTTCTCCAACATTTGCATGTCATGCAAACCTATGGTACATTCTTTGGAAATTACATACAAGACCAAACATGACTCAAACAACCCCATACTTGTCAAAATTTTATAACACACTCTTTGGTAAAGTTTACATCAAAATCATAACAAAAACCCATACCCTGACTATCATCAAAAGGAAAAAATATCATCATGTTCCTTTTATAAGTGATGGAAAACACATCATCAATTTTACAATTATTTCACAACATATGATTTACAAAATGTAGCCATGACAAGCTACTATATCTAATAAAACCATCTCTCACTCAACAAAGTGAATCGATCATCTCCTTATGTTAGATTCTCTTGTTGAACATATTCACCAACTGGTTCCTTCGTAGGTACTTCATGAGCATGGAGTATCTGACATGTGGTTCTCTAGTGTCCATCTTTGTTGCAGTGACTACAATGATTCTTTCTCCTCCAAACTTTCTGGATCGTCTTGGAATGCTTATTCCTATTGTACCTCTGATAAGTGCCCATGGAATCCTTTCTATCACTGGAATGTGATGAGGTGCTCCCATCATTCATTGTTGGTTGGTCACTAGTTGTCTTGGAGCATTCTCCAACCTCTTTTTTGACATACCAAAGTCCTGCATAATGAGGCAATTCCTCCACCCTGATGGGATTCACATGCCATGGCCATTAATGTCGAGGCCCTTCTCTTGATACCCCATCTTCTTCAACAATTTTGATCCAATTCTTGTACTATGTGTCTCAAAAGAAGCGAAATCATCATCATAAAAGAATATGAAATTGAAGAATCACTTTTTATCTCAGGCTTGTTATGTTGCAACTTTTCCAAGGCCTCCTCCTTGGATTGTAATTGATGTTGCAACCTTTGTTTCTCCTCCTCTTCTTTTTGTAGGAGTCTCCTTAGTTTCGTGTTCTCTGCCTGAATGCATTGGTTGATCTCTTTGAGTTCTTGGATCCATGCAACATTTTGTGCCCTCATTTTTGGCACATCATCTGCTAAAATATTTGTCTCATCGTCCAAATCAGAACTCATGTTGATAGGTCCACCTTCTACAATCCCAAGAGCTGCAATATTCATTTCATCACCTGAGTTTGATCCTAGGTCAATTGGTCCAACACCTACAAATCCTGTAGCCATGATCTTCTCATCATCCTCTGATTCAAATTCTTGGTCTTGTTACACAGTTGCAATTGTCTTCTGCTTCTCCTTCATGTCATTCCTCTTTGGTCTCAATTCCGGATGCAGTTTCTAGCAATGTTCCTCATCATGCCCTTGTTTCTCACAATGAGTACAAGAGGGCTTTGATTTCTTTCTCCTAGTTGTTGTTGTCCTCTTTGGGCGGTCTTCCTATTCATGTTTCCCCCAGCTTTCAAGATGTACAACCTTCACACAAGCTTCATTAAGAGTTTTATGTTCAAATAATAACAATGAATGACACAAATAACTATGCAAAGAGCCGATATATTTCATCAATGTATCATGAGTGTCTAGTGGAATATTCAATGCTAATGCTTGTTTCCTACACTCCTCTGTAAAATTTTGAACAATTTGACTTTTACTTTGTTTCAAATGTTACCATTCCATCATGGCCTTCTTTCTGTAACCCAATTGGTAAAACTGTCCTCTTAAAGCAGAAACAAACTCAGACCAAGATGAAAGAAGTTTACGACTATTCTTACCACCTTTCTGTAGCTTTCCTTCTCACTAGACGAGAGCACTGCCACTCAATCGAAGAGATTCTAGTCGGATATTGGATTCATCCCCTTTGATTCATTGTATGTGAAAATATACTTCAACTTGTCTGATCCAGTTATCTAGCTTTTCTACATTAGTTTCTCCACTAAACACATACAAATCAAATTTGACATCCAAGTTAAAAAATGGCTTTTTTGATGTGTTCCTATGATTCCTGTTAGAATGATGAGAAGAGGAAGAAGAAGAAATTTCACTAGAGGACGAAGAGGGAGGGGGATCTTCTCCTCCACCTTCATGATTTACCAAGGCATGATCATTTGGTTCTTCTTCTCTTGCTTCATTGTTTTCTAATATTCTGTAAACAATTTTTCTTCCATGGTGTAGAAGGCCTTGCGATAATTTCACTCTTCCTCCAACCAAGCATCTTCGTCTACAATTTTCCTTCTTCGTGTTGCACGCCCTGCTTCTGGATCAAAAGACTTAAGTTTTCCTTCACCTCTTTGGAGGTTTTTCCTAGTTATCATACACTTGCAATTCACATCAACATAAGACCTTCTCTGATACCAAACTTGCTCTGAATATCGTCACTTAAGAGATGCATACATAATTGCTTTTAAAAGAGCATGTAACCATGAAATGTGTACACATAAAGAAAGCATAAATAAACGACACCCATGAGAAGCAAAGACACAACAGGTTGATAACAAAGTTCACCCAGTGTGGGCTATGTCTCTAGGCTCTGCTCAAAGTGGGGAGGCATCTTTCATTAATCTTCAGAAAAATAAAATTGAAAGCATGTACAAAAGGCACCTTATACCTCCACTTCTGGAGATGGGCTAAAAATGCACATCTTTACTGAAGAAATGGACTACACCATTGAAGTCCTTGCATGAAATCGTGTCAAATGACTGTAAACTTGACCCCTTTCTGCTTTAGTCAAAATTTGAGCCCTTGGGAATCTCAAAGATTCCTGAAATATTCTTTCTCGCTAGTTGATTGAAATTCTGCTACTCAGATGAAAAATATGACTTCACCACTGTGCTCCTTGTGAAAAATTGAGTGAAATGAGTTAAATTGACTTGGTTATGAAATTGTCAATTTTAGGCCCCCATGGAATCTTTTAGATTCCTCATTATTCCACAAATATTCCTCTTTGCAAGTCGACTAAAATTCCACCGCTTAGATCAGAAAACCAATCACGCCATAAAACTCCAGTTAAATTCTGATTTGTTTGAGTATAAATTTGGCATGATCCTGTCACTACAAAACACTTGCTCCAAGGGAATCTTTTAGATTCCTGGCATATTCCCTACATCAGGGTTTTGCTCCTCGGTTCCTGTGCTCGCTCAGGGTTCCACTTGCATTGGACTTCATGCTGGGTGCTCCCCTCCCAACGAATGACAAGTTCAGATTCTTATATAAAATTTCGGGTGGAGTTTTTAATGTAAATCCCATTGGGCCGTTGGTGAGAGGTTGTATTTGGTGGGTGGAGGTCCCGGGGTCAAACCCATGGGCCTCCCCAATATAGAATTTTCAGTTGGCACGTTTATTGTTTTGGGCGACCATTAATTAAGTGGGGTTTTCAGTCAGTTAAGCGGTTGAGTAATATGGAGCTGCCACAGCAGGCAGGTCGACCACCCAACTGACATAGGTTCGAGCCCCATCGATGTCATTGTTTTATACGGTGTTACAACCACACACACACACACACACACACACACACATATATATCTATATATAATTTCAAGTGGACGAGTGGGGTGGCGGGTCTGTCAGGCCCGCTGCCCGTTTAATTTTTTCTTTGAATTTTAAAATAAGTCGTTTGAATTTTTCCACTGGATTTTTAGGGGTCACCAACAAAATTAAGTAGGCGGTGATTTTGCTAGTTCAGCCATTAGAAACCATTGCCACAAAGTTCCAAATTATCGCCTTGTTAATTTCTTCCAAGTTTAGCGACTCTGCCAGCTTTAGTCGAGCTCCATATTTAGTTGGTGCTCTGTTAACTTTAGCCAGGTGGCCTAGTTGACCAAAAATTTGATTGGTCATAACTTTAACATACAATGTGAGATTGAGGTTTTTCTTGCGCCGTTTGAAATCTTGCAATGATTTATTCGATCTGACCTTAGTTTCATTGCAATCCAAGAACTTTTATTGTTGAGATTTTTCAAAGCCCTCTTTAGCTTCTGACCCTCTCTGGAGCCACCTAGATCACATAGGAATAGCTTACATTGATATTCCTTGAAACATTTGTTGGATTGTGTAACTATAATAGGATTTAGATTCATTCCATTACCCTCTTCAGCTTGCAAATGGTCTATGCATATCTTAGTTCGATTCATTGCGTCAGACCAACGAAAGGACACATTGCATGTTGCACACATAGTTCCAACACCTCTTGTTACACTAAAAAATTTCACCATGACTATTTGCAGTTAGTATGGCTCCATCCACTGTCATACTATCCTCCTTGGCAAGTCTCATGCCTCTGCTCTTCATGTCAAACTTCAAAAAAGAGAGAAAAGTCATTTAAAGTCAATTATCTCTGGTATGCAGTTTCTCTTAGCCTTACCTGCGTGTACGCAACCCATGCTCACAATACCTGCGTACTTGTACGCTCTGTATGTAAAGGGGTGGGTGCGTACTCCTGTAAAGGTCAAAAGGCGCAAGTTTCACTCTAAAAAAGTTACTTGTGGTCATTTCTAGAGCATTCTAGAAGCTTGATTGACGTGTATGAAGCGCCTCCAGATGGTTCATGTATCCCTACCAAAGAGGAACTTATCCCATCAAGAGGGGAGCTATCCCATCCAAAGAGGGGCTTATCCCATTGATGGTGGACCTGAATAACTTCCTCTAGAGCACTATAAATACAGGCATTGGGCCAAAGGGAGGAGAGGTTGAAAGCTGAACATTCCTAAGGGTAGATGCTGCTGGAATTAGGACTTCCTTGTAGAAGCTTGTGAGGAGAGATTACCATCTTTGCTTGTTCTATTTGGAAGCGGGTGAGCTGATCAGAGTAAAGGAGAACTCTTGTGGACCCTGGGAGGGACTTGCACAACACCAAGGCTCAGGTTGTAATGGTTCCTTTTGTTACCTTTTAATACAAATTAGTCCATTCTTCTCAACAATTTGTTATTTATGAGTTGTTTCATATACTCCTTGGTCTATATGTTAAATATGTTTTATTTTATGTGATATTCAGGTGCTATTTAATCGTTTGATTGTTAGTGAATGCAGGTTTCGAAGGGAAGGAGGAGCTCATCCAGATCAACGAAGCTGGACTACTACAACAACGTTGGGTTACAGGTAGGATCTAAACACTTGATTTCTCATATTGTAAAAGCATATTTAGAGAAGGATTGCTCTTATTTGTCTTGTTTGTCACTAGAAAGTCTTAGGCTTCTAGGGAGGTCGGTTGTGTCCGCACTAACGACTCATTCCGTGTGACAAAATGGCGACTCCGCTGGGGAATCCATTGATGTGAATGTTTTTTCCTTTGTATCAACTTTTGGTCTGAGAAAAGTCATTTGTTTTCTGGTTTTTGGCTGTCTGACTGTGTATTTGGGTGGGCTAGCTTAGGGTTAAATTAGATTTTAGTTTTTCTTTGTTTTGCTAGAAGTACGCAACCTCTGAGTTGAGCACAGTGCGTACCTGTACGCACTGTCGCTTTGTGCACAGAGCGTACCCACACTTGTGAAAACAGGTCGCCTGCGTACCCCTGTCAAAATTAAGAAAATTTCAATTTTCTCCTTTTGCCTTTTGGTTTTAGTTTTTAATTTGTTTTTTCTGCCCAGATCCACTGGTTTTCTGCCATAAATCTTCACCTAAGCTAATTTCATTGGCATTCCTGCTTTAAGCTTTCATCAATTGGGTGTTTTGAGTCTCTTTTTTGAGAAATTCTTAATTTGATTTCCTTTGGTCATTACTTGGAGGTTTGTCTCAGTCTTTTCACAATTGTGTATGAGTGTTAATCGCCTTTGAGTGTTTTTATTTTTTGATCTTTGGAACTCTCACCCAATTTTCTCGACTTGCACTTGATTGGTTCTTAGATTACATTAGAATCATCTTGTGTCTGAGAATTCTCTTGCATAGATCACATTTTCAAAATTAGAATTCTCATTTTCAGAATATTAATGAAAAATGTGCATAGATTACATTTGCATACTTTTCAAGTGAATTGTGCATAGATTACAATTGCATAGTTTACATTCTGAAAAATCAATTGTAGATTTAGATCAGTTTTCTTTGATTTGAATTTACACAAAAAAAAAAAAAAAAAAAAAAAAAAAAAACTATTTTGGAATTGATTTGCATTAGTTTTTCTTGATGAAATTAGTGCATTAGAGAATTTGTTATATTTTCTCTTAGTGATCAATTTTTTGCATTGTCGGAAGTGAATGGAAACTCTCTCCTTACTTTAATTAGGATTCATCGAATTGAAAGGATTGCATTATCATTGCATTCAGTTGAGTCGGGTCATAACACCATTGGTTTCGTATCCATTTACCCATTTGAGTAAAAACAGCCTTAATAACACAGCGCTTAATTAAAATTCATCTAGTAATTTTTACATTTCTAGGGCTCTGATACACCAACATAGCTTAGGCTAGTGTCTTGGAGTAGGAGAGTAATTAACTCTCCAAGACAGCAAAACCAAACAAGTAGCTCATCTTGTGGTAGGATAAATCCAACTGTTACATTTATGCTCTGGGAAAGCTCCTCTTAAAGGAGAAGCACGAGACCGTGTCCGAACCAGTGAGGGGATCAATCCTCCTTCATTGGGAAAGACGCCAGATACGCACGGACTACAAACGGTAAACCTCGGATTATTGTTGAGGAGCCTGGGGTCACTTGTCGGTAAACCTTGGATTATTGTCAAGGAGCTGGCAAGGGGATTGAGCTTGTTACTCTGCCCTTGCATGCTATCGGGTCGTAGACTGTTCCCCCAGGTGTATATGTTGCTGTTGGTGACCTTAGTGACCATTATCTTTAGGGTTCTACCCAAGGTGATGGTGGAGGGAAGATCCCACTGTACCTGGAGCAGACGTCGGCTAGACTCACTTGGATTTTCTGGGGGGTTCACTTCACTCGAGACGGTTAAAGTGGAGGAACTTGGTCCAGTCTATTCATTAAGCAGGTTGCCGGGGTAACTGTTCCACCCGCCACTTCTGTACTGAATTCTGCGATGTTGGATTTCATCACCAACTAGTGTTTTCGGTCCGGAAGGCTACTGTTTGTGTGTGGTTTGACTCCTAGATTTGATAACGCGTGTTAATTTGTTTGTTTTTACTTTTAGAGACCATAGGTGTGAATTGTGAATTTTAATTGTTAATTTTAGTTTTAAATTGTTAATAAAATTCACTGAAGTTGGATATAATGGCAAATGTTCCGGAATTTACCAACCTAGGAACCCCTCCTAATGAGAATCCTAGTACTTTTCCTTACTTTGGAAATGTTGGTCCTCCTTATATGGCTACTTTGTCATTACCTGGATTTACAATAGGATTACCGATATGGTTATTTTCAACTTCGTTGGCCCAAAGTACTCCAATTGTTCCACCTCAACCGGATGCTTCACCTCAACAGAGTTCACCATCTCAACATCACCAACCTTCTGTTGACCCTTTACCTTCTTCGCCTAATTTTTCTTCCTCCATTTCTTCCTCTTCGCCTGGTAAAAGCCTTGATGCTAGTAACCAGGAGGCTAAGAAGAAGAAGAAAGGGAAGAAGAAGAAGAAGAAGAAGAAGCAAGATAAAAACTAAGTCAACCAACCAACCATGGCTGTAAGTGTTAGTAGTGTTGAGGAAAATTCCGACATGCATCGTAAACCCAAATACCCTTGCAGGCTTTGTAAGGGTGACCGCTTCCTTGTCAATTGTCCTGGTATTCCAAAGGTCTTGGAAGTATGGTCAGAAACATCTCATCAACTTTCCATTGATCCATCAACCAGTGATAGTCAGGTTCCTGGGAAAAAGGGTAAAGTTAGGTTTCCTTGTAAGTTATGCAAAGGGAGTCATCAAACTCACATTTTCCCTCACATGGATGAAGCCTCAACATTGTTGGAAAAACTTACTGTTCCACAGCAAGAATTTCCAACTGGTTACCGTAAAATTTCTCCCAACCTACCGTCAACTGACGGAGTGATTGATCTAATTTCAAGTACAGTCGATCACACTCTTCCATTGGAGAGTGAAACTCATGTCACTCGGGTTGATGATCAATTAGTTGATCAAGTGGTCGATTCAATTTCACAAAGAGTCGATCCCACTTTCCCTTTAGAGAGTGAACTTCATACCGCTCAGGTTCTTCTTGTTACATCAGATTCTTCTATGCCGGGGGGCACTTCACCTGTTTCTACAGAACCCCCTCCAAGTACTGAGGTCTTTTCCTTTGATTGGAATCGACTGGCAGAACCTCGTCTTCCTTCCTCCATCCCTTTCCAGATCATTGTCAAGGCTGGTGGTAGGGACATACATCGTACTCAGGTAGATGAAGGTGCTTCTGTTAGTATTTTATCCTCAAATGTTTGGAAAGCTTTGGGTTCCCCTCAGCTTGCGCCTATTACGCAGAATCTGAAAGCTTTTAACAGAACCATTAGTGAACCTTTAGGGATCCTTCCTAAGTTTTCTATTACCTTGGAAGGTAAAACTGTCTGTATTGATCTTATGGTAGTTCGAGGTCCCTTGCATTTCAATTTACTCCTTGGGCGAGACTATGTTTATGCAATGAAAGTTGTCGTATCGACACTCTTTCGCGTGATGTCTTTCCCTCACAATGGCAGTATTGTGACTGTAGACCAGCTTTGTGGCAGTATTGTGACTGTTCCATAGTGTTGTTTCAACTACCAATAATATGACACCCCTAAATGTTCCTGATTCTAAAGTGGTATCTACCCTGCCATGGGTTAATTATGTGGCAACTGGTCCCATGTTTTCAGTTACCGATGTAAGTGAGCCTCTCACTGTTTGCTCATCTTCCTTCGATTTAGATCCGGTAATTGACATGGAAAACTCTATGGGATTACTTGAACACGATGTTCTTATCCCTTTTGAGTTCCTTGACATGTGTTCCTTCCAGAGAACTATTCTTCCTTCTGATGAAGACCTCTTGGAAGCCATGATCAAGGTATGTCCATTGACATGTCTTTCTTCCAGTTGGAAGCCATGATCAGTGTGGGCGAGGATAGTTTTTTCCTATATCAACCTCGTTAAAAAATGAATCAGTTGCCCTGAGGAAAGTTCCTTTTACTGTGTCAACCTCGTTAAAAAATGAATCAGTTGCCACGAGGAGAGTTCCTTTTACTGTGTCAACCTCGTTAAAAAATGAATCAGTGAGTACGAGGAAAGTTCCTTTTACTGTGTCGACCTCGTTAAAAAATGAATCAGTGAAAGTGAGGAAAGTTCCTTTTACTGTTTCAACCTCGTTAAAAAATGAATCAGTGTAAACGAGGATAGTTTTTTCCTGTATCAACCTCGTTAAAAAATGAAACAGGCTAGTGCGAGGAAAGTTCCTTTTACTGTGTCAACCTCGTTAAAAAATGAATCAGTGTAAACGAGGATAGTTTTTTCCTGTATCAACCTCGTTAAAAAATGAAACAGGCTAGTTTGAGGATAGTTCTTTTACTGAGTCAACCTCATTAAAAAATGAATTAGCTAGATTTTAGGATATGTAGGTAGATTGTAGAAAATTGGGTTTAGAGGATAGTTCCTGTTACTGAGTCAACCTCGTTAAAAAATGAATCAGGTTTGAGCATAGTTCCTTGTCTTGTGTCAAGCTCGTTAAAAAATGAAACAAGGAGTCTTGAGCATAGTTCCTTGTCTTGTGTCAAGCTCGTTCAAAAATGAAACAAGGGTAGGTTAAGTAGGTAGATTGTAGAGAGTAGTCATGAGCATAGTTCCTTGTCTTGTGTCAAGCTCATTAAAAAATGAAACAAGGATTTTAGAGCATAGTTCCTTGTCTTGTGTCAAGCTCGTTAAAAAATGAATCAAGGTTTTTAGAGTAAAGTTTTCTGTTAGGTAGATTGTAGAGAGTAGTCATGAGCATAGTTCCTTGTCTTGTGTCAAGCTCGTTAAAAAATGAAACAACTCCTTACCTCAGCGAAAGTAAAGCTTCATTCCATCCACCTCATTGAATGCAATGAAGCTTGGGGGGCATGTACCTCGTTTTGCGTCATTATGCTGGGGGCGTGTGAACTTATAACAAGCACAGTTTTTCGTTTCAAGCTTGCGTAAATATGAAACCGAATCCGAGCATAGTTCTTTTCCTGTGTCAAGCTCGTTAAAAAATGAAACAAATCCTCCTCTACTTGAGTCGAGAGTTTGACTAGATCTCATAAATGTTAAGTTGTATATTTAGGTTAGTTATTTCAGTGTTTTGCATAATTTTCTTACCGTTTTAGGTTGAGTCTTTCAAACGATCTCATTCAAGAGCCTTCATTCCATCCAGCTTGTACTTAGTTGAATGAAATGAAGCTGGGGGGCAGGCGCTCTAGCAGTTACGCTTAGGGGGCATCAAGCACAGTTTTCTCTCTGTTTCAAGCTTGTGTAAAAAATGAAACTACTTTGAAGCATAGTTTTTATCTGTTTCAAGCTTTTGTAAAAATGAAACCTATCTCGAGTCAATTTCAATTATTTTCAAGACTCGTTAAACTCATGAAAATACCGAGATTATTTTGCTATCTTTCGTTCTCGTAAAACAAATGAAAATGCCGAGTTCTTTCCGTCTTTTCCTGCTCGTAAATTAAATTGAAAGTCGGCCATATGAGTACATTTTTTATCATTTTTTCAAACCCATTAAAACTTACGAAAAAATGAAAACATGAGTACATTTTTATCATTTTTTCGAACTCGTTAAAACTTACGAAAAAGTGAAACCTTGGAGTTCTCTTTTAAGCCCTTTTCAGACTCCTAAAACATGAAAAGATTGCCGAGCGTTTCTTTTACACTCGTTAAAACGGAATTAAAAGACGGTCCTCTTATAGCTCTTTTCTGACCGTAAAAACAGGAAAAGATCGCTGGTTGCTGGGTTTTTGTCGTTTCAAACTCGATACGGAAATAAAATGACATGCCTCTGATCGCTTTTTACTTTTTAGGTCAAAGGCATTAATCATGAAAGTACTCCTTGGTCGCAAGATCAAGCAGTTCTCTCAGGTATTATTTTATACTTTTTCGGGCTTGGGAGACACAAATTTACGAAAAAGTTCACCTTGGAGTCTTATTTAGTTTTTTCAGACTCTCTAAAATTGAAAAACGCCGAGTTTCTCCTATACTGGACTCGTTAAAATTTCACAGTAAAGGACCTGTTCGATTACAAACAGGAACGGACCACTCCTTCTTAGGGTCCGAATCTAAACTAAGTTGGACTCATCCGAAGGATGAGCTTATAATCAAGCATATGTTATCCTCCTCAAGCTTGTAAAAAATAAAGAGGTACTTGCCAGAAATGGTGGGGGAAAAGAGAGAAGAATGAACCTATTTGTTATCCTTTGTTACAGAAGAACCTTATCACCGCTCTTGAACACGACACGTTTCATTCACCTGGGTTGGGAAATCCTTTGCCTTAAAGCTGATAAAACCACTTTGAAAGTCTTCAACCGTTTCTAGGTATTAACTTTGGGTCAATCATCACCAAGCCATCTGTCGTGTCGTTATGTGTTCAAGTGGTCTCTGCAAATAAACCATTCATATGCAAAATACTTGTCATCCATTTGACCATCCCTGAGTCAGTCCTTACAGCAACATTTCTTCAACTTGAACAATGATTTCGTGTTGTGGGCTTGCATGCAACGGGTCACTTTCTATCGACATCTAGAAAGATGACTTAGAAATCGTCAGTACCTTGAAGTCTGCATGCATCAATGGCAGGTTTCTCGCCTTTGACGACAGTTTACATCATTGACTTTCGATCAAAGGATTCCGTGACGTGTTCGACATCAACCCATTTATTCACATTTCATGGATTGTACTGGGTACTTTGAGAACCATTGACATCACTAGTGGTATCTCTCATACTTGTTAACAGTTTACATCATTGACTGGTAATCAAGTGGTTTCTACCATGTTCGACATCAACTCATTTATTCGCATGGATAGAATCGTACCAATTCAGGAAGTAGGATGAAGACCCTGGATCTAGTTTCCACCATCCAGGCTGCGAGGAGTTTTGTATTCATTATATAGTAGACTAATCATAAACAGATGGCTGCGTCCATACTGTGTCTACAAAAGTCTATGATTGTGATGTACTGCAAAATCATTCTTATATCAGAGCAGTAGTTAGATTGTTAGTTAACGTTGTCAATCTGAGTATTGGAATGCCTACCTCAGCGATGATATCATCTTATATATGTATTTTGTGTTGAATATTTGCAGGTTCTGACCGGGCTCTCCGCAAGATACTCCTTGAAATGATAAAGTACTTCACCCTTCCTAGATCATATAAAACCCTAATCTACTGCAGGCTTCGCACTTTAGGGGGCAATCTGTTACACTAAAAAATGTCACCATGACTATTTGCAGTTAGTATGGCTCCATCCACTGTCATACTATCCTCCTTGGCAAGTCTCATGCCTCTGCTCTTCATGTCAAACTTCAAAAAAGAGAGAAAAGTCATTTAAAGTCAATTATCTCTGGTATGCAGTTTCTCTTAGCCTTACCTGCGTGTACGCAACCCAAGCTCACAATACCTGCGTACTTGTACGCTCTGTATTAAAGGGGTGGGTGCGTACTCCTGTAAAGGTCAAAAGGCACAAGTTTCACTCTAAAAAAGTTACTTGTGGTCATTTCTAGAGCATTCTAGAAGCTTGATTGACGTGTATGAAGCGCCTCCAGATGGTTCATGTATCCCTACCAAAGAGGAACTTATCCCATTAAGAGGGGAGCTATCCCATCCAAAGAGGGGCTTATCTCATTGATGGTGGACCTGAATAACTTCCTCTAGAGCACTATAAATACAGGCATTGGGCCAAAGGGAGGAGAGGTTGAAAGCTGAACATTCCTAAGGGTAGATGCTGCTGGAATTAGGACTTCCTTGTAGAAGCTTGTGAGGAGAGATTACCATCTTTGCTTGTTCTATTTGGAAGCGGGTGAGCTGATCAAAGTAAAGGAGAACTCTTGTGGACCCTGGGAGGGACTTGCACAACACTAAGGCTCAGGTTGTAATGGTTCCTTTTGTTACCTTTTAATACAAATTAGTCCATTCTTCTCAACAATTTGTTATTTATGAGTTGTTTCATATACTCCTTGGTCTATATGTTAAATATGTTTTATTTTATGTGATATTCAGGTGCTATTTAATCGTTTGATTGTTAGTGAATGTAGGTTTCGAAGGGAAGGAGGAGCTCATCCAGATCAACGAAGCTGGACTACTACAACAACGTTGGGTTACAAGTAGGATCTAAACACTTGATTTCTCATATTGTAAAAGCATATTTAGAGAAGGATTGCTCTTATTTGTCTTGTTTGTCACTAGAAAGTCTTAGGCTTCTAGGGAGGTCGGTTGTGTCCGCACTAACGACTCATTCCGTGTGACACCTCTTAAGTTTCTACAAACCTCGGGTTGATCATTAAAATTTGGTAGCCTCATGGTTTGTAGAATTCTTATTGCAATACTAGGGATCATCATCCTTCATAGTCCAAGGGTTGATGATGCATCTACTCCCCCACTGAAATAGTAGTAACGTCAACTAGACCCTTCAATAGGTCTAAACCCACAAAATTCCTTGTCATTCCCATAAACCTAGTATGTTTAAAAGAAAGGTGTGCTTCATAGAAAAACCCAAGCTTGTTTCCTATCTCTTTAAAAACTTATTTTGACTGAAAAATGGGGGGGTGGTGGTCTATGGATATGAACCCAAATAGGGATTATCACCAATTTTTCCATCCTAGAGTCAAAATTGATGGACCATTTCTTAAGAAATGGAGCCTCTACTCCCCCATTCCATCACTTCAACTAAAACCCTTTTGTTCATCCTTCCTTGATCTAGTTTTCCATCCCATCAATCCCATTTCTAAAAGCATCCAACAAGGTAAATGACCTAGAAGGGTAGAAAATGATCCTTGTTTCAATTATCAAGCATATCCATTTTCATCCTCTTGCTAGCAAAATGGTCTATAATGACAACCTCCTCCATGGTGTGTATCTCATTGAACTTGATGTCTTTCCCAAACACCAGATAAGGTTCTTCAATCTTTTGTTTGAAGCATTTTTTCCTATGCTTAGAATTTTGTTTAACTAATAAGCTCATTGATGCTAACATATGAGAGGTAAAACCACTTCCACTAAACATTTCTAAATATAAGTACATTTGTTATAAAACCTTCCTACCTAGTAGAAGTGGGAAACTGATGACATGACTACGACAATTGGTAAAATTCCACAAAGTAAGACAAGCGAGGTTAGAGCATAGATTAGGGGGGAAATCATTCGAGAAAGTGAGTAGACTGATAAAGAGGTAGGTGAAACTAGTGAGTTGTTCATATAAGAGACCTTGGAGATTTGAATGCTTCCCTCCCATTCACTGACTTTGGTTTTTTCAACGGTACTCGATCCCACCTTAGAATATGCCACATTTTGTACCTTCTCAGACTGTGATTAGTTCTTTGTGAGGTGGGGAATTGCAGTGATAGTGGAAAACTTTTATGGTGAGCATACAACAAATCCAGGGTCCCTCTACATATACAAACCCTCTTATGAATCCAGTGAGAAATCCTCTATGTCAATCCCCATCAAAAATAAATTAGCCTAGGTGAAGGGTGAGCGGGGGTGGAAGGAGGGTGATCCATGGGGATGAGATCATTATCCCTATAGGGTTGAAGCATAGGGTTTCATACCCCATTCCTTGTTATCAATCAACATACTCTCCATAATTTCCTAATTCAAAAAATAAATTTTACGCCTGCACTATTTTCAACAAATTAGGGTGAAATAAAGGACTGGGATGACCTTTCATTAAAGGTGGACACACTATTATTTATAGGAAAAACAACTACCATTTTTGTTGATCAGTGGTTGTCATTGATGTCAACCCAAGTAGTACTGGGGGCTATCTCGATCTTTCATGAGAATTTTGACTTGAAAACTTACTCTATTTTGATTCAAGGATCTTATAGATGGATTCTACTTGTCAATATGTTTTCGTTGATATATGGCACGCCACATAATTCTTCACGGTTTGAGAGATATTCGTGTTTGAAGTTAGTAACCCCAGTTGGTGGGCTAAAACACTATGGGGTTGTGGCATGGAACTCATAATTGGTTGTGGTCATTCAATAGTCAATAATTAATAATGTTTTTTTGCTCTTAAAATTGCTTCAACATTCACTTGTTGAGGAACCTCTCAACTTAAGACATTCATATAAATAGTGACCCTCATATCCTCCTCTAGTAGGGATTTTGTGGGTTAAAATAGGTCATCATGGCATTTTTGCTATAACATTTTTTTTGCGAAGCTTCAGAAGCTGAAATTAAAACACATTTGATCTGAAAGCTTGATGAACCTTGTAACCGAATTTCAGATCTTGGTTCACTATATTTTTGGAGATATGATATGAGGACGTTAGGGTTTTTGTATGCTCCCAAATTCCCTGTCAAATAGGTGACGTTGGGAAAACTGTCACAACTTTCTCTATGAGCATTGGATTCAAATTTCGTAAATAGGTACAGAAAGAGGACAGACTTTAGTTTGATGGGTATCGTTTTCAGGGCCGAAGGTCGCAACAGTGACACGCGTCACTTCGTACAAGTGCGCTCTACGAACTAATGTATAATCAGGTCATCATGGTATATTGTGCATAAATCTTCCTTGAAGAATCCAATATTGATAAGACCTATGGCGTTGGAAAGAGGACTGAGAGGGATACCACAAGACAAAATTTCAAACCCTGGAGATCCTAAATTACAAAGATACAACAAATTCAATATCGAGCTCCTAGAAGTCAAGAAAAAGCATGCATTCAAGGATCATTGCAGTAAGGACCACACAATAATAGTCAAGGGACAACTTTTGGATATAGTCTTGCATAGATTCCAGGCCTATATCAAGAGTGGGAGTCTTTTTCTACTGTCGCAATAAGTCAAAAACAAAAGTGACAATCACACTTCAGGTACGCATTGTAATTTTAATTTGTATTTATTCATTATTAGGCACTTACATGTGTTTTGCAGGCAGAGGTAAGTTGAAGGGTATTTTGTTTTTTTCTATGATTGGTTTCACCGGGAAAATTTTGCATGTAGGTAGAAGAAGATTCAATTACAACATCAAGCAAGAATTCAAGAGCAGAAGTATCAAATCAGAGGAAGCTTTGCAACGGGTCATCCTTGAAAACATGACAGCCATCTAGATATCATGAAGTATTGTTAAGGCCAAGAGTCATCATTGTAAAATTGTAAGAGAGTCATCATTGTAAAGTTGTAAAAGAGTCATCATTGTAAAGATTGCAAAAGAGTCATTTGTGAAAGAGTCATTATGTCTAGTGTCGAAGAGGCAGTGTTGGGAGGTATAGGAGTCACTGTTGGGATGATGTCATGGTTGGGTTGCAGGTTATAGTGATTGGGTATTTGGTCAGTACATGAAAATTATCGTACATATTATTGTATTGTGGATTGTTTTCCTTGGTTTGGGAATCCACAATCTTGTCTTATTTTAGTCATTATAGGGTGGCAGGGAGGTGTTAGGTAGGTGTATGAAGTCACCTACAGGTTGGGGCTTGTGAACACTTCAGGGTGGTAGGGTGGTGCTAGGGCGAGTTGTAGCTCGCTATGGTGTTGAGGCATCCATTCAGTTGATTACTGAAGAAACCAGGGCATTAGGGTATCCTTCCAGTGGGAGCTGGAGAAGAATGATTTTCTATAATTCTAGGAAGTTGTTGCTTTGATTTCAGTTGGGGCTAAAGATTAAAGAATTTATTAGAAAAGCGTTTAGCGGTTTTTAACTCGGAGGGGGTTTTCCACCTAAAATTATTGTGCCTATTGTGTTCTTTTATTTACTATTATTACTGCATAAACATTAATAATAATTGAAGATTAACTAATGCTCTGAAAAGATTTAAAGGTGGTAATTGCTAAGGAATATATATTCACACCCCCACCTCCCCTTTCTCAGTATTTCCAACAATGTTTTCCCATCATTTTCATTAATTTCAACTATTTAGTAATTTTTTTCTCCTTTATTTAATAGATGCAAAAAACATAAGGAATTTTAAGCTATGAATTTGTATGGTTATAACATTGTTACATGAAGATTGAACTATTCACATGTCCCATGATTTTAGTATCTCATGATAAGATCAACACACTAGTGTGAACAAAATTTAAATATAGTCTCATTATTACATCCTACTAAGATACCTCTTCATCTTGATACATTAGGGTTTAGAGGCTACACTACTTAATGTCTACTACAAGTTGTCAGCTAATGTTCTATATAATAGGATCAAACCTATGATTGGAAGTATTATTCAACATGAGAAAATATGGTCTTTTGAAGGTTATTTTCATACTAAATAATTATCACAACCAAGAAAGAAATGAATGGGCAAGGGAGATTGTATATAAGGTGATTTTATCATAATATTGACCTTCACAAAGTTGATGAAAGAATTGACTATAATTTCATCCTTGAGTGCCCTCTTTTTTGGACTTGGGAGTTATTTTTAATGAGCTATGAGAACTCTTTTCTTGAATGCCTCCATCAAGGTTTGTATTTATGGAAAATTATTTGAGGAAAATTACAGTTTAACGATCCATTCAACAAGGTTGCCATCTTGAATTCTATTTATATTATATTACAATAGATGCATTAGGGTACCTTCTTGACACTACTCCAGTTGAAGGAGAAATGTAGGGCAAATTACCAAGAAAAACATGCATTTGAAAACTCAAACCCTTTCTAGCCTTAGCGAGATCAAGGAAAATGGAAAAGCTAAGCCAAAAAAAACCTTGTTGATTCAACCAAATCAATGCATAGCAATCATGTATCACTCAATCCATAAAGGTTTTCCCACAAAATTAGGCACTTATTATTGACCCAAATGAATCAATTCTACAATATTCTTTTTGACCAGTAATTTCAATAGAGATCGAAGTTAGTCTTTCAATAAACTCCCACAACATTGCTATAACTAATTGTGAAGATGCATACACTTATTTTTTAACTTGAATTTATTATGCATTTAAAAATGTTATATTTTTAAATGAATTTAAATATTATTATAATGGTATATATGTTAATATTTTAGAAAACAAATTTTAAAGTTAGTTACACAGTTTTATTATATGGAAATGTAATGTTCTTGATCAAATGTATTGTTATGCATCCAGTGAATTCCCTATAAGCAAAAGCTCAAATTCTTAGTGCTACCTACCATTCTAATAAAAAAGAATGGTAATCATGAGAACATTGTTGGGATCAACATTATTAAAATGTTTAGGGAATAAAATAAGTCCCTAGGACAATGTTCCACTACTTGACATGTGACAAATGAAAGAACATTGCATGAGGTGCTTAAGGTTGAGCATATATGACAATAAAATGACTTTAAAGTTACAAAATTATCTATAAAAGTTGGAAATTGGTTCCGAGAACATTTGGAATGGTCGAAGGAACTATATGATAATTGAAGGTGAACATAAATAGAAAGTTGTCTAAATACCTCCAATATATTGATGCCACATGTTAGTCATTCAACCTATTTAATATAGAACATCAACTTCAATGTAAAGTTCACTTAGATATGTTGGCTAAAGAACAAAATTATCAATCATGTGGGTGTTCTTTTGGTTGCATTTGAAGAAGAAAAGAAATAAGATATGGTTGTATATGTAAGAGTTTACATGAATAAGCATATATCCTTGGGTCGAATAACCTGGTTGGAGGAGAGATGGATAGGGTTTATGTCTACAACTCAATCCAGGCCATCGCAACAAGATTTCAAGCATTCATTGTTGCACATGGTATTCATAATTTCTGTGAATGACATCCATGTAGAGCGAATGGTATGGATCTTGTACGTAGGTTGGTGTTTTCTATCAAGGCTATGGAATTTTCGATCTCTCACATTGCAATAGTTAAGTATATCAACCTGAAAGGTGATGGGACTAAAAAATTTGTAATTCATGTGATGAGGCATCCCCTAGTAGTTGATACACCTTTCAAATGGTCGAATCTGGAGACCCTCTCATCCACACGAGGTTTTTTGTGTCAATGCAGTTTTTTCTATGTAAATACATGTCGCCATTTGTGTTTTGCAGCAAATCTGTGTTTTTTATCCACATATATATTTGGATTGCATGCAATGTTGGTATGGGATCTATGTCCCACATTTGATTTGATCCCAAGGGATTTCTACCTAATTATTCTCCTTGAAATTATAGCAAGCCATATTGTTATCCCAAAATTGGTGTTTGGTCTTCTGTCTTCAGGGATGATGTTCAGGTGCTTCACAAATGAGGATTATTCAATAGATTGGAGCCCTATTGGAGTCTCGTCTTCTGTATGTTTTTTCAATACAGATCTTGGTTTTTTGAAAAAATATATGTGAGAAGAGAAGTCCATTCAAAATTTTTGTGAAAACCTCAAGGGGAAAATCTGCCCTCTTTTGGGTTAGGGCCTCAATCTTTTTAAAAGGAATATCCAAAATATTACGGGCATCCCGATGATCTAACAAAACCTAGTTTGCGGGGGGAAATTGCTACAATATGAAAAGAGGTTGAAATATTACTGCATTATTCATTCCTCCTCCATTATCTTAAATTTGAGGCTACGAGGAGGTTCTACAAAACCCAACAATCCCAAGGGCTTTGTTTCATATCGACATGTAGTGAAAAGAAAGGGAGAGTCCCAATCTCCAACTTATTTGGAAAAAACTTCATGTTCATTCCAGGAAGCAGGGCAGAAGTCTGTAATAGTTGTGTAAAGTCAAAATATGTCAGGTCCTTATATCCTTGATCAGATGGAACATGCTCCAACAATGGAAATTAATGTAGTATAGGTAAAGGATCTATTTGACACTCTCCACATGAGCTATTGTATGCAAGTTCAATGGTTTCTGACCCAAATCAAAGGATCTTCATCAATGGGTTTTTTCTAATTGGACTACCAACTATGACATCCATTTGTGTTCAAAGGGATTTTTTATGGTACAACTTGACACACCAAAGGATTTTAATTTTTCTCTAAAGGAGGGTCCATGGTTTTGGGGGAATGCTGGTATTTTTATTACTCCATGGTTCCTGCCAATACTCTGGTGGTTTCAAAAATGTTGGTATGGATGAGATTGCATAATCTTCCTCTTCTTTTTTGACACCACCATGTACTAGAGGGAATTGGAAACACTTTTGGAAAATACATAAAGATAGATTTAGAAAGAGACAACAAAGGAATTTTCACCTTTTCCATAATATGCATAGAGCTAGATCTTAGCAAAGGCTTACCTGGTCATATCCACTTGATTCATAATAGCTTCCATTGGACACAACCTCTAGATTTTGAGAACACAACATTGAGGTGTCACTTTTTTTTCATATTGGAAATTTACAAAACACATTTGTGTAGGCAAAGAAATTTCCAAATAGGAAAAAGAAGCAGCCCAAAAAGCCAAAGGGATGGCAAGTTTGAGATCCACATATTTTAAAAGAAGAGAAAGAGGAAATTTGGAGAATCATATGAATGTGGAGATATAGGAACACTAAGGAACATCATAATATAGAGGGGAAGAGAAGGCAGGAACAATGGTCCAAAGTTAGGAAAATTTTTAAAAAGCAAAGATTATATTATAACAGTCGGCAAAAGCACTCCCTCAATTGGAGGCAGGTGGAGTGAAATGATCCCACGTCTCAGAGATTTTAGATTCAGGAAAAGAAGCCTCTTTGAAGGTGGATGAAAATCATTTAGAAATTGTAAATGTCGCTCCCTCACAAGGAGTCTCGCGAAAAGTTGAAAATAAGAAAGGTATAAAGGGTATGCTAAGTGATCTTTTCTTCACTTTGACTTGTTATTTTTAGTTTTGATTTTTTTTTTGTAAGCTTCAACTTTTGCTGGCCTAACCAAATGCTTTCTAAGCACCTGCAACTTGTAATTTTGTTCCTTGAAGAAAATTACGATTTTTCCTTGGGGGGAAAAAGAGTTTACACACTTCATACTCATGATCGATCATGGCATCATTTTTTATTTGACCACATTTATTGAAGGGTTAAGTTTTATTATTGAGGAATTGTGGAATTCAGGGTATTATATGATTTATATTTTTTAAATATATTTCATTATTTTTTAAAAGTAACTATTAAGAGAATTTTAAATAAAAATGGCTATTAAAATAAAAGATATAATATTAAATTAAACTTTAAAATAACCAATAGGATTTAATATTTAAGATTATTATATCAATTATAAAAGTAAAAAAATAAAATCTCTTGACTTATATCTTTAAAAATATATTTAAATATCAAGTGTAGGCACTCATTAGATGCAGAATTTAAATTCCGCATCCAATGAGAATCCATTATGCATACTTTTGATAGAACCATGGTGAAATGAACTAGAAATACATGAAAAAATGTGCATTTTCATGTGTTTTGAATTATCTCGTTGTAGGTCTATAAAAATATGTATGGTGGGTGGTCGTTGAATATGGAATTTGTTTCCATTTCCAGCAAATGCTTAGATTTGAAAAAAAAAAAAAACTATAAATATATATATATTGAAATATGATTAAAAAAATAGTTTTTTATTGTTAAAAGAAAAATCATAATTCTTATTTTCCTAAAGATTTCATTTTAGTCCTGAAGAGTTCATTTTAGACCTCAAATTTCTCCTAAATGTTAATTTAAAATTTCAAAGATAATACATCATGATAATTAATATAAATTGATGAGAAATCATTGTAAACTATAACATTTAACCTTAACCTTAAAACAACTATCAAGGAATTTCACGATCCATATAAACTTGTACATGTCAAATCTACTATTTTTTTAATAATTAAATATACTACAATTACCAATATTTTTCTATTAAAGATTAACTATCAAATAGATATTACAAAATGTTAAATTCTACGCTTAGATAGGATCTATGTGCTACTCAAAAAATGACCATATATTAAGGAAAGTCGAAACCTCCAACATGCTGACATTGTATTAACATGATGTCCCTTGTATATGGACAATGACCATCCTTGTAAGTTATTTATCATAATTATGATGTTACACTCATATAACTTGTTGATGTTATTACTGTAATGGATCAATGGCATTTCAAAATGTCCTTGCTTAAATCTAAAGTCAAAATATGGACTAGATCTATATTACATGATTTCCAAGTGGAACTAGATCTTATTGAGAATTTTATGAATAGTTGTCAGTCTATTTTCTTTTTGACAGGTTTCCCTGTGGAATTAAAATAGGATTTATTCACTCTGGAGGAAATGCGAGCAAATTTTTTTAGGACAGAAGAAAGATGGTAGTTAAAGAGTCGCGCTATTTGGATATAGGCGGGGATGGAACAATAATTTTTTCACAAATATGAAAGAAAATGGTGGGCCAAAAATGCCATTTGGAATTTTGAGGATTGTAATAGATTGAAAAATATGTTCGCTAGAGGATCTGAGGAGGACTACACATAATTACTTTTCAGGAGACTTCAAAGACCCGAGCACCTATTCACTTTAGGACAAACTTAAGGTATTGCTTCATGTCCCTTGTATTTTTTTTCTTGAGGACTCTATCAAGATTAGTGCTCCGGTCTCCTTCGATGAAGTCCATTCTGCATTAAAATCACTTGCCAAATATCAGAGCCTTTGCCCAGATGGTTGACCTGTAGAATTCTACCTTACCTTCTTTGATCTGGTGGGTCAAGATTTGTTAGCTATTTTTAAAGACAGTCGATTAAAGGGGGTCATCTCAGGGGATTTAAATTCCACTTTCCCCACTTTAATTCCAAAGTACACTAAGCTTGGGAACTTTGATGATTTTCCCCCAATCTCACTATGTAATTTGGCATATAAGGTTATTTCTAAGATCATTATGAACATGGCACTAGTAGAAAATGATGAAATTAATGACGAGGTGACTAAAAAAGTTAGTCACCACAACTTTTCCAAGTGAAATACTCACAAAAATGAGAAATCTTAGGTGACCCAACTAAAAACGACTAATTTAGTCTCAGGTTAAAATATATGACTAGATAATAAGTAATGCAATTAAAAATGACTAACTTGAATGAATAATTTAGTTTAGAAACAAAAATATAACTACCTAAAAAGTACTACAATAATACAAATTATTTGTTTATGTTAGTCAATTTAGTTATGTCACTTCAACAATTTGAACTTACAAGTGATAGGGGATTCAAAGGTTGTTATAAATTGGATGAAAGGTTATATTTCCTTGAACATTTCTTTATTGGATCAATAGATGATTAGAGTTATGGAGTTGATTAGAACCTTCAAGGTTATATCCTTTGATCACATTCATAAGGAATTAAATTCAAAGGCTCACAACTAAGTCAAATACATTATGAAGAATACTTGCAAAGAGAAGAATACATTACGGAGAATAGAAAAACAAACCATCTTCCTCAATGTTAGATTAACACCTTATTTAACATTGCAACAAAAAAAACAAACACCACCTATAAATATATTTATACCTTTTTTACTCTTTAACAATTATGAAAAACTTAAAATAAATATATAAATATATCTATAATTTCTTCCCTACATTAATTGTGATGACCATTGTTGACCTCTAAAAGCCCAAAAAAAGCACCTTCAAGAGTAATACCTTAGTTTTAAAGAATAATACCATAGTTGTGTGGAAAATTTGAAAATTACTCTTTATCTTCTTCAAGCACAGAACCAAAGAGCCCTTTACCTCAACTACTGCTAAAGTTGCTAATTAACTATCAATTCAAGAGTAATACCTTAATTGTGTGGAAAATTTGAAAGTTACTCTTTATCTTCTTCAAGAACCAAACCAAAGAGAAATGCCCTACTTTGATATAGTAATTTACTTTACCTCCAAACAAAATATATGCCTAAACTACATTTGAGATTGTATCGTGTGTCTATTCATATTTTATCGCACTTGTTCTTATCACTAGTTTTCCAACATGGCACACAAGAAGGCTTCATTTGCAAAGGAATTGATATTATACACCATCAGTGTTTCCGTAAGTTTTCTGGTTCTAGTTGTAGGGCTCAAACATCTCGATCCTAACAAGAACACCATAACAGAGATGACAAAACGAAATAAGGGAATTAGAAAATGCTTTGGTCGGCCTCAGATACTCACAAATTCTTATGAGGTATTCATTGAAAACCTTGTGAGGTATTTATAAATATTTGAAAATTCTTATTCCCCACTCAAACTCAAAGAAGATGATTTTTAATGGTCAAATCTATGTTTATTACCTCAACCCTTAAAAACTGAATTCAAGGATGTACATAGAAATTACTAATCATTTATACGTTAAAAAATGTGAACTTTTCTTTCAAACCCTAGACCAAAGACACGTTGGATTTTACCTCAAACCCCATACTGATGAATCATTGGTTATCTTGACAATTTACCCAGTATTCATGTGACAACATTTTGGTTTATTACTTCTCATACATTGATTTTGATTTCAAACTTTGAATTATTTATTCATTTACTTTTTGGTCTCTATTTCTAGCTCCAAGGTCATTTCTATTAATTTTTTTCACTCAATATTCCTACCTTTGGATTTGTAACCTTAAATTCATTTGGTTTTGTTTCAAAATTTCGGGTCCCAAACCTTTCCTATTTGAAAGTTCTCCCCCTAGAATCTGCAAGCATTGTAATTGGTTTGAATAATTCGAGCACCATAAGTGACCTATTTCCATGGGCATGAGGGCCCTCAAAAGATGAATCAATACTCACATGCACTTCCTTCATATTCATGCTAGGGGTACTATTTTGTCAAAATATATGTCCCCAACTACTTGTTTATGTCTTCATGGAATTGGACCTTGGTAGGTGGCCTTCCACATCACCATATTTGATAATCAAACATAACCCCATGGACCAAACCCTCACTATAGGAATCATTTATTCTCTTTAAATTGTTCTCTCAGGGTTTCTACTATGGATTTTGTGAATAAACTTCCAAATCCCAACCCCCACCTACCAGAACTTAAAAATTTATGCTACTTCATGGATGATTTTTCTAACGACTTCTAAATTTTCAAATTAGTGTCTGAATTGTAACTTTTGGCCCCTTAAATTTAAATTTATACCTTGCAAGTGCTTCATCAGACCACTTTGTATTCCTGCTACAAATGTGCTTTGATGGGATTTTAGCTATAATTTTCATTATGACAAAATTTACCTGTTTGTAAATGTGTGAATCCAAACTATTGCTCCCATTCCAACTTTGCATGCTATGTATGGATGAGAGACATTTGTAAGGTTGAATCATTTTGACCTCCATGTAGACTTATCAATATTTGTTTTGCTACACATACCAGTGTTATTATACATATGGTATTCTTCTATTCACTGTATCCTTCTTTTTATTCTAGTTTGATTGTTACAACCATGTTTTTTGGATTGTGATTCCTTTCCCTTACATGTTGTGATAGCTTGTGATGTTATAAATATAGATGATATTGATCTAACCTTTTACTCAATTAGGGGGTTATAATAGGTTAAATAGGAACTTTATGAGTTTGTTATTCTTCCATTATAGAGGCCTAATTTGTTTGGGCAGTGCAAGTTCCTCAGTCCTCCAAAAAGTGTTTTTGTGTATGGCCCACCCAGAACTAGGAAAACATTACTTGCAAAGGAAATAACAAAAGAATCAAGGGTTTTTTTCATCAATGTAAGGCTATCCAATATAATGAGCAAATGGTTTTGGAATGCTTATAAGCTTGGTATGTTAACATCCCTACCTTAGTTTTGTTTGAAGTATTACAAGCACTTTATTATGTTGGAAATATATTTTTCTATTATTTTTCCCATACAACTGGAAGTGCATGTGTCAAATTGATTTGTCTACATATTTCTAGTTAGAAACTTTGCAATCTCTTAACAAACTTCTTTTAAAATGTCCAACAATTTAAGTTGCTTGAAGCACATTTCTTCAAAATATTAGGACCAATTGATCTAAGGATTGAGATGCAATCATTTGATCCAAATGCTCAATTCAATTTTTCATTGCTTTTATACTGAAAAGTTGTAACCTGGTCAAAGGTTGTCCCATGACAACTCATTGAACATTAATAAGAAACAAAAGTGCTTTATATTCTTTTTTCTCTATTCGTGCGTGAATTAGGAGTTATTATGTTGGGATTTTGAGAGTCAATGTTTTATAACTGCAATATATGATCCAAATTCATGGTCTGTTAGACTTGTTCTAGTTAGAGGTTGAGTTGTAGTGCTGGTTAGACACCGAATTATAAATCTGTTATGGTTGGAGGTCGATTTTTGTTGGATATTGAGTTGCAACCCTTGTGCATGCTAAATTCTAGTTTGAGTTGGGTACAAGCTACCAGGAGGGAAAAATTTCTCTTGAACAAGTTATAAGCCTAAATATTGTCATTTGAACATTAAAACAACTATAAGTTGTGATGTTTAACCAAAAAATTAAAAATTTCAATAAGGAATTTGTTAGAAAACTGATTAGGGAAACAATTTTAACTTAACATTTTCCATACATGATAGTTACTTATGATATTCAGTTCTTCTTAGATTATTATGCTTATGTTCTCATCATCAAATAAATGCCAAGACAATAAAGATCACATGAACACAAGATATAGGCTCCAAGCTACCGCAAAACCCCTCCAAAGGGAAAACCCACAAGAAATTTCCTTATAATAGAATCAATTCAAAAGAGACTTCTAAGACCAAAGACCAAACCATGGCTCCCATCAAGACCAAACCACGAATCCCATTGAGACCAAGTCAATTATCCAATACCACAAGGAGAGTGAGAACAAAAATCTTCCATGAACGAGGTGTAAGGATGATTTCTCTTATTATGATAACTGCTTGTGAAGAATTGTTACTTTTATTGATTAGGTTATTCTTTAGCTTGATTAATATTATGTTTTTCCTCATCAAATAACTACCAAAACATAAATAACAATGAGACAAAGGACACAAGATATAAGTGATCAACTAGGGCCAAAACCTCTCCTTGCTTGAGAGGAAAACCCACAAAATTCTTCTTCTTATAGAATATTCAATTGATGAATTCGAAGAACTAGACTATTAATCAAGAACCTCTCCAAGACCGAGTCGCAATTCTTCCTTGAACAACTCTTCTTCCTTCTAAGTCAACATCGGTCAAAATGACTACTATACCACATATTTCATCTTCTTTTCAAGTTTTTGTCTCTTAATACATGTCTGCACTTTTCAGCATGCATGTAATCACTGAAATTATGCACATGTGAGCTGATTGGGGTAGATTGGTGAGGCTCCTTTACTTCACTTCACCTTAACACTTCTTCTTGAGACTTTGGCTAGCAATAATGCTCTTTTAGTGACCATTATCTTAGCTTCTTCAAGGACTATTGAAACCCTATTGCAAAAACCCTAGCGGTAGTCACACGTGTGAGTGGAGGGACCCAAAAAAAAGGCGAGAAGACTTTGATCTTCTTCTCTTTCTCTTCGTCGCTTCAAGAGAATTTCTTCCTTCTTTACTTGCACTTCTTTATTTGTCATGGATGCTTGATTGATGCTTCTTCAAGTGAGTTCGAGTCCTCCTTTATATAGTCTTTCTTCCCATGTTTGTAGGCCGACTTGACATAGCACCTAGGCCGACATGTCACTTAGATGAACCAATTTGCTTCTTTTGAGGGCCAACTTATTGTAGCACATGAGACGAGGTCTTGGAGGGACCCTAAAATTGACTCAAAAAAATTCTTTTTACAATATGTAACATGCCCAAATGGGTCATTCATACACGACAATGACTCAATGAATTTATGACAAACCTATAAGCATGCAAAAGGTGCTTTGACTTATAAAATAATTTCTTTTGAGCACGAAACACATTCCTTAAGACTTACAATAATAAATTTATTTTCTCTTTTCATTAAATACATAAAATCATGATTACATCTATCATTACGAAAACTTATCTTAGTTACATATTTTAACACTTCCTCTTAACTAGGGAGGTATTCAAATTTTATACAAGGTTCTTGGACATTCTCAATCTCAAGAATTCTCATAAGAAGAGTTGGATTGGTAACCCATTTGCATAACATCATATCATCAAACATTATCACATAGCAAGTCCTTGACTAACAACTATATCTCTCCACAAGATCAGAACACAATGTTGGCGAGACTAATGATTTATAGACACCTTCATCATTGTCTCTCAAGGAACATACCCCACCCGGGTCTTCACAGGTTATGTCCTTCCATGTCTCTTCTTATCTTGGATTCCAAGTCCTAAAATATTATCAGTCCTCTACGACTACTCTTATCTTGGATGCCATACCACATCTTGAAAGAGTATCGAATGCCAAATGCTTACCCAATCCTCTATTATTTTCTTCCCAAGTGAAGACAAGAATGATGTGTCTATCTCTCCCTCTCAACTAGGTAGGATATACCCATTCCAATGGAGGAATATACCCATTCCTATAAAATTAATATACCCAAGCTCCCTCTTAACCAGGGACTTGTCCAAGCTCCCTCTTAGGTTAGGGAATTTCTTCCAAGTTTTTACTAAATTAGAAACTTGCTTCCAGGCTCCTTCTTAACTAGGGACCTATTCCCAACAACTCTTTTATTCATTGGTGGAGATCATGAGACTTTCAGAGGCTTGTATACCTCCTTCCTTTGATGTCATTTATTTGATTTTTTAGTATTATGGAGCCTTCATCTTTGGAAATTATATGTAGGATACCGATCATCCATCACATTCCTTCTGGAATCAGGGTAGTCATGTCATCCTTCCTTTTATCAGAGAGAGATCTATTGGATCTTAATGGATTTTCCTTATACATCTACCTTTTTCACATCATGTATCCTTCAAGATCTTCCATCCTTACACATGAGTATAAGTTGTAGATAACATCCACACTTCTCTTTATGTAGCCCTGTATTATCCCATCTAGATATTATTCAAAAATCATAAATGAACATCAAATCAAAAATTACCTTTTGTGATGGCCCTTTATCATGACATTTGCTTGTTGCAACATCATCATCCTGCATTCATATTGACACCTCTCTAGGATATTCATTAGTCAGGAGTCTTCTTTCATTTTATACTTTTCCAAGGTCTTAATACCTTTCCCATGGAGATATCATAGTCAATCCTTCTAGTCATTGGATGTTAATTTCCTTCTCCATAGTTGCATCTTTCACGATCTCTTATTTTCTCATTATTCACATATTACTTTCCAAGAACTACAAATCATAGTTCCTTCATTTTTGTCAACCTCATATTCAATATGAGGACATATTATGTTGATTTAATCTAGTTGATATGAGACCCATGCCTTCGTTCATACTTTTAATGAAAGAAATCCTTTTCCCTTGATCATGCTCATGAGGTAGATCATGCATCCTTACTATATGCAACTATATAATGATATGACTTGACTCATTGAACATATGCATGCATACCTCTTTTCTTATTTGGTCATCTAGACTTCCTTTAGCAACTTCCTGTCCTTGATTAAGAGTGCTTCAATCATCTTTGACACACTACATTCTGTTGTCATCACAACATCATTATTTCAAATAGTGAATCCTATCTAAGGTGGTATTGTTAGCGAGACACTTGCTTCTTCCAAGAGATGAACCTTCTAATGAAGATTCCAATGGAGGATCTTTATTATCCTCATCATGCAAATTTTCCTTTCCAATGATGTATGATGATATCTATATCTATATATATATATATATATATATACTAGATGACTTCATTCTACCCATAAGTACTAGTTATGCTTCTAATGAGGTTACCAAGAGCTACTTCCTTCTATTGATGACTGCCATAGACTTTTACTTCAACTATCTTTCAAGCTTCTTATGATGATGCCATGAGATATTGTTTCTATCATATGCATTTATGATGCCATCCCTTAAACAATGCATCCCATCATAATGCTTTTCTTCTTGACTTCCCTAGAGGAGGCCTTCTTCACCCTACTCTCCATCTAGATGAGATCCAGACATCCATAGTTATACAAATTCCTTCTTCCATCATGTTTCTTAGAACAAAGGTTCAACCTATCCATATTTACTTCTTATACATGAAATACTTATTGACAAGCACCCCAAGAATAGTATACAATACAAAAGCATGATGCCAATATTTTTAGGGTTTATATGTAATCAAGAGGTCATCTTAGGGATTCTAAAGATCAAGCCCTAGATAAAATTCTATCCCCTCTTCATGTCATGCTAGGGTTCATATTTTTCCCTAGAATACTAACAAAACCTTAGAATATTATCTTCAACCCAAAAATATCTTAAAATATATCATTCATACCTTCTGGTTACTTACCTTTGTTGAGATGACTTGCATTTCCATATGCATGTTGGAATAAGGAATTATGGGGGGGGGGGGGTGGGGTGGGGTGAATCAGTAATTGTAAGATTCTTTTCTTTTTCTATTATGCTTACAATCCCTTTTTATATTCTATTACTTGTGAGAGAATTCATTCATAAAGGGAGTGAACAATAAGTTCAAACATACATGTTCATACAACAATCACATGAGAACCACACACATTTGACATTGTGTTTTTCACGTGGAAACCGAGAGGGAAAAAACCACAAAATTTGTTGTTTGTTTATGATGTAAATTAAGCACCTACTTAATTACGTATGTTAGTTTGTGAGCACCCACTCACAGGAGTTACCAAACCCCTTTAGTTATCAAGCACCAACTTGCCAAAAGGCACCAACCTCTTCTAAATGCAAGCACCAACCTGCTCTTGCCAATGTTATACTATTTCATACAATTTTCAAACTGAAAACAGAGGCATATATATTACAAGTAAAATACCAAAATGGTTGGTTGCAGATTCAACTTTTTCACTTTGTCTTCTGTGTTCTCATGCATTTGTTCTTTACTTTCTGCTAACAACAACATCTTCTATACACTCTTCCTCCTTTCTCACAGGATCTCTACTGCCTTCTCTTCAGCACTACCCTCATTGTTCTCCACATAGCACACTCATTGCACTTGCTTCTCAATCACTCAGTGTGCTCTCAGTGTTTAGAACTCTCTGTCTCTACACACACCTCTCACTCCTAAGCACTTCAGCAATATACTCAACTACCCCCATAATCATTCCATTGCAAACGATGGTTTCGTTTCACAGATGCACACTGCACAAAGCAACCTCTGCTATCTATACCCATACTGCCTAGATGTACTTTGACATGGCTTCCCCTGCTATTGTTGTGTGTTATTGGATGATCCCTATCACAGTATTACACACAGAATAGACCTTGGAGCTTTTGACCGAACAACTGTGTAAATCTCCATGCCGATAAATTAATTCTCTAAGGACCTACACACTCCTCTGAGAGACCCATTCTTATTTATTTCTCAATAGAGCTTGACATTCCTTAGGGATGGCTACTCTGAACTTCATTTAACTCTCCCAGATGTGCACGCGAAGCAATCGATTGCTTCCTTCATTCCACACAATCGTCTCCCTTAAATGATATCCTTGTTTCCTTGTTTGAGAGTCTTTTGTAGGTTTAGCCCATTTAAACAATCAAATCCACTGATCCTGCATTCAATTCTATAGTCACCGATCCATACATCCTTTTAAATCCAATGTAATTCCTCATCATAACACACCATATCATAACTTACAAAGGCGCAATGTTACGATATTTGACTCCCCGATATCCTTGGCTCCATTTGCCTTCAGTTCCTTTAGCAGCTTCTTTCTCATAGGACCGAGAGTCGTGACCAGGGCTTATCACTGTCTTGGATCCATCAGTATCGTAAATATCACAATTGAAATGTTACGATATTTCACTATCCAATATCCTTAGCTCCCTTAATTCTTAGCTCTCTATTTGTTTTCCTTCTAATAGGACCGAGGGCTATGACCAGGGGCTTAGTCCCAGGTGTTAAGACATGTTGTTCCTTATGGGGGTATTTATTTGTTAAATCTTCTTCGCCTTTGGTTCCTTTGGACTCATCACGACCGAGCATCTAACCAACACTGGAGCCCCTCTGTATCATAACATGCACATTTGAAGTGTTACGATGTTGCTTTGTTCCAATGTCTTTAGCTCCCTTTGTTCAACCCTTGGTCCCTTAAGCTCTATATGACCATGTGTTTTGGAATATTGGAGCCCCTCAGTATTGGAACTTTTCGAGTGCCATTTGCATAGAAGTTACGAGATCCTCAACCTCTGATATGATTACCTTTGATATACTAACCTCAAAGATGATGTCATGCTCTCGTCACTTCTCCATGTCACTCTCAGTTGCCCCATTGGGCCACCGAAAATGCCAAAGTAGGATGCCATGTGTCCACCTAAATTCCACGTCATGCTGACATGAATTTCCACTGCAGTTTCATGAAGCCAATCACATGCCGCCATGTGTCCTACTAGAGGAGAGAGAAAGAGTCTCGAACAACCTCAGTCTTGCATCAAATCCTTGTTAATTTGGCTCGGCTTTCCCCAGTGATTTTAACAATATCGTCTTGCTGCATATGATAAATTTTTAAAACTCCTTTCTTAAGAAATATCGATATTCCAATGTCAATGACCTCTAATATTATCTGCTCCGATATCCCGATATCGAATATTCCGCTTACTCCGATATCCCGATATGCACTTGCTCTGATACTCTAATCTCTGGTGTTTCAATATCATATCCTGATGGGCTTTGATCTTCAATATTTTATCCTTCTCAAGGCTTCAAGTCCCTGAACTTCTACAGACCATATATTTTGATCTAATAGTCCATTTTTAAACTTTCGCATACCATTGGAAAGCTCTCTTAGAGCAATTTCCAATGGATAGGGTTTTATGTAGGCTTGGAGACCATTTCTAATGAGATGGTTGAAAACACTTTGCAACTCATTTCTACTTGACTCTTCTTATTGTGCATGGAAAGTTAAACTCCCAGCCACCATAGTCATCATTTTATGGCTTCTCCAGTAATCTTGCTATTGTGATGATTCTCTACATAAAGCCCACATCTACCATAGGATTCCTCCTAAGACATTACCGCATGCATCTGCCGCAACAAGCATTAATGCTAGTCTAGTTGACATTAGTACCAATACTAACACATCCATCACCAATTGTCCAACAATCTCCCCCTTTGTCATTGATGGAAAAACCATAAGATCCCCCTCAGGATAGGCATGGCCTTCTCAGATGCCCTAATAATATTCTCCCCCTTTGACATCAATGGAAAGGAATACTTCTTGAAGGCTCCCCGTAAACCATTGTTGCCTACTCTTCCAAGGCTCCCATATGCTAAGTAGGTGCCACCACCTACCAAAATGCAGTCATTTGGAGGGAGGAGATACAACTCCTATCTGTTTCCTGAGATATTCAAATGGTTCTCTTGCCAGTGGCTTACTAAATATATCTGCCAGTTTCTCTTTAGTAGTCACATATTCAAGTCTAACAATATTGGCTGCAACTTGTTCCCTCAAGATGTGAAACTTGATAGGAATATGCTTAGTCCTTGAGCGCATGACTGGATTCTTGGAGATGTTGATGGCATTTGTGTTGTCACATATTATTAGAATGTGATCAATCAACTCTACCTAAATATCTTTCAAAGCTTGCTTCATCCATAGAATCTATGTACAAAAGTTAGAAATAGCAATATACTCTGCTTCAGTAGTCGATAAAGAAATGGAGGCTTTCTTTTTGTTGACCCACAACACCAATCATTTTCCTAGGAAGAAAGTTGCATAAGAGGTTTTTTTCCTGTCATCAAGACTGCCAGCCAAATCAGCATTAGTGTAGGCCTTCAATTTGAATTATTTTCCCTTAGCATACCACAATCCATATTTTGTTGTTCCTTGAAGATATTTAAAAATTCTTTTGATAACAAAAACATGGCTTTCACGTAGGAAAGCTTGAAATCTGGCCACACGACCCGCTACTTGTATGACATCTAGCCTTGATGTTGTAAAATACAACAAGCTTCCTATCATTAATTTGTATGCAGTTTGATTTATGAGCAGTGTCCCATCTTCTTTGCACAACTTGCAAGCTGTAGCCATAGGTGTACTTACTAGCTTGCAATCTTCTGGCCCAAATTTCTTCAGAGTTTCCTTGAGATATTTGTATTGGGATATAAACACTCCTTATGGACACTAAGTAATTTGTATACCTAGGAAGAAGGAAAACTCTCCGATCATGGACATTCTGAATTATGTTTGCATACATTTTGAAAATTGATGCCCCAATTGTTCCATGTCGTTACCAAATATTATATCATCCTCATACACTACTACTATTAGTAGATGATCACCTTCGGACTTTACTTATAAATTATTGTCAATCGTGCCTTTTATAAAGCCTTGTTGCTAAAGTATTTATCTAGCCTTTCGTACCAAGATCTAGGAGCTTATTTTAGTCCATACAGAGCCTTTTTTAATTTGCATGTAAAACCTTCATCTGTGGTGAGTATAAATCCTTATGGCTGCTCAATATAAACTTCTTCTTCTAAATCTCCATTGAGGAATGTAGACTTCACATCCATATGATATACCTTGATGCTTTTATGGGTGGTGTTGGCTTGTTGGGGCCTGACCCAGGTTCAAAGTTAATTAGCCAAACAAATCCATGTACTACTGGCCCTTTCGACAACAGTCCGCGGAGCGCGGACTGTGGTCTCACCCGAAGTAGTATGGGAGGGTGCTAGAACCAGGTTTCTACACCCTTGAGATCCTGAGAGGTTCGACTGGTCCTTTGGTTGTTCCTTCACACAAGTGGCTTCGCGCACCTTTTATTCCTCGTGGCCTGATACCCTGCCTTCGCGCAACCCTAACCAGGGGATGTGCTGTGCCTTGCTCTATTACCTGAGATCCTATTGATCTTCTAGTATTATTTAAGTACCTTCACCTACTTAAATGTCTTTAGTTATACTTAACAATACAAATCATTCATACAGGTTCGCGTAGTAAATAAACAATATATTTGCAAATTATATCTAATCATGCATTAAAGCAAGAAAAGATACACAAAATTATAGCAAAACTTCTCTTTATTAATTCTCCAATGGTTACAGACTTGACCCGCCCTGCGCACTCAGTTGCAGATTACTAGGCCTCTGCGCACTCAGCTGCAGAGCCTTCTCCTACTCTACGACCCACAGACACACTTTACCCTTCGACTCAATCACTTAGACTTCTCATCCTTCTATTCTCTTTGCTTGTTATTCATTCTTTTCTACACTTAGAGCCTCACTCTATTTATACAATCCCATGGTTTGCAGACCATGGATTGGTTTGTCCAGCCGACATTACATTACAAAACTAGGGCGGAAAACCCTGTGACTCTATCATACTTTCGCATCCTGTGCTTGTAATTTGCGGAGCTTTTACAACAAGATTTGGTCAAAACTTGGGCTTTAAGCCCCAAAACATGCCTTGGGGGGGATTACATGCCCAACAGGTCCCCAACACAAACATAGTGACTCGCCCTCGAGTCACTCTGTCAGCGCGGAGATCTTTGTGCATAGTCCCTCCAACTGTTCTTGAACTATGGTAAGGTCAACAGCACACTGAGTTGCTGTTTGTTGGATCTGCTGCATACATTGTTCCCAGACCTCTGTGTCGGGAGTGCTTCTCTGCATCAGTATGTGCATCCCTTGCATGTGTGCGAGCTTGCCTTCAATTACTGCTGTGATGGTGAAGGCCTCGTCGATCCAATGTTGAACATGTGCCTTCAGGATTTCTTCTTTGTGTCATGCCGTGTCCACCTGCTATTTCAGCACTTTAGACTGTTGCATCTACGTGATCCTCTGAGTAAGGACCACCGTCTGCGTAGTTCCTCGGACGCTGTCATATTGCTGTTGTAGTTCTTGTGCCTCTGTATGTAAATGTTGGATGTTGGGGTCCTCCTACAGATTTATGAGGACCTCAAGTGATTCTTCCAACATACTGGTGCAGTCTCGCACTGCACCACCAATCTTGTCCAATCCCACTGTGATAGCATTAGCACACTGTTCTTTGACTTCCGGAGGGGTGGACGGCTACACCTTTAACCATAGCTTGACGATGTGAAGGTTCAACTCTAGCTGAACCTTCGTCATTTCCTCCCACACCTCACGCACTCCTGCTGCTAACCTGTGGATGTGCGCTTCTACTGTTATGTTTGCTGTGATGGCTAGCTCTGAGACGCTTTTGCAGGCTTCATCTATTACCTATACCAACTTTTGATTCCGCGACACCAATTCGTTGCGCTGCAAGATTAATTGTTCCATATTGATTTTCTGCTCGCTAAGAACTGGTAGTGCGTGGCTCTCCCTAGTTCGCAGCTCTGCGGTTATCCCATCCTGCAGAGCATATAAGGTCTCTCGCGAGAGTGCAGCTATATTGATACTTTGACCCTTCAACATGCTCACTGTAGGCCTGTCGGCCTCATTTGGTTTCACGAGTGCCCCTTTCGGCAGCACTATGGTATTTTTCATCCGCGCGCACAACATCTGTTCTGTTGGCGTTGTTCTGACTACGAGGCTGGTCGAAAGGGTACCAACCTGTGGAGGGCGTGCCTGTAATTCCTGTAGCTACGCTCTGAGGGCCCCCAACACAATCTAGTTCTCTTGCATGAAATATTGGAGAGTCTAAGAGGTGACATCGCGCATTGTCTTGCTGATTGCATGTAGATCACCCTCAGTTAGGGTGATTGGGTCAATCGACAACTTTGATGCCTTGACGTTCTTACTCGACCCTGCCCGCTCTGTTGGGGATTGGCGCTTCAACTGTGTTGACGCGGTTTGTGGGTTTGCACCTCCCTCTTCCGTATGTGCTTCCTCTTTTTCCTGCCCCTGTGAAGGTGTTGTTTAGCCCTCGCCCACCTTTGCGGCTGCCTCCTGTGCTGCTATTGCTGCTGCAGCCTTTTCCTGCTCAGTTTCTTTTTGTGCAGCGTCTCATGCTACTCGCACTTCTGCTACCGCTGCTTCCTTCCTTCACTTTTCAGCCAACTGTGCGATGCACAGCTTGGCCTTGTCTTTCTTTCTTTGTGCTGCCTTCTTCTCGATCTCCGCGATGTCTGGGGCACACCACTCCAGTGGCCATGCCTCCAACATGATAAAAATGACGTCATCTGTAGCTATGAAGGGTAGCGTTATCCACTCTTTGGTCAGATCCTTGCGCGCTCTGATATAAATGTTGTGGATGTCTGCTTTGAATTCCGCAAAACTCTGCAGGCTGTTGTAGATAGTGGGCGACAACCACGGCTTGCGGTTGATCTCCATTCTGAGGTTCATCTCCATGAACACCTAGAATATTTTACTATCGCAGATCCTCTTGGCATCCTTTATGGCTTAGTGCAAAGCATACTTCGCGGCCTCTGGCAGGTCCCTGTCAATTATGGGGAATTGACTATCCTCTGGTAATTCCCCTACCACGAGCACTATGGACAACAGAAGCCATGCATAGTGGAACGTTTTTCCCTGTTCTTGAGCTTCACGGCAATTCTCTAAAAACTCCTTGCAGAGGAACTCAGACCAGTTAAATTGGACCCCCTCCACGCACTGCTCAGCTAGTGCTACCACCGGCGTGGGTACTTCATCCGCATGGCACTTGTGCATAACCTTTCTTGCCAGGATTTGGGTTACCACGAGTACTGCTTTTTCCTTGATGCTGGAGATGGCGTAGCCCCTCTTCTTCTTTTCAAGCTTTGTACTTTTTCTTCATGGCCTCCGCGATGGCCAAGTCACTACTCTTCCCCTTTGAGATGTCTGTTGGGTCCTCTCCTTTATAAGGAAGTCGGGAGATATGGTGAATCAAGTCTGTTGTGATGGGGATGGGCTCCTCCAACCACAAACACCCATCATGAACCAGGCAGAGCAGCTGCCTGATGATGAAAATGGTTATTAGGGCGCGGTAGAAATGCGGCACCCAAAGCAAGTTCAACAGCCCAACCTTTTCCACTCCACGCAACCACTTTCACGGCTCTAATTCAGTAACCCCTGCCGCGGTGTTCTGCTTGGGCTTCATGAGGTGCCTGGTCTCAAGGTGAGGAAACTTCTCGTGGTCAGCGAGGTCCCAATCTTCAAATTTTAGGCTCGACACCCATCCCAGGTGCATGCCTTCAAACATAATGTTGTCTGGGAGGAGCGGGGTCTGGAGTGAGCTCTTGGTCTCATTTAGGTCCTTGGGTACTTTAGCCTTTCATTTTCACGGGGGGACATAGGCGAGCAACTTTGTTGCGGGGTGCGCAGGCTGAGTTTCCTCCTCCATGCCTTCAACCTTGTCTTTGGCGATGATTACGTCCTCCAGGTCTTCTTCTTCTTCATTAGTCTCTATGGTGACAGCTTTCCCCTTCTCCTCCATTGACAGTTTGGTGCGCAGCAGGTTCCGCAGGGACACACGTACGGGGATCTTGTTTGTCCTTCTTGGGTCTTGGCGTGCGCGGTGATTTCAGGATTTCTGCCACAATTTCGATGCCTTCTGGAGCATCCCCCACAGTCAGGGCGTGCGCGACCTGTTCGACGGTCGTTTATGTTATGTCCATAACGTCTGCAGTTGTTGCCATCGTGTTTGTCTAGGAATCTAGCACTCACGAACTCAGGGGCTCATCGACGCTTGGCTCACAACAATCCAGGCTCTGCTCAATGGCTCAATTCGCAAATGACCAAGTGTTGTTTGCTGGGTAGCCCTTTGTATTTTATAGCGCTTTTGAATTTGAATTAGACCGTTCCCCCCAAATTCGGTTCATTAATGCTCCCATGGCAGCATATTTTTCCAAATCTTGCCCATAAATCACATCTTAAATGCCTTCCGCCCACTCCATTTGGCCTCAAGTCGAGCATCCCATCGTGAATAGTGACTTCAATGGTCACTTTCTGGCTAACCTACTCGGCAACACTTCCCCCCATGTGCAGCCGCGAACCTTGTGACTTTTTGTTTCTACGCGCCGCTTCAACATCGCGTAGCTCCCGGGTAGAGTCGTTTATAGTCTTGTGCTTCCTTTCAATTACTTGGAGTGCTAAGACTGTACTTCTCTCGGCTAGTCAGGTGGCCATGCCACCAGGGTATGGTTTCCTCCAGTCATCCATCATTCTCCTTGGGAAATACCCAACTTTCCCCGTTACTGGCAGCGTCGCGTACCTTATCATCTGCGATGTGCCACCCTAGTTACTTTTCTTAGTAATATGCGGTCCAAGCCAAGGCATCAGACTGATCAATCCATGAAAATAGTCCTCAAACTTGTCAGCGTGATCATGCACACCCTCTCTTATCATCCTGGTCTTTTTATCGAGGAAATCTTCCCTTATTTCGTCCTCCAGCTTCTTGACTTCTGTGTTGATCTAGATCTTGGGAGGAGGCCCCCAAGATCTAAAAGATTGAAATGGATCTTGTGGGTGAGGCCCCCAAGATTTGAAGAATTGCAATGCTAGAAAGAAAATGAAAGGACACACAGTAAATAAAACCATAAAGAATTTTTTTATTAAAACCGATAATAACTATAAAGGCTACATTGTGGTGGACAATCTGTCCTTTTACAAAATTCCACTTGTTATTTATAGTATTTTTCAGTTACAATACCGTGGGTCAATTCCATGGGTGAATGAATACCATGGGTGAATTTCACAATATCACGGGTCAATTCCATGCGTGAATGAATACCATGGGTGGATGTCACAATACCATGGGTTAATTCTATGGGTGAATGAATACCATGGGTGTATGTCACATTACCATGGGTCAATTCCATGGGCGAACGAATACCATGGGTGGATGTCACGATACCATGGGAAAATACCCTGGGTTAATGAATACCATAGGTGGATGTCACTTACAATACTATGGGTGGATAAATACCATGAGTAGTTGCCACTTACAATACCATGGGTGGATGAATAACATGGGTGGATGAATACCATGGGTTGATGCCATTTTCCATTCGGATCATTCCTCCCTCCTTAAGAAGAAATGGTCCCCATTTCGTGAAGTTCCCTCCCGCGAAGCCTCTGTTGAATATGAAGAGCCACTGAAGAGAAGGGTTTTATGTGGTTAACCCATAACCATGATGAACAAAGATCCGAGGACAGAGATACCCTGTAATGCTTGTGACCAACTGTGATACTGACAGTGTGCAGCCTAGCAAATGGACTTCGATGAAGTGTGGTTTGTGGATGGCCCATAACCATGATGAACGAAGATCCGAGGACAGAGATACCTTATAATGCTTGTGACCAATTGTGATATTTAGAGTGCGTGGCCTAGCAAATGGAGTTCAATGAAGTGTGGGTTTGTGGATGACCTATAACCATGACAAACGAAGATCCAAGGATAGAGATACCCTGTAATGCTTGTGACTAGCTGTGATACTAACAGTGTGCAGCCTAGCAAATGGACTTCGATGACAAGGATTTTGTGCAGTTGACCCATAATCATGATGTTGGTTGTTAATGAAGTAGCAGGTGCCTACATGGCCTGGGGTACGAGGGCACGTCTCCAAGTAGGGTGTTGAATGCTGTTATGCTGAAACTGATGAATGCGAAGCAAGTGCCTACTAAAGTGGGGTGGGAGGGCACGTCTCCAACGGAAACCTGCTTCAAATGTTACTCCAGAATTAAAATGGACATAACTCGGTCAATATAACTCAGAATATTTATTATAACCTGTTTCTAAAAGCAAAAGGATCATTTTGCATATTCCCATGTGTTGGAAATCCTTATCTGGACATCCTAGAATCTTCGATTCGTGCTGCAATTTTTTTTGCCATAAAAAAAGTTCTAAAAAAAATAGTTGATTTTAAATCAGTGATATCTCCTACATCTGAACTCTGATTCGACCCATTTTTTTATTTTTATTATTTATTTATTTATTTATTTATTTTAAATTGGGTGATTTTTCAAGAGGAGCTCAGATCTACAATCCTTTTTTTGAAATTCTACACAAAAATTTCAAAAAATGATAGGAGAGTCGTCGTCCACCAGTTGTCGTCAGAATTATTTTTTAAATCAACAATATCTCCCTCATCCAGACTCCGATTTGGCCAATTTTTTTTTTTGAATTTTGGTATTTTTTCGCAAGGAATCCAGATCTGTTTTTTTTTTTGTAAATATTGTACAAAATGTTTCATATCTGATTTGCAAACTCGCTACCCAAAAAAAAATTCCTACAAAAAAATGAAAAAAGAAAAATTATTCTTGCTTGGCCCAAGAAAGTGCTCTGTGGAGGTCACAACGTGTGCTTGAATTTTGTTGAATATTGCTACAAAAATTTGAAACTAAAATATGCATGAAACCATCATTCCCATGGAATCGTAACCTGCTCCGATACCACTGATCCGTATCTTGGGGGAGGCCCCCAAGATCTAAAATATTGAAATGGATCTTGTGGGTGAGGTCCCCAAGATCTGAAGAATTGAAATGATAGAAAGAAAATGACAGAACACGCAGTAAATAAAACCACAAAGAAATTTTTTATTAAAATCGATAATAACTATAAAGGCTACATTGTGGCGGACAATTTGTCCTTTTACAGAATGCCACTTGTTACTTATAGTATTTTTCAGTTACAATACCACAGGTCAATTCCATGGGTGAATGTCACAATACCACAGGTCAATTCCATGGGTGAATGAATACCATGGGTGGATGTCACAATACCATGGGTTAATTCTATGGCTGAATGAATACCATGGTTGGATGTCACAATACCATGGGTCAATTCCATGGGCGAATGAATACCATGGGTGGATGTCACAATACCATGGGCAAATACCATGGGTTAATGAATACCATGGGTGGATGTCACTTACAATACCATGGGTGGATAAATATAATGAGTGGATGCCACTTACAATACCATGGGTCGATGAATAACATGGGTGGATGAATACCATTGGTTGATGCCATTTTCACTTCGGATCACGCATCCACCAGAGCGCTTTTCTTTCTTAATCGTACCTTTTATTTTTCAAGTTCCTGGAGCCTAGAGTTTCCTAGTTGGATTTCTTCTTCCAGGGTTCCGTGAACTGCCATATCTACTGGTGCTAGTATGCGCCATCCAACATTTCCCTGTATTATAGGTTTTATAATGGTTCCTTGATACTCAAGCCTTGGGGGTGCTTGCGGGGTCAGGTGCTTGCACGTGGTCCTATACGCCCATAGAACTGTTGGTATGTGCAAGTCCCAGTCAGTCCACTTTGTATTGTGGACCTTGTTCATCGCTTCGCATCCTTGGTTAAAGGCTTCCATGTGGATATCCTTTTGCGCACCTGGTCTTTCCATACTTTGTGGTCCCAGCCGGAGGGGTTGTTTGCACCATTGTCTTACCCGCACTTGCTTACCGATCGTGTCTCCTACCGTGAGTACTGTGTGCATTCTGACAAGTTTCTCACCATATTCTTGTATCCACCTGGAAAGGTGGGCACACGGGCCATTTCATCCATCATACTTGTCTATTAACTGCATCTGAGGCCTCCCAAATTGTAGGTGCATCATCCTTCGGCAGTCGCACCAGTCCTCAAAACTCTTATGGTGCGTACCCCACCACCTTGCGGGCATAGCATGCAGTACCCATTTTAGAGCGTCGAAACGCTACTGTTCTGGTACTTCTCTTTCAAATTTTTTCAGGAAGTCATCCACCTCGCTCAACCAATCATACGTAGGCAGATCTTGTACCTCTATTGCTACGCAGCGCAACAACCTTGTCATCATGTTACAGGTGAGCATGGTTACCTTGTGTAACCGGTCCTGCCATCGCTCTATCTCTTCGTCAGAATCTGAGGTGTAGGAGCTTTCGCGCTCCCATGAGATTCGGCCGTCCTCTGTTGGATTTACCCAATATTGCTCCCACACGGTTATCTTGTAGATGCAGTCCAGATCGTCGTCATTGTCGTAGTTGCGCACTGTCTCTGTGTAGCGCAATCCTTCTGTAGGGTCTAATGGTACCACTACACGCAGTGAATTTTTCTCAAAAATCATCTTGCATTTTTTTAGATTTATCACTCCATTCATGTCAGTGGCCCAATCTATTCCCAATAGCGCGGGGTAGGGATTGTTGTCATCAAAAATATCTGTCACTTCGAAATCTACTAGCGCACTTACTCCTTCGATATCTACTGTGATTCCCTGTAGTCTCCCCATAGGTAGGATCTTTTGTTGGTTTTCCATTCGTAGTTGGATAGGAGACCATTGCAGTGTAGGCCTGCCCATGCGCTCCCATGTATGCTTTGGTAGGCAGTTCGCATCCAATCCTAGATCCAAAATCACTTAGTCCATCTTGTATTCCCCGATCTACGTGGCCAATATCATCTCCCTTCCTGTTTGCGTCATGAGCTTCCCAAGATTCTAAACTACGCGTGGTTCTTCTGGCACGGTCCTAATGCATCTAGTTATGAGTTATTGCAGCCCCTTTATAGCCTTGATATCACGCAGCAGCTTCATGCATGTCTCCAAGAACGTAGTGAGCATCGGTGGGTCCATTTCTGGCTCCAGCCTATCTTTACTTCCTAAAGTGGAGGCATCAGCAGAGCTCCTCTTAGCTTCCATGAAGGTCTCCTTAGTGCGCTCCAAATCAAATTCTAGTTCCTTCATTGGAGCCTTGCGACCATGTACTTTCTTCAGGCTACTTGCCTTTGTCATCCCCTGTCGTAATACCACTCCAGAGCACGATATTTACATTAGGGTCTTCCTCACGCGGCTCAGACCTCATCATTTGCAGGTTCTGAGTCAGGGGAGGTTGGAGTGATCCTTTATCACGCAACCTTGCTATTAGTGTTGGACAGTCCTCTGTCTCATGATCAAACAATGTACAATGCAAACATGATGTCCACATTGGATTCGTACAATTGCGGGAATAATGTCCTGGCCCTCCGCAATTGTAACATACCAGCTGTCTGCGACCTCTTCCTGGTCCCATTCCACCTCGACCTCGTCTGCACCCTTGAAATCCGGTTCGCGCCATCCCTGCGTTCAGGTCAAGGGGTTGTGTTTCGACCTGAACTCTGTAGGTAGGAGTTTGATCCATCATCAGCTCATAACTTCTACAGGTGCACTCATCATGGCCTACTGATCTACAAAAATTACATAACAACTACTGTGAATTCTGTGTATACCTCTGTATTAGATGGCAGTTATCTATAGAATGCTTTCCTCTTATCTGACAAATCGCCCACCATAATGCAGGCACCACGCTTGGTCCTACTTGTGCCTTTGGTCTCAATGGCATTGGTCCTCCTCCTGCGAGGTAATTCGTGAACATCGGGTAGTGGTCCTTGTCATGACCCCGGTCCTTGCACTTTACGCACCATACCTCGTCGCGCACTTCTGGAAGGGTCGTCCTATCTTGTTTCAAACTCTGCATTTCAAGGCACAAGTTTTTCAACTGCGTGTGAATCTGCTGGACTCCCAGGTTAGGATCTTATATCAGAGTCTCATACAATCTCATCGCAACCTCTAAAGTCTCAGCCTAAGTGGTTAGCCTTTGTTGCGACAGCGCGTTCCGTAGATGTAGTGTTAACGAGGCTACAAACCATTCGCGGTATTGCCCATCTACTAAGGTCATGTTCGCTTTGCGAATTATGCACTTCAGTCTTTGATCCAACTCCCACAGGGTTTCACTTGGTAGCATTGTGATTTCCTTGAATCCAATGATCGACCGTGCCTCCAATTTTGGCCTACTAAATTCCTTGTTTAGTGCAACTTGGATATCCACTATCCCCACATTTGATTGTCATTGGAATGCTTAATGTACCAGGTCAGCGCTCGATCCTACAGAGCGCTGACCAACATTGCCTTCTTTATATTGTCGTCCATAACACCCTGTGCTTCCCATACAGATTTTACCACAAACCAAAATTGGTTTGGATCTTCATTCCCTACTCCCTTGAACACTGGTAGCTTTATTACGCTGGCCATACTACTTCACGGTGGTGGCGTAGGTGGGATGGGCGAAGTCGGGGGTGAAGACGGTGAAATTGGTGGTGATGTGGGTTGGGGTGGTATGTCTGGAATTCTCTACCTTATCATATTGATCGCACTTCTTGGCGAGACCTTCGCAAGCTCTTCTTCACCTCCTTGTGGAGGTGAAATCAAGGGGCTAGTCTCTAGTTATGTGCTACCTTTGTTTCTGTAGATTCTCCCACTTTGCGTAGCCCCAAACATCAATTTATTCGCATAACCCGTTTTTCACACAGTAGAATTTTAATCCAAGTGTTCAAATATTTAACGTACTTACCTCGCGGTCCCTTAAGGAAGCATTATTCTGCCTCGCTATATCTAACTGAAGTATCTACCGTGAATTCAGTGATGAATCCCCCTATGATTCGATCGAGCCAATGATCGACAACATGTGTGATCTTATCTTCCAATGCTTCAAGTTTGCGCACCAATTCTGTAGTCCACACAATAGGCTTGTCGAGTTTACACCTTCCTTGGCTATTTGCCAGCTTCGCCATCCACTCGTACAAATCAATATGGAAGGATGCAAAGAAAATTTGGCAGATCTCCGTATACAAGTAGCAATCTACCCACTCTTCCTTTGATAGTCATAGATTCTTATTTTCGTGCATCGCGAACTCATGAATATTTCTGTCAAGCCAATATTCAATTCCTTTCTTTGTCAGATTCCAGTGATACGACATCAGACATCTCTATGTAGATCCCAGTCCTGGCAACGGAACCATTTGTTGGCTTGTTGGGGCCTGACCCAGGTTTGGAGTTAATTGGCCAAACAAATCCCTGTACTACTGGTCCTTTCGGCAACAGTGCGCGGAGCGCGAACTGAGGTCTCACCCGAAGTAGTATGGGAGGGTGCTAGAACCAAGTTTCCACACCCTTGAGATGTCTGAGAGGTTCGACTAGTCCTTTGGTTGTTCCTTCGCGCGGGTGTCTTCGCGCACCTTCCGTTCCTCGCAGCCTGATACCCTGCCTTTGCGCAGCCCTAACCAGGGGTTGTGTCGCACTTTGTGCTATTACCCGAGATCTTATTTATCATCTAGTATTATTTAAGTACCTTCGCCTACTTAAATGTCTTAAGTTATACTTAACAATACAAATCATTCATACAGGTTCGCACAGTAAATAAACAATATATTTTCAAATTATATCCAATCATGCATTAAACCAGGAAAAGATACACAGAATTATAGCAAAACTTCTCTTTATGATTCTCCAATGGTTATAGACTTGACCCACCCTGCGCACTCAGTTGCAGGGGTCTGTGCACTCAGTTGCTGACTACTAGGCCTCTGCGCACTCAGCTGCAGAGCCTTCTCCTACTCTACGACCCACATACACACTTTACCCTTCGACTCAATCACTTAGACTTCTCATCCTTCTATTCTCTTCGTTTGTTATTCATTCTTTTCTACACTTAGAGCCTCGCTCTATTTATACAATCCCATTGTCCGTGGACCATGGGTAGGTCTATCCAGCTGAAATTACATTACAAAACTAGGGCGGACAACCCTGTGACTCTATCATACTTTCGCGCCCCGCGCCCACAATTCGCGGAGCTTTTACAACAAGATTTGGTTAAAACTTGGGCTTTAAGCCCCAAAACATGCCTTGGGGGGGATTCCATGCCAAACAGGTGGCAAGAGCAAGAAAGATCTTGATAACTTCCAGTCATGCTACTGGTGCAAAGGTTTCTTCAAAATCTACCCCTTCTATTTGGGCATACCCTTTACAGACCAATCGAGCTTTGTTCCTAATTACTTGACCCTACTCATTTAGTTTATTTATGAAAAACCATTTGGTTCCAATAATTTTTTTTTCTCTAGGCCTTGGAACAAGCTCCCAAGTGTCGTTTTTTTCAATCTGATCAGGTTCTTCATTCACAGCTTTCACCCAAAACTTGTCTTCACTTGCTTGCCATAGATTCTTGGGTTCTATTTGCAATAACAAAGCCATATTTTCATAGCTTGTATTGCCACAAGTTTTCTCTTGGTTTGGACACCATGTATTTGATATCCAAGTATTTGACACTTAGGATGTTCTTTCTGTACATACCTAGAAGGTGTTTTTGGCCTTGGAGCTGTGCCTGCTTCCTCACCTTCACTATCTGAATCTGTTTCTTCCAAATCCGCGGAACTCATATATGAACTTTCTTCATCATTTGAGTTCCTATTTATTTTAGAGGACTTAGTTTGTGAACCTATTTCATCTACTATCACGTTAATGCAATCCTCAATATTCTTTGTCTGCTTGTTGCAACTCGTATATCCTTTACTTCAAGCAGAGTACCCGAGTAATATTTCTTCATCAGCGTAAGAGTCAAACTTTCAAGGATTCTTATCATTCCTTTTGATGAAGAACTTGCTTCCAAACACCTTAAGATATTTAACTGATGCAAATCTTCCTTTCCATAACTCATAGGGATTTTTATTACTATTAGGCCTGAGTTGAGTTCTGTTTGACAGATATACTGATGCCTTTGCTGCTTCTCCCCAGAAGATGTGAGACACACCTGCTTCATCCAACATTGCTTTGGCCATTTCCTGGATTGTTTTGTTCTTCCTCTCCACTACTCCATTTTGTTGTGGAGTTCTAGCCACTGAGTACTACCTCCTGATGTCATGCTCTTCACAGAATTCCTCAAAATCTCTTAAGGTGTACTCTCCTCCTTTGTATGATCTTAGGAATTTTATCTTCAAGTCTTTCTCATTTTCTACTTACGCTTTAATTTTCTTCAAGTGCTTTAATTACTCCAAATTTTCTTTTAAAAGCAAAATCCAAGTGGCCCTGGTAATGTCATCAATTAACAACATAAAATACCTTTCTCCTTTTGGGGTTTTTGCTCTAGTGGGGCCACAAATATCTATGTTAATGAACTCCAGAGGTTTGGATGAGGAGAACTCTTTTGTCTTGAAATGAGTCCTAGTCTGCTTTCCAAACTGGAATGAATTGTAGATTGAGTTATCGGGCCTTGACAGTCTTGGTAATACTCTCATAGATCCCATCTTGATAACTTTTATAAAACTATTGAAATTCATATGCCCAAGCCTCTTGTGCCACAACCCTGCTTAACTTGTTTTTCTCAAATAGAAGTTAACCCTCGAATCGTCAAAAAAATATACATTATTTTGGGTACTAATTTCTTTTCCCACCAATTTTCCATTCTTCATGTTGTGGATCTCACAGTCTTTAGATCAAAAGGTCACATCATAGTTTTTATCACATATTTGGCTAACACTGAGCAGATTGTGCTTGAGACCTTCTACATACAACACATTGTGTGCTTCTATTTTTTTATTAAGGTAGACTACGCCTTTACCCTTGATTCTTGTTGGAGCATTGTTTGTAAGGTGACATTATTTCCCCTGTCCTCTTATTTTAGAGACAAGAATTTTCTTTTTCTACCAGTCATATGTTTAGAACAACCACTATCCACATACCACTTATTTTCTTGATTGTGAGCTGATAAAGCAATTCCACAGTACATTCTCCTTTTAGTATTTTGTTTCCATCTCTCATTATCATGTTGGATAGCTGACTATATAACATTTTGGAACTTAAACTGGTATTCAAACTTGCTTCTGCACTCACTTGCCTTGTGCCCAAAATTATTACATTTGAAGCATTCTACTTCGCTGAACAAAGTAGAGGAGACATTTCGATCGTTGAGACAAGAGTTTTGAGATTTACAATGACCATCAAATAAATAGGCATGCCTATTGTTGGAAGTCTTATGGTATTGTGTATGAAACTACATGGGTTGTATGGCTGATTGATTTGTTTTCCATTGATCACATGGTCTCCCGTTTTCCCTGCTTCTCTTTTATCTTCATTGGTTCTTCCCTGAAGATTCGTATCATAGTTCTGTGGTTCTTCGAATCTTGTGAACCTAAAGTTGGTGTTTTTCATAGAGGATTCTTGTGTTTGTGAGTATCCCAGTCCTGTTTTGATTCCCGAGGGCCTTTGTCTATTTAGAATTTGAGTTAGTTTCCTTGTGCCTTCTGCAGTTTTTTCATTTAACCCCTCCTTGGTATTTATTCCCTCAAGACCAGTTCTTAGAGAAACAACCTCTGCTTCAAGACTCTAACAGTTCTCTTCCCATTCATGGATCAAATATTGAAGAACCTATTCCTTCTATTTAGCCTCTTCCATTTAACTTTCAAAGACATGATATCATATTTTCATGTCTGTGAGATCATTTCCATTTTTAACTTGAGCAACTCTTGTTTTAAATTCTTGTTCTCCTCTTTTAGTCTCTCATAGGTTTTGTGTTTTTCTTCTAGTAGGACTAAACTATCTTTTCTCTTGATAGATTCCTCAAGATTTTATTTTTGTTAGGGAAACTCCTCATTGTCAGAGTTATACACACCTTCTTTTGCACACTGTAACTATTCCTTCAGTTTCTTGTTCTTCTTTCTTGCTTTTTTAGCTCATCAAGGGCATTGATGAGTTCCCCTTCAAGGTCCACTATTCCTTCTTCTTTTTATTTTTCTTCAAAGTCCATAATACCTTGTTTCTTGGAGTCTCTTTCAAAAGCCATAAGTAGATACTTATCTGAGTCATTCTCGGATGAGCTTTCATTGTTTGACTCTGATGCTGAGTTATCCTCTTTAGAGTAGAACCCCTTTTTATTATAAGGCATTTTCTTTTGACATTTTTGAGACTTGTTTCCAAATTTATGATCCTCTTCCTTTTCAGCCTTTTATTTATAAGGGAATTTGGACAAGAAATGTTCAACTCTTCCATAGTCAAAACACTTAAAGGGAAACTTCCCTTTATATTTTCTTGGCCCACACTTTAGTTTTCTGGCTAGTTGAGCCAACTCTTGTTCAGATTCACAGTTGGAAAAATCTTGATGATATTAGTGCTCCTTCACCTTTTTGGATACTTTGAATGCTTCTTTCTTAGGTTTAAACTTTTCTATTACTACTCTCATCTCATAGGCAGTGAGAGTACCATGCAGCTGATCCATCTTAAGATCCTTTAAATTATCCATTTGTTCAATAGATGAGACTTTGGCATTAAATATCATGGGTAGAGATCTTAATATTTTCTGAACAATCATCTCCTCCTTGACCTCCTCACAAAGTCCTCTAATCATATTAGTTACTTCATTAACTCTGAGGAAGTATTCTACTATTATTTCATTTTCACTCATTCTCAAGCTCTCAAACCTCATTCTAAAAGTCTGAAGTTTCGCCTGCTTGACTGTCATCTCATTCATGACTCTGATTAAGATTTACCCACACTTCCTTAGTACACTTACATTGCATAAATTTTACAAGTTCTGATTCACTAAGGCCAAAGAGGATGACATTCTTGGCTTTAGCATTGTTCCCATATTATTTTTTACCAACATCAGTGGGAGGAATATCAGGGACGTTGTAGTCTACTAATACTTAAGTCTAAACATATACTCCTAGGGACATAAGATACACTTCCATTCTTACTTTCCAAAAGCCATAGTTTGTCCAATCAAAGACTAGTATTCTACTTGAGTAAGCCTCTTGAATCTATTGCCTGGAAATAATTCCTTATAGATCTACCTTCCAATGATTAGACTATTCTTGAAAGAAATTGGCTCTGATACCAATTGTTGGAATAAGGAATTGCTGAGAGGGGAGGTGTGAATTAGTAATTGTGAGATTACTTTCTTTTTCTATTATCCTTACAGTCCCTTTTTATATTCTATTACTTGTGAGAGAATTCATTCATAAAGGGAGTGAACAACAAATTCAAACATACATGTCATATAGAAATCACATGAGCAACACACACATTTGACATAGTTTTTTTCACGTGGAAACCCAAAGGGAAAAAACCACCAAATTTGTTGTTTGTTTATGATGTAAATTAAGCACCTACTTAATTTCATTTGTTAGTTTGTGAGCACCCACTCACAGGAGGCACCAACCCCCTTTGGTTAGGAAGAACCAACTTTCCAAGAGGCACCAACCTCTTATGAAATGCAGGCACCAACCTACTCTTTCCACTATTCTACTATTCCATACAATTTTCAAATTGAAAAAAGAGGCATACAAATTACAAGTAAAATACCAAAATGGTTGGTTGCAGATTCAACTTTTGCACTCGTCTTCTGTGTTCTCATGTAATTGTTCTTTACTTGTTGCTCACAACAACATCTCGTTAGCACTCTGCCTCCTTTCTCATGGGTTCTCTGTTGCCTACTCTTCAGCACTACCCTCATTGTTCTCCACACAACAAAACCGCTGCACTTGTTTCTCAATCACTTAGTGTGCTCTCAGTGCTTAGAACTCTCTATCTCTACACACACCTCTCACTCCTTAGCACTTCGGCAATATACTCAACTACCCCCACAATCACTCCATTGCAAACAATGGTTTTGTTTCAAAGATGCACACTGTGCACAACAGTCTCTGCTACCTATACCCATACTACCCAAACATACTCAACATGGCTTCCCCTGCTGTTGTTGTGTGTTCTTAGATGACCCTTGTCACGGTATTAAACACAGAGATAGACCTTGGATATTTTTACTGAACAATTATGTAAATATCCATGCTAAGAAATTAATTCTTAGACGACCTGCACACTCCTCTTAGAGACCCATTCTTATGTATTTCTCAAGAGAGCTTGACAGTCCTCAGGGATGGCTACTCTGAACTTCATTTATCTTTCCCAGATGCGCATGCGAGGAAATTTATTTCTTCCTTCATTGCACACAATTGTCTCCCTTAAATGATGTCCTAGTTTCCTTATTTTAGTGTCTTCTCCATGTTAACCCATTTCAACAATCAACTCCACTGATCCTACATTTAATTCTACAGTTTCCGACCCATAAATCCTTTTAAATTCATTATACTACCTCATCAGAACACACCACATCGTAACTTACAAAGGAGGAACATTATGATATTTCACTCCCTGATATTCTTGGCTCCCTTTTCCTTCAGTTCCTTTAGCAACTTCTTTCTCATAGGACCAAGAACTGTGACCAGGGCTTAGCATTATATCAGAGCCCCTCAGTATCGTAACTCTCACAATTGAAATGTTACGATATTTTACTATTTGATATCCTTAGCTCCCTTAGCTCTTAGATCCATGTGTGTTTTCCTTCTAATAGGATCGAGGACTATGACGAGGGGCTTAGTCCCAAGTGCTAAGACTCATTGTTCCTTCTGGGGGTATTATTTTTTAAAATCTTCTTAGCCCTTGGTTCCTTTAGACTCCTCATGACCAAGTGTCTAACCAACATCAGAGTCCCTTTGTATCATAACATGCACATTTGAAGTGTTACAATATTTCTTTGTTCCAATGTCTTTAGCTCTCTCTATTTAACCCTTGGTCCCCTTAAGCTCCATATGACCATGTGCTTTAGAATATCGGAGCCCCTCAGTATCAGAACTTTTCGAGTGCCATCTGCACGAGTTACAAGATCCTCAACCTCCGATATACTTACCTTTGATATACTGAACTCAAAGATGATGTCATGGTCCATGACTTCTCCACGTGGTGCCTTTTGGGTGGTGACACGTGTCACTCTGATTTTTCCCCATTGGGCCACCGAAAATGCCAAAGCAGGTTGCCAATTGTTCGCCTTACTACCACGTCATGCTGACGTCAATTTCCACTGCAGCTTCTCAGAGCCAATCATGTGCTTCCATGTGTCCTACCAGAGGAGAGAGAAAGAGTCCCAAAAAACCTCGATTTTGCATCAAATCCATTATTAATTTGGCTCGGCTTTCCTCGGTGATTTTAGCAATATCATCTTGCCGGATATAGTAACTTATTAAAACAACTTTGTTAAGAAATCTCAATACTTCGATGTCCCGGACCTTTGATATTATCTGCTCCAATATCCCAATACCAGATATGTCGCTTGCTCCAGTATCCTGATATGTGCTTGCTATGATACTATGTCCTTTGGGGTTTCGATATCAGATCCCAATGGGATCCGATCTTCGATATTTTATCCTTATCAAAGCTTCAAGTCCCTGGACTTAGGTAGAAAATATATTTTGATCCAGGAGTCCATTTCTAAAATTTTTCATACTGTTGAAAACCTCTTCCAGAGCAATTTCCAATGGATAGGGTCTGATGTAGACTTTGAGCCTATTTTGTACTTTGAGATGGATGTAAACACTCTGCTACTCATTGTTCCTTGACTCTTCTTCTTATGCATGAAAAGTTGAACTCCTAGCCACCATAGTCATCATATTATGGATTCTCCAGTAAGCCTACTATTGTGATGATTCTCTACATAAACCCGCAACGACAAGCATTCATGCCAGTCTAGTTGACATCAATGCCAACATCAATGCCAATACTAACATAACCACCACTAATTGTCCAACAATGTCATCTTCATCGATCTATTTTCGGGTGTGAGATATCCTTCATTGTAGTTATATGTTGATTCTTTTAATTATATGATAGCCACCGACCTTGGATTGATGTCCTTATAGATTCGCAGGTCCTTATGAAAAGCTGATAGCTATAAGCATGTCAGTGTTTCTTTCTAGCTTCAACATTTGATTGATGAATAGATTGCTTTAGGAATGTTTTCCTGTGATCTTTCAAACTTCATTATAGTGATCAAATATATATGAGATTGGTGAGTGCCACATGTACTAGGTCACCACGAGATTTGAACTTTGTAAGAAGAGTAGAGTAGCAGTGTAACAAGGACACATCTTTGAATAAGATATGTATACTATCAAAAGGATAAAAATATCTATTCTTAAGACTTTTGACAAGTTTAGAATTCTTTACAGAGATCAACTGTATGCTTAGAAGGGAAACTTAATGAATTTGGATTGATGCTTCTTTTTGGAGTTTCCCTTTACAAATATTTTTGCACAATCTTAGATCTTAAATGGAGACTTAAAGATAATTATATTTACCTCAGAATCTTGGATCTGTGGTTGTTATGCAACGGTGCGAATAATCCAGACATATTTTCTTCAAAATCGTGGCTTGCAACTTAACTTATTTTGATTCCAAATTTTGGCTCTTGATCTTGATTGAAATTTAGTGTTACTTTTGTGGTGGATAACCTATATTCTTCATGAATGAGAGGAATTACAACCCAGAAAATTAATCCTAATATCTTCTTCTGGAGATGATGAAGGAGTGATTTTCCAAAGAATGCTTCGAGTGTAGAAACTAGGGTTTTTTAGATCGTCTTTTATTGGCTTCCTTCAAGATCATGATGTATTCTTTGTCCTTGAAATTCCTTGGAGATGATAGAATCTTCTTGATGATTTGATGCCTTTGATAATATTCTAGAACTTTGGTCCTTGAATTTCCTTTAATGATTTTCCCTTACTTGAATTGTCACCTTAGCTTTGAATCCATGTTGAGAAATCTAGGGCAGTAGTATAAGGATGATTTTTCTTATTATGATAAATTCTTGTGAATACTTTTTAATTTTCTTGATTAGGTTCTTCTTTAGCTTGATTAATATTATGTTTTTCTTCTTCAACCAACTACCAAAACATAAAGAATAATGAGACAAAGGACACAAGATATAGGAGATCAACCAGGGCCAAAACCTCTCCAATATTGAAAGGAAAACCGACATAATTCTTCTTCTTATAGAATCTTAAATTTACGAATTCTATGACTTAAACTCTTGATCAAGGACCTCTCCAAGACCAAGTCATAATTCTTCCTTGAATGAAAATTGTTACTTCTAATTCGATGATGGTGAAACTGACTGCTATACCATAGATTTCAGCTTCTTTTCAAGTTTTAGTCTCTTACTATAGGCTTGTAATTTTTGACCTGCTTGTAATCACTGAAATTCCACACATGTGAGCTGATTGGGGCAGATTGGTGAGGCTCCTTTCTTTCACTTGACATGAACACTTCTTCTTGAGACTACAACTAGCAAGAATACTCTTTTTGTGACCATTATCTTGTCTTCTTCAATGGTTGTTGAAACCTTACTACAAAAACCCTAGATGTAGTCACATGTGTGAGTGGAGGAACCAAAAAGCAAGGCTAGAAGACTTTGATATTATTCTCTTTCTCTTCCTTGCTTCAAGAGACTTTCTTCCTTCTTTACTCACACTTCTTTCGTTGTTGTGGATGCTTGATTGATGCTTCTTCAAGTGAGGTCGAGTCCTCCTTTATATAATCTTTCTTCCCATGCTTGTAGGCTAACGTGACATAGCACCTAGGCCGACATGTCACTTAGATGGACTAATTTTATTCTTTTGAGGGCCGACTTATTGTATCACTTGAGACGAGGTTTTGGAGGGTCTTTTGACTCTAACATTGACTCGAAAAAATTCTTTTTACAATATGTAACATGCCAAAATGGGTCATTCATACAAGACAATGACTCAATGACTCTATGACAAATATAGAAGCACTCAATCGGTGCTTTGAATTTTAAAATAAATTATCTTGAGCATGAAACCCATGCCTCAAGACTTACAGTAATAAATTTATTTTTCTTTTCATTAAATACATAAAATCATGATTACAATTGACATTATGAAGATCGAACCTAGTTACATATTTCAACACGAGGTTCTTCTAGCCCATTCAACCTCCAAGTTAAGCTACAACACCTTCTTGAAATTTCGTATGTGAAGTAACCCAGAAACCCTGGGCTTCTTGCATATGTGACATGTAGATGATAAAAGTCAGGCTTCTGATTCTTTAAGGACTTACTTTCTTCCTTTGCTAGGATTTTCTAGCCTCTTAAGAACTTCAAACTAACTTTCCAAGTCGTAGAACAATTCCAAGATGTGAAATGCTTGATTTTTTGTCTAATGAGATTGAGTTTTTCCATCCTTTTATAGCCTTTCAAAGAGGCTCAAAGAGCCTTCTCTAGGCTGACATCTTCCTAGTTTTCCGACTTGGTTTAGGGAACCCTTATAGAAATTTCCAAATACAAAAATAATATTTCTTGTTTGATACAAGTTACCATAAGGGTCTTTTACAATGTAGCAATGACCTTTGACTCATGAAAAACCATATAAGCATACAATGGATGCTTTGACCTTTTGACCAGTGACTCAAGCATAAAACCCATGCTTCATAAATAATTTTTCTTTTACATATATCTTTCTTCTTTTGATTAATGTAGAATAATTACATCATTGCATGAGTCAAATGACAATTATGAAGATCGAATCTAGTTACATTTTCGAACACTCCCTCTTAACTTTGGAGGTATTCATAAATGACCAACTAGTACAAGGACAATGCTCTCTTTGACAAATTCTCATTATAAGAGTGATAATTGATAATCCATCTTGTAAGCTGTTATTGCCTAAATCAACCTCAGGCTGAGAAAGGCAGGATCTAGGGTAACATCAAACCACGCTTAACCTGGTAGCTAGCCCTACTAGTTCGGGAGAGGGCTCTCTCCTTGTCAATCTCAAGAAAATATGATCAATGAGGTTTGATATGACTGATGTAAAGACTAATTTTAGGCTAGGTATATGCTCAGAGGAGTTTGATTGAATTTAATGTTTGTTTGCTAGCTCAAATGTGAAATGCAGATTTGGGTCCGGGGAATGGACACAGTCTTGAGGAGGTTTCTATGGGGCAAGGTAGGAAAATGGTTTAGTACTTTGAAATTGAATGAGATGGAGAGTCTTAAGACTAGTGAGGAGTTGGAGAGGGCATGAAAGTCTCAGGGATCCTCTTAAAATAGTTGAAAACATGAATAACTAAACAAAGCCTAGGTAGAGCATTGTAACATCAACGAATTCTACCTTTATCCTTGATTCATTTATTTAAGCTGAACAGAAAGAGATGATGGCATACATAGCGGCGACTCCACTGGGGAAGAAAAGTTTGTTTGTTTGTTATTGTTGTTTGCTTTATAAACTATAGACGAAGCCTAAAGTTAGCCAGGTAGCCTTCGAACTGCTCTTGCTCTGCAAGTGCATAATAGATGAACGTTGCTTCAGTCAATCTCCGGTTTAGTTTATGAACTGAACATCTAGTTTCCTCAGAAAATTTAATCAAGTTCAGATCTAATTGTTGATGGTGGACAACGATTATACACCAGAAGGGTGAAATCATTCACCTGGCGACTCTAAATCAGTTTTGAGTTCAGATCCAAGGATTCCACTGGAGGATGAACCTGACCAGAAGAAATATGAAAGGAAAATATGGAAAGATCAGGTATTCAAGTTGGAATTTCATCCAAGACATTTTTTTCTTTGTTCTAAATTATTTCTTCTCTTTTCCCGAGAATGTCAAGAAGGCTTTGCAAAGTATATTGTATTTGAGGAAAGATCCTCATCTTGCATTTGATTCCTGCCCTTTGAAGATTGTGAAGCTTGATCAAGACCCTTTTTCTAAAGCTTGTGATGACTGTCTTCAAACTGATGAGCCTCAAGAGACAAAGATTGATTCTACACCTTCTGTACATACCCCTATACCTTGTAAAATTCTAGATCGATACAAGCCTCTGATTTTACCTCCTATATTCCATGCTTTCCCTAAAAATCATGATCTATATCTACTAATATTTGATCGTGAATGTGAAAAAATCACTGCTGAGAGACATGTACTGAATTTTGAGTCTTTTCTTGACCTTTTTGAAGTTGATGAAGAAGATGTCAATATTAGGATTTTTTCTCTTTGCTAGGCAAGGCCAAGAGTTGGTTCAAAACCCTGCCTGATGCGAGCATCTCGGATTTACAGCAGTTCGTCAAAGTTTTACTTGACAGTTGGGTGGTCAGACAGAAACCTTTCTTGAATATAGAAGAGTATAATTAGCTGAAAAGACAGCCAGGGCAGATAGTACAACACTTTTCTGCCAGATTTAACAAAGTATATTTTTTGATGCTGGTTAATATAAGGCCTCGTCCTGGCTCTGCTCTCTTGCACTACCCGGAAGCCTTTGATTCAGAAATGGAGTTTCGGCTGAGAGAAAGGAATCTTGCAACACTTGAAGAGATGCAAAACAGTGCAGTAGATGTAGAGGCTAATCTACTGATCATAAGGGCAAAGCTGAAGGAAGAAGAGATGAAGAACATAAATCTAGAGGAATCGACATTTTAGAGGTAAAGCTCGACATTTTGGTAAGTGCAGTGGAAGAGATGATACAAAGGATCACCACAAGGAATGAGTATAGTGTTCAAGACCATGGCTCGCTGATTGAAGAAGAACAAGTGGTCGATCCAAAACATTTCCTTTCTTATCCCAGTTGTCATAGATCTGATAATGATTGTTTTATAGATCATCTTGGAGAAGAGAGATCTGTTGATATGATATGTATGCTTGATGATATCTTTTATACTGATGATTTGCCTTAGTTTGATCAATACGATGATGATTATGTTCTCCAAACCGAAGCTAGTCTTGCAGACACATCAACAGTTGGTTTGTGGGAGGAGGAAGTTCACTTTCAGCAGCTCAAATACAGTGATCAGCCGTTTCATATCAGCTATGGAAATGAGGAGGAAAGTGCAGCAAATTTTGAAGTAAGTGAAGGATCTTTGCCTTTTTGTTTTGCTTCGTTTCAGTTCATTAGAGACCACTTTCATGCAATCAGAAATCAACTGACGACAAGTCTTGATCTGGACCATCTTGAGAGAAATGAAAACCTTGTTAGAGACTTTTCATATCCAGATTTGCAGCCTCTGAATGCCATTGATTGTCAAGTTTCAAATGAAGACTTGGAAGCTGGCACATATGATAAAATGATACAAGATGATTCCGTACCTTTCTGTTTTGAATCATTTTAGTTTTGAAGGAAAATTTGCATAGTATATCTTCAAATGAGAAACTTGTAGAAAATCATGCAATCTCATTAGAACCAATAGAAAATGGGTTGCAGCAGTCTTTTCAATTTTTTCATGATCCAATAGCTGATGTGTTGGATGATGTCTGCAGTCAATGTCCTTCTCCTATCTGTAAGCTTGACAAAAGTATTGATGCAAACTTGATCCGATAGCCGGTTTCTTTTTCATTTTTAGCAGGAGTCTCATCACAAAGCTCAGATCAAAGTTTGCATTCATGGTATGAGGAGAAGAGAATTAATCCATTCGATGAGCTAAGTCCCAGTGTGCATGAATTTCAAGATCCTTATGCAGTGTTTTTGGAGGCGGATAGAGAATCCATAGTATTCAACGGATCTGTTTACAAGTTTTCATGGGAGTTTCCTTTCAGTAGTTCTCTCTTGTTTTTCATAAGCAAGCACTTGCGGAGAATTCAAACAGCAGCCGAAATGCTTACTTAGTTGCATTGGTTGTTTCATTTAACTTGATCAGGTGATGAATGGAATAGTTTGATTAGGCTTTATTGAATAAGCTCCATTTTGAGCATATTTTCTAGTTTTTCAGTTGTGTTTTAGTATTGAGTCAATTTCAATTCAGTTTGTGTCGTCAAGTAGTCAGTTTTTAGTCTTGTAATTGAGTCAGTTTTGAGTCAAGATATTGGTTTTGATTTGCTGAAGTTATTGACTCCATAGCCCAATGGAAGGGGCACTGTCTGCTTTCCAAAGATCTGTAGTTCTTGGCACCCCCAAGGAGCTACCATCCCTATTGGAACCAATGTTAGTGTCGGTATCTTCATCCCTCCATCAGTGATCAAAATTCTCTTGTTGCATTGCATTTTAGGTGTCTCATCCGATCAGCTGCATTCCATTAGGATCATGGATCATCTGATGGTAGTGGCATATTATAAATTTTCCCTCATGGTCTTTACCTGCTGGCCCATTTTCATACATTCAAGTCATTTACAGTCATTTTTTGTCTTTACATTTGCAAAAGTCATTTTTAGGGTTTTAGGTCTCATTAGGTCTAGGGTTTTGTCAATAAAGTCTTGTAAAAGCTCAATAATGGTCAGTAGGCACATGAGGAGGTCAAATAAGGTCTCAACATCAAAAATTTCAATAATCACATGCTCAATGATTGATTTTTCCTCAAAACCCTGTTTTGAGGAAAAACAGAGTTTTATTGTTTTATGTATAAAAATTTCATGTAATTTCATTTTTCCTATATGTAATAAGTCTAAGATGCAGCCTTGGTCACCTTACCAAGCTCCTGCACTCCAGATCTTGCAAAAGAGTCATAAATTCAAAGCATTAGTCCATCAAAAGGAAAAAAGCAAATCAAACTGCCAAAACAGAGTTTTAAAGATAAAGTGAAAAGGCAAACATTAGAAAAGTGGGTTTATTTTAAGTGAAAAATTAAAGTGATGGGTATATAAAGTATTTTTCATGTTGAAGACATCATTTGTGCCCAAAGAGTGAAAGAGAACTAAGCCAAATCGCGTTTGAGGTCGAAGGAGCAAATTTGCAGCAAAAACTGTGAAAGTTCTTGGCGTGGCACACTTGGGTTGAGGCACGGTGCACCTGGTCGACGCGGCGCACAGAGGCTCAGAAAACACATTAAAACTTCAACTGGTGCGGCACACCAGTGTGGCACGGTGCACCTGTTAGTGGGCACGGCGCACCTGTCTTTCAAGCCTGAAATTCATCCAAACGACCTCATCACCTTTGCCAAGCTCCAAATCTTCCAAAATTCGTCCTTTCAAGTAAGAGGAAACTCTCATATTGCCATTGCAAGGGATTTTCTTCTCTTTCATAGTGTGTAAATTGGTGAAAATTGAAACCCTAGTTTGCTACACAGTGTATTGAAAAACTGTCCAGGGTTTGCAAAATTGTCATTTTTGCTATCTTATTCCCCTGTATTATTTTCACATCCTCTTCACTACATTTCCCTCATTTCATTTTCCCTCCCCTTTCTCATTCACATTCATCTATTCCCCTATCCCCAAAACTAAAAACCCTAATACCTAATCCCACTACTCCCAAACCCTAATTAGCATCTCTAAACCCTATCACTTCCCAAAAACCCTACAACCAGCATCACAATCCCTCATTCACTGTCCCCCATCATCAATCCCTTTCATTGAATAGAAAACACCTATTGTTGATATAAAATCTCTTCATATTAATCATTGAACATCAAACAATGTCAAACATGGAGACAGATTCACCTTATGACAAGGATGAAGAAATAATAACTGATTCCTCCCAAGAAATTCATGCACCAAGGAAACCTCACAAGGGAGGAAAACACATCCGGGAGGAGCCCACTACACTTACTAAGCTATTGGCTTGCCCTCTTGCTGTAGCATGTTTCAAACATCAGTCTTGCTACCAGTTTTGTGAGATGGTGGAAAGAGTCAAATACCATCATGAGCTTGCTAGATTATTTGTGCTCCATCTTCACAATGGCCTGGTCAATTTGGCAGATGTGACATTCACTTTGACAACTAAAACTATAGCTGAAGCAATAGGTATTCCAAATGTGGGTGAACAGTGGAGCAAGGGACAGCTGGTGGAAAAAGAGCATTATGAGCCTTATATCAAGGCTGGCTATCAGAGGCAAATTTGTAGCTCCACTCATGAAGCTCATTATCAAATACTTTAGTTGCGAAGGCAGATTTTCTTTCTTATACACTTATCATGTTAGACTATTGATGCATTTTACTAGAATGAGGATGACGAACCTCCCCTATTTCATATGCAGGAATATTGAGAAAATGACCACATTGGTGCAAAGGAAACCTCCTCATCAGCAGTACAACAACATCTATCATTTTGCATTGATCAAGGTTGTAGTTTTGCATCAGCTGAGTTTACTGAATGTTTCATGCACTGATTTCATTTCACATGAGGTCTTCACAAGCCCTGAAGTGACCCCATCAGTTTTTCACAAGGTAAGAGGGCCTTCACATCAGCAAGAGGTGCATGAGCCTCAAACCACCAGTGTGCCAGTGTTTGTCACTTACCAAAAGGGCACAAGAAGATTATTTGAAGCAGCCAAACGAGTGCTATCTCCACCTGGGGTGGAAGGGGTCTCGTTTCCTTCAACATCAAAGCAGGTATAGGACAAAGGTAAGCAACCATTGCATGATGAGGGGTATTCAGAAGGTCAAGAGAGGGAGTTCATTCTCATTCAGGATGATGACTCTAATTTGGGCTCCCAAATCTCAAAGCTCAAGGAAATAATCAAGGAACAAGAAGCTGACATTCATGACTTGTCTCTCAACCTAGAAAGAGCCAAGTGAGTAATAAAATACCTTGAGTAAAGGAACAAGTAGTTGGAGGACCATCAGACTATCATGGAGCTGCAAAACATAAGGGAAAATCAGCAAGCAACCAAGAGGAGAAAAATCAAGTTGACACCGCTAGAGAAAGAGATTGAAGCTGATCGTGAATCTTGGCTTGAGAGTGCAAACATGCACTTGGAGAAGATGCTGGAGAAGGCCAAAAAAGAGAAAAAGATGTTGAGGCACATGGCCTATCACTATTTGATAAGAAACAAAGTTTGCAAAGCTAGGATAAGGACCTTGAAGGCCAAGTTGAGGAAAACTTTAAGGAGGAAGAAAGAGCAAGACAAGCTCAAGATTTTGGTTGAGGTTTCCTTAGCCCAACATAGCACTTGATGCAGGTCACTCAGCCCAAATTTCAAGAAATTTGGCACAATTTTTGTCAATTTTGAAATTTTGAATTAAAACACAGATTTTTCCGCCTGGTGTGTAGCGCCACCCAACACTCGCTTTTGCTAGGGACCTCCTCTGGAGGAAAAATCTACATTTTTGGATTCCTCATGCAAATTTATGAATACCTAGAAATTAATATAAAGTTTTGCCAAGTTTTGAGCTTCCAAAAGGGTCAAAAACACCTCAAAAATGCCCTTTCTACCCCTTTTTGGCCACACAGGAAGCAATGTTGGGAGAACTCACTTTTTGAGGGGCAAATGGACACCAAATTCAAAAATTCCACCTGTTATGGAAAGTAGACAGATAGAACTTTACAAAAGGCCCACTTGGAGAAAATTTGGTGCACGGGAAGGCCTCCAAAATGAACTAAAAAAAGGCGCTACGCACAGGGAAAGTGGCGCGACGCACAGGATGGAAAATTGTTATTTTTGCCAAAAAACTCTGTTTTTCGCCTAGTTTTTTTCTCAGTTTGACTTTTTTCATTCTCATGGTCAAAATCATGATGTAATTTGATGTAAAAATGTTAAAATTCACTCATGGAGGTAGATACGTCATGAATAGGTAGTTTTGAACTGAATGAATCAGTTTCCTAGGTTTTAGAGGCAAGCTGTTCCATTGCCTACTTTTCAGTTCTTAGTTCAGATCTTGTTGAAACAGCTCCTAAAATCATGAATTCTACCCCTAAAGCCTAGCATGAGTTGTTTTTTGCCTATATCTAGTACTTTTTTCAGTCATTTGTAAAGGTTGGACTCTTGTGAATGCTTTGAGCATTATTGTATATTCATCTCTGTAGTTTGGCAAAGGAATAGACCAGGGTTTGCAACATTTTGTGGGATTCTTGTGGCAATTTGATTTGGTATTGTTTTTACTTCTGTAATTCAAGTTTACATGTGTTTATGTATGCCATCATCTCTTTCTATTCAGCTTAACTAAATGAATCAAGGATAAAGGTAGAATTCATTGATGTTGCAGTGCTCTACCTAGGGTTTATTTAGTTATTCATGTTTTCAACTATTTGAAGAGGATCCCTGAGACTTTCATGCCCTCTCCAACTCCTCACTAGTCTTAAGACTCTCCATCTCATTCATTTTTGAAGTACTAAACCATTTTCCTACCTCGCTCCACAAAAACCTCTGCAAGACTGTGTCCATTCCACGGACCCAAATCTGCCTTTCACATTTGAGCCAGCAAACCAACATTAAATTCAATCAAACTCCTATGAGCATATACCTAGCCTAAAATTAGTCTTTACATCAGTCATCTCAAACCTCATTGATCATATTTTCCTGAGATTGACAAGGAGAGAGCCCTCTCCCGACCTGGTAGGGCTAGCTACTAGGTTAAGCGTGGTTTGATGTTACCCTAGATCTTCCTAGTTTTCCGACTTGGTTTAGGGAACCCTTATAGACATTTCTAAATACAAAAATAATATTTCTTGTTTGATACAAGTTACCATAAGGGTCTTTTACAATGTAGCAATGACCTTTGACTCATGAAAAACCATATAAGCATATAATGGATGCTTTGACCTTTTGACCAGTGACTCAAGCATAAAACCCATGCTTCATAAATAAATTTTCTTTTACATATATCTTTCTTCTTTTGATTAATTTAGAGTAATTACATCATTGCATGAGTCAAATGAAAATTATGAAGATCGAATCTAGTTACATTTTCGAACACTCCCTCTTAACTTTGGAGGTATTCATAAATGACCAACTAGTACAAGGACAATGCTCTCTTTGAAAAATTCTCATTAGAAGAGTGATAATTGTTAATCCATCTTGTAAGCATCAACATTATTATCAACCAACATTGTCTCTGAGGCCTAACTAGAGAATCTCTACTTTATTCTATAGCATTATGCTGGGAGGTTTTACGTGTGATACCACATTACCTCTACAAGGCACATACCCCATCTGGATGTCCACAAGGTATGTCCTTTTAGGACTATTCTTATCTTGGATTCCTGGTCTTGAATCCTCAAAGAATATAGGTCCTCTTATCTTGGATACCTGTCATATCCTCAAACAATGTTGCTCCATGAGTCTTCTTCCTATCTTGGATTCCCAATCCTCAAGTAGCACCAGTCTTAGATGCTTATCCAATCCTCTAAACACCATTCTTTCCATATGGCCATCACTAAGACTTACAACAATTAGTCTTCGTCTATTGCATGACACATAGGGATAAGTACTATCCACCATCACTCCCTCTCAATCCTATTCAAGGAGACTCCTTTTACTCCCTCTCAAATCTAGAGGAGATTCCAGACTTCCACAAGTTATCTTTATTTATCTTTCATTTAACTACCAATTCCTCAAACCTTGCATGGCTCCCTCTTGCCTTCACATCTCATTATATCGAGCATGCTTCCTTTCCTAGTATCACATGTCACAAATCCATCTTCTCATGATAGGTTCCAGGTAATCCATCTTGCACATCACTTTAATCTTGTCTTCATTCACAAAGGCATTATGTTGAGCCTTTTTAGACTTCAAGTTGATCATAGTTTCCTCATGAAAGTGACCTTCCTTCTCGTGGTACGAACTTTGACATTCAGGTTACCTTCTCGCACTGCTACCTTCCAATCCTAAGATGAACACATCTTGATATTTATGGTTTCTAGGTATCAAAGATTGAGCTAATTTCAATATTCTTCAAGTATTCCATCAACACAATTGAACTTGCCTCAACTATAATCATGAATACTTGCAACATTCCTCCAAGTAGCCAAAAAGCATGATAACTAGATAACCAATAATGGACATTAACAACAAATTTACCTCATCATGACGACCTTCTACCCAAAGCATCAACATCTTCATCTCCACACGAGTTTTCCTTTAGGCATTAGAGTGCCCAAGGATCCGAATTGATTACCAAGTTACCATTTTCTTCCTGAGATCATGTTAGATGTTGAACACATAGATTATAGCGTGAAAGACTCAATATTCCATTCTTTCTAGAGTAAGTCAACTTCATTTTTCTAGGCATCATAAAATTTTATTGCAGGATTTATGTAACTCCTACCCAAAATTTATTTCAAATATACATTCCTATGCTTTCATAGAATCATATAGATATTAAACCTTAAATTAATTAACATCACATTTTAAAGATAAATGGATCTCTTTCCTTATGAGACCGCAACATGATCAATTGCAATCCATCATCCTTCAAGAGAATTGTCACAATGCTTCTTCCTAGAACCTCCAAAGTGATGGTTCTTATAGGATCTTGAAGATCCATCTTAGAACAATGACTTCCTCTAACATAATGTTAGACAATGAGAGGATGAACCTTATGCAAGTTGATCTCAAAATTTAAAGGACTAGATGATTTCATAAAGCAATCTAATCCAGTAGACTCTAAATATGATATTGTCACATGATGCCATACTAAATAAACAAAAAATGATGCATGCTTACTCCTTTAATGAACTTGATATAATCAATACTTATAGGGTCCTTACATTTCTCTCCTTGCATCATGCTCACCAAAGCACAAAGCCTCCTTTTGCTTCTGATTATGTACCTGCATTATTCATTGACAAGTACCACCAAGAAAAATATACAAGTACAATAGGATGGAGAAAAACTTTGTTAATATAGATATTCCATGGTCCCTTAGAAGATGAATTCCTAGAGTTTTCAAGTACAAACCCTAACCAACTCTAGGGACATGATATCATACCCTAGACTTTATTCAATTCCATCTCTGCTAGGAACTACCATACACCCTAGACTATGTATAAACCTTAGAAATCAAGGGTTAGGGTTCTACGAGGGAAAAATCAGAATAGGGTTAGGGTTTCTATACCATCTAGGGATTTCAATCCCTATATACCAATATTATTCAACAAGATAAAGACTAGAAGCCCCAGAATCAAAACATGTTACAAAACCCTAAAACAATTCATGTTATACCCTTTATGCATAAAAATAATTACGTACATTAGTCCTTCATGATCAGAAGCTACTACAAGGAATTCTTCATAGTCCAAGGTATAGATACTCCTACTATCGACACAAGTTCAACTTTCAAGATTCTCTTCTCAAGGTGACTAACCGTAGCTTGTTTTGAATATGAATTTAGATGCTGCTACAATGTTTCAAGCTATTAGCTTTAGAAATTGGTTCTTCTGAAATCAACAGGTATGGAACCTATTTCTTGAGACATTTGAAACCCTCTTAGAGATGTCATACTCTTTATGACTTCTTTTGGCCTTTGTTAACTTCTGAATTAGATCCAATACCAACCTCGACCCTTTGAATAGGGCTTAACATAGTCACTAGAGACAATGTCTTGTCACAATGACTACTTCCAATATGAACTTATGGAATAGGCATATTTGACATATCGTCCCTCAAACTAAGCCTTCACATTATTCACTGTATAAGCCTTCACATTATTCAAACTAAGATATTTTCTCCCTCCATCTATTTCACCTGTTAAATTCATCACAAATGACAAACTTTTGGATGAAGAGAGTAGCATGCAAATTTCTAGTTCACTAGGTTTTGGACAACTTATCCATTGATCGACTTGTTTTACCTTCTTGTTTTCCTAGGTATACATCCAACAAAGGAGAGATGGAATGGATTTTCTTATCAATTTAAGGTATATAAGGGTTCCACTTTATGTGTTTTTCTTAGAACTAACTATATTCCACTTCTCCTTTGGTTTTCTTATCAATGTATCTATGTTAAATGTGGACAAGTGAAAAATCAATATCCCTTATTTTACATGGCTTTTCAAGGTTTTGCAAGTGGTGACATGGACATAGATGCTAAGGCAATCAAGATATTATTGGAGGATGGTTAGTAGATTGCATGTGCACAATATTTTGCAAAAAATATGGGCTTGTGGGTTGTCTAATGTGGGTTACAATAATTATTTTTCTTAGTGAATGAAAGAAATTGACATAGTACATGAAGTAGGGAATGATTCTTAAAGGGAAAATGTTGTATTGTAAGTAGCATGTGGATTATTTTCATCTAGTTCACGAGGTTTTTGACATCTTACCCATCGAATAGCTTGTCTTACTTGCTTGTCATTTGTTTTTTATGTATATAATGCTCCCAGTGTTTCCTTTTTATTGATTCATGCATGTTCTCACAATCCCATAGGTGTATATTTAATAAAGGAGTAATGGAAGGAAATTTGATATCAATTTAAGGTATAGATGGTTGCCACTTTATGTGTGTTTCTTATAATTGAATATATTCCACTTCTCCTTTGGCCTCATTATTAATGTGTATGTTTTAAATGTGGAGAGATGAAAAATCACTATCCATTATTTGAAATGGCTTATCAAGGTTTTGCAAGTGGTGACATAGATGTAGATGCGAAGGAAATCATGATATTTTTGGAGGATGCTTACCAGATTGCATGTGCACAATCTTTTGCAAAAAATATGGGCTTGTGTGGATAGAGGGTAGGTTGTCTAAGGTGGGTTACAACAATTTTTTTCCTTTGTGAATGAAAGATAATGATATGGTACATGAATTAGGGAATGATTTTTTAAGGGAAAATATTGTATGGTAGGTAGTATGTGTATTATTTTCATATTGAATTTGAATTTTCATCTAGTTCACTAGGTTTTGGACATCGTACCCATCAATTGCCTTGTCTTCCATTCTTGTCATTTTTTCTTTGTGTGTAGAATGCTTCCAATGGTTCACTTTTATTGCTTCATGCATGTGCTCACAATCCCACAGGTGTAGATCCAACAGTGGAGCAATGAAAGGAAATTTCTTATCAATTTAAGGTATAAATGGGTGCCACTTTATGTGGTTTTCTTAGAACTGACTATATTCCACTTCTCCTTTGGATTTATTATCAATATGTTTGTGTTAAATGTGGACAAGTGAAAAATCACTATCCCTTCGGATTATAAAGGTTTTTCAAGTGGTGACATGGATAGAGATGCTAAGGCAATCAAGACATTCTTCGAGTATGGTCACCAAATTGCATGTGCACAATATTTTCCAGAAATAAAGGGATTTTATGGATAGAGGTTAAGTTCTCAAAGGAGGGTTACAATAATTTATTTATTTTGTGAATGAAAGAAATTGATATAGTACATGAAGTAGGGAATTCTTTTTGAAGGGAAAATATTATATGGTATGTAGTATGTGGATTATTTTCATCTTGAATTTGGATTGTTAATAAAAGGAAAAAATGAACATTTGGGATCCACCAGTTGTAAATATAGGCATTTGGAACCAAGTTTCTTTGTTTGATATTCAATTTTTCTCTTAGAAGGTTGTTCAAAATGAAAGGCTATGGCATCTTTTTATTCTCAGAAACAAGCAAGAAGTTGATATTTATCTTATTGTGATTTCTAAGCATTACTACTTCACCATTTCTCATTTGAGATTATCACCTTCTGAATGCAATTTTAATCACTTGTATATTTGTATCACTTGTTGTTTGGCCCTTTTTGAGCTAAGACAAAATAGTTTTTTTCTCATACATTTACCTTTATAATGATTTTAAACTATTTTTCTCATGTGTTCATATGTTTATATATTAACAGTGGGTGTTATTTTTATACTTCCTTTGATTTATTCATGATTAGTTGTTTGACATTGTTGTACTTGTAAGTCTACCACAATCCACATTTTCAAATTCAAGCTTGTTATGAATGTTGACTATATTTTGTTCTTCATGTGGAAAAATTTCTAGTTGTCACAAAGTTTGGATAGGAAACTTTTCCACTATTCCCATTGCTTTCTATCCTCCCTCCTTTTAAATCCCTCTTTAGTCCTTTTTATAGATACTTCATGGACACAGTTAGTGTAATAATGATACAATAAATTAAACTTTCTCCTTTCCCAATCAATAGAACTACTTTTTTTTTCCAAGGAAAACCTCATGGGGAAGCCCAAGGGATGCTTCCCTACATTCCTGTATAGCAACCCTAGTAAATCTGCTAGCATAGAACCATTTACTTGCTGGCAAAAAAACTAGCCAATGCTCAACAACATTTGTGACAAACAGTTGAGCTAACGACTTGGGCTCCAATAAAATAAATTATTTGCATTTGGTTTCTAAAACAATGTCACTCACCCAACTCAATTAGCTAGATCGAAATCTGAACAAGTGACCTTTGCGTGTAGCAGTGTGGTTGGATCTATGCTAGACAACAGTAATGGACATGCCAATCATCCCATGGATGGTAGATGAGGATCCTATTAGGTTCCTATACCAATAGGAGTCATAATTTTGAATGACTAATGTTAAACCTTGTAATATTTTACATACCTTTGCTTTCTGCAAATTTTTTCCATATTAAAAAAATAAATATTTTTAAAGAGGGTATGTCCTAAAAGAACAATCAAAGGACAAATAGAATGAAAAGGTCAAAAAATGAAAACATATGAACCCCAAAAGACAAAAAGAGACCATGAAAGTGTGCAAGTCAAAATGCCACTGCTATTTACTTTATGCATAATAATGATTGTGTGCAGCTTGTCACTCATGCCACAATCCATGGTAATCAAACCATTTAATCTTGATTATTTCATGTTTTAAATTTTATGTTTATAATTAGAGAATAAAATCTGACCAAACAGTATAATATTGGTAGATCATTAGATAGGTAGAGTGAATAAAAGGAGCTCATCAGTTTAATCTGAGCCCTTGGATGATATAAGGTTAGATTTAGATAGTTGCTATGTAAAGACAAGAAAATATTGATAAGGGTTCGCTAGCCTAAATGCACTAGAATAAAGTGAAGAAAAATGGTAGGATGAGTAAGTGGGTAAGTAGTAGAAAGGTTGCAGAAATATCATGTGATTATGCAAAAACACTTATGTCATTATCTTAAATGCAATTTCCAGAAATGCATAAGTAGTGGACAAAGCATAAAAAATGGTTCACAATATGGTTTATTTAACACCCCCATCATTCATTTTAACCCCTATAACACTCAATAATTTCCATTTCATAATAAAAATATTAAGACCTCTAGTTCTTTAAGTCAAAGAGGCTCAGAGCATTTCTTTAACTTCTAGTGGGACTGTACCCTCAGCTCGATGACTTAAGAAGGAAAGGTGTTAAATTCCCTTACATTTCATTCATCCCCCTCACAAAACCCCTTTTCCTAGAGGTTAAATTCTTTTTGCCTAGGAAAACCCCATGATAAACATATTTTATGCAAAAAACCCACCAAATTACATTTATCCTAAGTACTAAATGTATGGAAAGCATATAATATTTTCTATACCTAAGTGCGATATCCCTTCCACTCATTTCACCTCATATTAAATTTTTTAACTAAATATATATAATCCCCGAAAACCCATTAACCCATATATATTTAACTCCTTTATATAAAATAACCCCACCCCTTAGTTTAGTTATAAACTATATGACTACCCCATATCCCACAAAATATATTAAAGTCTCACCCTCAGTCTTTAATCATGTATTAAGATGGCCCCGATAAGATTAAGTGTTAATCTAATCCTATACCGTTGGGGATTAGACTCATGGGCCCCCCGAAAACTTTATGTATAAATCACCGTGCAACTCCATCGCCTGACCACCATTGATCGTCCTTTCCCCACATCTAATGGCCCACATCCATATCGGCCCGACATAATGACTGTCCTTTATCCGCCTGATAAGGTGGTTTTCCCCCTGACCCACGACGCTACGTGTCAAACAATGAACGGAATCGAGCGACCTCTTCCAAAAACCACTTCCCTCTCAAAAGCGATGTGATGCCCCCATTAAACCACCTTCCCATATAATGGAAAAATTGCCCACTCTTCATCAATTAATGAACCCACCAAAATCAACGATTTTCCTATATAAGCCCAATTACCCCTCTTTTTACTCTTTTTGCGCATTTGCCATTTGAGAGCTCAGAAAGCCATTGCGACCCTTACAAACTGAGAATTTGCTCATAGACCTCCGCCATTGCTCCACAGATGCTGCAAACAATCTAGCTCATTCATCAGTCTGTACCAGAACCATACGGACCTCTGCAACCTCCATCAACCACCATTTACAGTCAATTTCACCCAATTCCAGGTATTTAACCATGGAAAACCAACTCCATTGTCAAATTCCAAGTAAATTCACCCTCGTAACACTGTTAATTAAGTGAAAAACATCAAATTTACTTTGATTTTTACACTCTGAGCCATAACCAATATGTAAAATCGTCATTGCCCTAAAAACTCTGAATTACCCCCCACACTCAAATCCACAAGAACTGAGTATGGCTGCCCCAATTGCAATGGATGTAAGGCCCATCTCTACACCTCACTTAGACTTGGACCACCTTCCTTTAGCTGATAAAGATTTCCAAATAAAAGATACCACTGCCATAGAGCCCCTGCTCAAAGTACATTGCCAAAGTAGGGACAGATACCTTAACCATGCTGATGAAATTGGCCTGTGGGAGTCAAATTTTCCCAAGTACCAGTTCCCCCAAGTTCACATATTTCCAAAAATTGTCCATATGTGTTATGCATGCTACGTCCCCAGCCACAAAATCATAATGTCTCATGACCAGAAGGTCCTCTTCACCATCACAGCTGAGTCCATAAATGAAATGTTGCAGCTCCAACCAGGGCCAAACCTAACTCCCCTCTCAATTGGAGACCTGTTGGACCAGTATCCCAAGCTTAGTTCTGCAAAATTGGCCCAATTGTTCCAAACCTTCATCAGAGAAGAAAAACACATCCCTAAGGATTTCTCTCCATATGTAGCTGTTGTTTTTTCCCCATGGGGCAAAACATTGTAACCATGATATCCTGTGTTTTGAGGTACACCACTAATGAATACATTGATGAGTTAATCCCTGCCTTCATGTCCAACGGCCTCCTGCTACCATTTACGACTATGCCCAATTTATAGCTGATAGGATGCATGAACAATTCCTTAGAATGAGAAATGAAAGAGTTTTCAAGTATTCCTTAGCCTTATACCATATGTTCTTGTATTATCAACCTGATAAGTTCCCATTCACCCTTTAGAAGCTTGACACCAAGGGCTAGCCCAGATCTGTAATCTTTTGGACCCCACTTTTTCATGAGTCTGGATCACCATATACTTACTCGGACTTTATAGATTCTTTTGTACATCCCATCATGATCATGCTCAATAGGAATCCTCCACCTAGGATAAGCCCAGAAATAAAGAGAGTCCTCCAGCTTTCCAAGCAGACCAAAGTGGGTGACTGGTACCTTTATCAGAACCACACAGAAATCAGAATATATGGTTGCATACTTGCACCATACAAATTGCCAAGATACCTCCCTATAAGGTTGTTTGCCTTAGAGTACTATAGACAAATCATCAATACAAATGAAGTAAACTTTGTCAATGCTAAGAAGAAGGAAAATTTCAAAATAAAAGACCAACTAGGCCCCTTCATATGCAATTCCAAAGAGGCAGGGAAAGAGGTAGACCTAACTCTGTAGAGAATGAAGTTCCAAAGGAGTTTTGTTTGGAGATATGACCCTTTGGAATTCATTACCAATAAGAGACGAAAGGTAAAACTAGGACCTTTCATTCACCATCCCATACCTAAAATAGAAGCCTATGCCAACCAAACAAAATGGGTGGAAGGTACCCTAGTGGACCAAGACAACACCAGGGTAGACATAGAGAATGCTCTCATTGATCTAGAAAGACAAATTGATGAGGGTTCTTTCCTGCAGGTATCAGAGCAATCAGACCAACTAGAGACAATCATGAGTACGCCTCTAGTTATGAAAACTCCTCAAAATGAGGAGAAGAACCTAAAGAGAAGTAGGGAGGAGGCCACTACATCAGCAAGAGAAACCTCATATGCTCAGCTAGAAACAAGCCAAGCAAAAAGGCATAAAATGAATCTTGTCTTTGAATAGGAGGATACAGAGGGCTTAGCTGAGGTCACAAACATAGAAGGAAACATAAGAAGGCCTACCACTCCATCTGAAGGCATGCAAGAGCCTTCCACATCACAAACTCAGATGTTGGAAAGGCAGCTTAGTGTGGAAATGTCCTCATTCAGCAGGCCTGCTGACAGAGACCAGGACATCAAGGAAAGATACAAGGAAATCAAAGCAAGAATGAAAAGGCTCAAGGCCCAAAAGTATGCTCAATATCTAAAGCTGACTCCTACCAATCAAACAAGGTTAATGTCAGCCTTTGACATTAAATAGGGGAAGTTGCAGATGTCGTTCATCAAACCTACAACTTAGCAGCCAAAGACAGCCTCTGATTTCAAAAAGGTAGACTTCGAAGTGTTGGCAAGGGATATTCATCCCATAGACCAGATTGAACTGCACAAACAGGCTGGAGAAATGATATACTCCACCCTGACAGGTAAATCCATAGTTGCTCACCAGCTACAAAACTCTCTAAACAACATTTCAGCACAATTTCAGTTAGAGAAGGCCTCCTCACAGGCCAAAGATACCAGGATCAAGTCCTTAGAGGACTTAGTGATTGAATTGGGACATGATCCCAAGGATATAAAAGCCACAAAACAACTTATTAAAAAGAAGAACGATGATATAGCTGCATTGAAGAAACAACTAAAAATACCTTAGCTACAACATCCACAAACATTGGAAGTCCTAGAAGCCTAGCAGGGGCATGAAGAACTCATGGACTTAGTCTTAAAGCTGAATGATCAACTAAAAGAGACAGAAAAGGAATTGGATGCTTTAATCCAATTAAAACAAGCAGATGTGGCCACTTCTTCAACAAATGTTATCCCTACAGTCTCCACAACAATGCCATCCACACTAGCAGCATCTTTGGCACCTACAGCTCCACTTGCAACAGCCTTGCTAGCAACAACAAAATCTACATCAGCAACAGGTGCATCAAGAGAGAAAGCAGCAGAACTGATTAAAGCCATGGAAGAGATGTCTATCCAGGCTACTAAAATGAACATGTTAAGAGAAAAGGTTGCTAGTTTGGAAACTGACTACAAACTTTCCCAACTTAAACAAAAGGAAGAAGCACAAAAGGCCCAAAGAATGAGTGAAAGGATTAAAATCCTAGAGAAAGACTTGACACTGGAGAAACCCCTAGGGAAAACCAAGGAAATGTTGTGGGCCAATATCATTGACTCCGTCAAGGATATTTGGCCCTCAATTCAAGCTATTTTTAAATAAACAGAGTTAGTAAAGATAGCTATAGAAACTATCTAGAAAGTGAAAGAGGAGTTGGGAGATAAGTCAAAGGATGCTAATAGACTCATCCACTTCCTCAACAACAAGAATATATACGAGCTCCATGAGCTAAATATAGAAGATAGGACTACGACCATTTTAGAAATAAGGAAGGTCCTTTCCAAAAGGAACCTTATGCTTAATTTAGAAGAAAAGTGCCACAATATGGCTAAATTCCATATTTTGAGGGAGAAAGGTCTACCCAGTCCTATGGTTATCAGTGACAAACTCATGACACAGTTGGACTATGATACCAGACTCAGACAGTTGGCAAAGGAACAAGCAAGCACTTCATCCATAAAAGCATTTCCAATGGGCAAAATTTTGTACAAAACATTTGAAAACTTGTTTTTCTTGGAGCATGAGATCAAACATTTATTCCTCACCAAGCCCAATTTTTCCAAATATACTGAAGTTGATGGAATCTACAGGAGAATGATGAATGTAAAGTTACCTGATGCAGAATGGTTAGAGACAATGATTGATTTACTGTGATAAATTTACAGCAAAAAGTTGTTGCGCAGTAAAAATAGAACAACCAGGTAAACATGTGAAAACAACACATCAGGGTCAAAGAGTATTAGGTGAAAGGTAAAAGTTGAAGAAGATTCCAACGTGAAAGATCACAACCACAAGTCAGCATAAAGGGCTACAAAGTCAACCATAAAAGCCAGCAGTACCAAATAAAAAGGGACAACATGAAATTGTTCATAAGCTATCTCTATCTTCTTGCAAAAAGATATTTGTATTTCCTAGAATAAATCTCAAGTTTGTTTTGAGATATTTTGTAATAATTTTTTGTATAAATACTTCATAATTCGAAGTATGTGGGGTGGATTCCAAAACATTTCTATAGACTTCTTGTTCTTAAGTCTGAAATTCTATTGTATCAATGACTGGATCAGCTAGCTGGATCAAGGAATAAAGATTAGATATTTCATTGGATTCTTGTGTAAGGAAAAGTTCAAATAAGTATTCTTTCACGTTCAATGTTATTTTTCTTTAAGTTTTTCCACAGCCTTACTTGTATCTCTAAAAATATGAATGCCATAACATGGAATGATATCTCAGAAATTGCTTAGCTGCACTCTATTTGACTGTTATGCATGCTGAATGTTTTCTTCACTAATCTAAGTTAAGGAATTCTTGACTTCTCCTTAGTTTAGGTAGTTCCTTGTGGTCTATAGAAAAGGATTCTTTATTGCCCTTTGTTCATGATTATCCTCTGTTCTTCATTTTAACCCCGGTTTGAGAATTTTTAAGTGCTCTCTCACCCTAGTTAGGATCATTTCACCCATTCGACCTAAATATTTGCACTTTACTTTGCTAGCCTACCCTGTGAACATTCCCTTTAATGAATTGATCCAGTTCTGCTATCCATTTGTTGACTTCATAGCCCAATGGATTAAATACCTTGCTCTATCCATTTTTTCCAAGAATTCCACCACCCAACCTTCAATTAAAAACCAAAACCCTAATGAACATTAAGAAATAGCCTAAAATCCCAGTAAAACAAAGCTAAATTATATAGAGAGAGCCCTCTCTGAGTCATAGGTTGGCTAGAGCCTATACTTAAAAAATTGGTTTGTGGTTACCTTGGTCTCTTCCTTCTTCTGATAACTTGTTGTGTCCCTATAATACTAGTGATTACCCCATTACTATTGTAGTTGTATCCCTTATTAATATCGTTGTGCCCCTATTGTCCTCATATTGTTATTACTGTGCCCCATAGAATCCCTCTATTTTTATTTTTGTGGCTTTATATTATTATTGTTAGATCGGCTGGGTTATATTGTGACTCCTTAGACTCCTATATATAGAAAGGAGGTTTTGTCATTTGAATCATCTAAGAATTGCTCATTTATCTAATGTAAAGGAGGTTTCCCCCTCGAAGAGGCTGAATTCTAAGGCATGGATTTCTCTTTTCTATCTTTTTGTGAGCTGGTTTCATAACATTTGGTATCAGAGCTTTGGATTCTAGGGTTTCGCTGCTCCAAACAGGTCATTGTGGAATTTTCACTATAAATTTTTTTCTACGATGTTTCAGAAGCTAAAAAAAAGACCCATTTGAGAAGATATCACGCTAAATCTCAGGTCTGAATTTCAGAGCTTTTCGCGCTATATTTACAGAGATATGATCTGAGGAAGTTGGTCTTCTTGTAGACTCCTGAATTACATTCTAAACAGGTGGCCTGTGGAAAATCGTCATAACTTTCTCTCTGAGCATCGGATTGAAATTTCATAAGAGGGTAAGAAAGAGGACAGACTGTAGTTTCTTGTATATCTTTTTCAGATCCAAAGGTCGAAACAGTGACTCATGGCACATCGTACAAGTTCGCTCTACTGAACTAGTCTATAATGAGGTAATCTTGGGAGATTGTGCATAACTCTTCCTTGGAGAATCCAACTTGGATCAGACTAGTGGCATTGGAAAGAGGACACAGAGGGATAATACAGGTCACAATTTCAGAACTGGATGATCCGAAATTGCAGAGATACATCTGATTCAATATCAAGCTTTTACAAAGTGAAAAAAGGTGTGTAGTTTTTTTTAAATTTTTGCATAAGCTTGGTTTGAAAAATTAGTTTGAATCGGTAATTGATGCCCGAGGAAAGAAAATGCAAACACCTAGTAAGCAACCTAAAAGCTCTAGCATGAATTATGAAGAAGAGGAAGAAATGCAACATGATATATCAAAATTACGAGACCAAGTGCAACAAGTGTCACTTGCACAAAAAGCAACAAAATCTAAGATGGATGGTTTAAGGAAAGATGTAGAAGCTAAGATGGATGGTTTAAAGAAAGGTGTAGAAGCTAAGATGGATTGCTTAAAGAAAGGTGTAGAAGCTAAGATGGATGGCATGGAAGCTAAGATGAATGGCATGGATGCTAAAATTGATGGCATGGATGATAAGATGGAAGAATTGAAGATAAATATGAATAAGTTGCTACAAGAAATGGTCACTAATGGTGAAGAGGTAGTAAAGGAAACTCATGATGAGAAAAAAAGAAATGTTAATCATGACTCCATAAACTCTAATGTTGGATCGAAGACCCACCATATTCCAAAAATCGATATGAGGAAGTTTGATGGCAAGGATCCTGCAACATGAATATTACAGATGGAGCAATTTTTCGATCTCAATAACGTGCAAAACACACAAAAGGTATGTATTGCAACTTTATATTTGGAACCAAATCAGTTTGTATGGTATCAATGGCTTTGGTCTCGTAAACAAATTATCACTTGGGCAATTTTTATGGAAGAATTGACAACACATTATGAGGATACAAAAAGCAACACTCTTTTTAGCCAATTGATAAGCCTCAAACAAAAGGGTTCAATAATGGAGCACATTGAGGAGTTCCAAAAATTGAACATAAGGGTAAAAAATATTCCAGAGGAGCATAGGATTGATGTGTTCATAGGGACTTTAAAGGATAATATCCAACATGATGTTCACCTTTGGGAACCTGATTCATTAGAGAAGGCATTCAGGTTAGCAAGAAAAATGGAAAGCAAAATTATGGCAACTAGGAAGCATACCACTCACAACTATAAAGATGGAAGTGCTGTTGCCCCTAGTCTTCCACAACCTATAAGGTTGACACCACAACAATTGGAAGAAAAAAGAGGAAAAGGGCTTTGTTATAGTTGTGATAGAAAATACACTAAAGGTCATAAGTGTGCTGAGAAGAAATTATTCTATATAGATTGTGAAGAGGAAGAAGAAAATGAGCAAAAAAGGTCAAAAGAAGAGGATATACTCCTGGAACAAAGCCTAGATAAAGAAGAAATGAATCCGACCATATCTTGTAATGCATTGGCGGGAATTCCCACTCCTCCAACCATCAAGATAGAAGGACAAATCAAGAAGAAAAAGGTAATAGTGTTGATTGATTCAGGAAGTACCCACAATTTTATTCATTGTAAGGTAGCAAAAGAATTGAATTGCTTCTTATATACAGCACCAGTGTGTCAAGTGATGATTGCAAATGGGGGAACAATAAATTGCTCTGGAAAGTGCCATAATATCAAGCTATCCATGGGAGAATATGTATTGACTAGCCCAATGCTTTCCATTCCAATGGGAGGTGCTGATGTTGTACTAGGAGTCCAATGGCTACAATCCTTGGGTACAATAGCTTTTAATTTTCAAGAACTTTTCGTGAAATTTTCTGTGGAAGGAAAGGAAGTTGAATTAAGGGGTATTGTAGGGAAACCGGGAAAGATAATCAGCTCTAACGGTATGACAAAGCTTCTAAAAAAGGAACAAAGAGGTGTAATTGCACAATTATGTTCACTAGATGTTTCCACATTGGAATCATCTATTTCTCTAGATCTCCAAAAAGTCTTGGACAATCATTCCAAGGTATTTGAGACTAACAAATGTCTCACACCTATTCATGATCATGATCATGCTATTCATCTGATTCCAGGAAGTGTTCCTCGAAACATCAGGCCATACAGATATCCCTATGCCCAAAAGAGTGAAATTGAACATATGGTTGCAAAAATGCTAGAGGCTGGTATAATTCAACCGAGTCAAAGTTCTTTCTCTGCTCCAGTAGTATTGGTGCACAAGAAGAATGGATCATGGCGCATGTGTCCGGATTATAGGGAGCTCAACAAGCTCACTATTAAAGATAAGTTTCCCATTCCTGTCATTGATGAATTACTGGATGAATTGCATGGATCAATTTACTTCACCAAGTTGGATCTTCGTTCAGGATATCATCAAATCAGAATGAAGACTGAAGACATTCCGAAAACAGCATTTAGAACTCATGAGGGTCATTATGAATTTTTGGTCATGCCTTTTGGCCTTACCAATGCACCTTCAACATTTCAAGGTTTGATGAATTCCATTTTCAAACCATTCCTTAGAAAATTTGTGTTAGTATTTTTTGATGATATACTAATCTACAGCAAGTCTTGGACGGATCATGTTGAACACGTTGACAGGGTGATACAAATATTGGAGGAGAAACAATTATATGCAAAAGGATCCAAATGTTTCTTTGGAGTACAAGAGGTGGAATATTTGGGTCATATTGTATCTCATGAAGGATTTAAGGTAGACCATAGCAAAATTAAAGCCATTAAGGAATGGAAAATCCCCACATCCATAAGGAATCTACGAGGATTTCTCAGGTTGACAGGGTATTATCGCAAGTTTGTTAAGAATTATGGGAGAATAGCAACACCTCTAACAACATTATTGAAGAAAGATGCATTTTCATGGATTCTAGAAGCAACAAAGGCCTTCGAGCATCTTAAAGGGGCAATGTGCCAAGCACCGGTCTTAGCTACACCACACTTCACAAAAACCTTTATTGTGGAATGTGATGCTTCAGGAAATGGAATTGGTGCTGTTTTAATGCAAGATGAAAGACCCATTGCTTTCGAAAGTCGTCCAATCAAGGGAAAGTTTTTACACAAAGCTATTTATGAGAAGGAAATGTTGGCAATACTCCATGCACTTAAGAAATGGCGACCCTACCTAATGGGAAGACACTTCAAGGTAAAAACGGATCATGATAGCCTTAAATAATTTTTAGAACAAAGATTATCCTCTAAAGAGCAACAAAAGTGGGTCACAAAGATGTTGGGTAATGACTTTGAAATCATCTACAAAAAGGGAAGCAAAATGTGGTGGCAGATGCACTCTCAAGAAAGGATGAGGATGTGGAAGCATTGTTGTGCGCCATTTCTATTATCCAACTAGATTGGATAAATGAAGCAAGGGAGGAATGGAAGAATGACGAAGAAGTGTGGGCACTTATTCGAAAGTTACAACAAGACTCCAGTACGTCTAATACATTTAGCTGGTAAAATGATTCGTTATGGTACAAAGATCGCTTATACCTCTGTAAGAATTCCCAGCTAAAACAAAATATTCTTATGGAATTGCACACTTCTCCCTTAGGAGGGCACTCAGGATTTTTAAAAACTTACCATAGGGTTAAGAAGGAATTTTTTTGGGAGGGCCTTAAATCAGATATTCAAAAGTTTGTGGCAGAATGTTTGGTTTGCCAACAAAATAAAGTTGAAACAATTAAGACACCGGGTCTATTACAACCTTTATCCATTCCAAGCCAACGTTGGGAGGAGGTTTCAATGGATTTTATCACAGGTTTGCCCAAGTCTGAGGGAAAGAGTGTCATCATGGTGGTAGTTGACAGACTTACCAAGTATGCACACTTTTGTGCATTATCACATCCATTTAAAGCCAGTACAGTTTCTGCTGCATTTATGGAAACAAATCAAAAGCTACATGTAAACCCAAAGATTATTGTAATTGAAATAGATCCCATTTTCACTGGAATCTTTTGGACAGAATTATTTTCTTGTCTTGGTACTCAATTAGCTCATAGCTCATCTTATCATCCTCAATCTGATGGGAAAACTGAGATAGTAAACAAATGTTTGGAAGGATATCTTCGTTGCTTTGTATCTGATAAAAAGACACAATGGGTCAAATGGTTGCCTCTGGCTGAATGGTGGTATAACACTTCCTTCCATACAGCAACAAAAATGACCCCATTTATGGCACTTTATGGATATCATCCACCGTCCATCACATCATATTTAAGAGAAAATTCTAAGGTTCAAGCAGTGGAACATCACATCGAACATCAACAACATGTCCTCCAACTCTTAAAGGATAACCTCGTGTTGGCACAAAATAGAATGAAACAAAAGGCAGATCAACATCGCAGCGAAAGAAGTTTTGATGTAGGTGATTGGGTATTCCTACGACTACAACCATATAAGAAAATGTCCCTCAAGTAAGCTAAGAAGGATAATAAATTATCACCAAAGTATTATGGTTCGTACAAGGTGTTGCAAAAGATTGGTACTATGGAATACAAATTGGAGCTTCCTGCAGCTTCTCGATTGCACCCAGTTTTCCATGTTTCATGTTTAAAGAAGGTTATAGGCGACAAGCTCCTAGTTCAAACAATATTGCCAGAACTTGACGAGGAAGGAAAAATTATATTGGAACCAGAAGCAGTCACAGAAACAAGAACTCGATAGTTACGAAATCGATCAATTTCGGAGTCTCTTATCAAGTGGAAGAGCTTATCCGCTGAAGATTCCACATGGGAGGATGAGAATTTTATACAGAAGCATCCAGAACTACTGAAGCATTGAGGACAACACTTTTTTGAAGGAGAGGGGCACATTGTGTCCCTATAATACTAGTGATTACCCCATTAATATTGTAGTTGTATCCCTTATTAATATTGTTGTGCCCCTATTGTCCCCATATTGTTATTACTGTGCCCCAGAGAATCCCTCTATCGTTATTTTTGTGGCTTTATATTATTATTGTTAGATCGGCTGGGTTATATTGTGACTCCTTAGACTCCTATATATAAAAAGGAGGTTTTGTCATTTGAATCATCTAAGAATTGCTCATTTATCTAATGTAAAGGAGGTTGCCCCCTCGAAGAGGCTGAATTCTAAGGCGTGAATTTCTCTTTTCTATCTTTTTGTGAGCTAGTTTCATAACATAACTTCTAAGCAAAATTTTGAGTGATAACAGATCCTGTAAAAGAAAGATTGTGGAAAGAATTTCAAGTCCATGTTTAAATGTCCTCCCATGTTCTTCACATTGGGATGATGGCCGCCTCTAACTTACAACTCTTGGAAAACACACCATTGGTAGCAGCCTAAATATTCCTAATTCCATTGCAACAATTCTTGTTGTTAGGCCTGTAAAATAACCAGTCATACACAGGGCTAGTGTAGGTGATGTGGGTCTAGATTTCAGAGGTTTATCTATGAATGGGTGATCAGAAGCTCCCCAAATAGTTGTTCTACCAAGACACAACCCTCCACGTCAATAGGAACAAAGTTTACCCCAAATATTTCCATGTGGAAATGTTGGAAGGTATATACCTGACTTTCAGCCAAATTCTTTACATTCCAGGAGACTGTTTTAAGGTGAACTTATAATTTATGTGAACTTTTCAATGTTAAAAGTAGCCTTGACCTAATTTAACAATAAAAAGAACAACAAAAGACATAACTTTTAGTGTAGAAGGTCATATAATTGCAATATTTGCATCATAGTACATATACAATGGTACCTGTCCTACTGGGCTGCCAGAAAATGACTCAATCAAGTTTAAAACTAAAGGGAAAAGTCTATAAGGCCTTCTCATGCCCATGCAATGTACAAATCCATAATACAATAGTTATTGTCTTTGAAACTCATGCATAAAAGTAGTTATGGATTCCTCATATGTGCCAAAGACATACATGTGAAACAATGCTCATCTGCTCCACCCAAAACCATTTAAATCAAACCCTCTTTCCTTGTAGGACACTGTGGTATCACCGTTGGAATTCAAGTCCAAATCCTATGTCATTTTAGAGAAATTGTTATACCCCTTAGAACATGTTTTATCTTGATTCGTGTAAACTTTGATGTAATCATACATTTGAAATTTTCTTGCATAGATAAAGCACTAGAAAAGGCTAATGTTCTTTATATGGGTGGATCAACAAGTGCTCCATTTATTTCATACTCTTTTCCTTTTTGTGTTATAAATTGTTGTGATTTTCTTTTGCTTGTACTATGTCACTGGTAGCCCTATCATGAAATACAATTTAAGAATCCTTAGTCCTAGAGGAAGGTGAAGAAAGGTTTTCTTCTCTTGTCAGTTCTTGCAGCCTCATATCTTCTTTTATTTCATCCTAATAAAACTACACTTTGTTATCATAAGTAGACCTTGGGAATTATCTACTAATAGTTTGAAAATTTTCTATAAGACTCTTCTCAAAACTCTCATTTAAGTGAGGTAGATATATGTAGAATAGTCTGCAACCTGGGATTACTTATGAGAAATATGAGATTCTAGAAATATACCAAGGATTTTGGGCATCATTGAGAAGGCCAAAGTAGAAAATGTAGAGTTAAAACACTCACTTTTCACTTTTGAGGCCAACTCAGAAAGTTTTTCACGAGTAGCTTCCAATCTAGTTGACCCCACGTTGTAAAGTGCAAGAGTTTCCCTTGCTTTTCCTAGAATTGATTGCAAGTAATTTCACTGTGTTTCTATACGACCTTGCAAGTGTCTTTGAACCTACTAAAATCAAAGGCTCAAAATGAATGTGAATTTTTTAAGTTCAGACTTCACAACAACACAATAAAATCATGTGCAAAGAATGAAAGCCAGAAATGAGGGAAATATAGTCCTTACCTCCAACTGTTCGTGCAACCTTCTTTATACCTCCATTTGCATCTTCAGAGTCTTTGTGATTTGTAAGGTGCTAAGATACAAGAATATAATGTTAGATAGATCTTCCTTAATATTAAGAAGAAAACATAATCCAGAGAGGATAAAATAGCCTAAATACCTTGAACCGGAATCACCATACTCTCCTAACAGAAATAGACTGCAACAGTCTCACAAATCCTAACAAAATTAATAATCATTCTTTTAACAAAAACCACCCAGTTTTTTGTTGGAAAAGGATCAGTCAAAATTTGGGAACATATCACTCTGGGAATTCTCGGGTATAGTCCATAAAGGAATGCACTAAGAATAGAAGCTGGGAAAGTTGTGGTAAACTCCCACCGGCCTATGACTAAACCATAGCCCAATCAAAAAATAAATTGAAATCATAAACCCAAGATATGAACAAGTTTAGAAAATAACATAGTTTGAATAATATGTCTATATACATTGAATATAAAGCCTATCATAAAGAAAATGACTTAAAATAGAGCAAATAAATTGTGTTGTGTGTAAACAAATGTATATAAAAATATGATAGTGGTTCTTACTCTGTCATATTTGTTGTAATGATAGCACCGATCCATTATGTTTCATGTGTCGTCTAGTATAAAAAGGATTTTTCATTCAGTTGGATGGAATGAAAGTTATTCTACGCCTAGACTTGAAATTTTTCTAGCTCCAATGGTGGTGCAAAGGAGCATTCATCTTCTCAGCAAGAAGAAGATAGTTCAAGAAACATGATGATGGGTATTGCTAGTAATACCTGGTTTGTTGCAGGTTTAGGGAATAGATCAATTAATCATGAATCTAGAATTTGGGTTCCAATGAACGAAATCCAAATGGACCTGGGGATATTGCTTCTTTGATGTTACATCCGCTACCAAGTATTCCTTGGGGATCACTTCATATTCCATTCATAGAAGCACCTAGGAGAATTAGTGGTTCTTCTCAAGGACAAGGCTTATTATTGTCTGTTTCTAGGCCTTCATGGAATAGTCCTTTCCTTTTTGGAATATTCATTCCTATTCATCATAGTTGTGTTTGTGCCACCAATCACTGGTTTCCAAGTTCCATAATATCTTAGATCAACAATAGTATTGATGGAACACTAGGGTGATAGGTTGGTAGGTGTACCATTTGGGTCATTGCAAGAAATTGTTGCTGAAGGTGATGGATGTAACATAATAATGACTATGGTTTATACTGCACCAAAAGTTTTTAATGAAGCTTAGTTTTAGAGACAATGAATACTATATTAATGGATTTTTTTATTTAGTTCTTCAATCTCTGAGGTGGCTATAATTTCATATTTGGCTATTGATGAAATGATATATCTATAACATTATATAACATGAATCAATTCCTAATAAATCTTATTCATGTCAAACAATCCTTTCATGGCAAACAAGAATATTTTACTCACAAGAGGTGAATTGTGTAGACTATCATGATTCATTGTGGTTTAAGTATAGTCATTTCTCTATGTCGATTGGACCCCTTCCTCTAGTGGTTTCTACTATGTTCTGGTAAATATTATGACATCCAAATCATAACTATGTTTTGAAACAGGGATTTTTGGAGTGTAGTAGGTCCTACTTACCTTCTATAGTGGTAGAAACCAACTACGATGAAATCTTGCCTTCCATCTCCTAAGGTGCCTCAGCTTTTGCCTTTTTTGCAAGCTGGAAGCAATGCCATGCTGATAGGGTTTGATTTTTATTTTTCCATGAAAAAGGGCTTGAATTTGGTACTAATCTACCCTTTGTTTTTTTTGTCTTTATGCTTTAATATATGGAATATATGTATATATTTATAATCAATATTGTGGTAAATTTTAATCACTAACAATTATAACATAGGGTGGGGTATCCAAACCTTTCACATCCTTTGAGGACGAAGGTTAAACAAGAATGTATATGAATGTGATGGTATGCTTGTCTTGAACATATAATGATACTAATCCATTTTGCATTGTAGCATATTCGCAATGTATTGGAGCTTGTGCGGAGCCGGAGAGGTGACACTATAAGATTTGAGGTTAGTTTTTGAGTTATTTAAATCTTGTTTTTTCTAATTTATTTTCTTTGTTATATATACCTAAAATACATACCACACAAAATTATATCAATGGTGACATAAATGGACACTTTGTTCTCGTCACCCTTCATCAGATTGAGGGGAGCTTGGTCCTTCAATTTCCCTTGGGTCGCAAGGCTAAACTATTATGTCTTCCTTTGGCATAGCTTGGATTGAGTTTGCAGTTCCTTGATTATTAGAAGCCATGGGGAAATTTTATTTTCTAAGTGAAAATTAAGCTTCACATCCTATTGCATTTAGTTTATGTTGTATGCAATCTCTATTTATGCTGCAATTTTATGCTCATTACATTGGCATTGCATGTAGTTCATTCTTGTTCTGAATAGGAAATTTTAGGAAAATGCTGTCGCAGTACTGCAATTAGATTGATTGATCTCCTTGTGACAGTGTAAGACTCTCCAAATTTATTTAACATCAGTATTTCCCATAGCAACTCTACCCCTGATTCTTGTAATCTTGTAAAATAATGTCTAGGGACTTGTTGTGAACAAGAGTTTTCTAGTGTGAGCGGTAGGCCTTAATGTTATTAAAATAGGAAATGAGCCCTATAGCCCCAAACCATTCAAAATGAATCTAGGTACATGAAAAATAATATCACAACATAGGGTGAGTGATTGAAACAGACTTTGAGTCCTTCCATAAATCAGAGAAATTGTAAACTGCCAAACCAATAACAAAATTTTCAAAGGAAAGAAGCCAGATTTTGAGGACATTCCTTTCCATGTTTATGGAATTGGAATGTGAGGAAGAAGTTTCAAACATTTTATAGGGGTAGTTTCCTTAAGCCATAGACACTTCCCACTAAGATTCCTCCAATTTGTGATGCATTGAAGCCTGTGTGAACCTCCACCTTCCATGTTTGAACATGTTTTTTTGGGTGCAACAAGAGCTTGAGGGTAAGTTATTAGGAGAGTAGGGAGGTTGCCTGTAGAAGACACTCAAATATGTAAGTGATACAAATAAATTGATATTAAAACACCTACATAGACCACAAACCAGCAAACAAAGAACCATCACCCAACTTGAATTTTTCCATTGCAAACTGTAGAAATTCCTTATAGATTCAAACTAAAAATTGTAAGATGTTAAAACAATTGACTTGATTATACTTTACTCATCACTGGAAACAATAAATGCTCGATGAAATAACAAAGTATATAAGAGAAACAATTCAATCACACATAACACAATAATTTTCTAACGAAAGCCACAACTAAAAACCATTGCTATCTGTATATTGCATTAATCAGAAAATATGAGAATATTACAATGCTTTAATCAAGCCCAAGAAACCTCTGCGTTGTCTCTATCTATCTCACTACCAACCTATGCACAAGCTTCTCTTGGCACACCTTTCTCTCACAAGCTCCACGTACAAACTTGTTCTTCCTATTGCTTGGTATCACCAACTCGTTATCACCAAAACAATGATTAAACTTGTGCCTTCATTCCTCCTTTTAAGGCAATTCAAATGGCTAAAATTAGTGAGTTTTATAATTAAGGAATGATTTATTTTAGGCCTTCTTCTAATTGCATGTACCATCTGTTTAATTTAGATGATTTTACAACTGATTACACTTTCCCTAAACTCCAATCTCAACTAGGTATTTCTTTGATCTGACATGCATGAGTTAATTATGGGTGAATATACATTTTATTGCTTGAGCAGTGCTGGTTACACCCCACTATTGGATCTCCCACTAATTCCTCCATCAGTTGGAACTAGTTTAACTGAATTTAACTCAATTAAACTGAATTAAATAATTACAACTCAAAAGAAATCCACCTGGGACCCTAAAATTTAGGAACCACTCTACATGACTCTAGATAGACACTCAACTCGAATTAACTGAGCCAACTAAGTCAAATTAACTTAGTTAGCTATTACAAGTTGCTATGAGAATTATAATTACAATTTAATTCCCAATTTAATTCAAGGACAAATTAAGTTAGGATTTTTCTTGATGTTACTTTTAATATTTCTTGTTTCCATTTTCAACACTCCCTCTCAACAAGAAAGGAATTCAACTCTATCCTGATCCGATACCTTTGGAATGTTCAGCATGCAACTCTTGTCACTGTTGTTGTTGCTACTACAACATCTACAACCAAAAGGCATCCAAACAAAATAAAATGAATCAACTGTGTCTGCAATTGTCTACTGAGAAAATTGTGTTGTTGTTGACTTTGCTACTGAGCCTCCTGCTCGGTGGTCAACTCTTCCCTGCACTCCTCAGTATCTGAATAACACTGATCCTCCTGCTACTGAATACCGTGGGCCCCCATAGGAAGGTAATGATCCAAGAGACAAACACACCTCAATGGACCCTGCCCAATTTCTAAAACTCTTGGACCAAGGTTTCATATTACCCCACCTCGCACCTGGAGGTATGGTTGCATGTGCTCCTTCTGCCCACTTGGCTCGAAATTTCCCCCTACTGGAGGTCTCTGCTTGAGTGGATGGTTCCACCCTATCTCCTCTTTTCTTCTCGAATTATGGCTGCTCCACAACTTTTCTGAGGCTACTTCTAAGGCTGCATCTGAGGCTACATGTTGAGAGGTAATTTATGCTCCCTCTCAACCACCAAGTCTCTAACCTTTGCCTTGCTCCTCAAGGCTTTGCATGCATCCTGTACCTCAAGTACATACAAGTTCTTGACTCGCACACCGATATGTTTCACTTTTCCTGTGGCGATGTGTCTACGGAAAACCTTTCCTTTGCTAAATATCACATCGTAGCCATGGTCTTCCAATACCACGATGGAAACAAGATTCTTCTTTAGTCCTAAAACATACATCACATCTGTGAGTCTGAGAGGGGAGCTAAACTCCCTCTAAAAAGTAACTGTACCGATGTGCGTCACGCTATACCTCCCATCATCTCTAAACTCTATGTTCTATGTGAGGTCTTTCTCCTCCAAGTCATTGAAGAGATCTATATTCCCATTCATATGGAACGATGTATCATTGTTGAGATACCACATGCTTCCCATTACAATGCTTGTCATGCATTCAATGAGAGCTAATTCAAGTTTGAATTGTGAAGCTATAACTTCACCTGTTGTTGCTACTGCATGATCCTTCTTGCTTGCTTTATTTTGTGGGAATTTTGTGGCATAGTGTTCCATCTCGTGACAATGAAAACACTTTATGTTCGACAAGTCCTTCTTCTTTCCGCCCTCCTTGCCTTGGGAATTCTTTCCTTTGGCTTTATTTTCTTTGCTGACTACTGCAAAATTCTCTTCCACTTCTTTGGATGAGGTCCCATCTTTGGAGTTCCGCCGAATCTCTTCTTGCACCAAGTCGGACCACAACACTCCCACTTTGGTAGCTTCTCCCTCCCATTAACTGAGTCATGGTAACTGTGCCAACTCTTGGAACGTCCTAGAAGTGCTAGGCTCACTATATCCTCTTCAACAACTGTAACACTGACACTTCCAAGCTCATCCCAACATTGGGTTAACTTGGTCAAGTACTTCGGTATTGTGTCACCCTTCTCCATCTTGATATTTCTGAGCTTGTCCTTTAGTGTCGGTTTCCTGTGGTCACTATTGTTTTGAAACAGGTTTGTCAAGGCCTTCCACATTTCAAATGGAGTTTCCTTACCATGAATATTCGAGACAATATGATCTTGAACTCCTTCTAGGATAATCCTTCTCGCCTTTTCCACACACTTTATCCACTCTTTCATATCCTGAACACCAGCTGGCTTAGGAATATATTTGTCTATGAATTCCTTAAGCCCATTGTCTTCCAACACTGCCTCCATCTTGTCCTTCCAAACAATATAGTTCGACCTACCCTCAAGGGAATATTCGAGTCTCAATCCCTAGAATGATATCTTGCTACTTTGAAGTATGATACTGCAAATTTGATTTCTCCTGCAAAAGACAAACTTGTATTCTCCTCTTCTATAGCGATTTCAACTCTCATACCATGTAGAAATTTCTTGTAGATTCAATTCAATTGTTTTAGCGTATTACAATCTATAATTTGAATCTACAAGGAATTTCTGCAGAAACTACCCTTGAACGAAGCTCCTTGATTGTCCATTCCCAAGGTGTTTGGCTAGCTTGTCTGCATTGGATATTTCATATTGATTGTTGTGCACATTAGTATCCAATTTATTTTGAATTTAGGGGATAATTATAAAATCCATCACCCTACCTTTAAATAATGTTCCACGGTCTGGTGAACAGAGCTCCTTGAACTACCATTCCCAAGGTGTTCAGATGGATTATCTGCACTGAGTACTTCATATTGATTGCTGCGCACACTAATATCCACTTTATTTAAAATTTAGGGGATTAGTCTAAAGTCCATCACCTCGCCTTTTAATAATGTTCCAGGGCTAAAGTTTTGAAGCTAACATAGCCCAATGATTTTCCTCCTCATTCATTTCTCACTTGAGAGAATCAGATTTATTCAAAAACACAAATAGGGTTGTTTGATTATGGAAAGGAGAATCTTTCATCTATAGTTTTATTTATTGGATTGGTCAATTGTTTCTTTTATGACCATATTATTCAAAATATTTTGAAATCCCCATGCGTAATAGGTGTTTTATATTAGACGTTTTGGAGTTTTTGGCTAGAATCTAGTGAAAAAATTGTTGGTCAAGTCTTGATTTGTGATGTTTAAATTGAGTTTTCCACTAGATATATGGATTCAATACCCTGAAAAACCCCTGAGGCACTTGGATTGTGGAGAGTTAATAACTAAAATTTGTAATTCCAACAAATCCCTGCCAAATTCTAGGCAAATGAGACTGGAAAATAGGTCAGGAAAAGCCTCCAAAATGTCTAACAAAGAGACTATGGATGCATAATAGGCTATCTTATTTATACTGGGATTGTGAAGACCCCCCACACATGTTATACTTGGTCTATTAAGCTTTCAAATGCACATAATATTTTTTTTTGATCTTTTTATTTATGTTTGTGTGGTGGCAATTATGTTATTATTTAACGAGCATTATATTTTGTAACAGTGGACGAAATTGTTTGTTACAAAATAAATGTGATTTGATAAAAATAATTGTATTTTTGATGTACTAGGCTATTTGTGTGGAAATTTGGATAGGTGAAATAGGTTTTATGAAAGAAATTATTTTAGATATAATAAAAGATGTTAGTGTAACTTATGACAAAATATGTTAATGAAACATCTAATGTCCAGATATAGAATACTTGGTCCATCTAAAGTCACGGTCCCCAGTTATTCAATCATGTAGCCTTTACTTAGTTTTTGTAGTCTAATAAACTTTTGAGTTATGTTGTTTTGGTCATTTTATTAATGTTTGTGTGGTATCAATTATTTGATTATGCGATAGACATTATATGCATGGTTATCTATTTTTCATTCTGTAATCCAATTTTATTCCTCATAGGAAAGAAATACTCGAGCTTTTGCAGCCTTTTTAAAGAAAATAAGGAACTTTTTATGGATGGTAAAGCTAGAAATAAGCCCCATCCCCCTTCACACACTTAAGTGAAGAATATATTTTGTTGGTACTTGGCAGGGCCATTCAACAATATGACTAAAGGCTACATCGACAATATTCAATATAGTAAATAGCCACATTAAAGAAACCCCACTCAAGGGAGGAGCATGCCCTCCAAGATTGGGAAAGGATGATATATTAGATGCATGATTTCGTAAAAGCCTTATAATATAGGGGTTTTGAGAATTTTAACATGACATTGTGTCAATGTAAATGGTTTATGATAAAGGGAACATTGTTAGCATGGGGTGTTGTCACACATGTAAATGTTGGTAGGGAAGCTTATTAAAAAATGTTCTTTAGTCTGTGTTCATGTATTTCTATCTTTTCTATGTTCAAGTTGCATGTGAAGGCTCGTTAAAAAGCAAACAGTGGAAAATGAAAGGAAAAAAGTTCATCTGGTCATTTGGTTATAATGATTTTATATGTGGTGCAAAAGGGAGGAATGCCAATTAAATTAAGGCACTTTATATACAAGACTTTCACAACATCTGTTCTAGATCCCTCCAAGCTTTTATGTTGTGAGAGCCTTTGTAATTACATTTAAAGCACATCCATATAATTCTTTAATTTACTCTTTGGAATCTTTGGCCATTAAGGATTAGTTGTTGTATCTATATTACAAAGTTTTGCAAATTTATAACAATTAATATCTCAAGATTTTGCAGATCTTAGTTGTATTTTTTCAATATCTCTATTTGTTGTTTTCTATAAATAGTATACAGTGTTGTGTCTACTGAAAATATTATACTTGTGTTCTTGAAAACTTACCATTATTAATTACGTGATATCTTGATTTTAGACCCATCATTGTTTTACACTATTGTCGATGCACATGATCATAATAGAGATATGCGATTAGATGTGGATAACATGACTTATGAGGTGAGCCCATTTCATATTAGTAGGATTAACCTGCCTCAGAATAAGATGGTTTAGCTGACATGCTTTGTGATTTCATTTTATGTCCTAAAATATAATGAGCTAGAAAAATCATTTTGTTCATGATGACTAAAATTGTTGGATTTGGAGGAACGAATGGGTAATGTGAGTACAAGATTAAGTGAAGAGACAATTTCTAGGTGTTTGAAGAGCAGTGAATATTACTTTGGAATAAATTCCAGTGTAGATGAAGCCTCCTAGAAGCATCCAGGCAATGAACTTTCCATTATATGTTAGGTATATAATATTTTCTTAGGGTTTGATATTTGCTTCATAGTTAGAAACATTACCTGAAAGGACTTTCAAATTGGTTTTAACTACGATTGACATGTTCTATGAAGGAATTAGATCTTTGTATTTAGAGTTCAGTATATCATAAATAATTACCTTGATTTTGCAGGAGGAATACAAGGACAATGAAGAAGTGGGTGTTCTAGATTATGGCCATATTTTCCACTCGGATTACATCAAAAAATGACTATTACTAAACAATGTGTGCCCATTTTGCAAGAAAACAACTTATAATGTATAAAGTCTGGAAGGAAGTGAAATTACAAATTGAAATACATGATTCCTTGAAAGGAAATTGACTTCAAATAGACAAGAATGTTTTTCTAAATGATAACTACCCAAATCTCTATTCAGTAATTCATTGTCAGTTGTTGCAAAATATATTGAAGATGACCCAAGCATATCACTAAATTATTTAACAGACAATGTACATATTTGTTATTTTGTTAGTCTTCTTGAACTTTCACTTATTTAGCTTAACCTTCATTTCCAACAGATTGCTTGTTTCATTTTGTTTGAAGGAAAATTCACTTCAATCTCAAGGTAACCTTATTCCTTGAAGTCCCTTTGGATTGTATGAAATATTATTATTATTCAATGGGCTATTTCTTATTTCCCTATTCCAAATATTCTAATGCGGTTATGTTTTATTATTTAGAGGATAGTTTTATCGTTTGAGGTTATTTTGATTTCTACAAGTTATCTACACCCTAATATTTTTAGTATGTAACTTAGTTGGCATAATTGTGCCTAAGAATTTCCTTAAGGTTGAATACTAAGTTCCTAAGGTGTTCTTTTCTATGGTGACATTTTATTTGATTTTTTTATACAAGTCATCTAGCCACAGTGGCTACTATCACCCCACTGAAGAAACTTGTTCGAGTTTCTTCCTTTTCTAGGGAAAAATGGTATTGACATTGTTGATGTTGAGATAGATGTCGTATAAATACTTTATATTCTATTTCAATTTATATTTCAATGTTCATTATCTTTCATGTCTTATACTCTGCATTGTATCTTCTTTCATTTTCAGAAGAGGAACTCAGTATTGATTGTTATAGCTCCAAATATCACCCTTGGTATTTTTGATGCTTGGTTTATGGCCTAGGGCAACCCCTCCTTCCAGAATTGGTCCAAATATTTTAAAAACAATGTTTTACTCCCTGTACGCTACTTTTCCCTGTGATAAAAGTGTGTACATGTGGGTTAGTCAATACCCAACCCGCATATATGTGTTAAAACACTTAAAAAAATTAAATTTCCTTAACTATGGGCAAAGTTCATGGGTTTTACCTGTTGATAACCTCCTAGTGCCTGTGGCCCAACTGTTCCCAACTATTTCGAAACTAAAAAACTAATTTGGGAGAAGTATAAAAAGACTTCTATGGGAAGGCCTTAAGGAGGGGGGAAGAGATAGAATTAATATACTGAGATTATCCCCTGATCAACTCTGAAGTATCCTGTGCTTTAAGAACTTCCCCAAGTTTAGGAAACCCTTGTTTCCTTGAGTGTTGATATTCTCCCACTTGCTTGAGATATCATGGTATTGGTTATGGAAGGAGGTTGTTGAAGACTGGGATTGGACAGACCTGGAGGATGGTTCCGCTTGGAGTCGAAAGAGGAAGACTCAGGTGAACTCTTTCCATGTTTATTATAGTTTTCTACAATAAAAAGAAACATTGTCTTATTCCTAAGATCGACTTTGTTTATGCATCAGATGTTATTACTATGGTTCATGTATGAATGACTATTTTGATGTATAACTAACCATTTACATATATGATATAAAGTTGATTTCATTAAAATGCTTTATCTATATGCTGCTACGTGTTTTCGAATTGGTTGATTTGCAGATTTGAAGATCATCAGGAGTTGCAGAGGGTTTGAACTCTGGCCGGAACTACCCGAACGAAGGACATCTGGGTATGTTCATCCTCACATAGTTTGTTTATTTAAGCATGTTGCCTGAGTTGTATGTGTGTTTCTTGCTGTAGATTACTCTTGCTCTGTTGGGGTTCTGACCCAAAGCCCTAGGGGACTTATTCCCGTAACAGAATTGGCTACCATACTGGGGATAACAATCTTGTTATTCTTAGTTTGGGTTGTTCAATGCAAATCAGGGCTCAGTTCTTGGTTTGCTTGTTGTGTCAGTATTTCCTGCTCCTGTAGGAACTCAGACCTCAAGTTGGATCTTTTTTATCAAGCCTTGTTTTTTTATTTTTCTTGTAAAACTTAATATACACACCTTTGTCTGTTTACAGAAGCGTACACACGCTTGTTTATGTGAACTGAAACCACGTATACACGATTTTATTTTGTTAGAAGGGCGTGTACACGCACCTATGTCGGGACACAATCGCGTATACCATTTTTTACATGCTTTTTTCAAATCTTTCTGCCCAGAAAGATTTATTTCTCGGTCTGTTTGGTTTCTGAGTGGTTAGTTTCTGTCTTTTGAAGTTATTTATTCAGTGAGCATACTGTTTCAAATTCTCTCTTGCTTTGAAAAGTTTTGGGCCTAGGTTTTCTTTTGAGTGAGTTTTATGGTTTGTGTTTGAACACGCAAGGCTTCTTATCGAGGTTCTTGATTGTTCTGGTCTTCCAGAACAGAAGATTGTTTTCAATCTTTGTGTCAAACTTGATTATTGGTCTACTCGTTTTGCTTTCCGTCATTTTGTGGCCTTGCACCTTTTCTTGCTTTTTGAAAGTGTCTTTTTGATGAATTTGAAAGTGTGTCTTTCCTGACTTCTTTGTTAGTTTCTCAAATCTCTTTTGCTGCTTTTGGATCGTTTAATGCAAGTTGAAACCCCTTTTTTGTTCAAGTTTTCATTCATGTTGAATTGGTAACTTACAAAGTTTACTTGTGCTTTGCTTTCGGCCTTTGAGTCTTTAGTGGCATTTTGAGTGATTTTGAAAATTTGTTTTCATTGTTCCTTGAAAAAGAAAATTTCTTGAAAAACATTGTTTTTGCTTTCTTTTGCCAAGTTTGTTTTTGGTTTCTTTTGGTTTTTGAGAGTGATTTGTGATCTTTTTTATTATTCCTTCTTGTTTGAAAAATATTTTGTATTCAAAATTCATATTCCTATCAAACACTTAAGTTGGCTTATAAACAATTGCTTTCATTTCCTTTTAGAGTAATCTAGGATTTTGCATTATCATGTACACCTTGCATTAGGGTAGTTTTGCATCATTAAAGCATCAATAGTCTTTTTAGTTTTGTGAGTGTGAATTCTGCTATAAGAAAAGAAAAGGAAAAAAAATTGTTGCTCTATAGAAGTTTCTTAGAACCCAAGTAGAAGTTGTTTTTCATCGAAGAACAAACAAGTGCATTTCATATAAGTTAGTTTTTCATTAATTTCTTTTGCGTCATACAAACACCATCAATTTCATTTCCATATTTTCCCTTTGACTTAAAAGAACAACCACTTAAAATCAAGCGCTTAATAAAATAAACTAGAACTTTTTGTATTGTCATCAGAATACACCAACAAGTTTTAGGTTTATTTAGGGCCCTGGATTAGGCAAGAGGAGAGTAAAATCTCCAAGGCCACTCTAAATTGTAAAACATAGAAGTTTGATTAAAGAGTGAAATCCAATGGCATTAGGGAGACTGGGAAAGCTCCGTGACTGGGAGTTAAGCACGAGGGTTTGTGAAGATAAGGACGAGAGATACCCCCTCTCTTACTTGTCCAATCTTACTTCATGACTATTCTTCCCGGCTTCTGATACGAGTTGGTATCTTTAGTTCCCTATCCTAGGGATCTACACAGGTGGCTGCGGAGTGGAATCCTGTGGCACCTGAGGTTGACGTTGCATCATGTTCAATAGTACTTCTAGAGAGCACCCTTGCGAAGCTTGGGGGCTTGCACCGGAAAAGACTATTTTTTGGAGGTCAGCGTAACTACCTCTGATACCTTCGTTAGTAGACTTGGGGCCTAATTACCCCAGTATATTTTCGGAAGGGCCTTATTATTCACTTTCTTGTATTTTGGTGTCCAGTCCTAATCACCTGGAGCGGAAATACTTGGAAGTTGTTTGATTGCTGATTTCTTTAGGGACATTTTTAGTGTGTGTTCTATGCTCCTAGTCGGCCTAGCTTCAATTTTCTTGAGTCTTTAAGTAGATCTTATAAAAATAATTCAAAGTGGTTGACCGACCACCTAGACGGTCCTGTAGACTTTGTGGGCTTTCACCTGCGAGTCCATAGCCTTCTCCTAGAAGGCGTAGGAGCGATTCTGCCAGTGGTTTTCAACTAGTGGCAACTGGCGCATCAGAGATTGATCCTCCACTTAGGTGCATTAGTGTACAAGATAGACTTAGTACTATCACAGATTTAGAGAGGAACACAACGGTTCTTTCTCGAGTACTCTGCCAGTTGGAAGATAATATTGAAGTGGAAGAGATTTTAGAGTTAGTTGCGGCTCCGAATTCTCCTCTCCCTTCTGATCATCCAGATGCATCGCTATACGTTGGAACTCTGACTCACAAGCCTGTGAGCCCAGGTCCACACACATCTATCCCTTCGATGACCGCTGCTGGAAGCATGGCATCCACCATGAGTGCTACAAGTATGCAGACTCCCATATCAGTGCAAGGGGGAGGGACTATTTCCATCCCTTCTACATCCTTATTTGGGTCTACCACTAGCACATCCTTATTTGGGTCTACTTCCATTCCATTGATGAGTGGAAGTTCTCAAACTAATGCATTCAATTTTGGATTCTTCCCTTTTGGAATGTCCTCTCAAGGTATTCCTTCATCTCCATTGAATGTACCATCAACCGCTTCCATGTCCATGATGAGTGGATCGGATTTTTTTCATGGTTTCCCATTTGGAAGTGGTCATATACCACATTCCAATCTGATGATAGGATCTATGTCTTTTCCTTCTACAAGTCAAGGCAGCAATCTCTTTCAGAGTTGGATAAACCCTGCGGTTAGTGGGATAGGAGCTGGGAATCCGTTTTTTGGCCAACAAGGGAATGTGTCGTACTCCTTGGTCAATTCATTTCAAAGTTTTCCACCCTCAGTTAATGCTTGGAACCCTTACCAGGGGTTGTCAGCGCCTTACAATACTTCGTTAGGGGGAAACTTTACCGGTTACGAAGGATTTACGGCTAGAATTGGTCAAACTCCAAGTTTTTCTGGACCATCAGGGTCACCTTTTGGTCCAGTAGGTTCTAACAGTTACTTCGAGAAAACTGGTGCCTTTCGAAACCCAGGTCATTCTTTTCAGACTTTTGGAAACCCCACCTCATCTGGGTGGAATCCCCAAGGTCCTCCACGACTTCCGTTTCTAGCCACGCTTAATCTGCCAAAGTTGAATAAGTTGACAAACGATCCGATTAGATACAATCTGTCTTGGCTTCTGGTCCCAACCAAACTTCCATCGGATATCTTGAAATCTGAAGGGAAGAATGGTGAAGACCTGGGCGACCATGTAACCACATTCCATTTATGGTGCTCATCAAACTCCTTGATCGATGATTCGATCAGTTTGAGATTATTTCAGCGCACCTTAACATGAAATGCAGCTAAGTGGTATATAGAGTTGCCAGGAGGCACTTTTACTTCTTTCGCCAATTTGGCTAACATTTTCTTAAACAATTTTCAGTTGCCTGTCTGTTACGAAGCTGGAACTGAACTTCTAGCCAATTTTCATCAGGACATGGATACTCACATTTCGGATCATATCCAGGAATTGAGACAGAGAAAGAGGCTCATCAAAGCTGAAATTCCACCTGAATTCCGTCTCGAATGGTTTTTAAAATCATTACAACCTGAGATGTCCAAGGATGTTTCTATGTCTGGCGTTTATTCGGAAGAGCAGGCTATCTTTCGCACCCAACAGTTAGAACTGATATATTCTCAGTTTGGGACTCTTTAGAAAATCTTGCCTGATGCTCCTAGATCCACGGTTGATGTAGCCAAACCAAAGCCAAGCCCTCACCTTGATGGCATAGTTGAATCAGTTGATGCCAATACGGTTAACCTCTTGAACCAATTGCAACAGTTGTCTCTACAAACTGTGTCTTCCAATCAGGCTGCACCGTCCACTCCTTCATCTTCCCAACCTTCTTCCATAAATGTCATCCAGGCCTCTAACCCCAAAGGAAACCAACAATTCGATGGGAAGAATAAGGGACGAGGTAAAAAGAAGAATTATGAAGGGAAGGGTAATGCGAATAATCCCGGTAATGGTGTCGATGAGGGTAGAAAAGAGTCTAAGAAGAAGGTTAAATTTCCATGCAAGATGTGCAATGGAGATCATTTGACTCATCTCTACCCGAAAATTCAAGATGCTCAGCACTGGTTAGTGCAGAAAGGGTCTTCTAGCTCCCAAGCTGTCTTAACTAACCCTTTCCCCCAAGGGTAGCAGTTTCTTGCTGGCGCGAACTCAATCCCTGGTACCTATGCTGGGCGCAACCAAGAGGGGGGTAATTCCTCAAATGTTTTCATGATGAGTTCTCATGTCAATGTGGCCACATGGTCACGTGATTATGGTGAAGCAGAAACATCTAAAGATAAATCTGTTCCCGGAACTATGGACCCTCTTCATATTGAGTGACCCTCTGTCGAGTCTATACCTCGGATATCGAAAGGTTCCACCAAGCACGCTACTATCAACCCTAATGTTAGGGCTACCTAGAACTACTCAATTGTAGAAGATCTGGCTCAAAGTCCTTATGCTATGTCTGCTTTAGAGGTACTCCAGTCGTGTCCAACTCAATGAAGTGCTTAGCTTTCAGTGGTCGGGGTAGTAGATACAAAAAATTCTTTAGTGCTCACTTTTGATATTCTCAATGTCAAAAAGTGACTTCCTCATCATATGGATTTTCAAATAAAATCTACTTACCGGAAAACTAATATTTTTTGAATAGTTATAGATGAGGGAGCTTCTGCATGCGTAATGTCTATGTCATGTTGGAAGGTCATTGGATCACCTTCGGCTGTTCCTTCACCCACTCTCTTGACAAATTTTGACGGACATTCTCATAGGCCACATAGGATTATCCCAGCTTTTCCTATATGTGTTGGAGGAAAGGTCATTAATATTGAAGTAGAAATCATTGATGCCAACGTGGATTACAATCTCCTCTTAGGGAGGAATTGGATTTAAGAAATTGAGGCCATAGTGTCATCTTTATTCTGCATCCTCTATTTCCCTCATGAGGGAGAATTGTTAAAGTTGATCAATTAGATTATTCTCCAGGTGATCTTCGGGCAACTTTAGATTCCATGGTTCCATTGGTCGATAACCCCCACCAACCTATCTAGAATTTAGGAGTTGGGATGTACTCTTCATTGATGGGTATATTTGATCTTCCCACTCCTATAGCTAGGATCAATGCCATTTCGTCCTCCAAGGAGTCTTCACAGGAAGAGTTCTTTCGAACTCATTATTTTTTAGACCCTTGGACCTTACCTTCGTCTACAACTGCATTAAATGAGGGGCAGGTCGGTGGAATGGCATTCCCTATGTCTGCAACAGAGCTTAGATACCAATCTATTGTTAACTCTGCAGACGACCATCCTACTCCTTTTTCAGAGGAGTTAGATGGTGATGTGGCTCCAGCTTGGACCCTTAACTCTACTTTTGCTATGGATTGCTTAGATATAGTTTTACCATCTGAGGAAGCAATCTTAGAAGCAAAGACGGGTGTAGATTGATCGTGGGGAGATTTACATCAATGTTCAGATTTTCTTCATCCATTGCAGGAAGTTGAATCCAGGTTCTCCAATCTGCTTACCAGTGATGTTTGTACGATTTCAAACCCTTTGGCTCCAGCACACATACGTGCCGAAGGTAATATGTCGATCATTTCAAAAACCGTACCAATAAACATCTCTACGAACCCTAATGTGATAGAAAATGTCTTCATTGGAGCTGAGTGTTCCCCTGAAGAGGTTCAGATTTACACCAACCTCTTTAAAGAGTTTTGGGATGTATTCGCTTGGTCTTATGAAGAAATGCCTGGTATTGATCCATCCATCATTCAACATGAGATCAAGACGTATGAAAACGCCAAGCTGATTTGTCAGAAGCTTTGGTCGGTCAATCCTAGGAAAGCAGCAGCTATTAAAGCTGAAGTAGAAAAGTTGCTCAAGGCGGGTTTCATATACCCCGTTCCTCTCACGGACTGGGTTTCTAATCCAGTCCCGGTTGATAAAAAACAAGGAATGATCCGAGTGTGCATTGACTTTAGGGATTTGAACAAAGCTTGTCCGAAAGACAATTACCCCACACCGTTTATTGATCAGATAGTTGATGAATGTGCGGGTAATGATATTTTCTCGTTCATGGATGGATTCTATGGTTATAATCAAATATATATTCATCGAGAAGACCAGCATAAGACAACTTTCATTTGTCCCTGGGGTACCTTTGCATACAAAAAGATGCCTTTGGTCTTAAAAATGCTAGAGCTATGTTTCAGAGGGCCATGTCATATGCTTTCCATGACATCAAGCATGTCATCGAGGCATACTTGGATGATTTAGATGCTCATTCTCGAAAGAGAATCGATCATCCTAGTCACCTTCGGTTGATTTTTGAAAGATGTCAATTTTACAAGATCCGGTTGAATCCAAACAAGTGCGTTTTTGCAGTTACATATGGTCAGTTGTTAGGGTTCATTGTATCAACTGAAGGGATTTGAGTTGATCCCTTCAAGGTTGAGGAAATAATTCAGTTGCCTCCCCCGTCTTCTATCCGATAACTTCAAAGTCTCCAAGGAAAGGCAAATTTCTTGAGACGGTTTATAGCAAACTATGCTAAGATAACTAAAGGATTTATGTGTTTCCTGAAGAAAGGAGTTCCATTTTTATGGGATGACTTTGCGCAATGATCTTTTGATACCTTGAAGCAGGCGTTAATCTCTGCCCTGCTTTTGAGTCCACTAGATTATGGTAGAGATTTCTTTTTATATCTTACAGCCGTAGAATCAACCATAGGTATGGTTCTGGTTCAGGAAGATGATGCTCTCACGGAGCATGTGATTTACTACTTGAGTCGACACTTGGTAGGCTGTGAAATACGCTATTCTCCAGTCGAGAAATTGGCCTTCGCAGCTGTCCATGCTGTCCAGTGGCTCCGTCATTATATTCTGCTACGCAAAACATTCATCTTAGCAGTGGTCAATCCTTTCTAATTTGTCCTTAGTAGGTGAGTGATTGGGGGAAAATAAAAGTGATGGATTGCTATTTTACAAGAATTCGATCTCGAGTTCTTGTCAGCTAAGTCTAAGAAGTCATTGGTTTTTACAGAATTAATTTCCGAGCTGCCTTGTGAAGAAGATACCGTTTATGAGGAAAGTTTCCCAGATGAACATCTATTCCTCATCTCTTCACAAGATCCTTGGTATGGAGATATCATCATCTATCTCCAGACTTCGAAGTTCCCCCCTGCTTCCTCTAAGGATGAACGTCGAAAATTACGTCACCTGGCTAAGAACTATGTCATCATTGGTGATACATTATATCGTCGAGGGGTTGATTCAATCCTTAGGTGTTGTTTAACTTTAGAGGAAGCAGAGTCTGTGCTCAATGATTGCCACAGTGGAGCTTGTGGTGGTCATCTTTCAGGGCTTGCTACAGCCCAGAAAATCTTGCGTGCCGGCTACTTTTGGCCTTCGATTTTCAAATATTGTATTGAAGCGGTCAAACGTTGCCACCCTTGTCAAGTCTATACTCAGAAGATGCGCGCGCATCCAGCTCCTCTTTTTCCTGTTGTCACTATCGATCCTTTTAAAAAGTGGGGCATTGACTTTACTACTTGTAATCCGCCTTCAGTAGCGAACCACAAGTACATTATAGTGGTCGTAGACTACTTTACGAAGTGGGTTGAGGCCATGCCTACTTATAAAAACGATAGTGAGACAACATCATTGTTCCTCTTCAATCAGATTATTTCACGTTTCGGTTCCCGAGAGTGATTGTCATTGATCATGGTAGTCATTTCCGAAACCAACTGATGACTGAATTGGCTCTTAAATTGGGCTTCCATAAGGAGCATTCATCTCCGTATTATCCTTAGGCCAATGGGTAAGTCGGAGTCGTGAATAAGTCCCTAAAGACGATCCTGCAAAGGACAATCAACAAAAATCGCTCCAATTGGCATATCATGTTGTACCCTTCTCTTTGGGCATACTGAACCTCGATAAAGACTGCCACCGATTTTACACCTTTTCAGTTAGTTTACGGTCTGGAATCTATTTTTCCTATTGAATGTGAAATTCCATCTCTTAAGCTAGCTGTTGAGCTCCTTCCAGAGACCTCTAGTCTCGAAGAGCGCCTCATTCATTTGGAATATCTCGATGAGTAGCGTCGAGATGCCGCCATAATAAATGAGGCCCATAAGAAAAGGGTTAAAACTCAGTACAATAAAATTGTCCGTCCTCAAGCCTTTTTTGAAGGTGACCTTGTCTTAGTCTATGACCAAGATAAATACGCCTTGGGGGCAGGAAAATTCAAGTCTATGTGGTATGGTCCCTTTATAGTGAAACAAGTGTTTATTCAATTTAGTGTCCTAAATTTCTACATAAATTATCAATTCGGGTGTTGTAAACTAATGAAGTGTAGTGCACTATATGTGCTAGATAACCCTTCCTTACCTCACTATTTTCAAGTTTATGTTTGTTTTTGGGTTTTGTCCTTTTGATTTCTAAAGTTCTACAATGTAATTGAAATCTTATTCTACTGATGCTAAGAACCTAAAAAAATGAAGTGAGAGTTTAAAAGTGATTTTTAGGCCAAATTTTGAAGTGAGGTTTTCAAAACAAGAAAGTGAAAAGCAAAGCTTCTCTTCTTGCTATTGTAACGGTTCCCAAATCATGAACTGAAAGGACTCTTAAAACTGCTGTCTACTTAATTACAAAATAAATTAAATGAGAAAATGGAATTGTAGCTATCTATGAAAATGAAATACTGGAAACAAAACTACTTTTGCTGTCTAGTCTACTTGCAAAATTAAAGCTTAAAGAACTACTGCAATTAAACTAAAGGAAAGAAACAAAAATGAAACTACAACTATTCTATTTGTGAAAGCAAAACTAAATGAAGTATTGTTATCACTCTGCTATATAATTTAAGGAGAATTAACTCCTTATGATAACAACATTTGAGAGATTTTATTCTTCATCATTCTAAAAGAAGTAAACATGAGAATGCAAGTAAAAAATCAGTCATAAAATAAACATTTCACCACTTAGTCTTAGGTTCAACCATCAACGAAGGGCTTTTGGAAATATCCGTTTAAATCATGAGTTACTAAATTGACAAGAAAATGGCATTGAACTACTTAACCTAAGAACTAATGAGCAGCAACTGTAATGAAAGACTCATTTATAAATACAACATTTCACCATTTAGTTTGAGGATTAATCATCAATGAAAGGCTCTGGAAACATTCATTTATTTCATGAGTGACTACACTAATAAAAAAAGGCATTAAACAACTTGACTCTAAAACTAATGAACAACAAGAAGTCTCATTCATAAACTCAACATTTCACCATTTAGTTTGAGGATGAACCATCAACGAAAGGTTTTGGAAACTAAGGAACAATAGATGAAATAAATCTAATTATGCTACTAACAAAAATTTAAAAGCTACAATTAAGAAGCTAGAAAATAATGGAAGCTAAAGAGCTACTCTATGCTGGAATGCAAGTATCTGCAGTTAGTGGAAAACAAATGAAACAAGCTACAATAAACACAGTGTTAAGAAGCAATTATGAACATGATAAAAACCAGTAAATATACAATTGAACGAAGAAAAACAACAAATGAAAAATATACAGAAATGAAATATACCCTTGACCACGTAGGGGCCCTCTGCAAGGTTTAGGACTAGCAACGCAGAATCACTTCACACAATTCAGGTATCCATAAAAAAACATATTTTTTTTAATATTAAAAATAGAGTACTGAGTGTCTCAAGCTACAAGCGGAAATTTCACTACTACATCAGCAAAAACATGAACTAGTTTTGTGTTCCAAACGCCGATATTTATAGGGAAAATACACCACTGTTTGAAGAGAGAAGTTATCTACAACAAACACGTAGACAAGTAGTGTATCCGGAAATTTGGTCTTCGGTTGGCTTGAAACATAAATCTCCAAATAGTGGCTGTTAGATATTGGTTATGCAGGTGGCAAACGACATCCTTGGCTTCAGGAGGTTGCCTCGGATTCATTTACTAAGCAACGTGAAAAAACAGAGTTCTACTTGTAGTAGGTCTCTTTCATTGACTCCCCTTTGACCAGGGTCTTTCTCATCGACTTTGATCAAATGGATAGGACACCATCCATGTTATGACATTTTCCCAGTTACCCATATGGTTTATTTCTTCTCTCGGCACCTGTAACCTTCAAAAGTATGGAGATGGCTGTGGAACAGCTGGTTAGCTGCGGAATGTGGCTACGTTCCGTAGTTAAAAAACAAAAACCTATCCAAATAACAAACATAACAATATAACTTGATAATCACTTGAAACATACTCCTTGAGACAATATGCAATGGCTTTTGATGATTTAGGATGCATTTTCATGGAAGAGAAAAGGAAGAAGGATGAAGAAGTCACTTAAGAAAGAGGCAGTTTTGGAACTCAACATACCCCCACTGTGAAGCTGTTGCATGTCCTCATGCAACCAAAATTGTAACACCCTTCTTCTACTGCATCTGCTCTGAAACTTCAGCTAGAACATCCAGCCTTTTCTTGCTTCTCTTTGCTGCAACTGCCATTCTAGGCTTTCTCATGAGGAATCTATATTTAAGGTTGATGAGAACCTTGCTTAGCTTCCTATTTTTCCTCTTTAATTTTCTATTCTTATTATGCCACAAGCCCAAATGAAGCATGGTGTTGTCATGAATGATATTATCCAGCTTGTTTTGCTCCTTTAAAGCTTCATTTTCCTTCTGAATGTGCCTATTTAAGACCTCTAACTCATAGATTTCTTACTTCAGTGAGCTAATCAGAGTCTCTTGTGATGTAGCTGGTGGGTTGGATGAAGTCCCCTAATCTACTGATGTATTCTTTTGCTCCAATGACTCAATATAATCATAAATCTGCTGCTGAACTAGGTCAATCCCTAGAGAGACTCTCCTTGGGCTGCTCTCAAAGTTTTGTTGAGGAGAATGTTGTGGACTTTTCTCAAATGAGATGTTGTCTTGGGATTGAGTTGGAGTTTCCTCTCCCAAATCTATAAATTGGGCCTCTTTTGACTTTGTTTTCTTCATTCTTCCCTTAAGCCTAGAGCTTCTCCTCAAACTTTGTGAGCCTATGTTTTCTTCTTGTCTTCTTTTCCCCTTTTCTTTCTCTTTCTTAGACTGTTCCTTGATGTTGACTAATTTTTCAAAAATTAATTGTTCCTCCTCTGATGAAGGTTCAGGAGTTTGATAGATTTCCTCAACTTTTCTTTTCATTTTTCCTCTCTGTTTTTTTTTCTTTATGATTTCTGTTAGAGTTTCAGAGAGAGGTTCTTCCTCACTATTTTCTTTTGCTGAACTTGTAGGAGTGTTTTGAATTGCAAAACTTGTTCTTCTCCTCCTACTCTTTTTCACTGAAATTCCTTCAGGTAACTCGAGTGGATCTTGGAAAAAGTTTCTGATCAAAAAGTTTTCCCATGTGTCTCCTATATCCTTCAAGTAATATTCAACTAGAATTTTTATGAGACCATGGTGATAAAGGTGAGGTTCTATATCTTCTATTTTCTTCTGAACAGTGGTGGACATCCTCCTTAAGCTATTCAATAGAAAGAATGGCAGATTGATGGTTCCGTTTTCAAGAAAGTTCATCAACAACCTTATGTGATACATATACATTGAACCATATCTACCCTCACATGTGATAAATTTCTGCAAAATCAATAGCAAACTACTCCATTTATCCTTAAGTGCAGAGATGGGGATTCCTCTTTTGAAAATTGAAATATCCATACCTGGGTTTTGGAGAATGACTTTCCAACTCTCATCATGGAATTCCTTATTTTTGAACCACCTCTCTCCAACTTTTGGTAGTTCGGTTGCAGCTGCAATGAAAGACTCGGTCACTGAGAACTTTATATCTCCAATCTCCACATCCACCCCATCAAATGATCTAGCAAATGACTTGGTGATTTCTTTGTGATGACCATCAAATTTCTCAATAAAACTCAGCCAGCCAGCTTTCTTCAACATCCCTTTCAACTGAGGGTATCCCTCCATAAATTTCACCCCTATAGGTTCTGTTCTTACAATGGGACCCATTACTCTTTTCTCTGCTTTTCTTCACTATCTACGTGTGGGAAACTCTGTAAACAGTAGTGGTATAAAGAAGCAAAACAGTTACAGAGATGGGAATGGAATATCAGAGTATTGTGGAAAGAAAATGATGGATATGGGAATGGAACATGGAGGGTATACGAAGCAGGGAAATCGTATGCATGAGAAAAAGTGCGAAGGATGTAAGATCTGGTGGTGTTGCACTCGTAGACTGCATGGAGGTAGAGTATTGCTTATACACAGAATCGAAAACTAAATGGATATTCTTAGTGCTCATATACATAAGAAGGCTACGGGAGTAAAAAATGAGAAGCTTGGTATAATGAGGGAATAGTAGGGATGTAAAGAGTTGTATCCAACTGGATTAAGTCACTTGATTAGCCATTTAAACAGGTGTAATGATAAAGTATAGTTAAGTACAAGTGAAAATCGGAGATCAAATCATGAGACCATTAAGCATTAAGTTGGAAGGCATGGGTGGAGTAATTACAACAATCAAATCACATGATGACAAGTCGAGGAGTAGTGTAATTATTCAAATTATACAACTTATGCTTTACTTTGCTATTTGAAATAGGTTTTTATTCTCACCTTTAGAACCATATCTTTCCATTTGCTAACCTTTGATTGTTTGCTTGTTCAGGTGCTTAGGTGCTGATGTGTCTTCAAAATTTGATTTCTCCTTCAATACCTGCATATGAAATTTATTATGAACTGGTCTTTTTATTGTTTGAGCTAATGATCAAACTGTTACTGCAGAGTCAGATTGGCTGCAAAACAGGATTAGCTGTGGAACTGGAACAGCTACGGAATGTAAAACAGTGAATAAAATATGACTTTATGAATGAATGAAAAATGGCAGTGACTGTGTGGATGAAATATGGCAGAGTGGAAATGAAAAATGGATATGGAAGAAATGCTAGTGAAGTGGAGTGAAACTTGTAGAAATAAAAATGGAATGAAATGAAGTAAACCATGAATTTTTCTGAATGCATAATGAGTCACCATTTTTGGAAAATATAGGGTGTCGGAGTCTTCTGATTTTCACCCCGTATTTTCTGTATAAGGATGCCAATCAGTGATTAGTTTTCAACTTTATACATTTTTTTTTGATGATGAAAAAGAACAAAGACTAAGTTGGTGGAGAAGAAGGATTATTCTTCACCAACTTCATTTCAGAATTATTTTGAAATATCTTGATAAACTCCTCCTTTGAGATCGGCTTTTGATGAATCTTCAGCCTATGACCATTCACAAGGAGAGGAGTTTGATGCTCATCTATGGTTCTAATTCTTACTGCTCCGTTACTGAAAACGTTTTCAATCTCATATGGCCTAAGCCAATGAGTTTGAAATTTTCCTTGAAAATTCTTAAAATTTAAATCAAATAGCAATGCCCAATATCCCTCTTGAAACATTTTGTCCTTGATATACTTGTCATGCCACTTAGCTCTCTGTTGCTGAACTAGACTAGTCCTTTGAACAGCTTCTTGTCTGATTTCATCAAGTTCATTTAACTGCTCTAGTCTATGCTTTTGAGCTTCTGACAAATCCATCCCCAACTTGACTGCCATCTTGAAAGTTTTGACTTGGAACTCAATGGGGAACAGGACTTGCTTTCCATAAACAAGTTCATAAGGTGTATGTCATGTTGTGTTCCTCCATGTAGTTCTATAAACCCACAAGGCTTTAGGAAGCCTTTCTGCCCAATCTCTTCTATGTAGATGCATAGTCTTAGTGAGGATTCCTTCAATCACTTTATTTGTAGACTCCACTTGACCAATTGTTTGTGGATGATAGGTAGTGGATTTCCTATGCTTGATCTTGTACTCTTCCATAAGCCTCTCCATCATTTTGGATGTGAATTGAGATCCCTGATCTGTCACAATTTCTCTTGGAACACCAAAGCGAGTAAAAATATCCTCAAAAAGAAAAATAACTACTAAATTTTCGTTAGCAAAAAGTAATGCTCTGGCTTCTACCTATTTGGTGACATAATCAATACATACCAATATATACTTTTTTTGCTTGGATGGAGGATTAATAGGTATAATAAAGTCTAAAGCCCATTTTTCAAAGGGTTCGATAAGTACCCGAGGTTGTAATGGCATCTCATTTGAGGAGCAGGTTTCCATACCCTTTGGCAGTTGCCGCACCTTCTGACATATTCTTTAGAATCTCTGAAGATGGATGGCCAATAATATCCTAAAGAAAAGATTTTATTGGCTGCCCTCTTGTCAGCAAAGTGTCCACCACACGGCTCATCATGAAATGCTTTGAGAATATCAAGCATTTCATCTTCCCTGACACATCTTCTGATCATAAGATCTGGCCCTGTTTTATACAATTCGTTAGAGATCCATGAATATCTTGAACTATTTTGAATAATCTTTCTTTTCTCTCTAGGAAATAAATGTGAAGGTAACTTCCTTGTAACCAAATAGTTAGCAACATTTGCAAACCAAGGAGTTTGAGTAGTTACTACAAATAGATATTCATCAGGGAACTTATCCTCAATCGGAGAGTCTTCTTTGATATTCTGAATCCTGGACAAGAAATCAGCAACTGTGTTTTGTTTTCCAGGTCTATCTAGCACAGTAATATTGAATTCTTGCAAAAGTAAAAGCCATCTTGTAACTCTGCCATTAGTAATAGGTTTATTCATCAAATATCTAATTGCAGAGTGATCTGTATGAACAAAAGTTTCATAGCCTGTTATATAATGTCTAAACTTGTTAATTGCATGAACAACAACTAAGAACTCTTTTTCAGTCACAGTATAATTCAACTCAGTGGGAGTCAAATTCTTACTTGTATAGTAAATGGCATAAGGAACCAAATCTTTTTGTCCTAGTATAGCTCCTAGAGCTTTATCTGAAGCATTTGTAGAAATGTGGAAAGGAAGTTTCCAATTTTGTCCTCTTAAGATAGGTGCTTCAGATATTTTTGTTTTTAAGGTTTCAAATGCCAGTTGGCAATCAGGATTCCACTTGAATTCACAATCTTTTGTAAGCAATTTGAAAAGTGGAGATGCTACTTTGGTAAATTTTTCTATGAACCTTCTGTAATATCCTATAAATCTTAGAAAACTCCTAACATCTTTTTGGTAATTTGGAATTGGTAACTTAGAGATGACTTCAACCTTTGATTTGTCTACTTTAATCCCATCTCCTGAAATGTGATGTCCTAAAACAATACCTTCCATAAACATCATAAAGCATTTTTCATGGCTTAGTGAAAGATTTGTTTCTTTACATGTTTTAAGGACTTTTTCCAAATTTTCCAAGGCTTCTTCAAATGTGTTACCATATACTGTAAAATCATCCATATATACCTCTACACAATCATGTATTAAATCAGAAAACATTCCTAATACTGCTCTTTGGAATGTTGCAGGTGCATTACATAACCCAAAAGGAAGTACTCGGTAGGAAAAATTTCCCCATGGACAAGTAAATGTGGTCTTATCCTGATCCTCAGGTGCTACCTGAATTTGATTATAACCACTAAAACCATCCAAAAATGAAAAGTACTTTTTACCTGCTAATGTATCTAATACCTGATCTATAAAGGGCAAAGGAAAGTGATCCTTCAAGGTTGCTTTATTCAATTCTATGTAATCAATGCACACCCTCCATTTACCATTCTTTTTAGGCACAATTACCAAAGGATAAACCCATTGGCTATCTGAGATTGGGTAAATGAAGTTTACATTGAGTAGTTTTTGGAGCTCTTCTTTCACAATCTCCCTAAGATTTGGATTCATTCTTCTCTGAGGTTGTTTGATTGGTCTACTGTTTTCCTCAATATAGATATGATGGATACAAGTCTTAGGGTCAATACCTTTCATGTCAGTATACTCACGTGCAAATGCAGCAAAATGTTTTTGTAAGATCTTGGTTAGCTCATCTTGTTGTAATTTCTCCAAGTTTTTGTTTATGTTCAATGTTCTACCTAGAAAAATTTCAATTGTAGAGCTACCAAACTCTTCCATAGAATAGAGAGACATCTGTCTAGATGACAAGTATTCAACATTAGATTTTACCTGAAATTGTGCATGATCATATTTTGAAGATGTTTCAAAATTTTCTAATGTGTTCAAAATTTGACTATCCTCACTAATTTCTGATATAGTAAAGATAGGCTGTATAACATCTTGATCATCGATCCATTCCCTGTCATCTATTTCTGTGATTGCTTTTGCTGGAGGATACAAAGTAAATTTCTTGGTTGAACTACCATTAGAAATATACATGTTACTAGATCTAAAACTAATAAAAGCATCAGTTATGGCTGGCCAAGGTCTTCCTAAGATAAGTGGGTGTCCTCCTAGATTATTCTTGGGAGTTAAAATCATGAAATCAACAGGATATTCCCAAGAATCTAAGGAGACTGAAATGTATTCTAGCACACCATCTGGTTTGATTACTGATCTATCTGCAAGTTGCAGTAAGGTAGGTGTGTAAAGAAGATTAGGAAGTTTAAGCTGTTCCATAGTCTGTCTACTCATAATGTTTATTGCTGCCCCTAAGTCAATCAATGTGTTTGGAATTTCAATCCCATTTATGTGTGTCTTGACAATTGGACTTCCTGGATCCACATATTTCTGCATGGCAATCTTTCCCATCATGATATCTGCTATTTTTCCTACCAGGTGAATTCTTTTTGTGTCTCTTGGTTTTCTTCTTGGTCTTTTGATGCTCAACTCTATTTTTTTTGCTAGAATAGGAATTTCTCTAATTGCTTGTAACAAAGGAATCTTGATACAAACATTCTTTAATTCATCTAGGAAGTCATAATTGGGCAACAAGATCTGTTTTTCCACTCCTCTATCAATTTGTAATCTCTCAGGAAAAGGAGGTGTAGAAGTAGATGCAGGTTGCTCAATTATAGGAGTTGTGTTTATTGACTCTTTTTGTTTCTCTTTTTGAATGTTTTGGTTTTGAAGGGATGTTCCCTCAAAACTTTTATTGACTTTCAGAGAATCCTCCTCAGAAGCATCTTGTTCTTGAATATCTATAGAAGGTTTTTCCTTTTCTAATATCCTACCAAATCTAAGTTGAACATCATTAAGATCTAGAGGAACAATCATGTAAGTAGGAAATTGTTGTCCTTCTACCATATAAGCATTCTGAGGGTTTTTATTATTGGGGTTTGGCAATGGTTGGGCTGGTAGTTGATTTGGTTTTTGTTGAAATGGAAGTAAGAGTTGAGGATTTTGACCTTGTTGTGGAGGTTGTTGTGGAAATGGCAATGAAAGGTGAGGGATTTGATTTGGAAGTTGTGATTGTTGATTTTGCTGTTGATTTTATGGGGGATGATAGCTCTGATAAGATGGAGGATATTGATAATATTGAGCAAATCTCCCATAAGGATTTTGTACCCCTTGTGCCCATGGTTGAGATTGATACTGATTTTGAGGTTGAGGCCAAGCTTGCTATGAAGAATTCTAGTTTGGTGGGGGCTGAAAATTCATTGGATTGTTAAATCCTTGGTTTTGTGGCCCTTGCCAAGGTCTTCTTGCAACAAAACAAAGAGGTTCTACAAATTTGGGACTACTTCTTCTTGAAAGACAGCCTTAAGACCTGGGATTGAAGGACAACCCTTGGTCTCATGACTTTCTGAACAAATCATACAAGTTTCTACAATTTTTGCATCTAGAGGGCATTCCCTTAGAGCATGTTTCTTTCTGCATTTTGGAAAAAGGATGGCCAAAGCATCAGCTTCTGCTTTTTGCTTGTCTTGGATTTTGAGGGTGTCTAGCTACTCACTAAGTGTTGTAGGGAAAAGTATCCGACTCGGATGACCCTATCCCACTCTAAGGGTGACAGTTCCTTAGCAACAACTGTAAAACAAACTACTTAAGGTTTACTTCTTTATGAAAGCAAAAGAGAATGGAGAAAGCACTAACCATTGCCTTGCGCTTAATGTCGAATCCAAACTCTTCTCTTTGGCCGCTTGCTCCTAGCTCTTTGTTCTTCTGCTCGCCCAGCTACGATGAGATCCTGCAAAATAACAAAGAAGGAAACTACAAGAGGCATGCAATCATAACTGGTTCATGGATTAGTGTAAACCAAACATGCAATCATCACAATATAAAATTGAAACAAGAGCACATAGAAGAACCTCAATAGCTTTTATTAATGAAGAAATAAAGGTTCTGAAAGTATTACAACCATTGAAGGCTCCAACCCAGCAACACCTCCCAGCAGAAAGAATTGCTCTTCTTCACCTCTCTCAAACAATCACCCAATAACTCAATAGTGAAACCAACAGCATATCATTACTTTGCACAAAATTCCAGCCTCCTGAGCTCATAGGAGAGAGCTCAATATATAGATGAATTGAGAAAGGATGAGTCAGCTTGCAACTGATGTGTAGCTGCCTTGTGTCCTCTCTCTCTTCAGTTAATCTTTGGTTGATCTTCAGTTCTTGAGTCCACTTGGTGAACCTTGCTTCCACTTGGAGAAACAAAGCCTCTGACTCATCACAAGGCGAAATCCCTGATCCAAGTGTCATTTTTGGAAGATTCCAAAGCAATGACTCATTGTGCCACTTGTCCCATCTCGCTCAGCGCAGGTGGCCTTTGTCCCACTTGCTTTGCAACGCAGGTACACCATGGAGCAACTGAGTTTCAGCGCAGAAACCTAGTGGAGCACCTGCTTTGATTTCAGGATTGCTTGTTTTTGAGTATTTTCAGGTGGAGAACTGATCTGAGAGCTGTTGGTTTGCTGACCTTGTTCCTCTAGGGGTAGGAACATCATGTTTAGGGAACTTTGGATCCCTTGGATTATTGACAATTCATGTCTGTTGCTGTAAGGCACAAAATTGTCTATAACAGATGCCCCCTAAAGTATGAGGTCGTTTATCGGGTGAAATGCTTTATTGAGAGGATCCGAAGTTCATTCAATCTGCTGAGAAGTGTCCTGTAATAAGATACAATACAATACATTATTTTTCATACATTTTCATGATCTAGCTGAGGCGGGCATTCCCATGCTCAGCTTTATAAATACATTTTGGTACATAGAACAGACGATCGTTGATTGTAGACTGATAATTCTCTGCTGAAATTATCATCCTTTGAGAAGGATGATCATCTGCTGCAATGATGTACATATCAAATGTCTTTATATCCTGAATATATATCGCAGCCCGGATGGATGAAACTAGATCCGGGGTCTTCAATCTCTTCCGATCTTCACTCGATGTACAAGTCGATCCATGTGAGAATTTCTTGAAGTCGAACATGGAAAGACATCGCTTGATTACCGGCCAATGATGTAAACCGTTAACAAGCGCGAGAGGAATCACCGATAAGGATGATGACCCTCAAGGTACGGCAGTACAATTCACATGGCGGGAATAAAGGACTTGGCGTCGACCACCATGCAAAATCTTCTGGTCGAAGGTCATTGATGTATACCTGTCGCCGGAAGTGAGAAACTTGCCATTGAGGCATGCAAGCTTCAAAGTACTGAAGGGGGTGTTCCTAGATCAACTCCTTGGATAATGAGCTGATGTCGACAAGGAGCGATCCGTCAAAGGAGGGCCTTAATGAATCCCACATCAGTGACACAGAACGGAGCTAGTGATTGTGATGAGGTGAAAACAAACTGTGATGTATGATTCAGGGTGGCGGTCATGAAGTGGATGAAGGATAATGTATGGCAGTGGATGGGACACGGTTGACTCTTTGTAGAACCACATCTCTTGAACATATAACGACACTGATGTGATGGATTGGTAGCATTACCCCAATTGTGGATGGTGTGGCGAGGACCATGGTTATGAGACCGGTGAATGAAACAACCCAACCCGATGTGATACGGAGGACAAAGTGTCATGTTCAAGAGCGACTTGCTACCATTAAAGTTGTGAGGTTCTCCCAATTTTTCCCCAGTCATCGCTGACCAGTACCTCTTTATTTTTGTCAAGCTTGAGGAGGATAACATATGCTTGTTCTATAACCTGCCCTTCGGGCAAGCCCATCGCTATGTTTTAACGAGCCTAGCGATAGGGAAACTCGTTCTCGTCTAAAGACAAGTTTGTCGCTATTTAATGAATTTAACGAGTCTAACGACAAGGATAACTCGGTCCTTTTCATTTTTAGAGAGTCTGAAAAGGTACATAAAGTCAACTCCAAAATTCCTTTTTCGTCATCTAATCCCTTAAGTCCGAAAAAGTATAAAACAATACAGGAGGGATGAATTTTCGATTGCTTTAACGAGCCGAACAAAACAAGCGCTCGATCTTTTTGTGCAATAATCCCTCAGGTCCAAAAAGATTAAAATCTAGAGGAGGGATAGCTTTCCGGTCGCTTTAACGAGCTGGAAGGCCAAAACTCGGCAAACTTTTCATATTTTACGAGTCAGTGAAAAGAGCTCAAAGAAGACTCGTCTTTTGAGGAACGAGTGATAAACAGGGATAGCAGCAGATTCCAGGTACAGGTTGGAATTTTCCAATCACGGCAGTGTCACAAGGATGGCTAAGTGAAATCACTCTTCGCAGCTGTTCCTCAAAATGGGTAAACAAACATATGGAGATGAACGATTGGCCAAATGAACGGATGGAGGTGATGGCATATAAACACGACCAAGGGCTTTTAATATGGCTGTCAAAGGTTACATTTCTCAAGGTTATTTACCGGTTCATTTTTTCTGGGTGAGCTTGAACTCTAGGGGAAGATTGCTCACAACTTATGTTTATTTTTTAACGAGCATGAACTATGTGCTAAAACTGCTCGGATCTTGCGTTTATTTTTTAACGAGCATGAACTATGCCAAAACTGCTCGTTTTTATGCATGCCCCCAGCATCATAATGACGCATGTCAAAGGAGGGTGCCCCCCAAGCTTCATTGCATTCAACTTGGTGGTTGGAATGAAGGTTTACCTTTGAGTTTTGAAAAGGGGATTTGTTTCATTTTTTATTGAGGTTGACATAGTAAAAGAACTATCCTCATGATTCCTTGTTTCATTTTTTAACGAGGTTGACACGAGATGAGAACCGTCCTCGGAGCCCACTGTATTTACAGTATTTCCATTAGGGCAACGATCCATGCTGACAAAATATTTAGGAATCTTCTGAATCCGTTGGATATAGAAGATTTCATATTGTAGGTTTCCACTGTGGCTACTTCCGCCAGATTACTTGCCGGCGGTAGGGCAAAAGTACCCATTAAGGTAGGGTCTTTTAGGAGACCTACTTCGATATTTTGGAGTGATTGATTACTTTCATGGATCATTGTGCTGCTTCCCGTAACTTGAGAACTGTTGGGGAGAAATGTTTGTTGGTCGACGATTGTAACTTTTCCTTGAAAAGGAAATACAATCCTCCTGTAGTAGGTCGACACAACTGCAGCCATGGCATATATCCAAGGCCTTCCCAGTAGGATGTTGTAATCAAGGCTCCCGTCGATTACTTCAACATCAACTTCTACTGTTTTTCCCCCTAGTTCAACTTGCAAGTTACTTAAAATCCCGTATGGAGTGTATGATCGTCCATCAAATGCTTTTAATGTCGTTGACGATTTCGACAAGGGTGGTGAGCCTAAATTTTTCCAGCAACTCATCGACATAAGACATGTAGATGCCCCCTCATCAATAATTGTTCGATGAACCGTTTTGTTGAGGGCTTTCACTTGAATAAGGAAAGCTAGTTGAGCTGGTAACTGAGGGTCATATCCTTTATGATTAAAGGCCACAAGATTGGAATCCATTGGGCCAATCCCACCTATTGCTGATAATAAAGCTTGCTCTTGGGAGGGGTAATTTTGTGGTACTTCAAGTGTCGACATAGTGGACGGCGATTGGGCCAGGTCCTCTACTATATTATAATTCTGTGCTCTTTTGGCACGAGGATTAAATGTCGATTTGTGTACTACTCCCTTTGGCGACTTTATCATTGGCTCAGGAACGATGGGTGGCACAACTTCAGTCAAAGTTGTTGTTGAACTACTAGGTCGTTCATTAACCTTGTTGTTCGACAGCTTTGGATTCCCGTAATCTTTATTCCTTGTCGAAATCAAAGCATCATTTTGTTGCTTAGATATTGACAACATTAGCACTTGCGACGGGGAAGCATTTCCTCTATCAACCAGATTTGTTCCTCGATTCGGAAACGGATCTGATAACACAGCTGAGGTTTGCGGACTCTTAAAGAATCTTTTAAGCTCTGCTTTGTATGGACATTCTCTCGTCCAGTGATCCTCATCACATATCTGACACCCAAAAGGTGGTTTCCTATCTCGAGGAGGGCTTGAAGAAGTTTTTCGAGGAGATGACTCTCCTTGTTTCTTCTTCTTCCCTTTGTTTTGAGTCTTCTTGCTTCCTGGTTGATTGGTTTCTTTGCCTTTATCTGCTGATACGGCATTTACTTCTGAAGCAAGAATTTCTTCTTGAGCATTTTGATTCGAATCCTTACGGGCCTTCTTGGGATTGGCCTTTCTCGGATTCGCGTTTGCCATGCCAATCACGCCATCGCCGGCATGAGAGTCACTATTTGATCCAGGAGGAGGAGGGATTGAGAATTCTGGTCTAGGGGCGTCTGGTATTTTGTCATAGAGCGTGCCGGACTGAGTATATACTAAATCCAAGTATTGTGCACGAGCGATAACTTTCTCTTCTGTTACGACTCCTCCCTTTGCTACATCTTCCGTTATAGCCGGAAGTAATGACTTTATAAACCACTCAGCTAAAAGCTGATCAGGAACGTATGTTTTAACCATTCTTCGTCGACGTCGCCACTCATGTATATGATCTGATATATGAGTTGCGGTTGTCTGTTTGAAGTTAGTCAATATCTCTGTTCCCGTTTCATACCTTATTGGTAATTGAAAGTGGGTCAAGAATGTCGTGGCAAGGGAGCCAAAATTGTCGAACGAAGCTCTAGGTAATTCTATATACCATTTTGCCGCTGGACCTGTCAATGTCCTCTGAAAGAGGCGAAGCCTTATCGAATCGTCATTCAAAGTGTTCGACGAACACCATAGATGAAATGTCATCACATGATTCGACGGGTCTTCACCTGGATTTCCATTGAATTTAGGAATGTCGGATGGAAGTTTGTGCGGAATCACTGGCCACCAAGGGGCGTAAGCAATTGGATCGTTTGTTAACCGATGTAAATCAGGCAACTCTAAAGTCGCCACGAATGGTAACTGCTGGTTCAAGTTAGGTGAAGCGTAACCAGGATACGATGGAATCGCCTGAACAGTCGGTCTTTGCATACCAGCATAATGGAGTTGATGTTGGTATGATGAATACGGTTGATGGACTTGACCACTATAAAGTGGTTGACTTTGACCATTTTGAATATATGGTTGTCCAGTATTCGCAAATATTTGCTGTTCAGAACCTTGGTACACTCGTTGGAATTGCGGCTGTTGGTATTGCATTATCCATGGTTACGACACCATGGGTTGTTGTGCTACACTAACCATTGGACCAAGATGTGGGGTAGTTGTACCCAACTGTACTTGTGTTGCCCCACCAGTAGGTGATTGTGGTTGGGTCGCAGGGTCAAGGGGCTGTTGCATGAGAACCTGAGCAATCTGAGGTTGACATACAACAGGCATTGTTTGAACTTGCGACACGGTCACAATAGCCGGTGTAGTTGGGATGTTTGTCACAGGTACACACTGTTGCATAGAATATACAACTCTCGGTGGCTGGGATAGCATAGGTACCCAACTACTCGTTGCAATTCCGCCATAACTTGAATAAGGTTGAGAACTCCCGTATGGGTACCCTCCCGGAGGGGGTAATGAAAGGGCATACTGCCCCCCATATGGTAGCAACCCAGAACTCAAGGCAATTGATTGTCCTGGAGGACTGGATGGCCTAAATTGATTCCCAAAAGGGTCAATTTGATGAGTCTCACCATAAGAGTTACCAGACATTACTCCGGAACAGACAGGAACAGACCATACTGTCGATATAGTCCCTTGGTGGACTCCTTCTAGCGATTGAGAGCTAATTGGGACAGATGGTATGCCGGCGAACATTGTTGGATTTGCAGCAGGTAATTCTGCTGTCGCCGTGTCATTTGACACAGTCCTAGATGTCGACGGTTGTTCAGACATTTTGAGTCTATCCAATTGATTGCCTAGTGATTCTACAGGAACTTCCACTGGTGACGGACAAACTTCTGTTGTAGCAGGAAATAGAGTGACCTCTACTCCAAAATGAATTGGAGTGGATACTTGCGGTTCCTCTATAATTTCCTCTATCGCAATCAGACCAGGTGGAAGAGGAAGACCGTCAGGTCCGTAAAAGATTTCCGGTGCCGAAGAAGGGGTTGTATCAACAGCGACAGATGTTTGAGGAACAAAACTCTCTGGACTAGTTACAGATGGAACTGGTTCAGTTATACAAGTATTTTCCCCCAGACTAGGATCAGTATTACTGTCCTTCTGTGGCGGTTGAACTTCTTCTATAGAGGCAGGATTTCCGGAAATGTTTGGAGTAACCAGAATCTCAGATGTTGTCGGAACACTTGTTCTAACTTTTAAAGGAGATTTTGAACTGGTTCGACGAGCTCGCTTTGTCCGGATTATTTTCGATTCCGGAGACAAAGACGGTTGACTCGCAAGCCTCCGAGAACGACGGATATTCAATTGACTTTCTTCCACGATTGCGGATTACTCGATCAACTAAAATATAAAGGGGAAAATTTGTGTTTCCGATTTGAATGAATTTTATTAGACGCTTTTAAACATAACTTTGCTTTCTCATGTTTTAAGAGTCGAGAAAAAGCTAAAGATGACTCTAGTCTCCTTCGATGTATTAACGAGCCCGAAGTGACAAATGCTCGGTTGGACCTTTTCAGTTATAGAGTTTGAAAAGGGCCAAAAGAAACTGCTCTGGAGATCTAGGCAGAGGGTGTGCCAAACCTTTCGCGAAACCACAGAATACGTTTTACGGTACAGGTGGTCGATCTTCGTGAATGCTGTGTTCACTGCATCGCGATCAGTAGGGCGGCCGACACGGCTTCCTATGGATAAAGGATAATTGCCTATAGGGGTCTCTCAATATATACTCGACGGTACGTGGGAGCACAAGTCCGTATTAGTGCCACCGACTCTCAGGAGGAATCACCCACCTTCGTAGAGATCGACAGTCACTATGTTTAACGACGCCGGAACACGTCTCTACCTAGACCTCTAGATGTTTGCGTTATGTTTCAAATGCGTTGTTAGGTTCATTCAATATATTTTAAGTTGATCTTTTTAAAGTTTGCCTTTCAAGGTTCACCACGAGATGTATATGAACAATTCCTAAATGCAGCCTAAGATGAGAAGCAAGCTTTTTCAAATCTTTTTGACTAATGAAAATCTTAACTACTGAGGGAGAAGAAAGGCAAATCTTTTCACACAGTTCATACAGCACAAACTAATGCACTTTCTCCTAAATCATCATGCAAACTTTTTCAAATGCAAAATGCACAATGCATGTATTTTCTTTTCCCTTTCTTAATGTGGATGGATTACAAAAAGAAAGTGGTTATATAACTTTGATTTCGATTTAGAGCGAAAACAAACAAGTTTGTCCAAAATCAAAAGACACCTTAAGATTCACTTGCTTAATCACTGGAAATACATGAAATCAAACCATACTAACGAAAGTAAAATGGCTAATCAGCTATGGACAGCAGACAAGCTAACTCTTTAGACCAGCAAAATGCCTAACACAGGTTCAGATCTAAGAGGCCAAAAGCATGACTAGTTTACTTTTCGTTATGGGAAATTGTAAATGAGTAAGAAATACAAAGAACAAGTACAATTTCGTTATATAACAGAGGCAGAATGATGGCAAGTAATATTGGTTTCAAAACAGGCACAAGACTGACACCTAGCAGCGAAACTAAGTGAAAACAGGCAAGAGAAAGGAGGAAACCCCACATGCACTAAGCAAATTTGGGCCAACGCAGGCTCTGCACAGCCAAACTGGCTCTCAGCGCAGGTGGTCCCTTCGGGACCTGCGTTGCAAAGCAGGTAGCCTGTGTACTACCTGCTTTGGAAAACGAGAGTTGCGTTTTCACAGTTTCCGGGTCATAATTTTCTAAAAAATGCACAGTTTTTGCTCAAATCAGAAGCAATCAGTCAAGCACACTCAAAGGGATGATTAAGAAGGTGAAAAGCTATCACTAAGAGCTTACAAGGATCCTTGTAGATCAGCTCTTCAAATCATGAACTTGCTCAGAATGAGCCAGAGTAGCTGCCCTCTACTTCGCTTTTGATATAGTCAAAAGCTTTTCGATTTGGTACTTCTTTTGTTCAGGAAATGAATAGCAAAATACTACAAACACAATCAAACGGATACGATCCCCAGCGGAGTCGCCAGTTTGTTGTAGGGAAAAGTATCCGACTCGGATGACCCTATCCCACTCTAAGGGTGACAGTTCCTTAGCAACAACTGTAAAACAAACTACTTAAGGTTTACTTCTTTATGAAAGCAAAAGAGAATGGAGAAAGCACTAACCGTTGCCTTGCGCTTAATGTCGAATCCAAACTCTTCTCTTTGGCCGCTTGCTCCTAGCTCTTTGTTCTTCTACTCGCCCAGCTACGATGAGATCCTGCAAAATAACAAAGAAGGAAACTACAAGAGGCATGCAATCATAACTGGTTCATGGATTAGTGTAAACCAAACATGCAATCATCACAATATATAATTGAAACAAGAGCACATAGAAGAACCTCAATAGCTTTTATTAATGAAGAAATAAAGGTTCTGAAAGTATTACAACCATTGAAGGCTCCAACCCAGCAACACCTCCCAGCAGAAAGAATTGCTCTTCTTCACCTCTCTCAAACAATCACCCAATAACTCAATAGTGAAACCAACAGCATATCATTACTTTGCACAAAATTCCAGCCTCCTGAGCTCATAGGAGAGAGCTCAATATATAGATGAATTGAGAAAGGATGAGTCAGCTTGCAACTGATGTGTAGCTGCCTTGTGTCCTCTCTCTCTTCAGTTAATCTTTGGTTGATCTTCAGTTCTTGAGTCCACTTGGTGAACCTTGCTTCCACTTGGAGAAACAAAGCCTCTGACTCATCACAAGGCGAAATCCCTGATCCAAGTGTCATTTTTGGAAGATTCCAAAGCAATGACTCATTGTGCCACTTGTCCCATCTCGCTCAGCGCAGGTGGCCTTTGTCCCACTTGCTTTGCAACGCAGGTACACCATGGAGCAACTGAGTTTCAGCGCAGAAACCTAGTGGAGCACCTGCTTTGATTTCAGGATTGCTTGTTTTTGAGTATTTTCAGGTGGAGAACTGATCTGAGAGCTGTTGGTTTGCTGACCTTGTTCCTCTAGGGGTAGGAACATCATGTTTAGGGAACTTTGGATCCCTTGGATTATTGACAATTCATGTCTGTTGCTGTAAGGCACAAAATTGTCTATAACACTAAGGCTCCCTAAAATATCAGTTTTGAACTCATCAAGCATATTGCCAATTTCTGCCCTACTTAAAGATCTAGTTGCAAATTTGTTTGCTCTAATAAGAGAAGGATCTCTTGGTCCTTTCCTAGTTTTAGATTTCCCTCTTGAGAGATGGACACATAGTTCTACTATATCATTCAACGGAAGTTGAGAGATGTCTCCCTTCCCCATCATGTTAATAATATCTATCCATTCATCTCTAATGACCTTCAACAAAAGAGTTTTCAAGTTTTCTTCATCTAAATTTTTCATTTTTTCTCTTTTCAAATTGTAGTTAAATGTTTCAAGCAAATCCTCTAAGTTTTCAACTTCCTTTTGCATCATTTTGAACACCTCATCCTTTTGATTGGTAGGCATACAGTAATCCAAGTATCTATCCAAAAATGCTTGTTTCATATCATTCCAAGTTCTAATGGATTGAGTGACTAATCCCATAAACCATTTCAAAGCAGCCCCTTTTAGTGTTGAAGGGAACAATTTGAGTTTTTGAGAGTCTTCTAGATAGTCATAGGTTCGGCATAAGACTTCAAACTCAAACAAAAATGTTTCAGGATCCTCACTTCTCAACCCATAAATGTTTGGGAGGACAGATGGTGAGATGTTTTTCATTGTTGAATGTGTTTCCTCATCTACTATAGGGAATTCAAATGAGTTATCTCCTTCCCTATTTCCTCTACCTCCTCCATTGTTACTTCTACCTCCTCCATTGCTTCCTCTACCTCCTCCATTGTTTCCTCTACCTCTTCCTCTACCCCCTCCTCCAAATAGTGAAAATACTCCATCTTGTTCTTCTTCTGCCATGATAGTTTCCTCAGAATCTTCTGGTTCTTCTATTAATGGCCGATGAGAGAGAGTTTCTACTTCTTATTCTTCTCTAGGTATTCCTACTTCTTCAACTACAATAGGCTTCCCTATAGAGGTGAAGAAAGTTTCCTCACCTAGGTTTGGTTTAGTAGATGAAGTGGGAGAATCTTCTAATTAAGTTGTCGCCCCTTGAATTCTAGGAATCCTAAGGCTGGGAGTATGAGTTTGGGATGGAGGTGTGTCCTTTCTAACCCTTGGTGGAGTAGTTGGAGTTGTGAAAATCGAACTTCTGCCCCTAGCTATAAATCTACCCCTAGAATCTCTTTCTCTATGCATGTCATTTTTTTTTGTTTTGTTGTTTTTGAATTTTTTTATGAATGTAATAAGTAATGCTACCTAGTTACACTTCCCTGGAAATGACGCCAAAATGTTTAGTCGATTTAGTGTCCTAAATTGCTACATAAATTATCAATCCGAGTGTCGTAAACTAATGAAGTGTAGTGCACTATATGTGCTAGATAACCCTTCCTTACCTCACTATTTTCAAGTTTATGTTTGTTTTGGGGTTTTGTTCTTTTGATTCCTAAAGTTCTACAATGTAATTGAAATATTATTCTACTACTGCTAAGAATCTAAAAAAATGAAGTGAGAGTTTAAAAGTGCTTTTAGGCCAAATTTGGAAGTGAGGTTTTCAAAACAAGAAAGTGAAAAACAAAGCTTCTCTTCTTGCTATTGTAATGGTTCCCAAATCATGCGCTAAAAGGGCTCTTAAAACTATTGTTTACTTAATTACAAAATCAAAAATTAAATGAGAAAATTGAATTGTAGCTATCTATGAAAATGAAATACTGGAAACAAAACTACTTCTGTTGTCTAGTGTACTTGCAAAATTAAAGCTTAAAGAACTACTGCAATTAAACTAAAGGAAAGAAACAAAAATGAAACTACAACTATTCTATTTGTGAAAGCAAAACTAAATGAAGTATTGTTATCACTCTGCTATATAATTTAAGGAGAATTAACTCCTTATGATAGCAACATTTGAGAGATTTCATTCTTCATCATTCCAAAAGAAGTAAACATGAGAATGCAAGTAAAAACTCAATCATAAAATAAACATTTCACCACTTAGTCTTAGGTTCAACTATCAACAAAGGGCTTTTGGAAATATCCATTTAAATCATGAGTTACTAAATTGACAAGAAAATGGCATTGAACTACTTAACCTAAGAACTAATGAGCAACAACTGTAATGAAAGACCTATTTATAAATACAACATTTCGCCGTTTAGTTTGAGGATTAATCATCATCGAAAGGCTCTGGAAAAAATCATTTATTTCATGAGTGGCTACACTAATAAAAAAAAGGCATTAAACAACTTGACTCTAAAACTAATGAACAACAAGAAGTCTTATTCATAAACTCAAAATTTCACCATTTAGTTTGAGGATGAACCATCAATGAAAGGCTTTGGAAACATTTGTTTATATCATGAGTAGCTATACTAATTAAAAAAGAATGCAGTAAACAACTTAAATTTAAAAACTAAGAACTAAGGAACAACAAATGAAATAAATCTAATTATGCTACTAACAACAATTTAAAAACTACAATTAAGAAGCTAGAAAATAATGGAAGCTAAAGAACTACTCTATGTTGGAATGCAAGCAACTGGAGTTAGTGGAAAACAAATGACAAAAGCTGCAATAAACACAATGTTAAGAAGCAACTATGAACATGATAAAAACACAGTAAATATACAACTGAACGAAGAAAAACAACAAATGAAAAATATACAGAAACGAAATATACCCTTGACTACGCAGGGGCCCTCTACAAGGTCTAGGACTAGCAACGCAGAATCACTTCACACGCTTCAGGTATCCATAAAGAAACATAGATATTTATATATTAAAAATAGAGTACTGAGTGTCTCAAGCTACAAGCGGAAATTGCACTACTACATCAGCAAAAACATGAACTAGTTCTGCATTCCAAACGCTGATATTTATAGGGAAAATACACAACTGTTTGAAGAGAGAAGTAATCTACAACAAACATGTAGACAAGTAGTGTATCTGGGAATTTTTTCTTCGGTTGGCTTGAAACATAAATCTCCAAATAGTGGTTATTAGATACTAGTTATGTAGGTGGCAAACAACATCCTTGGCTTCAAGAGGCTGCCTCAGATTCATTTACTAAGAAACGTGCAAAAACAAAGTTCTACTTGCTATAGGTCTCTTCTGTTGACTCCCCTTTGACCGGGGTCTTTCTCATCGACTTTGATCAAATGGATAGGACACCATCCATGTTATGACATTTTCCCAGCTACCCATATGGTTCGTTTCTTCTCTCGGCACCTGTAACCTTCAAAAGTATGGAGATGGCGGCGGAATGTGGCTACGTTTCGTAGCTGAAAAACAAAAACCTATGCAAATAACAAACATAACAATATAACTTGATAATCACTTGAAACATACTCCTTGAGACAATATGCAATGGCTTTTGATGATTTATGATGCATTTTCATGGAAGAGCAAAGGAAGAAGGATGAAGAAGTCACTTAAGAAAGAGGCAGTTTTGGAACTCAACAACGAGTTTTAGGAAAAGGGGCTTATGAATTAGTCAATTTTGAAGGGAATAAGTTGGCAGAGCCCCGAAATGGGCTCTACCTCAAGAAGTACTTTGCTTAGGTTACGGTCGAGCAATGCCTTCTTTGTATATTTTGTATTTTTGTACATATTTTATCAGGAGTTGTTGTCATATCAACACTTTTTTTATCTTCTTTGGCAGGTGTTGATGGATGACTTGGTCTATTTCAGATTCGCCGATGGTGCTAGTTGACACACTCAGAATCTCGCTTCCGCATCTTGGGTGATTTATTACCCATTTGGTCAGTTGATGGTGTCAAGGGGAGTATGTATTGGTTCTACTTCAAATAATATTGCCATATATACTACCGTTATTAATTTACTATCCGAAGCTATTTCTTATGGAATTGATTCGTTGGTAGTGTATCTTGACTCACAACTGTTAGTATCACAATTAAATATCGGGTTTGGGATCCTTATTTATATCGCCAATTTTTGAGAGTGAGGGTGTTGCAAAGGTCATTTGTTTATATTACTTATTTTCACATTCCACGATCTGAAAATTCATTGGTGGTGTTATCACAAAATCAAGCACTGAAGGGCTGCTGATCAGGTAAACTCTGTGTAACTGTTTCAGACCAATCTTTTGACTAAGGATTAACCTCCCTAGCTTGAGAGGGCTCTCTCAAAAGGTTATTGATTTTGACTATTGATAAGATGGCTAACTCTTGTAAGGTGAATTTAACAAACATGCTGGCTGGACAGACATTACAAAGACTTCCATTGGGCTTATGGAGTTAATCATACTTCAGTAAACTATAACACTACTCATACATAGAAGTCAGGGCATGTGATGTTTAAATACTCAAAACACATCTCATAGAAAACCTCAGCTTACAAATACACACAGGAAATCAGAGCAACATAAGTGAATTCTGAGTGATTGTGTATTTATACAACTGTAAAACATTAAGGATAAAGCAAAGCCACATATCTTGAGCATTGAAACACTGTATGAATCCTGAGAAGAAAAGCAGCAAATTGTATTACTGAAACTGAGTTTTTACACAAGTCAAAACAATACTCTGTTTTCTCAAATATCCAACCCCCATTACATAGATGTTTCAGCTATATATAGAAACATAACTCTAACTACTTCGAGCTTCTTCCTCCAGCATGAGGGGAGCTCGATGACTGCCACTAATGACACCTATCTGCTTTGTAACAAACTATTAAATACAATAACTGCTAACTGAAATTCTAAAGAGTTCTAATTTGATTATGACTCTAACTCTATCTTCTTCGTAGAATGATTCCTCCTTGCTTTTTTGACACCTGGCTTCCTTTTCGTTTGGCTGAGATGGCTGAGATGAGTAGTTAATGCTCCATGTTGGCTTTGGATGATAAAGGCTTTAATCTGCTCAGCGATGTTATGGAATATCCCTTGTTTTTCGGTTCTGGTCTCCCATCACTTCGAATATGCAGCAGCATGTCTTTTTAGTCCCTTTAATACCCCAAAAATATAGAACACCACCATGTTTCCTGATGAGTCGGATGCTCCATCAATAGCCAAGTGTGCAAGCCAAAATTCCATGTATGCAATTCATTCAATACCCTATGACCGGTAATAAAGTGGCTTTATAACCGAAAATTTTTAAACCTGAGTTAAACATTTCACCTTTTTGAAGGCACACCTGTCTTGATCAGAATGGCTGGGATGTCTTCATTTTATCTTTACATATCCTTTAGGTGTTCCCTTTTGGAAAAAATCCCGCACATATGACCAAACTGTTTGTTTGCTTTAAAAACACCACCTACAGCAGTTTCGTAGCGCGCTACGAAACTGTTGAATTTGTTAAAAAAGCTTGTATTTGCCCTGAGGTATTTACTGCTTAGACCTTTAATTGCTAAAACACCATTACATATGGCAGGGATCTACATGTCCTCAAAACAAGAAAACTAAGAAAAATTTAACAAAACTTGGAACAACACCTATCTTTGAACCGCAGCTTCATTTAGCAGCTAACTGACCTAGCTGTGCCTTTAAGTCTGCAACTTTCTTCCTCATGGCTTTATTTTCAGCTCTAAGATGCATATTTATCTTTCTGAGGAGTTTAGCCTCTTTAATGGCAGGTACTGTCCATGTGTAAACATCAGCTACTGAATCCACCTGGTTTACTAGGTTTTCACTTCCTTTCAATACAGCTTTACGATAATTTTCATACCTGACTGCAGACTCCCTAGTGGCATTCTTCACCTTAACAATTTCATGTTTAGCTACTTCTAGCTGATTCTTTATAGCTATGGTATTACCCCCTTGAGATATGATAACTGTTCTGTTGGTGTCTTTTTGCTTAATTTTCTCTGCCTCCTCTGTTCTGGACAATCTCTCAGCCTCCTTTACTTGTTTCCTTGTAATAGGTCTTCTGGGTTTGAAGATGAATTCGTCACCTGGTTCATCAAACCTCAATCTTTTTGAAGCCCTAGACTTCTTGGTGCTTTCTGGTGATGACTGTGTCAAATCAATGTGTACTGGTTCAATGTGCACCGGTTCAATTTGCTCAAACTCAATGGCCTCCAACAAATCACTCAGGCTTGCCTTAGATACCGGGCTTTCTTCAACAGCTAATGCTTTGCCTTTTTCTTTACTTATTTGGCTCCTTGTCCTTACTCTTGACACTGTTTCGGATCCACTTGGTCCAGGTACAGTCTTCTTATGCTGAGCTTCTTCTTTTGCTGATGGCTGAGGTTGTTCTTTAATGATCAGTGGCTTCACTGATTTTCTTAACTGTGACTTGGCTTTCTTTTTATCTTTTGCCTCCTTTTGAAGCTCAGTTAGCGTGAGTTCTTCAACTGATTGTTCTTTTTCTCTAACTGGCTGTGGAGTAAGACCTGTTTTACTTTGGAAACCAACCATGAAAATGAACAAGTTCCAGTCTCTACCTATTTTCTGGAGACCATCCAAAACTAACAATTTAACCAAACCATGGTGAAACAAAGATGTTTCACAGTCTTCCTTTCTTAATTGCACTTTGTCACACATTTTGCTCAGACTGCGAAACAAGTAAAAGGGAATGTCTATGGAGGCTTTACCAGTGAAATGTAACAGCAACTTGAAGTGATAAGAGTAGACCTTATTGTATCTTCCCTCGCAGGTCAAGTACTTTTGAATACAGGTGAGAAGAAGGGCATAATGCTCCTTGACATAGTTTCTGGGCACTGCTTTTGTTAGGTCTTCATTCACATATGCCTCTTTTAAAAACTCTTTGCAGGGATTCATATCAAACTTAAAATTCTTAAACCATTCTTTCCCCCCTCTTGGGATCTCTGTTACAGCAGCTATTGCCTCCGGAGACACTTGAACTTCCAACATAGCTATTTTAGAATTTAAACCGGTGAAGTTTAAAGCAAAATCCTTTGTTACCTGTGCATGGCCACCTTGCAACTTCTTACAGAAATTCCAACACCCGGCATCCTTGAATGCTTTCTTCACGCCTTCATCTCTCAATGCGAGGTCTAAACCTTCAGGTTCTGTTCTCTGGCATTTTCCAGATCGATGTTCTTTCCTCTCCATTTTGCTTTTGAAATCTTCGCACAGACAATGACCAACAGCTTCAGTTAAAATGGTGATTCAATTCTCTTTAACTCGGCCTCGCTTGTAATCAGGCTTGCTTGGAAACAGGCTCGCTTGAAAACTCAAATACATCATCTGATAAGCTTGTCACTTATGTAACACTCACGATCATCATCAAGATCCATGCACGGTACAATTCATCGGAATGATATTTCTGTGCGTTTCATCAAATCTATTGGTGGAGTGATGACTAATGAACGCTTAGACATGCTACGGGAGGTACACAAAAACTGACATGAGAGGACAGAATTGGTGACTCATTAACAGACTTGACACTTTAGGAAAGATTCGCTGCGAAATGCACGAATCCGCGATTTCGCAGCGCGGTTAGTTTAAAATTCTAATAATACGCTGCGAAATGACTGAACAATGATTACGCTGCGAAACTAGCCAATAGGAGATTACGCTGCGAAATCACAAAAAGACTCGGTGAATAGGATAAGACAAGACATGGCTTATAACACAATGATGGTGGAGGAGAACCAATAGGATTAGAGTATAATTTAAAACAAACCCCTTTAAAACTCCAAATCCTAAGTATGAAACATAAAACAAAAACCATATGACACAGACCTTTGACATTGAGCTAGGACCAAGGACTATATGCATAAAATTTTTATTCTAAGTGATAACAGGTGGATTCTATCGCTAATCAAGCATTAGATTGGCATATCAATCATTCATCAAGTTAAAAATAAACATCAAAAATTTGGAACTGTATATATATGTATCATAAGACTGCCTGTGTGTACATAAAGTGTTCAAAAATAATATACAAAATTGAGACTAAATGCCCATAATCATGTCCAGTCAATCTATTGACCCAGCTCAGGATGAGCGGCCAAGAAGGTGACTATTGCGTTGGCCACACGCCGAAGAATGCGAACCCAGTCTCGTGATACTCCTACCACGCGGCGCTGCATCTCCTCAGGTAGGTCTTCTATGGCCACCATCAGTACCTGGTGAATCAAACTCACCAAGTTTCTTTGGACTGTGTATAAGACCCTCTCTGTTTCTACAGCCGCCTCTTCGGCACCTCTTCCGCAATGCCTGTGCCACGGAAATCTGTCTGGTCTTATCGGACCCACATCTGGAACATGATCATTATGTTAGTGTTTTAATCCCATCAAAAATATTTCTAAGTTAATTTTCATATTTAGAAAACATAAAAATCTTAAAAACTTGATAAAAACTTTAAAAAAAGATGGTTACCTATCTCTCCCCATGTTGCGTTTGGTGGCAGCACCAAGTCTGGATCTCCTCTGTAATCCATTCTAGCATAGGGATAGTCGTCCACAACAATGATTTGTTGCTCCCACCAGGAGAAGAACTCATCATCAAAAGCAGTCCTAGCCATGTCCCCGCCGCCAAGGCCTTTCATCAGGTTAGCTAACCTACCCATCCGAGGATCTCAGTGGCTACTGATAGAGACTGATACTCTAGGATGCAACTCAAGCACCTTCTCGAAGAAGAAGGAGCATAAAACGGTCCCATATCCAAAATTTTAGGTCCGCCCTTTCTGAATGGAGGACAACTGACTCTTCATATTGGTAAGAAGAGGTGTACACCAATCAAAAATAGTGGTGAGGCACTCCACGACCAAGCTCATAGATACTCGTGAAGCTTGGTGTAATGAAGCTGATCTGTTTACCCTGGCTATGGTGAACAGTAGAATCATCAAGGATAAGCTCTCTACATTTTTTATTGGAATTTGAATTCCAATTTTTTCAGGATGCCCAGGATAGTAAATGTGAACGTAGTCTTCCACTGAAAGACTACCTCATGTCCGGCTAGTCGAATATACAACCTCTCCTCTTCGAGAGAGACCAATGATAAAATAAATATCTTCCACCTCTATCCTCAAAGGCATTTTATCAATCATAAATGCATCATCTTCGATACTCCAATAGTGGATTAGCATTTCAAGCAAGCAGGTGTTGGCCTTCATATAGGGAATTTTGAAATTTTTTAATAAACCACATCCTCTCAATGCATCTAAGGCCTGCTGATCATTCATAACTTCATTATCAATGGTAGTATGCTCCCTCTCTCTCCATGTGATTGTCATGCTGAGAAAAAATTGAGTTTTAACCGTTAGATTTTTGTGTTTAAATTTCAAACCGCATATACATGGGTCCCTTTCACACACAGTCGCATGTAGGGCCTTCGTATATGCGGGCCTATAACAGCCAACCTGCGTATACACAACGTTGAAATTTTTAACATAAATTCCTACAATCAAACCTTAATGAAAATTTCTAAAAACAATCATAAAGTAATGCAAACTTGATTTGGGGGTTACCTAATGATTTTGCTCCAATTTGAATGGTCCAATTCTTTGGGGGACAAGTTTGCTCTCAACACAAATGATACAAATGGTGAGTCAAAAGGTCATTTTATAGCTTTGAAAATGTCAAATTTTTTCAAATCTTGATTTTTTTCATCTCATGAATCTTTTAACTTGTGAGCTTAGATTGTCGGGAATAGGTTGTTTTTTAGGAAATTTTGGATGCTTCTTCGAGATCTCATTTCGGTTCCATGACTGCTGACCTGTCATGGCAGGTATCGTTTACTCACTATTTAGGGAAACCATTTTTCCGTTGCATCTTGCATACTAGCCTCCATTTCTCGATACACTAGCCATAGGGTCGATCCCATCGTGTTATGGTTAGTAAACCATGTTCACTCACCGATTTTTTAAATCATGACACGATGGTAGAGCCATCCTTTACATGGGCATCATAGTTAGCACCTCGCTGACATTTGTTGCCCACGCTGATATATTGAGTAGGCTCGGGAATCCTATTTAGTCCCACCATGACTTGTGCATTGAAGACTCATTCTCTTTGCTTCTTCGCTTCATTCTGACCTTATACCCTAGAGGCTCCTTTGTGTTGAGTTGTACTGCTGCATTGCATTTTGACTATTTGCACCTTTTGGCCTTTAGCCGGCTTCACTTGGACTCGTGTTTAAGCCACTTATTTGACCATGTATTCTGCAAATTCAAACTTGCAATCACTTAGCTTTTGCAACTTGACACACCCTTTGATCCGTGGAAGGAACATCCCTTTGAGTGTCCTTGACCAGTTTCACCTCCCTGCATTGAGCATAGGATTGTTCCCATCCCAGGAACTAGATTATCTGTTTCACTGACACTCATTCTTTCCACTGTACTATAGCATTCTTTTATTCTTTTTCCAGTGTAAAGAAAAAGACAAAAAAAAAATTATATATTCCAAAAAGAGTGGGAACGGGACAACATTTGCATATATTGTTGGCAGCTAGAGTCAGTTGTGTCGCTCTTGAACAAAGCACTCAGAAGAAAGTCTCTCCTCCATTTTGGGAGGGATTTAGTTTGACTTAGGTATGCCTTAACCTTTTTATTGAGTTAGTTCTCCTCCGATTGGTTATCTCTTCCAATCATATGGAGAGTTTGTATGTGCCTCCTGCATGACAAGCTTATACAGAGTTATCATATGCTGCCACATAGTCATCATTGAGTTGTGCTTTTGTTCAAGGAAAGTAAGCCTAAGTTGGCCTCTCTGCGGTGTCTCTTGACCTATTTTTCAGTCAGCCATCCCTGGTTGTCAGTGTCTTGTTTGTCATCACATCAGTTATATTGGTCCTTTGCTTGTGCCGGTTTGAGAAGGTCTCCATTGACTTCTTGCTGGCGGGTCTTGTCCTTATCGACGATGACATATTGCTCTAAGGGCAGGCCTAGAGCTGCACCCTAGCCCTATTTTCATTACTGATAGATCACCTTGTGCTCAACATCGATCAGTATCATGGGTCTTTGACTGAGTGGTTTCCCTTGTGTTCGACATCAGCTTACATTATCACACACTGGGATTTATGCAGTGCCTTGGTTTCTATTAGACCCTATTGGTGGATTCATCACCTCTGTGTCAACTTTCATTATTGGTTGGTTCATAGGGTTTCTATCGTACGCTAGCTACATCTTGTGTACGCTGGAAATGTGCTTCGGTTGGGTTACTATGTCTTTTTTCGTCTAATTCCTTCCACATTATTGGCCTACGGGTTATATTTGTGCTAGATTGCTGAAGGATGCCTCAATGCCTTCCTTCTAGTGGATCTTTCCCTATTGACTATGACTCATTGCTCTGGGGCAAAGATCTAGAGTCCATTTGGCAGTACCTTGGGGTTTGCAGTCATCAGTGGCAGATCCTTCACTATCGACAGTGGGAAACCATCATTGTCCCCTAATTGATAGATTCTTCTAGGTGTTCGACTCATCTCATTCATTCGTACTTGTTAGATTGTACTGAGTACCTTGACTCTCACTTTCATTATCGGTGAGTAGTCTCTCGTTTTTTAATGGTATATATCAATGACCAGTAATCAAATGATTTCTCACATGGTTGACTTTAGATCATTTATTCCCATTATGTAGAAATGTACCACGGTGGTCGGTGAAGACCTCAGGTTGCATCAAAATTCTTTGGTTTACTTGTTAGTTGCTCCTGTTGCTGCTAGTTGACACCATTCACATTATATGATGCAGTCCTTCACAACGACATTTTATATGATGGCATCCGAGTTACGACGTAGTATCATCTTATTCCATCATGTTCATTTGGTACTATTGGGATCAGTTTTTGATATCAGTGATCAGCTTCATCCTTTAGCTTCATTGATCATCTTCTTATATATGTGATGTTTAGACATGTACTTGTTCGATCACGATCAGATGATTCATTATGTACTTTCAGTCTTTTATACTTGTATACATAGTGGATCCACTTGTACTTGATATGCGAACATGCTTTACTTTATCTGAGCATGGGTATGCCCGCCTTAAACAGTTGTTTCTTTCTAATCTTCTTTTTGATGGCTTGGTAGGTTGAAATCTAGTGAAGTCCTTCTCAATTTTCGATAGGTTTCCTTTCCATATACTAAATACATTTTGGCCATCATGTACCCCTTCTGACCTCATATATTGGGGGGCATTTGTTATAGCTCCAAATATCACCCTTGGTATTTGTGATGCTTGGTTTATGGCCTAGGGCAACCCTTCCTTCCAGAATTGGTCCAAATATTTTAAAAACAGTGTTTTACTCACTGTACACTACTTTGCCCTGTGATAGAAGCGTGTACACGCAGGTTGGTCAATACCCAACCCGCGTATATGTGTTAAAACATTAAAAAAAAATTAAATTTCCTTAACTATGGGTGGAGTTCATGGGTTTTAACTATTGATAACCTCCTAGTACCCGTGGCCCAATTGTTCCCAACTATTTCTCAACTAAAAAATTAATTTGGGAGAAGTATAAAAAGACTTCTATGGGAAGGCCTTAAGGAGAGGAGAAGAGATAGAATTACTATACTTAGATTATCCCCTAATCAAGTCTGAAGTATCCCTGTGCTTCAAGCACTTCCCCAAGTTCAGAAAACCCTTGTTTCCTTGAGTGTTGATATTCTCCCACTTGCTTGAGATATCATGGTATTGGTTATGGAAGGAGGTTGTTGAAGACTTGGACTGGATAGACCTGGAGGACAGTTCCAATTGGAGCCAGAAGAGGAAGACTTAGGTGAACCCTTTCCATGTTTATTATAGTTTTCTACAATAAAAGGAAACATTGTCTTGTTCCTGAGATCGACTTTGTTTATGCATCAGATGTTATTATTATGGTTCATGTATGAATGACTATTTTGATGTATAACTAACCATTTACTTATATGATATAAAGTTGATTTCATTAAAATGCTTTATCTATATGCTGCTATGTGTATTCGAATTGGTTGATTTGCAGATTCGAAGATCATCAGGAGTTGCAGAGGGTTTGAACCCTGGCTGGAACTACCCAAACGAAGGACATCCAGGTATGTTCATCCTCACATAGTTTGTTTATTTAAGCATGTTGCCTGAGTTGTATGCATGTTTCTTGCTGTAGATTACTCTTGCTATGTTGGGGTTCTAACCCAAAGCCCTAGGGGACTTATTCCCGTAACATTGATGGTAAGGAGCATGAATTGAAAAAGGAAAACAAAAACATTGGAGTGACAACTGCAGAAAAAGAGAGAAGAGAATCGGTCTAGTGATACCCTTGAAGCCAATATCTCGCATGAGACATGTTAGGGTCCTATACTTCATAGGATGACTTGATTGTAGCTATAATTTTGTATATGAGATGTTGTAAATAATCTTTCATTCTGCAAATTTATTTCCAAAGAAAAAGAAAAGAAAATAAATAGAATAGAAAAGAAAAAGTGATATATATATATATATATATATATATATATATATATATATATATATATATATATCTGTGAGTGTGAAAAGAACAAAAAATCAAATATGAAAAAGAAGAAAAAGAATGAAAATACCCCAAAAGAATAAGTGAGAAAATCAAAATGCCACTAAAAAAATGAGAAATATATTTGTATTACCTGTGAAATTTTGAATAAATGAGCTGCTAGTCAAAATTCCACAGAGAAGTAGGTTAGTTGTTTTAATCACACTATTTACATGTGATTAAGATATATTAAATAAAATTAGTTTAGGTTAGTAAATAAGTCAACCACATAGTCTAATCGTGGTTCAATTAGATTAGTGAGAATAAAACTAATTAAACACAGTGTTTAAACATGGTTAATTAATCTTTAGTGTTAAATCTATTTCTAATTTAAACACAATTTCAATGTGTAAATAGTTTTTTTTGGATGCGATGTATTTTTGTTGCTATGCCATAAAGGTGAGGTGCATGTTCCAATGACCCAAATCCACCCAACCCAGATCAACAGTGGGGGATTGTCTTTGGCCCCCCTCGAGCCCCTCCAAGATTTAATCGCCAAGGGGGATCCGAAAAGGCAGAATTCACTTGCAACGTGGTGGCTCTAGAGTACTTCCTACCCCACTCGAAATTCCTGCTTAATGCTTTGTCCACACTATAAGAACCGTCGTGCCGCTTTCCTCCTTGCACGATCGTTGACCTTTGCTGCTCTCGCACCACTAACCTCATGCCATGTGGACTCCCGCATCCTGACCATTCACTTGTATGCCAAGAATTCCCCTCCACTGCCTGTCCACAACCTCACCCCTATGGACCCCACTCCCCTTCCGTAAAAGTAACCTCCCGTCATTACTTCTCCCCTAATCTGATGATGCCAGATGGCACTACCACCACCACATGAGCAGAACATTGCTCAGTAAATTCTTGTTCATTTCCCATGACAACGGATCCTCTCCATTTAAATGGTTAAAAACAATGGTAAGTTTGTTTTGCTATATAAACCCACCCAAAACCCGTTTGTTGCCTCTTTTCACTATTTCAAGATAACAGGAATCAAAAGCTCCAACGCATAGTTACCTAGTCACAATTTGCTCCAACATTCAGTTAGTGACCCACGCCATCACCGTGAATAATCAGCATAACCAACTACTGCAACCAAGTGTCTTTTTGCGCTCGAATACCAGTCTTCACCTTTTCTATCCCAGGTAATTCTGAATTCCCTTTTCTTTTTCCCTTCAATAATGGCACCTAAAACAAAATATAAATCCTCTGATGACAACCCTATGCTACCCCCTACCATAGACCTAGATAAAAAACCATTAATGGACCAACAATACTTGAAGAAAAAGTTTCTTGACCTCAGTGATGAATTGGGAATGTGGGAATATTCCCTGCCCCAATTCATCTTCCCGTAAACCTATCACTTCCCAGAATTCATGTCCTAGTGCCAATTTCGTTACATCCCCAGCCAAAGGGAAATTTTGGCCCATAATGGTGACATCCTTTTCACCATCACTTCAGAAACCATCTCTCAGATGCTAAAATTGCCAAATTATTACTCCCTAAAGCCATTCTTAGTAGATTCCCTCATGGAATTCTACAAAAACTCGACCTTCCCACAAAGATCCAAGATTTTTAAGATTTGTCTCCTAGAGGATGCCCAATTACCTAAGAAAACACCCCTACTCATCCTCTATGTTCCCCGAGATGACTAAACATGTAATTATAATTATTTCATGTATACTTGGCTATCAATCTGATCAGTGGGTTGATGAGGCCATTGTTGGTTTCCTATCAGTCTTTACAACTGGTGAGAAACCCCCTATTTTAAATTACAGTGAGTTCATTGCATAGTCAATTCATGACCAAATCCTCAAGTTCTCTATTGAGGGGACTTTTAAGTATTCTTCAATGTTGGTGTATTTATTTCTTTACCATCAAGTAGATAGGTTTTCATTCCCTTTGCAGAAATTAGATGATCAGAGTAATCCACAATTTGTAATCCTTTAGACCTCCCTGGTGAGGAAAAATTCCACTGAGTACACCTTCTCTGATTATGTTGATTAATTCCTACATACAGTTGCCAGCTTACTAAACAGTGATGTAGAGCCTAGGATAGGACCAAAAATACAAATAATTCTGCATCTCAGTGAGCAGACTAAAATAGGGGATTGGTATTTATACCAAAATTATACATAAATTAGAGTTTGTGGGTGTGATTTTCCACCCTACAGGCTTCGTAAGTTTGTTCTTGTGAGAATTTTCTCATTGGAATATATCAAGCAAATGGTACATATGGATGATTTACATTTTTTTGCAGCAAAGAAGAAGTCCTAGTTCAAGATAAAGGCACAAGTGGGACCGTTTATTTGTAACGTCAGGGTAGCAGGTAAAGGGGAAAATTTACTACTTAACAAATGAACTTCAAATTGAGCTTTACCTGGTCATATGACCCTCTTGGAATCATCTCCAAGTTGAGAGTGGAACAAAAAACCACTCCCTACACTCACACCCCAAGACCAGAGATAGAGAAGTTCATGAATAAGAATCAAAGGGAGGAGAATACACTATAGGAGGTAGAAGAACAGGTCATATCAACAACAACCTCACACTCCAGTACCTTAAGAGAAAAAAGACAAGAGACCAAGGGAAGATCATTCCCCTTTAATGAAAAATATTGGAGTCAAAGAATTTCTGATATAGAAAAAGAAGCACAAGACTAGTTCTCAACCAATTTTTCAGTAGGAGGATGAGGGGCAGGGCACCATAGTCCTGATAGGTCATCATGCTTCTGTAAAAGGAGAAGGTATCTTTACACGATCTCCAACTTCTTCAACTTCCCAAGATCCCCCAGATATAGCTCAGGCATTAGAATTGGTTCAGGACCAGGATGAACCAAATATCTTTGCAAAATATAGAGAAACTATGAAGAAGAATGAGTAGCTCAAGGCTTCCACATACACACAATTCTGGAGGCAAACAACCTATTCACAACACAATATTCTTTCAACCTTTGATACAAAAAAGGGGAAAATGAAAATTTCATTCCTTCAAGAACATATTCCTTTTTCGAAGACTCTAGTTGATTAAAAGAAATTTGTTTTCTCCTTTGATGCTGAGAAGATTCAACCCATTCACCAAATAGACCTACATAAACAAAATGGATAAATTTTGTACTCTACCTTGACAAACACTGCCATGACAGCTTCCAAGTGTTGGAATTATGATACAGGTGTTGTCCTTGATGGCAACTCATTGAGATGATAGTTCACAGTGCGTCAGGTTAACAACAAAGGATTACATATGAGACTCTAGAGATTGAAGAAAGAGAGTGGTTTAAGAAGTATACGCTAGTTCACTTTGTCCAAGAAGTGTATACACGCGGGTTAACATAACAAAAGAAGCGTATACGCATACACACACTTTCACAGAGGGAAAAGTGTGCATGGGATGGAAAATCAAGGTTTTGGTCCAAGGTATTGGTCCGAGGTATTTGGTCCAAGGTATTTGGTCCAAGATATTGGTCCTAAGTGGTTTTGGTCCGAGGTATTGAGAAAGGCATAAAACTATATAAGGAGGAGAAGATCATTAGGCCAAGATGTGAAAGTAATGAATATCTTATGAAGAGTGAGATCAAAAGAAAATATGCATGTTATGGATTTATGGTGCTTTGCTTGATCTAAACTAAGGATGAACCTTAGCGGTTGATGGGGGATGAGATCTAATGATGGATCAAGATCAAGAGACCTAAAATGAATTATTATTATATGGTTTGATCATGGATAGTCTAGATCTGAATGCTAATGCATTATTTACATTGTAAATGTTCTGATCTAGGTATGATCGAAGTCTAAAATAGTTGTGATGTTATAAGTTACCATTTGCAGATCTGTACGTTGTTTCACTTTGGTAAAAGCGTGTATACATGATGGTCCGGCACATCAAAGTAGTGTATACATTATGAAATATGATATTTGAAGTTGCAGTTGGTTATGGTTGTTGATGCAGAATTTTGGGTTCTGCTCCGTGTTTTTGGTGATTGTATTTTGGTGATAGTGTTTTGAATCTTCAGATTGATTGATTGTGATTTACTTCAGTGATGATGGGTTTTCAGTGATTGGTTGTATTGCAGTGGTGATTGATTTTGAGCTTCAGTGTTGCTAATGGGTCCAATATGAAAATTTGATGAAACGAGACCTTCAAATTGTGGTGTTGTGTTCTAGGAGTATCTAGTCTGGAAATTTATGAAATGTGGTCCCTGGAGGAAGAGAGAAGGTTGTAGCCTTCTATCGGCCGACACCTACATGTTGGCATTATGACACAGGTTTGGCACTATGGCACAGGTGTTGTCCTTGATGGCAACTCACTCTGGTGATAGATCGCAGTTCAGGCTCTTAGAATGAAGGAAAATATATATACGCAGGTTTATCATGACCAAGCCGCGTATACACGTGGGTTAGACATTCCAAAGACGCGTATGCATGTACACACACTTTCACGCAAGGAAAAGCGCGTACATGTGGGAGAACTTATGTTTGGTCCGTGGTATTTAGTCCTTGATTTTTGAACCTATGGTTTTGGACCATGGTATCTCGTCCGAAGTGTTGATCCCAAGTATTGGGTTCATGGTTTTGATTTGTTATGGTTTTGGACCGTGGTATTATGAAAGGCCTAAGACTATAAAAGAGGAAGGAGATCATTAGGCAAGGTCACGATCTAAATTATTGAATATCTAGAAAAAGTGCTAGATCTGGAATACTGGTGATTGGGGTTATGGTGGAGAGCTGGATCTGAACGAAGGAGGAAACTAAGCGCAAATAAAAGGATAAGTTCTATTGATGGGTCAAAATCTTAAGGCTTGAGTAATAGTATCTTTGTATGATTTTGATCTGTTATATGTGGCGCACGCTTGATCTATAAATATGATAATCTAGGTTAACTAATATCTGAATATTTGAAGGAGTGAATTATCTATATAGATCTGTATGCAGGTTCAATAAAGCGAAGGTGCGTATACACGCTGTTCATGTAAGTAAAAAGTGCGTATACACAGGTTGGTCTTAACACAGAAGCATATGCACACAGGTTTCTGAATATTGAATTAGCATACATCTCTTAAATTATGTTCTACCTGCTTTTGTTGATTACTGCAGTGATCTGGGTTCAGAATTGGTGTATGGTTACTGTTACTGTGTTCTGGGTATAGCTGTCAGAGAAGTGTCTATTTGATTCAGTTTTAATTGGTGAAAAGGAGATTGTTTGATGCAGAAATTCTTGATGTTTGATTGATGTTCATGGATCCAGTCTGAAAATTTATGAAACGTGGTCCCTGGAAGAAAAGAGAAGGTTGTAGCCTTTTGTAGGTCAGCACCTACATACTAGTATCTCAGCTAGTACAAGAGCTAAGGGGGTTGTAGCTCCCTTCCAAGAGAAACTGGAGAACGAGAGAGGGTTGTAGCTCTCTGTAGGTTGCAGCCTGCGTACTGGTAAAGGACTGCACCAGTACAGAATCATTGTAAAAATAAGTTTCTAATTGAAAAAGATAGGGACATATTGCACCTTATATCTTGTGTTCTTGTGTGAGACTGTCTGCATTTTCCTGTTCCTGGTTATTGTTTCTATGGTTTTGACACATAGATTTAAAATCAACATCTGAGGAATAATTAAATTACAATTCTGTAAGTTATATGCGGTTTTCCTTTACTGAAGTTGCGTATATACGCTGGTTTATCTAAATAAAGTAGCGTATACAAATCTGTGAAAGAATTGAAAAGAATTGTCTTGATAATACTGATTCACACCCCCCAGTATTATTTCCAACAATTGGTATCAGGGCTGGACCGTTAGGAGAAGCTTGATCGCTTGAAGGAAGATCTATCATCATGAGCAAATACAAGAGAGAAGCATCGATCAGGCCACCAATTTTTGATGGGACCAACTTCGTCTATTGGAAGGTAAGAATTACAACCTATCTTCAATCTCTTGGTACAGAAGTCTGGGATATCATAGATACAGGGTACACATTTCCATCAGCAACTCCTACAGATCCAGCTGGTAAGAAGCAGTATGAAACAAATGCAAAGGCTGTCAATACTCTATTAGGGAGTCTATCTCAAACAGAATTTGTCAAGGTTATGCAGCTCAAAACCGCAAAATAAATATGGGACAAGATTGTTCTGAGCTATGAAGGAGATGAACAGGTAAAACGAGCAAAACTTCAAACCCTCAGAATTCAGTATGAAAATCTCAGAATGCACAATGATGAAAGTGTGGCTAACTATTTCCTACGTATAGATGAGATTGTTAATTGTATGAAAAACTTGGGTGAAGAAATAAAAGAGGTTGTTTTGGTTGAAAAGGTTCTAAGATCTTTGTCTTCTAAGTTTGAATCAAAAGTTTCTGCAATAGAAGAAAAACAAAATCTACAGAGCATTACCATGTCACAGCTACACGAAATTCTAACTGCTTATGAAATGAGGAAAGGGGGACCATTAGACAGAAGAGAAGCCGCATTCAAGGCCTCAGGAAAAGGAGATTCCTATGACTCAGGACATATGTCAGAAGAAGAGGAAGAATCAAATTTTGTCAAGAACCTTCAATGGGGTTCTGGAAGATTCAGAGGTAAGTTACCTTTCAAATGTTTTGCTTGTGGAAGAGTCGGTCACTATTCTACCAAGTGTCCTCATAAAGATAAGCTTGACAAAGGTAAGGAACCAGTTAGATGGAATAGAAAACAGAATGTAAATAAGAAAAGTTATTACACTCATGAAGACAACGATGGACTTTCAAATAGTGATGAAGATGAACAAGGTAATAATTATAGACTTTTAATGGCTTTTGAAGATGATGATTTCTTGGATGCTATAGATGAAGAAGGTCTTTATGAAGAGATTTCTAAACTCAAAATTTGCTTAGAAGAGAAAAACATGATTATAGATACTCTGACATCCCAACTTGCTGAAATGGAGAAACACAATGAAAAGTTAGAATGTGAAATTGTGGGACTTAGAAAGGACATTGAGAAAACAAAAGCTCTTAATCTTAGATTTGCTAAAGGGTCTGAAACTTTAGATGAGATTATCAAAGTGCAGCATTCTCCTCTAATCAAGACAGGTCTTGGGTATACCAAAGAAACATCTCAAGCACAGAATCCATCTACCTCCAAAAGTTATCTTGAAGCTGCAAGGAGAAGTGAGCAAAGGCCCAATGGAGATCACCAGGTAAATCAGGGACAATTTACCTCAAGAATGAACAAAGACTACCAGGTAAATCAGGGGCAATCTACTTTAAGGATGAACAGAAGCTACAACCAGCCACAGGTAAAACATTCTCAATTTGCCTCAAGAATGGATGTCAATAGAAACTACAATCATTTGGTTGGTAGATTTGATAATCATAGGAGTTTCTTCAATGGAAAATGTTTCTCTTGTCATAAATTTGGTCACAAAGTAGCTCAATGTGTTGCCTATAAGACAATCATGACTAGAGAAGCTCAAAAACAAAGAAGTATGACTGGGATCATGAAAAGGACCTACAATAACTTTTCTGCTCTTGAAAATGAAATAGAATGTTCTATTTGTAACAACTTCGGTCATGAAGATTCTGAATGCAGGAGCAGGTTTCGGCAGACAACTCAAAAGGAACAAGCCTCAAGTGCCAAAACATGGAGAATGAAAGAACCGCAACCAGAAAGATGTGGTATAGCCTTATATGCGGAAGGGCAGGAAAATCAATGGTACATCGACAGTGGATGTTCGAAACATATGACAGGTGATAAAGAAAAACTTCAGTCATATAGTGCCTTAGAAAAGGAGAAGAAGGTCTCATTTGGAAATGACACCCCTGCACTCATAAAAGGTAAAGGTTCTGTTCTTTTAAAAGAAAAGGTCAAAGTGAGAAATGTTATGTATGTTGATGGCTTAAAGAATAATGTATTAAGTGTCAGTCAAATGTGTGATCAAGGAAATGAGGTGATATTTTGATCAAATGGATGTATTTTTCGTGAGCTTGATACAGGAGAAACAGTGATCAAAGGCATAAGGACTCCAAATAATCTATACATTCTCAAGGGAGGACAACAACAATGCTATCTGAGCAAGAATGATGAACACTAGCTATGGCACAGAAGACTGGGGCATCTAAGCTTCTCTCAGATAAGGAAAGCATGCAAATATGAGGCAGTTCGTGGTCTTCCAGACATCAAAATTCCAGACAATACAATATGAAAATCATGTCAATTTGGCAAGCAAACTAGAACTAACTTCCCTGAGAAGGAAGGATCAGCTAGCAGACCACTTGAACTTGTCCATACTGATGTATGTGGTCCATCCAGGAAAAGGTCACCTTGAGGTGAAGAATATTTTATATTATTCATTGACGATTTTTCAAGGATGTGTTAGATAGGACTTATGAAGCACAAAGACGAATCCTTTGAAAAGTTCAAATCATTCAAAGCCTTGGTGGAGAACGAATCAGATCACAGAATCAAATGCCTCAGGTCTGATCAAGGAGGAGAATTTACCTCGAATGAATTTTTCGATTTTTGTGAAGAACATGGAATAACAAGGGAATTCTCTACAGCCAGGACTCCTTAGCAAAATGGAGTAGTGGAAAGGATGAACAGAGTGGTTCAACAAATGGCTCGTGCTATGCTTGATGAGTCTGGAACTCCCGCAACCTTCTGGGGTGAAGCCGCATGTAGAAGTTACTATTCTCAATAAGACAAACGTCCGGGTAAACAACACTCAGACTCCTCACGAACTATGGTATGGTAAGACTCCCACAGTAAAATACTTCAAAATTTTTGGGAGCACATTCTACATCAAAAATACTGATGAAAATCTTGGCAAGTTTGAACCTAGAGCAGATGAAGGCATTCTCCTTGGTTACTCTCCCCACAGCAAAGCATACAAGTGTTACAATAAAAGGCTTGGAAAAATTGTTGAAAGTATTGATGTAGTGGTTGATGAAGAAGAAAGCACTCCTAGGCAAGTAAGATCTGAAGACTTCGAAGATGATGAGGACTATCCATCAACATCAAATCAGATTCATGATGAAGAAGAAACCCATGAGGCACCAGAAGAACAGATAAGGATATAAGAAAAGACTCCATCGAGGTACATTCAGAAGAATCATCCAGAATCACAAATTTTGGGGCAAAAAGAGGCAGTTGTACAGACAAGAAGGACCATTTCAGAAGCTTCAAGCTATCTAGCATTTCTCTCCTCCACTGAACCACAAAATGTAAGAGAGGCATGCAAAGATGAATGTTGGGTAAAAACCATGGAGGAAGAACTTGAGCAGATTGAAAAGAATAACACTTGGGAGTTGGTTCCTAGACCAAAAGATAAGAATGTCATAGGAAAAAAATGGATATTCAAAAATAAGTTGAATGAAAATGGAGATGTGATTAGAAACAAGGCCAGACTTGTTTGCAAAGGGTATGCTCAACAGGAAGGCATTGACTTTGAAGAAACTTTTGCACTAGTTGCCAGACTAGAGGCCATAAGGATGTTCCTTGCTCTTTCTAGCTTTTAGAAGTTCAAAGTATTTTGAAAATGGAAGTGAAATCTGCTTTCGAAATGGAGACTTGGATGAAGAAGTGTATATTGAGCAACCATATGGGTTTATCCTTGGAAATGATCCAAAGCTTGTATGCAGACTCAAAAAGGCTCTCTATGGCCTTAAATAGGCTCCAAGGGCTTGGTATTATCGCTTGGATAAATACCTCCGTCAACAAGGTTTTATAAAAGGATCAACTGATAGCAATCTTTATATAAAAATTAACAATGATAAGTTGCTAATACTTGTTGTGTATGTTGATGATATCATCTTTGGTAGCAATGAAGAAGACATGAGTCAAAATTTTGCCTTGGTAATGCAGAAAGAGTTTGAAATGTCTATGCTTGGTGAGCTCACATATTTTCTTGGTTTACAAGTCCAACAAAACAAAGATGGCATCTTTCTATCACAAACCAAGTATCTTAAGCAGATCTTGAAGAAATATGGGATGGAGGATTCGAAACCAGTATGTACCCCTATGGTGATAGGATGCACCCTCAGCGCAAATGATGAATCAGCAGCAGTACATCAACCAACCTAGAGATCTATGATTGGTAGTCTACTCTATCTAACAGGTACCCGACCAGACATTATGCATGCAGTGGGAATAGTTGGAAGGTTTCGGGAAAATCCAAAGGAAACTCATCTTCAGGCAGTTAAGAGAATTTTCAAGTATCTTCAAGGAACTCAAAACTATGGCTTATGGTATCCTAGAGATACAGATCTCACACTTCATGCATATATAGATGCGGATTGGGCAGGAAGCGTGGATGATAGAAAAAGCACTAGTGGTGGTGCATTCTTCATGGGTCCTAGATTAGTATCTTGGTTCAGCAAGAAACAAAGTTCTATTGCTTTATATATAGCTTAAGCAGAATATGTAGCTACTGCATCTTGCTGCACACAACTCCTTTGGATGATGCAAACATTGCAAGATCTTCAAATCACTTGTACTCCACCTATCTCCATTTTTTGTGATAATACAAGTGCTATCAGTATCTCAAAGAATCATGTCATGCATTCAAAGATTAAGCACATACCGATCAAGTATCATTTTCTCCGGGAACAAGTGCTAGAACAAAAGGTTAAATTGGAGTATGTTCCCTCCGAGGAACAAGTTGCTGATATTCTCACCAAACCACTGCGCAGGGAGACATTTGAATACCTCAGATAGAAGATGGGGGTAGTTGATGCATCATATTGCTGTTGAAACTTGTCTGTTTCAGAGAAATGTGGTTGTACGCGAGTTGCATAAGGAGGATCTGCCGATTTATGCAGATACAGTCGCGTATATGGTGGTTTGAAGGAAATCAGTGGGGACAGACTCTGATTGAAGAGAGTCAGATATGGTCTGACAGAGACCATCTAGCACAGGTTCAGGAGGAGCAGATAAAATTCTAATAATGCATTGTTGGCATTACATTAGAAGCTCTTGGTTCGAGTACACAAGCTGTTTTGGGTCAGGTGGATCAGCTGCAGAAGGAGAACATGGTTGCTGATCTGAATAGTGCTGCTGATATTAGTTATTGGTGACTTTCATAGTCTTGCTCTAGATATTTTGTATCTATGTCATGTATATCTTTTATTATTATCAAGGTCATGTAACGACCTATTTTGGTTTCCCCACTATGCCTGGGATGAATGATGTAATGTACTTGGTTATCATATGTAAATTTCTGATGTATCCCCACTTGGTTGGGTGATAGATGTATGTATAGAGTCTTTGATGATAGGAAGGTCAATTATGATGTATGAGTCATGGTTCTTCTTGAAGAACATCTTTTTGCAGATCTTGCCTACAATCAGGGGGAGCATGGCCAGCACAGCAGAGCAGAGATTTCAGCATGTACTCAGGGGGAGCATAACCCTTTGCCCTTGATGACAAAGGGGGAGAATGACTTTGAGGATATTGGGGTTGCCATCAAGTCCAAAGGGGCAGATTGTTGGCATTATGACACAGGTTTGGCGCTATGGCACAGGTGTTGTCCTTGATGGCAACTCACTCTAGTGAGAAATCTCAGTTCAGGCTCTCAGAATGAAGGAAAAATATATATATGCAGGTTCATCATGACCAAGCCGCGTATACACACAGGTTAGATGTTCCAAAGATGCGTATGCATATACATGCACTTTCATGCAAGGAAAAGCACGTACATTTGGGAGAACTTATGTTTGGTCCGTGGTATTTAGTCCTTGATTTTTGAACCTATGGTTTTGGACCATGGTATCTCGTCCGAAGTGTTGATCCCAAGTATTGGGTTCATGGTTTTGATTTGTTATGGTTTTGGACCGTGGTATTATGAAAGGCCTAAGACTATAAAAGAGGAAGGAGATCATTAGGTAAGGTCACGATTTGAATTATTGAATATATGGAAAAAGTGCTAGATCTGGAATACTGGTGATTGGGGTTATGGTGGAGAGCTGGATCTGAATGAAGGAGGAAACTAAGCACAAAGAAAAGGATAAGTTCTATTGATGGGTCAAAATCTTAAGGCTTGAGTAATAGTATCTTTGTATGATTTTGATCTGTTATATGTGGCGCACGCTTGATCTATAAATCTGATAATCTGGGTTAACTAATATTTGAATATTTGAAGGAGTGAATTATATTTATAGATCTATACGCAGGTTCAGTAAAGCGAAGGTGCGTATACACGATGTTTCTGTAAGTAAAAAGTGCGTATACGCAGGTTGGTCTTAACACAGAAGCATATGCACGCAGGTTTCTGAATATTAAAGTAGCGTACATCTCTTAAATTATGTTCTAGCTGCTTCTGTTGATTACTGCAGTGATCTGGGTTCAGAATTGGTGTATGGTTACTGTTACTGTGTTCTGGGTATAGCTGTCAGAGAAGTGTCTATTTGATTCAGTTTTAATTGGTGAAAAGGAGATTGTTTGATGCAAAAATTCTTGATGTTTGATTGATGTTCATGGATCCAATCTGAAAATTTATGAAACGTGGTCCCTGGAAGAAAAGAGAAGGTTGTAGCCTTCTGTAGGTCAACACCTACGTACTAGTATCTCAGCTAGTACAAGAGCTAAGGGGGTTGTAGCTCCCTTCCAGGAGAAACTGGAGAACGAGAGAGGGTTGTAGCTCTCTGCAGGTTGCAGCCTACGTACTGGTAAAGGACTGCACCAGTACAAAATCATTGTAGAAATAAGTTTCTGATTGAAAAAGATAGAGACATATTGCAGCAGGTGGTTTTCACCCACATTGGGTTTCCACCTTATATCTTGTGTTCTTGTGTGTGACTGTCTGCATTTTCCTGTTCCTGGTCATTGTTTCTATGGTTCTGACACACAGATTTAAAATCAACATCTGAGGAATAATTAAATTACAAGTCTGTAAGTTATACACAAATTTCCTTTACTGAAGTTGCTTATATACGCTGGTTTATCTAACTAAAGTAGCGTATACAAATCTATGAAAGAATTGAAAAGAATTGTCTTGATAATACTGATTCACCCCCCCCCCCCCTCTCAGTATTATTTCCAACACTACATACTGGTAAACATATCGCCCAGTACAAGAGCCAGGGGGTTGGAGCTCCCTTCCAATAGCAGCTGGAAAACAAGTGAAGGTTGGAGCTCTATGTAGGCTGGCACCTACGTACTAGTAAATGGATCGGCTAGTACAAGATCTAGGGGGTTGGAGATCCCTTCCAGTAGCAGCTGGAAAATGAGTGGAGGTTGGAGCCTTCTACAGGTCGACACCTATGTATTAGTAAACAGATCAGCTAGTACAAGAGCTAGGGGTTGTAACTCCCTTCTAGTAGAAGCTAGAGAACGAGAGAAGGTTGTAGCCTTCTGTAGGTTGTGCCTGTGTACTGGTATGAGTCTGCATTAGTACAAGATTGTAAACATGTTTTTATTATATTAAAAGAAGACATCAACAGGTGGTTTTTGTCCCACATTGGGTTTCCACCTTAAATCTTGGTGTTCATGTGTGTTTTTTATGTGTGATGGTTTATTCTGTTATTACTGCACATGGTTACTATTTATATGGTTAATGAAGTACTGATGCTCTGGATAAAGATCAACATATGATGAATTAACTAAATCATAAGTTTGTTGGATATATGCTGGTTGCTTTAAAGACAGTTGTGTGTACATGCAAGTTACCTTCATTGAAGTAGCATATAAAAATCTGAGTATGAAATGAAAAAGTTATAGATTTGATAATACTGATTAAACCCCCCTCTTAGTATTATTCCCAACACCAAGTTGCAAGCCTCAATTAGCAACATACAATCACAATTGAACCTTGAAAATATTTCATCTTTATCTAAGGACACCAGGATCAAATCATTGGAGGACCTGGTAATTAAACTAGGGTATGACCCCAAAGATGTAAAAGCAAGAAATTGTGAGGAGGAAAAATGCATACATGGAAGCATTGAGGAAAAAACTCAAACTTCCCTCCACTGAGGATCCCCAAGCTAAGGAAGTTGGGGAGCTTGAAGAAGAAAAACATAACATGTTCAAGATAATAATTGAACAAAGTAGCCAGATTAAGGATATGGAAGTGGAGATGGAAAAACCGCTCAAGGAAAAGGAGCAGTCATCACAGTTAGCTATAGTTCCTCTAATAGAAGTGCATATTTACTATCAAAAATAGTAGGAGCATATACATCGACCGAAACACCATCATAGGGTACAAATTATCCAAATGAGTTAGTTAAAGCCATGGAAGACATGTCCATTCAAGGGCAGGAAATTGAAAATTTAAAGGCTCAGCTCAAAACTCTATAGGATCAAAAACTATACATAGAAAATTATTATGTAGAAGAGTTGCAGAAAATTCACAGGCTCAGTCTAAAGATTGAACAGTTAGAAAGTGAGTCATCCATGGCACAGACTTTGGCACAGGAAAAGGAGACCATGTGGATAGAGATTAATGAGGCCATCAATGAAATATGGCCCTCAATTCAAATTATTTTTGAACAACAAGAGTTGATTAGGAAATCAAAAGAAGTAGTTGTAGAGATAAAGGAAGATTTGGGACAGAGGCCTGGGGAAGATACAACACTAATAAGGATCTTAAATTAGAAAACCAAGGAGGAGTTAGAAGAATTAGAAGTGGCAGATAGAACATAAATAATTTTAGAGGTGAGAAGGGTGCTGAATAAGAAGAACCTAATGCTTCAATTAGAAAACAAATGTCACAACATGGAGTCTAGTGTCCAGAAATTTTCATAGAAAGTTTAATTCACTTAATCTAAAAGGACTGTCAGCATTGATAGGAGATGGAGACTAGCTGACCAGTTTAAAGGACTACTACCATAATCTATACATTATAGTCTGAGATAAATCATAATTTGCAGGAATTAAAGGAAGCATCACAGGGAAGGCTTTTCTGGAGGCTATAGAGTTCGACCTATTCATCAAGCATGAGATCAAGCACCTATTTCTCACCAAGCGTACTTTTTAAAAGTATATTGAGGTAGATGAGACTTACAAGAAGTTAATAAAGTTTTCTATCCCAAGTGAAGAGCATTGGGATAAATTATGTGAACTGATGGAGTAAAACAGTTTCACCTCCAACAACAAGACAATAAGACAACACTTCTTCTAGCCGAGTCATCAAAAGCCACCCTCAAGGATAGTGGCAATAGCCACAACAATTTCATATCTCCTATAGTTTTGTTCTATTTTTTAAAACATCTTTAAGATATTTTGTAATAAATCTTGATATTTTATGTCAAGATATTTAGATAGAATTTGTATAAATACTTCAGAATTCAAAGCATTGATGTTGGGATTCATACTGAGCGAGACTACCATTTATTGTAAAGTTGTTTACTAAGCTCAAGTGGCCATTTGCATTAATACAAGAAAAGTGTTATAGAATTCATGTGTCATAGCTGTGTGGTGAAGTTATTCATACTATAATCTTGTCTTTTCTTTGTTATCATATGTCTTTCATTTCTTTATAAGAAGATTAAGTACATAATTTGTTTCAACACACTTTGTTCTAGTTTAAAGCAATAATCAATGTTTTCCACTGAAGTTTAAATATATAATTCAAGTAACAAGTCTCTATATTTAAAGTGATTCTTAATCTTTTCTTCTTTCTCCATTTCATAAAATACAAAGATCCAACAACATGCTTATCTTTCCTTGTTATACTTAAGTTTGTTATTTCTGAAAATTGATCACTTTGAGCCCCTTTGACTCCATTTCCCAATGGATTTCCTTGTTGTTCCAACCAAACCATATAAAAAAACCAAACCCTAGAACTTTCACATCTAGCCTAAAATCCTACAAAGAAAACAAATATAAATCTAATAGAGAGATCCCTCTATGAGTTTAGAAGGGCTAGATTCTAAAATTAAACGTGATTTTGTGGTTACCTTTGCAATTCCTTTTACAACCTTAAGAAATTACATAGTTATAACTTCCTAGAAACCATATTGGGGACTTCGAACAAATCTGATTTGTATTAAATTTTTCCCTTGTAAAATTTTTGTTTCAGTACTTAAAGCTATTTCTAGGTTTTGTGGCTTAGAAATAGATTTTGATTTAAGGTTGTATTCCACTTCAAAATATGTATATATCTTATCTATGAATACTTTTTTTTTGTAAACTTGGTAGTACTTTCTCTATTTATATTAACTCGCAAAAATCAGGTTTTTCCATTTGTTCCAAGTGGCCTCAACCTACCCGTAGGAAACCAGGTTGGCCACTTGTCAACGTTAAAAGTTTTCCAAAATTTGTATAAGTCTTTCTCTATCAACTGAACAACATTTTCTATATCATATATACTGCAAATCAACTTTGAAAAATAAAAGCTAATCGTCATAAAACATAAACAAAATTTATCTGGATCGTTGTTTTACTCCTCGTTTGAGGAATTCACGGGGGCTGGGGCTTTAGCACTGGAACCCAGCATCTCACTTCTCCTCATATCCTGCAGAATTTTTTCAATCCTTCCCAATTCCAGGTTGTTTCGATATGTTTATATCTGAATTGCTGCTATCTCCCTGAGTAGCTCTGCTCTGATGAGATCTTTCTCTTTGGTGTCCTCTTGTGCCTCCTGACCTTTGTTTTCTACTTGTTCTTTGTTGAGAGTCATGGCTCGGGCCACTACATTCTTCATGACCTAGTATTGCTGGATCATTTGTCTGAAGAGGGTGTGCCGGCTGCGGGTGTTTCCCAGGTCTTGAACCATGTCTTCCCATTCTTCCATGGGAATGTCTTGGTTGGTAATATTGTCATTTAATTCTCGCTCCCAACCCGCTATTTGGGCTCTAACCTTAGGTGGGTTCCCTGCCATGTACGCATCAATGAGGGTCTTCATATGCTCTTGTCCCATCTTTCTACCTCTCTTGCGTTGTTCTCTACTGGTGCTTCCCACCCCCCGACTGTATTTTTACCTTCACCTATATTTCCCTTCTTAGTCACTTCTTTTCCATCTCTTCCCATTCTATCATTGTCGTGGTTGCCATTGCCTTCTCCCCATTCGCTTTCCTCTGTGTTCTTGCTTGCCTTGATTAAACCTAAAACATTACCATGAAAAGTATCAATATTCTGTTGGTATAACACCCAATCTATCTTACATTTAGTTGAGCCATGCTTGGTATCTCACTCAAGACCTGACGGCCTGAGTTTTCTTATCATTCCCCTCAGCTTTCCCCCTGCCATCTCTTGGGTTTTCTCTTTGTTGACCCTCAGTTCTTCTTTTCTCAGGTTAGTCTCTCCCTGTCGGCCTTCACACGAAAGGTTTGCCATAGACAACCTCTCGGGGAGACCACTAGGGGGGACTATGTCCCTGTTCTGGACACCGCGAGGTATTTTAACCATAGAAAGCCTACCAGGAGAACTATAGGGGAGGACCATGTCCCTGTTCTGGACTGCACAAGGTAATTTCATTCCCTTCTCGCTCTTCTCTACATTCTTTACTCTAATTGAACCTCTGGTTTTCCTCTCAGTTTTACTCATGAAATTCCAGGTAGGTTTCTCAGGGGCCGCGCTATCTCTTGTCTCATCTCGTGAGGTCTCCAGGGTGGATTCCTCCCTATTCCAGTTACCTACGACATCTCTTCCGAGCCTCAGGAGCCACCTGGCCGGAGTGGAATTCCTTAGACCTTCTCCCTTGCTAGGTTCGCTCTTCTCTCCCCAACTTCCCTCCTTCTCTCTGTATGCCTTCTTCAGGGCCGGAATTTTGACTCTTACTTCTCTCACTCTTTCGTCCTCACTCTCAACCCAGGTGGTGTTCCAGGAGATCCTGGTTTCAACTCTTTCAGAGTCCAGACCTTTCCCGGTCTCTTTCCCAAAGACTATTGAATTTGACATAACTATACTTCTGTGGTTTAGGAAATGGAGAAGAACATACCGTCTACCAGAGCTAGTGTTGCTGCTTTCCCCAGTCTGCATTGTCGTCCTGCGTCCACCACCTTTCTCTGCTCCTACTCTCGCTCTCACATTTTGCATGCAACTAACATCTATCTCTCTGCCCTTTTGTTTTACCTCCCTTTCCCTGCTACCTTTCGACGCACCTACCACCTATCCTTCTAATTTACTCGCCGCCCTTTTCCTCATTCCTTCACCTTATAATGATGGCCCTCCGTCCCTTCCTTCTCTGGCTCTCATTAACTCACGCATGCCTCCGACTGCTCCTGCTGTGAGTCCTTTTCCATTATCCTGCCACTTGTTGGCATCATTCTGCCCCCACTCTCCCGCTGACTCTTATGTCTTCCTCTCTGCCTTCCCTTCCTGGCTCCACCTGCCTCCTCTTGGGGCTTTCACCCTCCCTGCCCTGTCCTTCCTGTTGTCCTCTTCCTCCACATCCCGAAGAGATCTCTGTCCTTGTGCTCGTGTGGATGATATTTGACATCTCCACTTCCCATCACCGCTGGCCCACCTCCTCTTCTCTGCCACACCCCGATCGGGGGTTATCTATGAATACTTAATAGTAGATCTGGCTCCTAAAATAATTTATACTAGAGCTAATCCAGATCAAAATCCATTGAAAATTGTATATAATCCTGAAAAAAAGAAAAGTTTAGTTGAGAGCCAGGCAAGTAATAATCCTCTCCCTAGGGTTATTTCTCTGCATAAAGGCTTTGAAACAATAGAAGACATAGAAATTTATTTTCCATTTGAACATAGTCTCTTCCAAACTAAATCTTACAGTTTTGTAGTTGAAACAGTTTTTGATGAAAAAAATTTAAAACCCTACATTTTAGAGCATAAAACTGTGAAACCAGACTATGAGGATGTTGTCATCATACAATTTAACAAACTTGAAATCTGAACTAGATCAAGTTGTACAAAGTTCTCTTGAATCACCTAAATCCTCACATTCTTCTTCTATTGCTTCATCCCCAACCCCTCCATTAGTTCCACTTAGTTTTTCTATTTCATTTGAAATTCCGGTTGTTCATACTACTCCTTTACAAATTCCTACTATTTCTTCCCCTCTAGAGTTTCCTGTTGTTATAATTCCTTCTATTCCTACTGTACCTCTAATAATCACCCCCATTTTCACTACACCCATTTCATTCTCAACCACTAATACTTCTACATCAACAAAAAAAATTGTAATTATACCCCATTTCATACCTCAGAAACATTAGTAGGCACTGCCCATTTCATGATGGCCTCCATCTTGGAAGGTGTTGGCAGTGCTAGAAATATGTCAACCAAGGGCTCTCCCTGATGTGTTATCCCAATTAGACCTCACACCATTTGGAGTAGGAGCCCTATCCGGAATATCGACCCAGTTTCCATGTATTCTTATATATTTTCCTTGGCTCTAACTGACAGCAAGAGAGGAACATGTGGTGCCTTTGAAAAGCAAGAAGGTGTGCCTGGTGAGTGTTCAGTTGTAGGTGTGTCAAGGTTCTTATACTATGGATGGAAATAGTGAAGTGATCCTCTAAGAGAGAGGTAATAGTATCACCCAAGAAGAGACACACACAAACAAGAGGGATCCAGCGGAATAGTCCACAAAATATGTGACAGTCATTACAACCAATCAATGAGAAATATGTGTCTAGCATCCTGCTGAATAGTCCACAGGGATGGGATAGTAATAAAAACCATTACAACACATTCTCAATAAGATAAGTACTAAAATAACCAAAATAGCTCAACTACTTTAGCACAGATGAAAGAAAACATGAAATACAGACATCTGCATAATAATCTTACAAATATTCACAATCCTTGCATGAAGAATGTGTCAGCCACAAAGGCCTATGTTATTAAGTAGAAATTCCAAGACACATGTATACAATGAACATCACTAGCTCTAATAGTGGAGCATTGGAGCCACTCCTTTCTCCTCAAAAGAACCAGTTTGTCTCTCTAATTCCTTGAGGGAGGAGCCAAGGTGAAAAGTCCTTTGCTCTTATAATGAGGGTGTATATATAACAATTAGGAGGTGATGCTTCACTATCCTCATGACTCTTCATCCACCCTCATGATTGTTCGACTTCTTATCAATTTTCAATTTTACATGACTCTTCACATTCCATACATGTCCTTTGGAATTCCACTTTAAAATATAATTTGGAAACATAATTTACATCACTAACCGCAATGGTGTGGCATGTGACAACTCATGACATGACACTGTTGACATAAACTTCTTGTTGATGTGGCAATGTCAAGCCACTATTTCTACTATGTGTTGCAGGTCTTCCTGAGAATACTTTTCTTTTCACCTCCACATGGCTTAGTGATAAGGGATCTTCAATGATCTCAAGTCTTGAATGGAGATAGCAAACTGGTGTCCCTTTTCTTTCTCTTGATTGATCAGCTTGCGTAATCAGCTAAAATAATATCTAAGCATGTTGCAATCCTTCATCTCCTTCTTCATCATCTCGCCATGGCATGGTAAGGTACTTGTTCTTGAAATTCACTCATGATGAGACGACATCAGTCCCAAAACCCCCTAGTATAATATTGTGTACATTAATCCATTGACTGATCCGGAACTAAATGGAAGGCTGGGAAAAGGGATTAGTGACTGTGCATTTGTACAGTTCAAGAATTCAAGGGGAGCCTTGAGCCTTGAGACTGCACAGTGTGTAGTTCAGGCTGGGTTGAGGGGAAAAAATACATAGTTATGAAGGACATGATAAGGGGATGAACATTGGGAGAGAACACTGTGCAATTCTGAGAGACAAGAGAGGTTGGTCCATTACACAATTGCGTGGTTCAAGAACTCAAGTATTAGATTGAGGCTAGATATTACGTAGTGCGCAGTTGGGGCTAGGCTGGGAGAAGGAATCACACAATTCTGGGAGTAAAGATCAGGGCTTGAGCATATAAACTATAGAGTGTATTAGTCCTGGGAGGTAAGAACTACACATTGCTCAGTGCCAAGAGATAAGGTCACAACTAGAGGACTGAGATTGCACAGTGCACATTTTAGGGAGGTCGGGTGAAGCTAGGTTGCTTGGTCAACAAGATTTTCAGAAAATGCCTAAGTGTTGGATCAATGAGACTGGTGTGAACAATGATAAGACTTCGACTGTGATCACACACTTAGAATACTTGATGGCACAACAAAATCGATCATCTAGGACACATGACAAGAGTGACACTTAAGATATACTTTGCAATGACTATGATGACACTTGTGCGATAATGCTTAAAACTTTGGAAATGATTTTGGCAGATGCTTATATGGTTAGAACAACTCATTTGCACAAAGGTGACCTCTTAAAACCACCAGAATGGGATTATATGCATGATGCGACAGCTAAGATGTGAAAAGACAACATTTTTCCTATCTTGCAAAGGGGACAAAAACTCCTGAAGAAAACACATGGAATGATTTTAAATGTTTGCGATGACAATGTACAAGACCAAGGAAGGCTCTGAAATTTAGCATAGGCCTAAATTTTAGAGCATGTTGTAGCAACAACAACAATTGGTGACACACTAATAGAATTTCAACTTCTCTACCTTGGTTAACTCTTTTATGCAAGGCCTTTGTTCTTCATGGAGTATTGATTCATCGTGTAGATTAATTTAGTCCCCCCTACTTGCCCCTTGAATAAACATGGTCCCCTCTATACCTCTCTCTCTGTTGAGCACATCATAAGATTCAGTGGTATCACAAAATTTTGAGTTTGGAAGGGTAGTGAAGTTTGTGATATTAAGATTTTTAGAGTATGGTTTTTCATCTCTGGTGTTGCTCCACTGCTAGTAGGCCTGGACAATACCTCAACGGAGTCACTTCAAGAACACAAACATTGCTCCGCTTCTAGCGAGCCTGGAGAGTACCCCGGCGAAGTTTCTTGCTCCACCTCTTTGCACATGAAGCCTTTCTATTCTTTCACCTTTTTTTATTTATTTTATAGGACTATGCATTGGCACTTATTCATTTTATGGGCGGAAGAGGGATCTTGACTTATTGAGAGAAGAAGAGGTTATTCCTTTAGAGAAGCATATAGAGACCTTTGACTTAGGTGTGCTTGTTTAAATTTTTCCCCTTCTCCTCCTCTACTAATTAGATATCCATGACAACACCGAAGCATAAAAACAAATTGTGCCCATGAGTTCTTCTCGAATAGACATTGGTTCATGGTTTAACCAAAAATATCTCACAAACATATCGTATTTTCCGTTGGAACTTCATCGACCAAAAGGTATAACTGACACAAGGAAGGTGGATAGAAGGTCAGCCAAATGTTGAAGTGTCACAAAGTCATTTTCTATTTTTCCACATTCCCTTTAAGCCAACAGACCCTATCCATGCACGGTCTCACAAAACGAAAGGAAAGACAACACAAAACAAAGAAACAAAACCAGAAGACATGACAGAAAATGACTAAAGAAAAACATGATGTGAAACCAAAACCAGAAAAAACAAGACCAAATACGACAAATGAATGTAGGATGGATGTGTAGGTAAACTAAAATGAAACTAGACCTACTCCTAACCTAACCAGCTAGAAGGTTTGGATCACGTATAATGGGATTTACAATGTAGTCACCATAATTGTTCCCAACCTGCAATCTCAAATATGCAAACATTTAAAAAAAAATATAAAACAATGTACAGTAGAAAAGATAAGAACTTTAATATCTTGCACAAAAATTTGAAGGTATTTCCTCTTAGTAGAAAGATAGGCCACAACCACCGCTTCTAAACATTTTATATTCTTACTGTTTTGACGAGAACCATCATTCAACAAACCTCTAAAGCTTCCCGTGAATGTGTCTCCATCTGCACCGAACTCCTTAGCAAGCGTGAGGAAAGATCGAAACATTTTATTTGCAATAGAGCTTTCTAGGTAGGCATGTTCCAACCATTCAGCGATTGGATTGTAAAATTCATGATAATTCTCTTGAAAACCCCGAAATCTTTGAAAATATAAATTTTCAATTATAGGAATGGGATTACAATGGGAATTTTGTGAGGGGAAATAGATCTGATCATATTCATCGTTCATGTGGAGACAGTGAGGACCTGACATAACCATCAGTGAAGGTGGAAGTTCCTCAACTGCTCGAAAAAAATTGGAATAGTGAGATGTTGAAAAATGAAAATCAAAGGATGTAAAACAAATATCATTGAATATACTCATGGGAAAATGTTAAGATCAATGACACTTATTAGAGACAAAATCATCATCAGATGGGTTGATTAAAGCATTAGATTCCCAGTTTGTAATTAATAAAGAAAAATCAATTTGAATAGCTCTGTGAATGCTCTGAACAATAGAACCAACTTCTTTGCATGCTGAATGTGACCAACCATTTTCCTGTAACTGGTGAAAAATTGTACAAGCATCGTAATTATCAAAATAAATTAAAAGGAATGCCATCACAACAAGCACATGAGACCAGATAGGACAAAATGAACAAAGGAAATTTTGATTCGCGCAATAAGTTGTGCATTCATTATCACTCAAGAGGATTTCAGGTGTAATGAAGGGAAAGGTTTGCAATACAACATTCACAAGCAAAACCAAGAACTGACTATTAAGAAATGAATCTGATAGGCATGATCCCTTCGACCAAATATGATCAACTTCGCAATTCATGACTCTATGAGAGATACACATTCCAATCTCACGTTTGATGCGAGAGGTTTGCATGAAGATGGATCAACTGAAGAGGATTCTTGAATCCGATCAGAAACCAAATCTCGAAAGTTCGAAAGATTACATCCGAGATATGAAACATATTTCAAAAATAGATTTACATCGAGTGAAACCATGAAAAGAGAAGGATTATGTGAGAGAAACTAGATCAAACTTAGTTCGGGGGGCTTATCATAGTTTTTAGATCCTAATATAACCATTAACATGAGTTGACATGCCTCAAATTCCTAACAAGTCTTGGAACTTTCAAGGATTGTAAAATCGCATCTTGGAGATTGAAATAGATAGTGCATGGTGTGAGGACAAATACTACCACTGGTTTCAATAAGACCACTTCTCACCAAATGGCAACCATCTTTGTCACCGAATGTACCATATTTTTCAAGTTCAACAACCAGATTACTCAATTTGAAATATTCATATGATCGCAAATTTGGATATGTATGAATAAAATAAATATGGTTAGCAAGTTTGTTTCGAGAGTTTTCTTCATGCAAGAGAAGAGATTATGAAGGATGGAAATAGTACTCAATGATTTCATTGTTTTCATTTTCATCATGGATAATATCACCACCTTGTGTCAATTGAGAAGTTAACTCATTGGATGAATAACTTGAAGAGCATGGAGTATCTTTGTCTCAAGTAGATGTATTATAAACAATAGAGCACAATGGATAGTGATATGAAGAGGAAGTTTCGATAAGTACATCTTCTTTGACCGAATCAGATTCTAGATCTAAAGCAAAGTCTTCATGAGAAACTAAAAGATCATGTGATGCACCTAGGCATTGGTGATCACATACATCAACAGAGTCATCATCATTGGAATGATTGTTGCCCAAGGCTACAAATTGATTGCATTTTATCCACTAACAAGATTAGAAAATTGAAAATCATCCCACAATGGAAGTGCATCATCTTTACATGTAGTATTTTGGAAAAGGGAAGAAATATTGAAATCATCTTCACCTTCCTATTCCCCTACCTATGTATTGTGATTGCCTTGTATTTGATCATAATTTGAACCAACAACTTGAAAATTGAGAGATTGTGAATAACCAACTAGTGGAGCAGGTTGATCGAGTGGATCACAATACAAAGAGTCATGGAATTTAGATGATAGAGGATAACATAAACCTATATCAGATTCGATACTAGAGTTATGTATAGTAACATCATCTTCTATAATGGAGGAGTTAATCTTCACGATGGGCTTCATGCGCAATTTTGGGATTTCCTCCATTGAAACTAAGTCATGACAAGTGGAAAAAGAATGAGAATATGGTTTAGGAACTTGATTTGTATATTTCCCAACTTTATTATCATCACATGAAGACACTTTCATCAGAACTGGAAAAGGAGGAGGATAAAGAAAAAAAGGAGCAGTAAATTCCTCCTCTGAAATTAAAGGTGTCTCATGATTCGCAAGAGTTGGCGAAGTAGAAACATCAGGGGGTTGAGGTTCATAGTGCAAAGAGACATGAACCAAAAACTAAAACTTTTGTTTAAATGAATCCCAATCTGCATCTTCTTCATGAAATTCATAACATAGGTGAAGGAATAGATTAGAGAAATCCTCAATTGATTCATCGGGCTTCATTGTTAACTAATTGATTCTTTCATAAACATCTTGGTAATCATACCTATTAAAGCCTTGATAAAGATACCTAAGGAAGTGATGGAAAGAATGGATGGAGGTGGGTGGTTAGGTATGGCACCATTGATTAACATGACCTTCAAGGGTGAGGAATAAAAGCACATAATAAAATTCTTCATCATTGATTTCGTATGATTCACAAAATTTTAGAAAATCAGAAATATGCGCAGTTATGGATGTTCGATCCTCACAATCAAACTTTAACTCCGATAAATGATAGAGAGGCTCATCGGGGATTGAAAATTGATAAATGGATAAGTTAGAGAAACACCCCACGAGTAATATTTGAGGATGATCCATTTGAGATAAGAGGTTCAAAACAGACTCAACGAGCACAGCTTGTCATTTGGCCCTCCTTCTAGCACCATTTGTTGATGTTGTTGGAAATCCGTCAACCAAGAGGTCTCCCCAATGTGCAATCCCAATTAGACCTCACACCATTTGGAGTAGGAGCCCCATCTGGAATATCAGCCCAGTTTCCATGTATTCTTATAGATTTTCCTTGGCTCTAACTGTCAACAAGAGAGGAACGTGGGGTGCCTTCGAAAAGAAAGAAGGTGTACCTGGTGAGTGTTTGGTTGTAGGTGTGTCAAGGTTCTTCTACTGCAGAGGGAAAGAGTAAAGTGAGCCTCTAAGAGAGAGGCAATAGTACCACCCAAGAAGAGACACACACAAAGAAGAGGGATCTATTTAACATCCAACGAAATAGTCCACAAAAGATGCGACGGTCATTACAACCAATCAGTGAGAAAGAATTTTCTAACATCCTACGGAATATTCCATAGGTATGGGATAACACTAAAAACCATTACAACACATTCTACATAAGATAAGCACTAAAATAATTGAAATAGTTCAACTACTTTAGCACAAATGAAATAAAATATGAAATACAAGCATCCGAAGAATAGTCTTACAAATATTCATAATCCATGCATGAAGAACGTGTTGACCATGAAGGCTTCTATTCTTAATTAAAATTTCCAAGACACATGTATACAATGAAAAACACTAGCTCCAATAGTGGAGCGTTGGAGCCACTCCTTTCTGTTAAAAGAACTAGTTTGTCTTTCTAATGCCTTGTGGGATGAACCAAGGTGAAAAGTACTTTGCTCTTACAATGAGGGTGTATATATAACAATGACGAGGTGATGCTTCACCTTCCTCATGACTCTTCATCCATCCTCATAATTGTTTGACTTCCTATGACTTTTCAATTTTACATGACTCTTCATATTCCATACATGTCCTTTGTACTTCCACTTTACAATACATTTTGGAAACATAATTTACATCATTAACCACAATGGTGTGGAATATGACAGCTCATGACATGACATTAAATGACAATGATGACATAGACTGCTTGATGATGTGGTAATGTCAAGCCACTGTTGCTATTGTGTCAAGCCATTGTTGCTATTGTGTGTTGCAGGTCTTCTTGAGAATACGTTTCTTTTCACCTCCACATGGCTTGGTGATAAGGGATCTTCAATGATCTCAAGTATTGAATGGTGATCGCAAACTGGTGTCCCTTTTCTTTCCCTTCATTGATCAACTTGCATACTCAACTACAAGAATTCTTTCAGCATGTTGTGCTCCTTCATCTCCTTCTTCATCATCTCACCATGGCATGATAACGTACCTATTTTTGGAATTCACTCATGAAGAGACAACATTAGTCCCAAAACCCCTTAGTATAATATTGTGCACATTGATCCATTGACTAAGGTGGAACCGATTGGAAGGCTAGGAAAAATGATCAGTGACTGTGCAGTTCAAGCAATCAAGGGGAGTCTTGACCCTTGATATTGCACAGTACACAGTTCAAGGGAAAAACTGCGGAGTTATGAAGGACAAGCTAAGGGGATGAACATTGGGTGAGCACATTGAAAAGTTCTGGGAGATAAGAGATGTTGGACCATTACATAGTTCAGGAGATCAAGGATGAGCTTGAGCCTAGAGATTGCAGAATTCACAGTTGAGGCTAGGCTCGGAGAAGGAATTACACATTTATGGGAGTCAAGGTCGAGTTTTAAGCATAGAAAGCGTGCAGAGCAGTAGTCTTGGGAGGCAGGAACTGTGCATTGCACAGTGCCAAGGGGAAAGGTCACAGCTAGAGGACTGAGATTGTGCATTGCATAGTTCAGGGAGGCTGGGTGAAGATAAGCTACTTGGTCGAGAAGCTTTTCAAAAAATTACTAAGTGCGGGATCGATGGGACTAATGTGAACATTTATAATACTTCGATTGTGATCACACACTTAGAATACTTGATGACACAACAACATAGATCATCCAGGACATATGAAAATTCATTTTCCTATGTGCGACAACTTTTACAACAACTTTACTGTTATCACTCTGTAATTTTCCTAGGCTAGGGAAGAAAACTACCAAGGTAACCACAAAACCACTTTTAAATTTGCGATCTAGCCCTTCCAGCTTCAGAGAGGGATCTCTCTATAAGATTTAGATTTTGCTTTATATTTTACGCTAGTTATTTAAGTTCGAGATGGGTTTTTCAAAATTTTGGTTGAAAGATGCTGGAAAATTCCATTGCAAATGGAGTCACAAGATTTTGAGTAACAAATCATAAAAATAATAGATAAATTGCAAGAGATCAAGGTATGCAAACTCGTGGATATTATAGACTGCTTGTGGTGTGAATAGGATGAATGATATTTGAGTTCAATTAAATATAGAGCATACAAAGATGAATTATATACATAATATCAAAAAGAAAACATTGATATTGTTAACAAGCCATAGCAGAGTATAGTTAAGAAAATTCGGCCCTTAATCTTCTTGCAACAATGTGGGAAAAACATATGGAAACTGAGGAAAAGAAACAATTTTACATGAAATAACACATCACCAATTGCTTGACATGGGAATCCTAGAACAAACTTTCTTTGTATTTTTGTAAATTGATTACTTTGAGTAAAATCCATGACTTACATCAATGTACATCTATTTTCTTAATACAAGTTCCAACCTTGTTTAGATATTCATAAACTATTTATATAGTGCTTTACATAACAGTTTTTCAAAATAATAGTTATCATAGTTATCACATAATTACAGAAACAAAGATATTTTAAATATCTCTCAAGTTCATGTATGCAAAATATAAACTTAAAAATATTATGTATGTCCTAGAATAACTATAGGAAAATATGCTTGCATTCAAGAAAAATAAATATATGGTCAACTGCTTCCCTTGAAAGTAGGATAGGTCCCTAAACTGTAGTTTTAGCATTTTTGCTAACATAACAGGTCCCTCTGCAACTACTGCTTTGTTCTTCTTTAATTTTACTGGAAAATATTTTAGCCTTTAAAAATGGAATTGTTTTATTAATGCTAATCCTCTGCCTTTAAATCTGGAGTGACTGTAGTTTTTTTCTCACCAATTTTTTTACTATCCATTCCACCATCCCTCTTTCCATGTGATTCAATAGCTACTGACTCATACATTTGTTGACACTTCTGCATGGTCTTATCAAAGAATTTTTCGTCTTGTTTCAGCCTTATTATTTCACCAATACTCACAATCCCCTTGCGCTTGCTCCTTTGGCCTTTATTATGTTATATAACCAAGTCAATGATTGACAGTTTAATGTTATCGTTTCCCCTTTATAATGTGATTTAACATGAATTTCCGCTTTTGTCCTGGCTCCCTTTTCTTTAGCCCCTTCCTGCATTTCTTCACCATAGGACTGAGGGTTGTGACCTTACTGCTTAGCTTTGAGGTGCTAGGAATTTTATTTGTTATCGGGGGTCATTTTTCCTTTATAAATTGCTTAGTGCCCAAGGTTATTTAAACTCTAATGACCATATTCTAGCCCCAACATCGGAGCCCTCCCCCATCGGAACTTTTTCAAGTGGAAAGTATTACAAAGCGCTGATATAATCAACCTCTAGTACTTCGATCTCTGATATGACGTCATCACTTCCACATGGCACTTCGTGAGTGGTGACATGTGTCACCCTGATTTCCCCCTTAGGACCCTTCAAAATGCCAAAACTACCTGCCATGTGTATGTCATACTACCACGTCATGTTGACGTTAGATGCCATGTAGCTTTATCAGAACCAACCATATTGCGCCACACATCCCACTAGAGGTGAGAGAAAAGGCTCGTCCACCTCTAGTTTTTCAATGAAAATCCTTTGTTAATCTGTTTTGGCGTTCTTCAGCAATTTAACACTATCGGCGCTTTCCCCTAGCTTTTTAACACTATCGGTGCATATTTTCACATTGCACTTCACTTATCGCAACTTTTTAAATGTGGTCACATTCTCTGAGCCATCGATTTCTGATATATGATATGCCTTGGACCTCGTTGATTGTCGATTTGTCAATTCTACAATGTGCAATACCTTCCGACATGCTTGATTGTTGATTCGTCGATCGCCGATTTGCCTAGACCTCCGATATTTCTTCCTTTCAAAGTCTTTAAACCCTTAAACTTCAACATGCCATATATTTTGATATAGAAATCCATTTTTAGAATTCCATATATAGTTGGAAAGCTTGTTCAGAGCACTTTCCAATGGAGAGGGTCTGATGTAGACTTTTAGTCCTTCCAATTCTTGGAAAATGACTGAAAAAATCTCTGCTCATTTTCTCTTTGGATAGTTGAAATCACACCTACCATGATGATCCTCTACATGAAGCTTGCAGCTACCATAGGAATCCTTTTGAACCATGCACTACAACACACATTCTTTCCAGTCTGGTTGATATCAATGCCAACATTCATTCATAATACTAGCACAACCACCATCAATTTGTCCAACATTCACTCATGAAAGGACACCCATGACAACTCACTGATGATCCCTTAGGGACCTTACAATTCAAATCAAGACTAATGGACCTCTTTTCACACACATATTTTCAATGACTTGAGCAATTTGAGACCTTAGTACAAAAATAATTTAGACTCTAATACCTGGTGAATTTATAGGCTAAACTTTACCAACAGATTCTCAAAATAAATGACTAGACAGACAAACTTTGATTAACTATATTATAGGACCCTAACAATGGCTCCAATGGGGATGGAATCCTTCATGTGAGCTGTCAAGAACACCATATATCAATATCCTTCTTCATCGGTGTTGTTGGGAAAAGTGTCTACTCAGAACGCCCCTATCCCACTAAGGTGTGACAATGCCTTAGCAACAAACAAGGAAAAACTACTTTCGTATTCTTCTTTATGAAATGTAAACGAAGAGGAATAGGATGAACTAACCTGTGTCTTGCGCTAGTCCTTTGATCCAATTGCTCTCCTCTTTGACTGCTTCCAGCTACCTGCTCCCTTACTTGCCCAGCTTCAACAAGTTCCTGCAAGATCACAGAAGAGGAAAACTACACAAAGACATGGATTTACATTCATAAATAGCTTAGGATCAGATTTAAGCTAAACATGCAAATATAACAAAACATCATTGATACACAAGCATGTAGGAGAAACTCAAATAGTTTTATTGATATAACAAGAAGGTCCAGGAGGAGTTACAACCGATGATTCCTGATCCAGCATCAACCCCCCAGCAAAGGAATCCTCTCTTCACCTCCAACAAAGCATAAATCACCCAATGCACTGATCTCTATCTCAAAACCAACAACAATTCTTTGCAAAGTACAAAATTCTAGCCTCTGGATCTCTGGGATGAGGGATCCATATATAGATGTATGCAAAGAGGATGAGTCAGCTTATGATTTGACTTGTGGCTTCTCTCTGTCAGTTCTTGCTTCCACTTGGAGACTGAGAGCCTCTTACTCATCCTTGGTCGAACTCAGTGAGGCAAGTGTCATTGGGGAAGATTCTGGAAGCTTCCATTGTCTGTCCACCTCGCGGAATGACACTGCCATTTGTCATTTCCCACTCAGCGCACCCTGGTAGTGCATTTAGGTGCGTTGCAACGCACCTAGCTAGTGTACTGGGGTGCTATGCAACGCAGCTGGCTAGTGGAGTAGCTGAAATGATCCTGATTTGACTTATTCTTAGCAGTTTCTGGTGGAGAACTTCTGGGAGAAGCTGTAATTGGTTGACCTTGTTCCTCTAGGGGTAGGAACAACACTTTTAGGGACTTAGGATCCCTTGGTTTATGGACATTTCATGCTTAGAGCTGTAAGGCACAAAAATGTCTATAACAGTTGCCCCCTAAAGTATGAGGTCGTTTATCGGGTGAAATGCTTTATTAGGAGGATCCGAAGTTCTTTCAATGCTGGGGGGAGACCTGTAATAAGATACAATACAATACATTATCTTCATACTGTTTTCATGATCTAGCTGAGGCGGGCATTCCCATGCTCAACTTTATAAATTCATTTTTATGTACACAGGACAGACAATCGTCTGATGGTAGACTGATGATTTTGATGAAGTCATCATCCTTTTGGTAGGATGATTATCTGTGCTGCAATGCTGTACATGCCAATGTCTTTATTTTTCCTGAATATATATCACGGCCCGGATGGATGAAACTAGATCCGGGGTCTTCAATCTCGTCCGATCTTCACTCGAAGTACAAGTCGATCCATGTGAGAAATGTTTTGAAGTCGAACATGGAAAGACATCGCTTGATTACCAGTCGATGATGTAAACTGTTTAACAAGCGCGAGAGGAATCACTGATAATGATGATGACCCTCAAGATACTGCAGTACAATTCACGTGGTGTGAATAAAGGACTTGGCATCGAACACCACGAAAAATCTTTCGGTCGAAGGTCATTGATGTATACCTGTCGCCGGAAGTGAGAAACTTGCCATTGAGGCATGCAAGCTTCAAAGTACTGAATGGGGTGTTCCTAGATCAACTTCTTGGATAATGAGCTGGTGTTAACAAGAAGTGACCCGTCAAAGGAGGGCCTTAATGAATCCCACATCAATGACACGGAACGGAGCAAATGATTTTGATGGAGGTGAAAACGATCTAATGATATATGGTTCAGGATGGCGGTCATGAAGGAATGAAGTATAATGTATGGTAGTGGATGGAACACGGGTGACTTCTCTGGATGACTTCTCTTGAACATGTCGGCGACACTTATGTGATGGATTGGTAGCATTTGCCCCAAATGTGGATGGTATGGCGTGACCATGGTGATGTGACCGGTGAATGAAACAACCCAACCCGACTCAGGCACGGAGTGGAAGTGTCATGTTCAAGAGCGACTTGCTACCAATAAAGATTCTTTGAGTTTCTTCCCAATTTTTCCCCAGCCATTGCTGACCAGTACCTCTTTATTTTTGTCAAGCTTGAGGAGGATAACATATGCTTGTTCTATAATTTGCCTTTCGGGCAAACCCATCGCTATGTTTTAACGAGCCTAGCGATAGTGAAACTCGTTCTCGTCTAAAGACAAGTTTGTCGCTATTAATCTTTTTAACGAGTTTAACGACAAAGATAACTCGGTCCTTTCCATTTTAGAAGAGTCTGAAAAGGTACGTAAAGGTAACTCCAAAATTCCTTTTTCGTCATCTAATCCCTTAAGTCCGAAAAAGTATAAAACAATACAGAAGGGATGAATTTTCGATAGTTTTAACGAGCCGAACAAAACAAGCGCTCGATCTTTTTGTGCAATAATCCCTCAGGTCCAAAAATATTAAAATCTAGAGGAGGGATAGCACTTCCGGTCGCTTTAACGAGCTAGAAGGCCAAAACTCGGCAATCTTTTCATATTTTATGAGTCAGTTGAAAAGAGCTTAAAGAAGACTCGTCTTTTGAGGAACGAGTGATAAAATGGGTAGCAGCTAATTCCAGGTAAGGGTTGGAATTTTCCAATCACAGTAGTGTCACAAGGATGGCTAGTGAAATCACTCTTCGCAGCTGTTCCTCAAAATGGGTAAACAATCAAATGGAGGTGAATGATCGGCCAATGGAAAAGTGGAGGTGACGGTGCAAACACGACCAAGGATTTAATGGCTGAAATGCTTCATTCACGGTGGTTATTTACCGGGGAATAGTTCATTTTTTAACGAGCTTAAACGCGGGTGGAAACACTTGCTCATGTCTTATGTTTATTTTTTAACGAGCTTGAACTATGTGCTAAAACTACTCGATTAATCCAGTCATATGATAAGAAAGTCTCATATAAAAATGGCAATTTTTAGATTTTTGCCCCACATCCCTTTCTTTATGCAATTTAGGAAACGACTAATCCAAAAAACAGATAAATAATCGCTCTTTGCTTGCACTCCAAAAGGTTTGCATGCCCCCAGGTATAAAATATGATTTCAAAGTTACCCCTCAATTTGCAGACAAAACATTTGTTTTATCGGGAAAGGCCTACCTCTTACAGGTTACCCAAAGATTGTTCTATTCGCGGTGCAAAAAAAACACTTCTTTGGCGATGTCTACCAAGATAAACAAAGGTGAGTGACGACGTCCGCCAACTCACATAACTTTGACAAGAGAATCTTATTCTAGAATAACCCCTCTTCCACCGACGGACGGGGTACAGACTAGTCATATTCTCCCACGGAAACCTACCCTATACCCGAAGTTTTCCTGCCGAAGCAGACCAGGACGCATGCCCCCTGGGTTTCAGTCATATCCCTCCGAATTACTCGCGCTCATCGGGAGGACGGACTGGGGATTGAGACATTTCTTGCGTGAAGAGACCATTTAGGGATGGTATATGACTATTTACTATGCGTGATCTGGGAAATGAAAGTTGGTCCACGAGCTTGACCACTCTTCCTTCGTGCGGAAAACACATTACTCTAAAGAGTGAGGAGACGATGGCTTCCATGCAATAAATATAGTCTCGTCCAAGGAGTAGGTTATAATCCAAGGGTCCTTGAACTACCATTACGTTCATTTGAACTGTCTTCCCTCTCAATGTTATGGGCACATTGGGAAGGATCCCTAAAGGTCGACTGGTTCCTTTATCAAAGCCTGTCAGATTTCTCATCTCAGGCAACAGCGATGGTGAACCAAGCGCTTTCCAAGCAATAGAGGAAAGGATACTCACAGAAGCCCCCTCATCTATGATGGTACCATCCATGACCATTCTATATATTTGAACGATAATTCGGAATGGTATGCTTGCTGGTAAACGGGGTCTGCCTAGTTGATTCCAATCGAAGGAGACAACTAGGTTGCTTGGAGGTGGGACCAAGTAGATGGCCGGGTAGGGCTCTGACGAAATTCCCTCCTGCGGTAAGGGAATGGGTAGATTGCCCCCATGTTCGTCGGAGTCTGTGTTGATGAAGAGAATTTGGACGGTGTCATCCTTGTTCTCTTCAGTGACTGTATCATCCGAAGATAAAACCTCTGAAGGCAAGACCGGGTCAACTGCCACCTCGACCTTTTGACTTTTGTCTGGTATGGATTCAGATGGTTTATCTTTGATGATAGGCGCTTCAGCTGACCACTTGAGCGGGCCAGCTGGATTCTCAACTAGCGATGAACTCGGCAAGAGTTTTTTATATCCAGGAGGAAGTCGTAACGGTGAAATCGGACGATCATCCAAAACTCTTTTAGCTTCGTCTAAGAAGGGACAACAGTGGAGGGTATGGTCGCCTTCGCACAGTTTACAAGGAAATCTAGTTTTCCCTTTTTGTCCTGGGGCTTCACTTTCACTAGTTGACGGTGTGCTTTCAACATGATCTCCAGAGGTTGATGACACCGGATTGTGCAAACGAGGAGACCAGTCCCTTAGTATTCGGGGGATGCAAGGACAATCTCTGTGAAAGTGGTCTCCTCTGCAAATGACACATGGCGATTTAGGCCTGGTTGGTGCTGTGTGTGGATTTTCGTTAGACGACGCTCGTTTTCCCCCATTCGCCTTTGGCTCCTTCTTCTTCTTCTCTTTCTTCTTCTTCTCCTTAGGAACTTGACTTTTGGCTTTGCCAGCCCTATCAAGCGAAGAGGAAGGAGGAGGGGAAGAATTAGAGGAAGTAGACGGTTGGTGGGCAACTCTGGACTCGTCTAATTGCTGATTCGATTGTTCAGGAATAGTGGTGTTCTGAACGACATTGGTTGAGAAGAGCCAGACCGGCAAGCCAATTGTCAGTCCTGGAAGCGACAATGTGGCCATATGGGGTGCACCAACATCTCCCCAAGAGGAGAAGGAACTAGGATTTCCACCAAGGGGAATTCCTTGGTTGGTAGACTCCATTTTCTCAACCTAAGATCAACGAAGGAAAAGGGTATGAATATTCCGTTTAAAATAAATTTTAAGACGCTTGGACACAACTTGTTTTTTCAATTTTAAAGAGTCGAGAAAACACAAAAGATGACTCTAGTCTCCTTCGATTTTTAATGAGCCTGAAATGACAAGTGCTCAGATGGACCTTTTCCGTTAAGGAGTCTGAAAAGGAACGAAAGGGACTGCTCTGGAGATCTAGGTAGAGGGAGTACCAAACCAATCACAAAACTGCAGAATACGTTTTACGGTACGGCAGTCAATCTTCCCGAACGCTGTGTTCGGTGCATTGCGATCAGTAGGGCGGCCGACACGGCTTCCTATGGATAAAAGGTTTTAAGCCTATAGGGGTCTCCCAATATATACTCGACGGTACGTGGGAGCACAAGTCCGTACTGGCACTTATCATCTCAAAGTGGAGGAATCACCCAACCATCAGTGAGGACAACAGTTATCAGGCTTTACGACGCCGGAATACGTCTCTAGCCTAGACCTCTAAATGTTGTGCGTTAAGTTCCAAAGCGTTGTTAGATTCATTCAGTTTATTTTAAGTTGATCTTTCTTAGAATTTTTCCTTTTGGGATCACCACGAGATGTAGATGTAATTCCTAAAATGCAATCTAAAGATGATAAGCAAGCTTTTATCTCTTTTCAGCAATGAAAATCCTAGCTACAAGGGGAAAAGAAAGACACAATCTTTTCTCAAAGAGAAAAGAGCACACTGTAGATGCACTTTTCCTAAATCAAGCCAAACAGACTATCAATATGCAAATGCACATATGCATGTATTTTTTTTCACTTTCTTAATATTGATGCCTAAAAAGAAAGTTGATGTACAAATCTGAATTTGCTTTCAAGTGAAAAACACAAACAAGCTTCTTTTCGAAATCAAAAGGTAGAGAAGATTACGACACTTTATGATTTTGAAATAAACACTCGTTTCGACACTAGAAAGTGACAAATTCAAACCAAAGGTAAAAGTAAAAGTATAATCAACTGTCAACAGCAAACAAACTTTCTCCTAAGATCAAAATCGACACTTACGACAGATCTAAATCCAAGGACGACAGTATGACTATTCTACTTTTTCAATGGAAAACTGTAAATGATGTAACAAACACACAAAGAACATCTACAGCCTTTTTGTACAAAGGAGGCGGAATTAAGGCAAAGAAAAGGAGTTTTCAGACAGGTACGCACACTGATCCCAGGCTGCAAAAATCAGAGACAAAACTGGACAAAATGAAGCAAAGAACCTCAGCTGCACAGGGCAAAGGCTGATCAGCGCACCTGTTGCACAGAGAAACTGAATTGCAGCGCAGGTAGCCCTCTCGGGACCTGCGTTGAAATGTATAACCTCTTCACAGAGCCTGCGCTGGGGCAGAAACGAGACTTCTATCTGGGTTCTGGGTCACGGTTTGCAGTTTAATCTATGGTTTTTTGGCCGAGTAAAAGCAATCAGTAAGGTACAATCAGAGGGATGATTTAAAGGAGGACTAAGAGCTATCACAAAGGGCAATCAGATCATTTGTGGATCAGCTGTTCAAATCATAAACAAATCCAGTGAGTGGATTGAAGTAGTAGGTGTCTACTTTGCATTTGATAATGGCAAATGCAGTTCGATTGCTACTTCTGTGTTTAAGAAACAAACAACAAGAGAAACACAAACAAACTAACTAGACACGATCCCCAGCGGAGTCGCCATTTTGTTGTTGGGAAAAGTGTCTACTCAGAACGCCCCTATCCCACTAAGGTGTGACAGTGCCTTAGCAACAAACGAGGAAAAACTACTTTCGTATTCTTCTTTATGAAATGTAAACGAAGAGGAATAGGATGAACTAACCTGTGTCTTGCGCTAGTCCTTTGATCCAATCGCTCTCCTCTTTGACAGCTTCCAGCTACCTGCTCCCTTACTTGCCCAGCTTCAACAAGTTCCTGCAAGATCATAGAAGAGGAAAACTACACAAAGACATGGATTTACATTCATAAATAGCTTAGGATCAGATTTAAACTAAACATGCAAATATAACAAAATATCATTGATACACAAGCATGTAGGAGAAACTCAAATAGTTTTATTGATATAACAAGAAGGTCCAGGAGGAGTTACAACCGATGATTCCTGATCCAGCATCAACCCCCCAGCAAAGGAATCCTCTCTTCACCTCCAACAAAGCATAAATCACCCAATGCACTGATCTCTATCTCAAAACCAACAACAATTCTCTGCAAAGTACAAAATTCCAGCCTCCGGATCTCTGGGATGAGGGATCCATATATAGATGTATGCAAAGAGGATGAGTCAGCTTATGATTTGACCTGTGGTTTCTCTCTGTCAGTTCTTGCTTCCACTTGGAGACTGAGAGCCTCTTACTCATCCTTGGTCGAACTCAGTGAGGCAAGTGTCATTGGGGAAGATTCTGGAAGCTTCCATTGTCTGTCCACCTCGCGGAATGACACTGCCATTTGTCATTTCCCGCTCAGAGCACCCTGGTAGTACATTTAGGTGCGTTGCAATGCACCTAGCTAGTGTACTGGGGTGCTATGCAATGCAGTTGGCTAGTGGAGCAGCTGAAATGATCCTGATTTGATTGATTCTGAGCAGTTTCTGGTGGAGAACTTCTGGGAGAAGCTGTAATTGGTTGACCTTGTTCCTCTAGGGGTAGGAACAACACTTTTAGGGACTTAGGATCCCTTGGTTTATGGACATTTCATGCTTAGAGCTGTAAGGCACAAAAATGTCTATAACAATCGGGCAATTATTTCATCATCGAAAACTGAGACTAACCTCTATAAATTGAAAATCATAGATATAGCAACAATTCATCTGAAACTTAGGGCCTTCACTCTGGGCTTCAATTTCTTATGACAACCACCCACACTTGCAGTAATTGGAATAATAAAATGATATATACAATGATGTATTTTTTGATCAACTGAACTTAGGTGAAGTAGTTTTGAGAAACCTGCCATTGAAAGGTCCTCCTGAGAATGCTTCTCTAGTCGGATCCTCCAATAGAAATGCTTTTCTTCCACAGAAAACTTCAATCTTGTAAGGGCCTTTCCATAAACTATCAAAATTTTCGCGCTTTTCCTTCTCCTCAATTTTGGCATCCCATTTAAGAACAAGGTCATTTAGCTGGGAATCATCTGCTTTGACTCTCCTATCATGAATTCTTTTGATTTTATCGTGAATCCCATGTGTATTGTTAAAGACTTCTTCTCTAGTCTATTGCAAATGTATTATTTGGTTGATCCATATCTAGGCATCATTTGGTTTTGCTTTTATTTCTTGCAGCAATTTTAGTATTGGAATTCCTAGGGAAGCAGGAAAATTGTATCTATTCCATAAACCAATTGGAAAGGTGACATACCAATTGATTTCTTCGTTCTTATTCTTTCAACCCATAGAGAATTTATCAATTTCTTGTGCTAGGATTTATTGTTTTCTTGCATTAACTTTTTAATGATTTTGACTAGGCTCTTATTAGAAGATTCTGCTAACCCATTTTCCTGTGGATATTAGGCAGTAGAATGTCCTAACACCATATGATATTTTTTGCAAAACTCACTCATCCTTTTAGATTGTAAAGCAACAACATTATCTGTGATAATTTTGTACGGACAACCAAACTTGGAGAGAATATTACTTTCAATGAATTGTATAATTACAGAATTTGTAGCTTGCCTAGTTGGAACTACTTCTATCCATTTGGTGAAGTAGTCTGTTGCTTTCAAGATCCACTTGTGTTGAGATGAGGAACTTGGATGAATTTTTCCTATAAAATCTAAACCCCATTGTTGGCAAGGAACCTCCACTGAGATAGGTTTCAAAGGTAAAGGTAAGAGTTTTCTCTTGCCTTCAAAAATATGAGACTGATGACAACTTAAAACCTTTTTATGAATGTCAGCAAACAAAGTAGGCCAGTAAAATACAGCTCTCAGGATTTTGTTTGTTGTGGATTGTACGGGGAAACATTTTCCTTTACTACTGCACTTGGAACACAAGCAATTATGTGAGAATGTAATACACTCACTCAAATATTTCAAGGCCTTTACTAAAGAAAGCTTTGTTTTCCATGATATTATACTTAAATGAAGCATCTCTTAAAGCTCTTCTGAAAAATGTTATAGGTTGTTCATGTCCCTCCTTTTTTTTTTGTGATAACATTGTTGCAATAGTATGTTCTGAAACAAAGGAAAAAATAATGAAATATTTAGTATAATATGGGCTAATAAAATAGGAGCACATGTCAAGGTTGCATTTACATCACTGAATGATATTTTGGCTTCAACATTCCATTTAATTTCATTATCATTCTTCAACATGTTTGTGATATCCCTTAAGATCTCAGTTAAATTTGGAATAAATATCCTTAGAAAAATTATTCTACCAATGAAAGACCACACTTCTTTTTTGTTTCTAGGTGGATCAATTTTCATAATAGCTTCAATTCTACTTGGGTCAATCCATATACCATATTTTGAAATTATGTGACCAATTATTTTACCTTCTTCTAAGCCAAACAAATATTTATTGGGATTCAAGGAAATACCAAATTTCCTACATTTCTCAAAAACTATTTTTAAATGAAAGAGATGATCTTCATCAGTTTTGGAGAACATAGTGATGTCATCTAGATATATCACGATAAATCTATCCTTCTCATCTACGAAATAAATATCCATTGCTCTATGAAAAGTTTCTCCTACATTCATACTCCCAAAGGTCATCTTCACATACATGAAGGTTCGTCATGGTGTTGTGAAAGTTGTTTTGTGTTCATCATATGGATGCACCAGAATTTGGTTGTAACTTGAAAAGCCATCAAGCAATGAAATTTTGCTAGAACCAACTACCTTCTATAAAATATGATCCATTTTCAGTAAAGGGTATTTATCTTTGAAAAAAACTTTGTTTATGTTTTGAAAATCCACACATAATCTTATTTCCCTAGTCTTTTTCCTTGTTGGTACTAGATTTGATATTCATTTTGAAAACCTTAGAGGTGCAATGATTTTTGCATCAAAAAGTTTTCTTACCTCTTTTTCTATTAAAGGTAACATAACTGGATTCACCCTCCTTACTTTATGTTTGAAAGGTTTTTGGTCCTCTTTGATGGGAATAGTATGCTGAATAATGTTGGTATCATAAGCCTTTAAATCTTTGTATCCCCATGCAAACATATCAGAGTATTATTTCAATAAATCAAAGTATTTTTGTTTTTCTTTAGGAGGTAAAGACTTATAAATCATTACAATATTTGGATTATCTTCAGTACCTATATTACAATCCCCAACTTCGGCTCCTACAAGTTGTATCTTAGGCTTTTGAGCCACATCATTAAAATAAAATAGTTCTTCTAGTGGCACCAAAACCCTTGGTAACACATTATCTTTTAATTGTATGTTTTCAAGTTCCTCTGATTCCTCACTGATCTTGTTCAACACTGTTTCATAAGTATCCTTATCTACATTATTTTATGTATCAATATGTACATTCTCAAATTCTTCCTTTAACTGCAAAAAAAATTCTACTTGTTTATCACTGCCAAACACTTGCCAATATCTAATATTATCAGGTACAGTCTGTCTATGTTTCACTTCAATCTCATATTTTTTATTGGGATGGAAAAGAATCTTACAAGTACTGGCTGAGGTAGCCAATGCATCAGCTAAGATATTTTGACTCCTAGGAATCAAAGACAACTGATACTCTGGAAAAAAATCCAAAAAATCAAAAACAAAATTTCAGTAGGCCCTTAACCTAGGATGTTTAGTTGAATACTCACCTTTAATCTGATTAATGATGAGTTATGAATGACCATGTACATAAACTCTTTTAGCTCCTAACCTTTTCAATACCTGGAATCCTAAAATAAGTGCTTCATACTCAGCTATATTGTTGGTACACTAAAAATTAAGCTTGTAAGAATATGCCTTTGATATGCCTATTTTTGAGTTCAAGACCCAAACACCTGCCCCTGCTCCATCCTTATTAACTGCCCCATCAAAATCCATATTCCAAAGGGCTTCATCCTCTTTATCTTTAGTTTCAATATTAGATTTCACATCCTCTGTTTTGCTTGATTTACTTTCCATATATGACATTTCTTCTTCTAAACATATATCATTGTACAGAATGAAAGAGTCCATGTCTGAATGCACAGAATAAAGTGGGTAATTATTAGGTTTATCTTGGTTTCTTACCATATATTTCATCAATGTTTCCCTGTAAAATATCCTCTGTTGACCAAAGACAAGAATAATTGCATAGGACATGTCCATCTATAAGGTACCCTATAACTTTGCCCCCCAAGATCTCGATAGGAGCATTCCATATTTAGGAGGTATATCAGCTACAACAATATCCATTACCACACTCTTTGTTGGGATTTGGGCTAGAGTCACACATAAATCCTTGATAAGACCCAGGCATCTTACTTTACTAGAATTAGAATGAGAAATTAGTCACTTTACGACTACCTCTCATGGAAATGGTCATACGTTTGAATGACTTACTTAACGCAGTTGAATCCCAAAAATGATATCTAATATAATGCACTGCGTAAATCCCCCATACTTAAATTCAAAAAGAGTCAAGGGATCTCTACTTGAATGGTTCATGAGGCACAATACTTGCTAAGGTTTTGCAAATGGGGTAGCAAGCTAAGTGGGCTTGATTGTGGGAAAAACTCCACAGTTAAGCGCGCTTGAGCCAGAGGAGTTCTGGGATGGGTGACCTCCTGGGAAGTCCTGGTTACCGGGTGCAAGCCTCGGAAGTGATGATTGATGCTATGTGATTCGTTTTCCACATTTCACTAGTTTCAATCCCACTTCTTCACCCCTGTGAGCATCACCCGATGCAATGAGTGCTAAGTGAACTATTCAAAAATCATGAGAAATTAGTCACTTTACGACTACCTCTCATGGAAATGGTCATACGTTTGAATGACTTACTTAACGCAATTGAATCCCAAAAATGATATCTAATATAATGCACTGCGTAAATCCCCCATACTTAAATTCAAAAAGAGTCAAGGGATCTCTACTTGAATGGTTCATGAGGAACAATACTTGCTAAGGTTTTGCAAATGGGGTAGCAAGCTAAGTGGGCTTGATTGTGGGAAAAACTCCACAGTTAAGCGCACTTGAGCCAGAGGAGTTCTGGGATGGGTGACCTCCTGGGAAGTCCTGGTTACCGGGTGCAAGCCCCGGAAGTGATGATTGATGCTATGTGATTCGTTTTCCACATTTCACTAGTTTCAATCCCACTTCTTCACCCCTGTGAGCATCACCCGATGCAATGAGTGCTAAGTGAACTATTCAAAAATCATGAGAAATTAGTCACTTTAAGACTACCTCTCATGGAAATGGTCATACGTTTGAATGACTTACTTAACGCAGTTGAATCCCAAAAATGATATCTAATATAATGCACTGCGTAAATCCCCCATACTTAAATTCAAAAAGAGTCAAGGGATCTCTACTTGAATGGTTCATGAGGCACAATACTTACTAAGGTTTTGCAAATGGGGTAGCAAGCTAAGTGGGCTTGATTGTGGGAAAAACTCCACAGTTAAGCGCGCTTGAGCCAGAGGAGTTCTGGGATGGGTGACCTCCTGGGAAGTCCTGGTTACCGGGTGCAAGCCCCGGAAGTGATGATTGATGCTATGTGATTCGTTTTCCACATTTCACTAGTTTCAATCCCACTTCTTCACCCCTGTGAGCATCACCCGATGCAATGAGTGCTAAGTGAACTATTCAAAAATCATGAGAAATTAGTCACTTTACGACTACCTCTCATGGAAATGGTCATACGTTTGAATGACTTACTTAACGCAGTTGAATCCCAAAAATGATATCTAATATAATGCACTGCGTAAATCCCCCATACTTAAAGAGTAAAGGTATTTATAGGGTCTTGTTATATCCAATCCCAGTTTTTCCATAATGACTCTAGGAATGAGATTGTGTGAAGCACCAGAATGTAGCATGGCATTGTGAAAAATGTAGTCATGAATGTTTAGACTAACATAGAATGGTGGCACATTACCATCCTATGACTTCCCTTCAACTTCAGGTCCAAATAATAATTTAGGTTGGTCATCACTTAAGTTAACTGTGTCTGTTCCCTCCCCTATCTTTAGTGCCTTCATGACTTGAGTTCTATACACATTCTTGTTAATCAATTTTGTCAAAGGAACATAAATTTTGACCTTGGCTAATTCATTTTAAATACTGAAAGAAGTTTGAGATTTATCTACTTCTTTAATACTTACATATTGTTTTTGAGAAACCTCTTTTAGGGAATCATCCTTTGTCTGGCTAGTGGAAGGTGTATCAACTTGAATCTTCTTGGGAGGGTTTGTTGCAGCCTTCTTGCTTCTCAAATTGTACTATTTGTGCACTTCCATAATAACATTTTGATATCCTTTTTTATAATCATTTGATTCTGGATGATTTATGGATGTGATAACAAGAAATCATCTTGTTCCTCCTTGGTTAAGAAAATAGTATTTAATTATCCTTCCCCAAAAAAACTATTCTAATTCTCTTCAGGTTCATCTACTATCTCATTTTCTTCATTTGCATAATTCTCCTAAAGAGGAGGTCTAATTTGTTGTTGATCTAATGGGGCTCTTTGACCTCTTTGTTTAATTTGGGGTGGATTCCTTCTAAAGTTAGGATTTCTAATCTGTGAACCCCCTTGAGGTTCTCTTAGTGGAGCCGTATCAGTCAAACTCATTATTTCCATCATCCTTTCCATCATTCTAACTAAGGTGTCTAGATTTTCATCTAATGAGGAAGAAGAAGTTTCTTCTTTGATGGTCACTCTTCTTTCAGCCTTTAACTTTTTTCTTTTGGCCAACGAATTTTCTTCTACACTAACAACATTTCTTTGAATTTCTTCTAGGGTAGTAGGATTTCTCTATCTCAATTGATAAGCCATATTAGCATCAAAACCATCTGGAAATTGGCTTAAAGCTATCCCTAGTGGAAATTGTATTGGTGTTGGAATAGAATTGTAAACATTGTTAAATCTAGTGCAATAATCCTGAATTGTTTCACCGAGAGCTCTCCTTATACTCTCATATTCTGCTAGGATTTGAAGAGGATTATTTTTACTTCCCATCTTGAAAGGAAACTTCGGTGAAATTTTTCTAGATCTGCAATACTATGTGTTGGTAATCCCCTTAACCATTTTCTAACTTCCCCTGCCAAAATTTGTGCAAAGAGCCTTCACAGTTCTGGGATTGTCATCAGTAATAGATAAAGAAAAATTTGAACAGAAAGAAGATGGACTATACCTTTCTGGCTGCCTTCTTTCTCGAACTGGTCTTCTTACAATCAGAGTTTGTGGCTCTTCATCTTCTGATTCCTCTTCTGCTGTAGAGTCTGATTCTTCCTCTTTTAGCCCAAACTCTATCTTCTCAGGCTCCTTTGATGGTACTTCATGTTTAATAACATCTTTCACCTCTCTGAACACCACATCTCGGTTGTACACAACCTTCCTTGTTACTAGGTTCCAAAGATTATAACCCTTTAAACCATCCTTATACCCAATAAAGATTCACTTTTCAGATTTACTATCCAACTTGGTTCTTTTCTCCTTTGGAACATGTACATATGCATCACATCCAATTACCCTCAGATGTGAAAGAGAGGGTTTCTTACCAGTCCATACCTCTTGTTGGGTAGCGGATCCCCCGCATAATGGTTTTTGAGCTTAAATCCCACAATTTAGGGTAACGATATTGTAAAAGTTCCGCGAAGTGTGCGAACTACAAACTATAATGGGTCAATTCAAAGGGTTGTCTGCCCAAAATAATGTAAAATAATAGAAAGTGAGTTGGCCTGCCCATGGTCTGTGAACCATGGGAATTTTTAAATAGAGCGAGGCTCTAAGGGTATAAGCAAGCTTTTGAAAAAGATCTGATGTATTATGGGTTTGTGAATGCAATATTCACTCGGAGTCTGTAAGTTCGAATCATGGGTGGTAGTAGTTAGAGTACGCTCTGCAGCTGTGTCCACAAAGGCCTGGTAGAGTCCACAGTTGTGTGCGCGGACCCCTACAGCTGAGTGCGCAGGGTGGAACTGATTGTACCAAACAGAAGATTATTAAAGATAAGTGTTTCTGAATTTTTGTGCATTTGATTACAGATCTATATGTTTATGCTTATGTTCTGAGTTTATGCATATCTGTAAGATTTATGGTTGAGCGCGTTAGTTATAATTGTTGAATGCTTGATTAAAGACCTTAAGAATTAGATATGATCTATAATAAACACATTAATAATAAGAATCTAAGAAGTGCCTCATCACCGAGCTATGTGAAGGCCAGACAGTTGTGCAAAGTAGCGCGTGTGCAGATCAGTTCGCGACCCTTCCTGTCCTCATCAAGACATCCCTAGGGTATAGAAACCTAGTTCCAACACCCTCACATTCTACCTCGGGTGAGAATTTAGTCTGCGCTTCGCGGATTGTCGCCAAAAGGGCCAGTAGTGCATGATTTTTTTGGCTAAAACACTTCTGAACCTGGGTCAGGCCCCATACAACCAACAAATGGTTCCATCACCGGGACCGAGATCTGTCTAATGGATGTCTTATATCAAAACACTGGAACCCTACGAAGAAACAGATTGAAGATTGGTTGGATTAGAAGCTTCACGATTTCATGGTACAGGAAAACAGAACTCCATAGATATTTGAGAAGAGGTGGCTAGATCACTACATATACACGGAAATCCGCGATATCTTCTTCACATCCTTCTAAAGAGAACTGTATGAGTGGAACGATGTGGAGTGAGAGGGCCTACAAGGGTATCGAAGGGTTAGGAAATAGTCTGTTAATTTCACCTTTGTGGGAGGATGAAGAAGAGGGCACTTGGGCTTCTCAAGGGAGTGTCGTTAGTTTGATAAGGCAATACATTCCACAACTATCATCTCCGTTAACACCACCACTCACGTCACCTTCTTCACCCCCATCTTCGCCCACACCACCTCCACCAACCCAAAATTTTAACATGGCGACCGCGATTAAGTTGCCTGTATTTAGAGGTGTAGGAAGCGAAGATCCAGATCAGTTTTGGTTCGTAGTAAGAGCAATATGGGAAGCACACGGAGTTATGGATGATAACATTAAGAAGGCCACCCTGGTAAGTGCGTTGCAGGATCGCGCACTGACTTGGTATATCAAGCACTCGAATGATCATCCGAATGCCAGGATAGCGGAAATCCAGATTGCACTAAACAGAGAATTTAGCCAACCGAAATCAGAGACGCAGTCGATCATTGGATTCAAGGAGATCGCGATGCTTCCAGGTGAAACCCCCTGGGATTTGGATCAGAGATTGAAGAGCACGATCCGCGAAGCTAACATGACGCTGATGGATGCGTAGCACTATGCATGGTTTGTGGCATCTTTGACACCACATCTGAGGACGGCATTGTCACAGTAGAAGATCTCAACCCAAGCTGAAGCATTAGAGATAGCGATGAGGTTGCATGAAACTCCAATACAAGATCCTGGGTTGGGAGTTCAGCAAATCCACGCGCAACTACAAAACCTATGCTTAGAGATGCAGAATTTGAAACAGGATAGGGCACCCCGGCCAGAAGCGTGAGAAGAAGTGTGGTGCATAAAATGTAGAAGCCAGGGCCACGATAAGGATCATTGTCTGGTATTCGCAAACTATTTGGCAGGGTGGGACCAATGCCGTTGAGACCAGAGGTGTAGGCAGGACTAAGTGCGGCACCCGTGCTCTAGTGCGCAATCTGTCAGGTGGGAGGAAAGCACACAACTGACAACTTTCATCTATTATAGAAGTTTACACTGACCCCCCCAGTAGTTGTTTTGCAATTTTTGTAGATCGGTGGGCCACGATGAACGAGACTGTTGGAGTTATGAATTGTTGATGGATCGAACACCTACCTACAGGATGTAGATCAAGGCACAAGGTCATGATCCAGCCGCAGCAATAGTGCGTGGTGGGTTCCAGGGGCGAGGATGGGGATGAGGAGGAATGGGACCTGGACGAGGCCGTGGACAGTTAATCTTCTACAATTGTGGAGGACCCGGGCATTACGCGCGTGATTGTACCAACCCAACTAGGATATCATGTTCATACTGTGATCAGTTTGATCACGAAATGATAGATTGTCCCATGCTGATAGCACAGATACGCGAGAAAAGTGTAGCACAACCTACGCCAATGTAGAATGTCCAAATAATGAGGTCATAACTGCATGAAGAAGACCCCAACGTGAACATGATGCTCAGAAGTGGCACAACCACACGAGGAGATAAAGAGAAACAACCTGAATAAAATATGTGGGTTCGCAAGACCCATACAAAGCAACCTGAGTTCGAATTGGAGCATGCAAAGGAGCCGCTTACAGAAGCTAAGAAGAGCTTCATGAAGGTCTCTACTTCAGGTAGTAAGGATCAGCCTGAGCCAGAAATGGATCCCTCTACGCTAACTACCTTTTAGAGACATGCATGAAGCTGCTACGTGACAATAAGGCAGTTAGGGGATTACAAGAGCTGATAACCAAGTGTGTAGGGTTAGGTGAACCGCACATGGTCCGCAAACTTGGAAGGCATGCTTTACGCACTGGGCGGGAAATGCGATTGACGGCACGGATTGGAAACTTTGAAATGGATCAGGTCATCCTGGACTTGGGTTCAGATGCGAATGTGCTACCTAAACAGACATGGGAACATATGGGTAGGCCCGAATTACAGTGGTCTCCTATTCAATTACAGATTGTGAACCAACAAAATATCTTGCCTATGGGGAGATTGCAAGGAGTAACGGTGGATATAGAAGGCGTGGGCACACAAACGAACTTTGAGGTAATAGAAATTATGGATGACAGCAACCCTTACCCCGTGTTGCTAGGAATAGACTGGGCCATAGATATGAATGGAGTCATCAACTTAAAGAAGCGGAAGATGATATTTGACAAAAAGCCCCTATGCGTAGTGATTCCGCTAGATCCAGTCGAAGGAGCTCGCTACACCGAACCTATACACGACGATGGAAGTGATGATGACTTGGATTATATCTACAAAATAACTAAGCGAGATCAAGATTGGGTAAATCCGACTGCGGAAGGGCGAATACCATGGGTGTTATAGACATATTTGGGCACTATAACCCCAATCAAATATGTCCATAAAGCAAGGGCTTCTAAACCCCTAAAAGTGTTGTTTCATACCCTAAAGGAACAAGGTCAACTAATTACATAATTTCCCAGAAGTTCTCCCTGAAAAACTGCTAAGAACTGGTGAAAACTGGACCATACAGGCTGCTCCATGCTGAGGGTGCAATGCATCTCACCTATTACACATGGGGGGTGTGATGCATATTGAAAAGCCCTTCTGTAGGGTGCAATGAGTGAGAGCAGACAAATGGCAGAAGCAGTTTGCTAGGTGGAAACTCAAAGAATCTTCTAGAAACTACTCATATGACACTTGCCTCTCTGAATTCGCCCAAGGATGAGTAAGAAATCATGAAATCTCCAAGTGGAACCAAGGACTATCAGTGAAATGACACTAATCAAAATCCCAAAAGATGACTCACTCTCCTACAAACATCTATATATGGATCCCTCATCCCAGAGATCCAGAGGCTGGAATTTTGTAATTTGTAAGGAAGTGTTTTTGGTTTCTCTTTGAAGACATTGTATTGTTGGGTGATCTTACTTTGTATAAGGTGAAGAGGGCTTTCATGCTGGTAGGATGATGCTGGATCAGACAGCTTGGTTGTAATCCTCTCTTCTACTACTTCTATCAGTAAAGCTATTTGAGTTTTCCTCCATATACTTGTGTATCTCTGCATCTTGTATTTGTATATGCATTTGTATGGTTAATGTACATCTGATCCTGCATTGTTTATGGTTATAAATCTCTATGCTTTGATGGTATTTTTCTGCCTTGACTCTACAGGTGTTCTTTGAAGCGGGACAAGTGAGAAAGGAGTGGCGAAAACTCTATCAAAGGAGAGAGGAAACAAGTAAGGAGACTAGCGAAACACTGAGGTTGGTACTCTTTGCTTCTCTCTCATCTATCTCTCATAAAGGAAAACACAAGTAACTTTAGTTTGTTTGTTTCTAAGATAGCTACCTATCTTAGTGGGACTAGTAGCTCTGAATGGACACTAGTTTCCCGATAACAAAATGGCGACTCCGCTGGGGAGCAAATAGTTTGTTTGTTTGTCACTGTTGTTTGTTTTACAAACTAAAGACAGAGCCTGAAGTTAAGCCAGCTAGCTTTCAAACTTATTTTGCTATGCAACTGCAAAGTAGATCAATGTTGCTTCAGTCAATCTCCGGGTTGGGTTATGAACTGAGCATCTGACTTGCAAACATCCTAAGTGCCCTGGTGGTAGCTCAATAACCTCATTAGATCAGCCCCTATACTTTGTGTTTACTGTCTATCATTAGCTCAGCCTAAATCCCTAAACTTGGCTGCAAACTGTGGGTGAAAACCAAGCTCAGTCTCGTCCCTGGACCATCGCACTGTCTCTCATGAGCAATCTGGATGCATCGCACCTCCTGTGTGTTTCAGTTGAGATGCATCCCTGTTTCCCTTAAGGACAGGTGCGATGATTGAATGAGACTGTTTCTGCCTCCATATTTTGGTTTTTTCTTCATTGTTTTCAGCTCTATTCAGTAGTTTTGCTGTCTATGATCAGTATATCACTGTTGAAACCTTCTTCCTTCACATTATTCAGCCTCCATTGATAAGGAATTGTGAATGTTTTTTAATGTATTTTTCATCATTTACAGTCCTCCTTTGCAAACAGTAGCTTAATCGAACTGTCGTCTTTTGATTCGAAAGTGTTGCAACTGTCGTTTTCAGTCAAGAAAAAGAGTGTCGTAAAGTCTTCCTCTTTTAGATAGTCGATTACACTTTTGCCATTATATTTGATTTGAATTATCAATTCTTTGAAGTGTCAAAAACAGTTTTCCATTCGAAAGAGAAAGTGTCGTCTTAGTCTTCCTTTCGTTTTTTGAAAAGAAATTATTAAAGTGTCGCTTTGAAGAAAAGTAGTTTAGATTTGTATTTAGTTTTCTTTTTTTCATTCTCACATTAAGGGAACTGAAAAACAAATACATGCATGTGCATTTGCATTTAGACTGCATGCGGAAATTGATTTAGGAAAAGTGAATTTAGTGTGTGCTCTCTGCTCTATGTTGAAAGACTAATATTTTTCTTTCCTTAGTAGCCAGGATTTTCATTGCTAAAAGAAAATAAACGATTGTTTATCATTTTAGATTGCATATTTAGGAGTTGCACATCTACATCACACGGTGAATCTTGAAACGAAAACTTCTTAAGAAAGATCAACTATAAAATAAACCTCAATAAACATAAAAATGCTTTGGAACCTAATGCACAACATCTAGAATTCTAGGCTAGAGATGTATTCCAGTGTCGTAAAGCCTGGTAACTATCGTTTTCATCGTAGGTTGGGTGATTCCTCCTCTTTGATATGAAAAGTGCCAGTACGAACTTGTGCTCCCACATACCGTAGAGTATATATTGGGAGACCACAATAGGCTGATATCCTTTATCCTTAGGAAGCCGTGTCTGCCGCCCTATCGATCGCAATGCACTGAACACAGCATTCGGGAAGATTTACTGCCGTACGTAAAGTCCTCGGTAATTTCTCTATAATTTACCACCGAGGTGTATATTGCAGTTTTGCGATTGGTTTGGTAATCCCTTTGTCTAGATTTCTAGATTAGTCACTTCGTTCCTTTCAAGACTCCTTAAAATAAAAGGTCCATCTGAGCACTTGTCACTTCAGGCTCATTAAAAATCAAAGGAAACTAGAGTCATCTTTAGCTTTTTCTCGACTCTTAAAAATTGAAAAAGCAAGTTTTGTCAAAGCATCATAAAATTCATTTAATTCATAATAACATTTTCCCCTATTTTATTTTGAGTTGATCGAGTAATCTGCAATTGTGGAAGAAATTCAATCAAAACCCTGTCAATCGCGGAGACTAGCGAGTCAACCGTCTTTGACCCCAAAAACAAAACCATCCTGGGCAAGGCATTCTCATTTAACTGAGTCGAATTCACCTGATTTATTTGAAACTTGTGTTTCAACATCGTCAGAGACTACAGTTACTCCAATTATTTCTAGTACATCTGCCTTTACAGAAGAAGTTCCACAGTTACAAGAGGACATTAGAACTGATCCTAGTGTAACGGTAGACACCTCTATTCCTGAAATAGCTCCACCTAGGACTGATCCAGAAACTGAAGTTCACTTGCCTGAACATCTGGAAGTTGAATTCCAGAATTTAGAAGGTGTCACCCTTCCAGTATCTGTTACTGCGGAAGCTACACTTTCTTTGGCTCCAGAAATATTTTATGAACCTGATAGTCTACCTCTTCCACCTAGATTGATTGCTATAGAAGAGATAGTAGAGGATCTTCCACCCAATACTCCAGTGCATTTTGGAATTGGGATCCACTTACATCCTTCTACTACAGAAGTTAGTTCTTCTTCATCACAAGTTCCTGTCGAATCGCTAGGAAATCTTTTGGATAGACTAAACATGTCTAAACAACCATCAACATCTAGGACTATACCAACTGACACAGCTACGGTAGAGCTTCTTGCTGTCGTTCCTACAATGATTGCTGGTATACATCTGTCCCAGCAAGTTATCAACAAGAAGCCGAAGTCCAATCAGGGACTATTTCGACGACATGGTCAGTTCCCATTTCTTCATCCGGACTCTCATCTGGTATTTCTTATGTTGAAACTCAACAAGTTAATCCAATGTGTCTTCAAAGGCCAATCTACCCTTTAAGTGTTGGATTACCACCATATGGGGGGTAGTATGCCTTTTCATTGTTCCCTCCTGAAGAACAACCATATGGGAGCTTACAACAAAGTTCAGATCAAACTGGAATTACATCAAGCGGTTGGGTACCAATATTGCCTCAACAACCAAGGGTTGTATATTCAATGCAACCAGTCGATCCTATGTCGAATATTCCCACTACACCTGCTATTATGACTGTATCGCAAGTACAAGCGCTACCTGTTGTATGTCAACCTCAAGTTTCTTAAGTTGCAGTACAACAACCTCTCGTCTCAGCGATTCAATCACAACCTTAGGTTAGTGCCTCCTCATCTGGAGCGACTCATGCTCAAACAGGTACTATGACTCCACATCTTGGTCAATCATCCAGTATTGGACAACGGAAAATGGTCCAACAACCATGGCTGGTTCAATATCAACAACCGCAATTCCAGCAATCATACCAAGGACCTGAGCAACATGTCTTTGTAAGTAATGGGCAACCGCATTTTCAAAGCGGTTATCAACAACCATATTATAATGGTTATGCCCATTAACCTTATCAAAGTTATCAGCATCAAATGCATTATGCTGGTATGCAAAGACCCACTGGTCAAGCGATCCCATCTTATCCTGGGTATGCTCCGCCAAACCTAAATCAACAGTTTCCCTTCGTAGCAACTTTAGGATTACCATATCTGAATCAGCTAACAAATGATCCAATTGCTTATGCCCCTTGGTGACCAGCGATTCCTCATAAAATTTCTTTAGATATTCCTAAATTCAATGGAAATCCAGGTGAAGATCCATTGAATCATGTAATGACATTTCATTTGTGGTGTTCATCCAACACCCTGAATGATGATTCGATTAGGCTTCACCTTTTTCAGCGAACGTTAACTGGTTTGGTAGCTAAATGGTATATAGAATTGCCTAGAGCTTCGTTTGATAACTTCAGCACCCTTGCCACTACCTTTTTAACCCATTTTCAGTTACCCATAAGGTACGAAACAGGGAAAGAACTCCTTACCAACTTTAAACAGATGACAGCCACTCATATATCTGATCATATTCATGAGTGGCGGCGTCGTCGAAGAATGGTGAAGATGTATGTTCCTGATCAGCTTTTAGCTGAATGGTTTATAAAGTCATTATTACCCTCTATTACAGAGGATGTGGCTAAGGGAGGAGTTGTCACTGAAGAGTAGGTCATTGCCCATGCAAAATATTTAGACTTGATCTATACTCAGTCTAGCACGCTCTACGACAAAATTCCTGATGCTCCTAGACTAGAATTTTCCATTCCTCCCCCTCCTAAATCAAATCGGGACTCTCATGCCGGCGATGGCGTGATCGCTACAACACGCACGAAAACCGTAAAGGCTACATCTCAAAAAGCCCTTGTAGTTTCTAGTCAAAAATCAAATGAAGAACCTCTTGCCTCGGAGGTTAATGCCGTGTCATCTAACAAGGGAAAAAATCCAAAGAAACCAGGGGGCAAGAAGAAAGGGAAAAATAATAAGAAGAAACAGGAAAATTCACCTCTTGAAAAATCTTCTGAAAACCCTACTGGGCAAAAGAAACCTCGTTATCCAAGTTACATATGCGATGACAAGCATTTCACGAAAGATTTTCCACATAAAGCTAAGGTTATGAAATTTTTAAAAACTTCAAATACCCAGTGGTGTTGACTAATCCATTTCCGAGCCCAAAACCAAACCTGGTTGCTAGTGATCGTGCTTCCCCATCCCAAGTGCTTATGCTATCCATCTCAAAAAAGCAAAATTATTCTTTGATATCAACAAGGAATAAAGATTATGGAAATCCACAATCGTTGAACAGCAAGGCTACAGATCAACCCGGTAGTTTGACAACAACTTCGCCAGAAGTTGTTCCACCAATCATTCCTGAATTAACAATAAAACCGCCTAAGGGAGTAGTACATAAATCGACGTTTAATCCTCCTACTCGAGTAACATAGAATTATAATATAGTGGAGGATCTGGCCCAATCATCATCCGCTATGTTGACACTTGAAGTACTGCAGAATTGCCCCTCCCAAAAGTAGGATTTGTTATCAGTGATAGTTGGGATTGATCCAACGGATTCCAATTTAGTGGCCTTTGATCATAAAGGATATGAACCTCAGTTACTAGCCCATCTCGCCTTCCTTATACAGGTAAAGACCCTCAAGAAAACTATTCATCGAACAATCATTGATGAGGGGTCATCTACCTGTATTATGTCATTGAGTTGCTGGAAAACTTTAGGCTCACCACCCTTGTCAAGATCATTAATGACATTAAAAGCATTCGATGGATGAACATACACCCTGTACGGGATTTTAAGTAACTTGCAAGTTGAACTGGGGGGAAAGACAGTAGAAATTGAAGTTGAGGTCATTGATGGAAACCTTGACTACAATATCTTGCTAGGAAGGCCCTAGATTTATGCTATGGCCGCTGTTGTGTCAACATATTTTAGAAAGATTGTGTTTCCCTTCCAAGGTGGAATTACAATCATTGACCAACTAACCTTTTTCCCCAAAAATTCCCAAGTTACTGGAAGCATTCCATTGATCCATGGAAGCTCTCAATCGCTTCAAAATATCGAAGTAGGTCTCCTAAAAGACCCTTTCTTAATGGGTACTTTTTCCCTCCCGCCTCCAAGTAATCTGGCGGAAGTGGCCACAATGGAAACCTATCATATGATATCTTCTACATCATCAAATATTAAGAAGAACTCTGACCATTTTGACAGTGTGGATCATCGTGAGGTATTGCACCCATGCCCTACCATACCTACATCATCTGACGATCAATTTAGTGATGTTGTAGATTATGTACTGGGGGCATTGGAACCAGATCTTTCCTTCATGACCCCTTATGAGTTGTGATAAAAGGTTTCCAGAGGATAGTTCACTGACTGGTGTCAACCTCGTTAAAAAATGAAACCAAGGATCTGAGCAGAATTCCTTGTCATGTGTCAAGCTTGTTAAAAAATGAAACAAGGCTGGGAAAAGTTCCAAGTCGAGTCTTTCACTTGATCTCATAAAGGAACCTTCATTCCATCCACCTAATTACCGCGAGTAGTCTGGTGCATGTAATGAAGCTTAGGGGGCATGCACCCTTGTCTATTTTGTGGAAAAACCCAACTGTAGAGATAAGTTTCCCTGTATGTTATGTGATCGGTCCGAGTGACCTTTCACCTTTGTCTATTTGGCGGACAAAGTGCAGGAAGTGTTTTGTCTAAGTATTGACAGAAAATCACCCTACTTAACCACAGTAAGTTTCCATATGGTTACTGAAGACCTTTTTATGCTGGGGGCATGCATACCTTTTTATACAAGCAAAAACGACCAATTTCATTTTTAGCTTTTTAGCATTTTTAGCATTTTAGCTTTATAGTTTGGTCGTTCCTAGCTTACATAAAAAGGACACGAGCAGTTTTACATGAAGTTCAAGCTCGTTAAAAAATAAACCTAGCAATGAGCAAATTTTCCCTAGAGTTCAAGCTCATTAAAAAATGAACCCACCTTTGGTAAATAACCATTGCAATCACATAATTATCAACGTTTGAACCTTGGTCGTGTTCTTACCATCACCTCCACTCTTTTTTAGCCAATCATATGCCTCCATTTGATTGTTTACCCCTTTTGAGGAATAGTTGCGGTGAGTGATTCTATTAGCCACCTTCTTTACACTGCCGTGATTGAAAAGTTCCAAACCTTACCTGGAACCAGTTTCTATCCAAAAACATCACTCGTTCCTCAAAAAACGAGTCTTCTTTAAGCTCTTTTCATCTGACTCGTAAAATATGAAAAGATTGCAGAGCCATTGGCCTCTCCAGCTCATTAAAGCTATCGGAAGTACCATCCCTCCTCTATATTTTAATCTTTTTGGACCTGAGGGATCATTACACAAAAAGATCGAGCACTTGTCTTGTTCGGCTCATTAAAACTATCAAAAAGTCATCCCTTTCGTATTATTTTATACTTTTTCAGACTTAAGGGATTATATTACGAAAAAGGACTACTAGAGTTTCCATTCCGTCTCCTTTTAGACTCTCTAAAATTGAAAAGGACCGAGTTATCTTTGTCGTTAAACTCATTAAAACAATAGTGACAAACTTGTCCATGCAGACAAGAACGAGTTTCACTATCACTAGGCTCGTTAAAACATAGCGACAGGTTTGCTCGAAGGGAAAATTATAGAACAAGCATATGTTATCCTCCTCAAGCTTGACAAAAATAAAGAGGTACTGGTCAGTAATGACTGGGGAAAAGGGGAAGAAAACTTGAATAACTTCATTTAGCAGGTCACTCTTGAACATGGCACTTTCACTCCATCACCATGATTGAATCGGGTTGGGTTATTCAGTTCACCGGTCATATCACCATTGGTCCTCCGTACCATCCATTTTGGGGTTAACGCTACCAATCCATTTTAGTGTCACCGATATGTTCAAGAGAAGTCGCTCAGAGAATTTGCCAACCCAGCTAACGCCTCATCCGCTGCAATACCTTCACTCTCCATTTTTCATGACCGCCACCCTGAACCTTGTATCATCAGATCGTTTTCACCTCCACAAAATCATTTGCTCTGTTCCGTGTTGTAGATGTAGGATTCATTAAGGCCCTCCTACGACGGGTCACTTCTTTTCGAGATCAGCTCATTATCTAAGAAGTTGACTTAGGAACAACCCTTTCAGTACTTTGAAGCTTGCATGCCTCAATGGAAAGTTTCTCACTTCCGGCAATAGGTTTACATCAATGGCCTTTGACCGGAAAATTTTGCGTAGTGTTCAACATCAACTCATGTATTCACACCACGTGAATTGTACTGCAGTACCTTGAGGGTCATCATCATTATCGGTGATTCCTCTCACGCCTATTAACAACTTACATCATTGGTTGGTAATGAGGCGATGTCTTTCCATGTTCGACATCAAAACGTATTTTCACATGGATCGACTTGTACTCTGGGCGAAGATTGAACGAGTTTGAAGACCCCGGATCTAGTTTCATCCATCTGGGCTGTGATATATTCAGGAAAATAAAGACATCAAATGTACATCTTCGCTGCACAGATAATCATCCAAATTAAGGGATGATGACTCTCCAAAATCATCAATCTGCCACACAGACGATTGTCTATCCTATGTACATGAAAATGAATTTATAAAGTTGAGCATGGGAATGCCCGCCTCAGCTAGATCATGAAAATATTATGAAGATAATGTATTGTATTGTATCTTATTACAGGTCACCTTCCAGTTCGATAAACCTCGGATCCTCATGATAAAGCATTTCACCCGACATTAGAAGATTTATGACCTCATGCTTTAGGGGGCAACTGTTATAGACATATTTGGGCACTACAACCCCAATCACATATTTCCATAAACCAAGGGCTTATAAACCCCTAAAAGTGTTGTTTCATACCCTAAAGGAACAAGGTTAGCTGATTACATCATTTCCCAGAAGTTCTCCCTGAAAAATTGCTTAGAACTGGTCAAAACTAGACCATACAAACTACTCCATGCTGAGGGTGTGATGCATCTCACCTATTACACATGGGGGGTGTGATGCATACTCAAAATCCCTTCTGTAGGGTGCGATGAGTGAGAGAAAACAAATGGCAGAAGCAGTTTGCTAGGTGGAAACTCAAAGAATCTTCTAGAAACTGCTCATATGACACTTGCCTCTCTGAATTCACCCAGGGATGAGTAAGAGATCAGGAAATATCCAAGTGGAACCAAGGACTATCAGTGAAATGACACTAATCAAAATCCCAAAAGCTAACTCACTCTCCTACAAACATCTATATATGGATCCCTCATCCCAGAGATCCAGAGGCTGGAATTTTGAAATTTGTAAGGAAGTGTTGTTAGTTTCTCTTTGAAGACATTGTATTTTTGGGTGGTCTTGTTTTGTATGAGGTGAAGAGGGCCTTCATGATGGGAGTATGATGCTGGATCAGACAGCTTGGTTGTAATCCTCTCTTCTACTACTTCTATCAATAAAGCTATTTGAGTTTTCCTCCATATACTTGTGTATCTCTGCATGTTGTATTTGTATATGCATTTGTATGGTTAATGTACATCTGATCCTACATTGTTTATGGTTATAGATCTCTAAGCTTTGATGGTATTTTGCTACCTTGACTCTATAGATGTTCTTTGAAGTGGGACAAGTGAGAAAGGAGTGGCAAGAGCTCTATCAAAGGAGAGAGGAAACAAGTAAGGAGACTAGCGAAAGACTGAGGTTGGTACTCTCTGCTTCTCTCTCATATATCTCTCATAAAGGAAAACACAAGTAACTTTAGTTTGTTTGTTTCTAAGATAGCTACCCATCTTAGTGGGACTAGTAGCTCTGAATGGACACTAGTTTTCCCGATAAAAATGGGAGCATGCAGATTACTGCACCTTGGATTCAGATGAAGAAGACGAATGCTGGCATAATCAGCTAAACGAAGTAACAAGGTTAAACTGCAACATGATGACTAGGTCGTTGTGTTGCGTAACAACACAAGATCAAGAACTACTGACATGTGATGGGTTGACAGCGGTGGATGAATTCTTGAACAAGTTTGAGAGTGTTGTACCAGAGCATTAAAGGTTCAATGCATTAAAATGGGTGCTGCACACGACGCATGCGCGTTGGTGGGGAACACATGAAGGAACCTTTGAAGACTGGCGCGGCTGCAGGAGGACGATGCAGATAAGGTTTGGGAAGCCGGAACTATGAATAACCGAGAAATATGATGGATGCGATGACTCGTGCATGCACCTCACAAAATGGACCAAAGTCTATGGAGAAGAACCCTAGCCGAATTGGGTACACTTATTTTACAATACCCTGGATGTCATCCCCAGGAACTGGTATACTGAGAGAGAACTCTGACATGGTACAGGCGAATGGGATATCTTGTGTGAAGGATTTTTATTAACATTCTTATTTGAGGACCAATGGATGGACACTGTTGACGATGCGCTACAAGTTGTGAAAGCCACCATTTTCAAAATACCACGGGAACTAGAAGAAATAGTGCAACCAGTATGGTCACAACAGTTAAGCCAGGCCCTAGAATGTTACAACGTGCAAGTAGAGGATGCTGATGATGACCCCGGAAACATCAATATTCTAGAAATAGAGGGGAGTCATGAGGTTCGTGGACCATTGATCAAGAACCCCGACGTCACCATGCCACTAAAAATGAAACAAGTGAACATTGGTACGGATGCGGAGCCGAAGTACACAACGCTTGGGGACTATTGGGACGATGCCACGGTGAACAAGGTCGTCGAGTTACTTCGTGAATATCAAGACTTATTCCCAACCAAAATAACAGAGTTAAAAGGGATCCTCGGCGACCTAGGAATAATGAAGATAACTCTGAAACTGGACGCGAAGCCAGTTAAGCAGTGGCCTTACCGGTTGAATCCAAAGTATAAAGAGAAGGTCTGCGAAGAATTGGATAAAATGCTTACTGTAGGAATTATTGAACTTGTGGAAGAATCTGACTGGGTGAGTCCCATGATAGTGTAGGAGAAAAAATAAAAGGGCGAAATTTGAATCTGCGTGGACCTCCAAAAACTGAATGATGCCTACATTCATGACCCATTCCTGACCCCATTCACAGATGAAGTTCTGGAGAATGTGGGTGGACAGGAAGCATACTCATTCACGGATGGGTTCTCAGGGTACCATCAGATCAAGATCGTGCTGAAGGATAGAAGCAAGACCACCTTCGTGACTGAATGGGGATGTTTTTAGTACACTATTATGCCCTTTGGGTTAAAGAATGCCCCAACGATATTTTCACGCGTAGTAGTGGCCATGTTCAAGGAATTCATCCATAAGTTTTTGGAAGTTTATTTTGATGATTGGACTATATTTGGGCTAGTCAAGAAACACATCGCAAGCTTACGGTTGATGTTGGATATGTGCCGACGACACTAGATTGCGTTGAATCTTAAGAAATGCACTTTCCTCGTCCCCTTCGGAAACTTGCTCGGCCATGTGGTCTGCAGACAAGGCCTGATGGTGGACCCTGTGAAGATTGTTGTCATCCTCAATCTGCAAGCACCGCGAAGTGTCAAACAACTCCACACCATGTTGGGACACACTTGCTACTATCGCAAGTTTATTAAGGGCTATGCGCAAATCACGGCACCAATGGAACAGTTGTTGAAAAAAGATGCTACATATTGTTGGAATGATGATTATAAGAAAAGTTTGGAGATTCTCAAGGAAAAAATGGCATCCGCCCCCATTTTGGTTTTTCCAAAATGGGACATCAAATTTCATGTACATGTCGATGCATTGTGTATTACATTGGGCGTTGTACTCACATAGGAAGGCGCAAAAGGCATTGATCACCCAATTGCGTTCACAAATCGACGGTTGTCCAAAGCAAAAAAGAACTATTCTACTACCGAGCGCAAAGGGTTGGCGATGGTATACGGACTCGAGAAATACCACCACTATCTGCTGGGTGGGCACTTTAAGATGTATATTGATCATTTCGCGTTGAAATACTTAGTGAATAATCCAGTTTTGGTGGGGCACATTTGTAGATGGTTGTTACTATTTCAAGAATATGAATTCGAGGTCATCGTGAAGTTGGACTGCCTAAATACAGGTTTAGATCACCTATCGCGAATTGAGAACAGTGAGGAGCCAACAAATTTGGAGGAAGGACTACTCGATGCACAGCTCTATGTAGTGCGGGTTGCCGACAGCCACTTCGAGGATATAATCCACTTCTTAACCACAGGGACCGCACTGCAGGGACATTCAGTTCAGCATAGGAAATGATTGGTGATACACGCGGCGGATTTTATTATTATCGTGGGGCACCTCTACAAAATGGGAAATGATGAAATATTATGAAGATATGTACCTGAATTTGAGCAAGGACAAATCCTTGAAAAAGTACATGGGGGGGCTACAGGAGGACATTATGCGGGATATGCAACAGCACAGAAGATTCTTCACGCTGGATTATGGTGGCCAACCTTACATCAAGACTCAAAAGCGTACTGTCGGGCCTATGATGTATGTCAACAGACTGGGAAACCATCGCGGCGGGATGAAATGTCGCTCAATCCACAGATGACTGCAACCATTCGAAAAATGGGTGATAAACTTTGTAGGGCCTATCACACCTCAAGGAAAGATGGGTGTGCTATATCATCACCGTGACAGAATACTTGACTTGATGGGCAGAAGCACAGCCGTTTAAGGACTGCACGACCACTATAGCTGTGAAATTTTTGTTTGATCATGTGTTGACATGGTTTGGATGCCCAAAAATCCTAATGAACGACCATGGAACGCACTTCCTAAATGAAACTATCAGCGCACTCACTGAGGAATTCCAAATATATCATCAGCAAAGTATGTCGTACCATCTGCAAGAAAATGGTACTGTCAAAGCTTTCAACAAGATTTTGGAGACTACGTTGACCAGAGTATGCAATGCGCAGCGAAATGATTGGGATTTGTGCATACCTACTGTGCTATGGGCATACTAAACCACATGCAACAAGTTGACAGATCAGACAGCTTTCCAGTTAGTCTATGGCATGGAAGTCATCATGCCAATGGAATACATTGTACCCAATTTGTGAATAGCAGCAATGGCAGGCATGGCAGACCACTAGGCCTTGGAAGAGAGACTCGTACACCTAGAAGAACGGGAGGAGGAATGGTTCTTGGTGGGATTCCATCAGTAGGTACAGAAGCAACGGGAAAAATCTTGGCATGATTTCCATATCAAGTTGCGCACATTCAAATAAAACGATCTAGTATTATTGTATGACAGAAAGTTCGAGAAATTCCTTGGAAATCTCTGAATGCATTAGTTGGGACCATATGTAGTCAAAGAAGTCACAAATGGAGGCACAGTCCAGCTTGGCAAGCTTAATGGAGAGCCCTTCCCAGGAAGAGTAAATGGCAGTCTCTTGAAGCTCTACACGGGTGGGCTGGCTACCTAACTAACCAACTGAAGCACAATCTCACCACTCCTGAGAGTTGAAATAGAGCGTGAGACAGTAAAACAGTATGTTAAGGAGCTGTGCAACAACAGGGACGCGTGCAAGATCTGTATGTCACAAGGGTCGTGGTTGTGCAGAAGGGGCTACGCTGCTACGTGGATAAACACGGAGGTGACCATTGTTGTCACTATTCATGACAAGATTTCTAAGTTACAGTGAAATGGAGCGGGCGATGGGAAATTCAGATACAACGTACGAGTCATATTCGGAATGATCAACCGTAGCCCTAACATTAATGAGCCAGAAAAGGAAGGAACGACTGAATTTGAATTTCAACAAGCCTATAAATCATAGGGGGGTGCCCACCAAACAATCTGTGGTGTCTGGAGAAGTAAGCTATTGTGCCTTCCTATCAGTATGGATTGTTTAACTTCGATGCTCAGGGGATAATCCCAGTGGTTTTAATATGGCCAACACAGATGCAGGACCTTCTGGATAGTGTGATTTTGACGGTCACGGACGTCGTGCCAAGCTCAACACCGACGATAGGGGATGTATCGGAAATTCTAAGAAATGAAGCAGAACTGGTCCAGATGCCGCTATCTAAACCACGGGCTGGCAGGCGACCCATGAAAGATAATTAAAAGATGGTGAATCTTGAGACAAATTATGGAAATTCAGTTAACATTTCATTTCTAACGCACCTTGAAGATTGGGATTTTGCAGACAACAACATCTCTCTTGCAAAAATGCAACACAAGCTTCAGCAGACAGTGTGTATACTGGATCAAAGATTGGAAACTTGCTGCTTTGGCACAAAGAATTCCCGCCTTTGCCGCCTGAGCTAGAGCTAAAATCCTATGAGGGGCCACTTTGTGTTAACCGAGCAGAGTAGAATGAGCATCATCGGCTAAGTGAATTAGCAGAGGCAATGGAGCAGGAGCTTGAAGGAGTTTTGCAGGAGGCAAGGATGGAGCAACAGAACATAGTGTGTCTCTCGCAGGGATGGTGAATCGTGATGCCTTGGCAGCATGTCTCGCCGCACTGACGAGTGACTCGGGATGAGTCACGATGATTGTGTTGGGGGCCTGTTGGGAAGTGGATCCCCCACATAATGGTTTTAGGGCTTAAAGCCGACAATATAGGGTAATGATATTGTAAAAGTTCTGCGAAGTGCGTGAAGCGCGAACTGTAATGGGTTAAGTCAAAGGGTTGTCCGCCTGGAAATAATGTAAAATAATAGAAAGTGAGTCAGCCTGCCCATGTTTCGGGGACCATGGGAAGGTATAAATAGAGTGATGCTCTAAGGGTAGAAGGGAGCTTTTGAAAAAGATATGATGTATTATTGGTTTGTGAATGCAATATTCGCTCTGAGTCTGTAAGTTCGAGTCGTGGGTGGTAGTAGTTAGAGTAGGCTTTGCAGCTATGTGCGCAGAGGCCTGGTAGAGTCCACAGCTGTGTGTGTAGACCCCTGCAGCTGAGTGTGTAGGGTGGAACTAATTGTACTGAACAAAAGATTAATAAAGATAAGTGTTTCTGAATTATTGTGCATTTGATCGTAGATCTATATGTTTATGCTTATGTTCTGAGTTTATGCATATCTGTAAGATTTATGGTTGCACGTGCTGGTTATAACTATTGAATGCTTGATTAAAGACCTTAAGAATTAGATATGATCTATAATAAACACATTAATAATAAGAATCTAAGAAGTGCCTCGTCACCGAGCTATGCGAAGGCTAGATAGCTGTGCAGAGTAGCGCAAGTGCGCAGATCTATCCGTGACCCTTCCCGTCCTCATCAAGACATCCCTAGGGTGTGGAAACCTAGTTCCATCACCCTCCCATTCTACCTCGGGTGAGACTTCAATCCGCGCTCCGCGGATTGTCACTGAAAGGGCCGGTAGTGCACGATTTGTTTGGCTAAAACACTTCCAAACCTGGGTCAGGCCCCATACATCCAACACCTCTTGTGGAGTATTATCCTCCAACGTTGATGAAGGTGATCTGTTCTCCAGGTAACATGCTATCTCCACCACCTCTTCCCAAAATTCTTGTCCTAACCCGGCACCACTGAGCATGCTTCTTTCCCTTTCCTTCAATGTCTTTTTCATTCTTTCTTCAACTCCATTTTGTTCAGGTGTGTATGGAGTAGTCTTCTGTCGTGCTATACCACACTTCTTACAGAATTATTCAAATTCCTTACTACAAAACTCTGCAACGTTATCTGACCTCAACACCTTTATCTTCTTCTCTGTTTGGTTTTCCACCAAAGCCTTAAAGTCTTTAAACTTGTCAAAGACTTCATATTTCTTCTTAAGGAAATATATCCATGTATTCCTTGAGAAGTCATATATAAATTATACATAGTACACAGACTTACCCAGTGATGGAACCTTCACAGGTCCAAACACATCACTATGCACAAGCTCTAATATTTGTTTCACCCTCTTACCACCAGAGGGGAAACTCACTCGATTCTACTTCCCATATACACAATTTTCACAGAAATCAAAATCCAGAGAGCTATTAATCATAACTTCTACCATACCTTTACCACGAAGTATTCGAAGGCCCTTCTCTCCAATATGTCCAAGCCTTTGATTCCATAGCATGGTCTTCTCTCTAGAGACCACTAGATTTTCTACTCCACTTTCAGGAACCACAACACTGTTGCACCCATCAACAACAGTGCTACCTTGCAGCTTCTACAGAGTTCCAATCTGAACTCCCCACATCAATACCAGTGTTTCCCGAATCATCTTGCAGCTATCCTTCTTGAACACTGTTTTTACACCTACATCATCCAACTTGCTTACAGAAATCAGATTTCTGGCCAATGCAGGAATATGCACAACACCTAAAGTGTTCTAACCCTTCCACCTTGCAACTTCAGCTTTACTTTTTCGCGACCAATGATTCTAGCCTTCCAATTATCCCCTAAGAAGACACAACCACCATCGTATTTCTCAAACTCGCAGAACCACTCTCTATGGGGAGTGAAGTGAAAGAATGCACCTGATTTGATCAACCATGCCCCATGATCTACATGTGTACTTGAAGAAGCCAAGTACACATCCCCACCTTCATCGGAGGTGGTTTTCACCTCTGTAGAAGGAGCATAGTCAGACCCCTTTCCTTTGTCGGGAGCTTTAGATTTATAGTCCATTTTGTAGTGCCCTTCCTTTCTGCATTTCCAGCAAACCACCTTTACAGGTTTTCCTAGAGATTTAGATCTCCCTCTAGATTTAGATCTACCACTCGATGACTTATTTTTGTTTATGTTCTGGGACCATCCTCGTACAGACAAGGCATCACCATTTTGGCTCTCCATATTTTTCCATCTCATCTCCTCCATTAGCAAGGATGAGACTATTTCATCAAACTACAAGGTAGTTGCATTGCTACCTATTGCAATAACCATACTATCCCACGAATTTGGTAGAGAACACAACAAACTGATGCACTTATCTTCATCTAAAATTTTAATATCAACAGATAATAACTAACTTATCATAGTATTAAATGCGTTCAGATGCTCTGTCACCAAGTCTCCATCTTTCATCCTCATGTTATACAAATTCTTCCGTAGGAACAGTTTATTCACCAAAGACTTAGATTGGTACATAGTCCCTAACTTGTCCCACAAAGCCTTAGCTGTCGCTTCCCCTAATACATTCAGCAACACTAAATTTGAGACACACAATCGTATTATGCTCTTTTCCTTCCGATCCAACTTCTTCCATTCTTCATCAGACACTCCCGTTGGTTTAGTACCCGGATCTACCACAATCCACTGATATTTATCCACCAACAGATCCTCCATCTTGAGTTTCCACAACTCAAAACTCTTACCATTAAATTTCTCGATCTCTATATTTCCACTACTCGCCATCTTCTTTCACCACCGGAATCGATCCTGCAGATCTCACACTAAACAGGGTCTACCACAAGCTCGAGTGAAACCCCTTCGAGAAAAAGGCGTCCCCTTGAAGCCAAAACAACTCTGATACCAAATGTAGGTTTTAACCCTGTACAAAAATTACCTACATACAAATTCTAAAACACAGAAAATAAACAATGTGAGAGCATAACACATAAAACACATATACACAGAGACTTTCCCCTGGATCCCAAAACCGGGACTCCCAGCTTGATTTTTCATTATATTCCTTTCAATGTTACAATACATATTTATACATGCTGAAGCATCCAATAACATGGACCAAAAACCATCGCCTCCAAAACCATGTGCAAAAACCATGGACAAAACCATAGGTAGGTTGGCCCAACCTAATATAGGGTCCAAAAAACTTTCCCCCAAGGCGCTGCCCCGGACCCCATAGAGGGGGGCTAACCGCCCCTTGTGACCCCCCCACTGTGCAGTTGGCGCAACGAAGGGGGGACTTCGTCCCCCCATAAACTACGTGGGCTAGTCATGGAAAGAATATAACACAACCCAACAATTGTTTCACCGAGAGGATTTGAAGAGGATTATTTTTTACTTCCCATCTTGAAAGAAAACTTTAGTGAAATTGTTCTAGATCTACAATACTACGTGTTGGTAATCCCCTTAACCATTTTCTAACTTCCCCTACCAAACTTTGTGCCAAGAGCCTCATTTTCACATCATCATCATGTTATGAAACCAGCTCAAGAAAAGATATAAAAGATAGATCAACGCCTTAGAATTCAGCCTCTTCGAGGGGGCAACCTCCTTTACATTACATAAATGAACAATTATTCGATGATTCAAATGACAAAACCTCATTTCTATATATAGGAGTCTAAGGAGTCACAATATAATCCAGCCGACCTAACAATAATAATATAAAGCCACAAAAATAACAATAGAGGGATTCTATGGGGCACAGAAATAACAATATGGGGGTGATAGGGGCACAACAATATAAAGAAGGGGTATAACTACAATAGTAATGGGGTAATCACTAGTATTATAGGGACCCAACATGCCCCTCTCCTTCAAAAAAGTGTTGTCCTCAACGCTTGAGTAGTTCTGGATACTTTTGCATAAAATTCTCATCCTCCCATGTGGAATCTTCAGCGGATAAGTTCTTCCACTTGATAAGATACTCTGAAATTGATCGATTCCGTAGCTGCCGAGTTCTTGTTTCTGTGACTGCTTCCGGTTCCAATATAATTTTTCCTTCCTCGTCAAGTTCTGGAAATATTGTTTGAATTGGGAGCTTGTCGCCTATAACCTTCTTTAAACATGAAACATGGAAAACTGGGTGCAATCGGGAAGCTGCAGGAAGCTCCAATTTGTATGCCATAGTACCAATCTTTTGCAACGCCTTGTACGGACCATAATACTTTGGTGATAATTTATTATCCTTCTTAGCTTGCTTTAGGGACATTTGCTTATATGGTTGTAGCCGTAGGAATACCCAATCACCTACATCAAAACTTCTTTCACTGCGATGTTGATCTGCCTGTTGTTTCATTCTATTTTGTGCCAACACAAGGTTATCCTTTAAGAGTTGGAGGACTTGTTGTTGATGTTCGATGTGATGTTCCACTGCCTGAACCTTAGAATTTTCTCTTAAATATGATGTGATGGATGGTGGTTGATACCCATAAAGTTCCATAAATGGGGTCATTTTTGTTGTTGTATGGAAGGAAGTGTTATACCACCATTCAGCCAGAGACAACCATTTGACCCATTGTGTCTGTTTATCAGATACAAAGCAACGAAGATATCCTTCCAAACATTTGTTTACTATCTCAGTTTGCCCATCAGATTGAGGATGATAAGATGAGCTATGAGCTAACTGAGTACCAAGACAAGAAAATAATTTTGTCCAAAAATTTCCAGTGAAAATGGGATGTCTGTCACTTACAATAATCTTTGGGTTTCCATGTAGCTTTTGAATTATTTCCATAAATGCAGTAGAAACTGTACTGGCTTTAAATGGATGTGATAATGAACAAAAGTGTGCATACTTGGTAAGTCTGTCAACTACCACCATGATGACACTCTTTCCCTCAGACTTGGGTAAACCTGTGATAAAATCCATTGAAACCTCCTCCCAACGTTAGCTTGGAATGGATAAAGATTGTAATAGACTCGGTGTCTTAATTGTTTCAACTTTATTTTGTTGGCAAACCAAACATTCCGCCACAAAATTTTGAATATCTAATTTAAGGCCATCCCAAAAAAATTCCTTCTTAACCCTGTGGTAAGTTTTTAAAAATCCTGAGTGCCCTCCTAAGGGAGAAGTGTGCAATTCCATAAGAATCTTTTGTTTTAGCTGGGAATTCTTACAGAGGTATAAGCGATCTTTGTACAATAACGAATCATTTTGCCAGCTAAATGTATCAGAAGTACTGGAATCTTGTTGTAGCTTTCGAATAAGTGCCCACACTTCTTCGTCATTCTTCCATTCCTCCCTTGCTTCGTTTATCCAATCTGGTTGGATAATAGAAATGGCACACAACGATGCTTCCACATCCTCATCCTTTCTTGAGAGTGCATCTGCCACCACATTTTGCTTCCCTTTTTGTAGATGATTTCAAAGTCATAACCCAACATCTTTGTGACCCACTTTTGTTGCTCTTCAGAGGATAATCTTTGTTCTAAAAAGTATTTAAGGCTATCATGATCCGTTTTTACCTTGAAGTGTCTTCCCATTAGGTAGGGTCGCCATTTCTTAAGTGCATGGAGTATTGCCAACATTTCCTTCTCATAAATAGCTTTGCTTAAAAACTTGACCTTGATTGGACGACTTTCAAAATCAATGGGTCTTTCATCTTGCATTAGAACAGCACCAATTCCATTTCCTGAAGCATCACATTCCACAATAAAGGTTTTTGTGAAGTCCAGTGTAGCTAAGATCGGTGCTTGGCACATTGCCTCTTTAAGATGTTCAAAGGCCTTTGTTGCTTCCGGAGTCCATGAAAATGAATCTTTCTTCAATAATGTTGTTAGAGGTGCTGCTATTCTCCCATAATTCTTAACAAACGTGCGATAATACCCTGTCAACCCAAGAAATCCTCACAGATGCTTTATGGATGTGTGGATTTTCCATTCCTTAATGGCTTTAATTTTTCTAGGGTCTACCTTAACTCCTTCATGAGATACAATATGACCCAAATATTCCACCTCCTGGACTCCAAAGAAACATTTGGATCTTTTTGCATATAATTGTTTCTCCTCCAATAGTTGTAGCACCCTATCAACATGTTCAACATGATCCTTCCAAGACTTGTTGTAGATTAGTATATCATCAAAAAATACTAACACAAATTTTCTAAGGAATGGTTTGAAAATTGAATTCATCAAACCTTGAAATGTTGAAGGTGCATTGGTAAGGCCAAAAGGCATGACCAAAAATTCATAATGACCCTCATGAGTTCTAAATGCCGTTTTCGGAATGTCTTCAATCTTCATTCTGATTTGATGATATCCCGAACGAAGATCCAACTTGGTGAAGTAAATTGATCCATGCAATTCATCCAGTAATTCATCAATGATAGGAATGGGTAACTTATCTTTAATAGTGAGCTTGTTGAGCTCCCTATAATCCAGACACATGCGCCATGATCCATCCTTCTTGTGCACCAATATTACTGGAGCTGAGAAAGAACTTTGACTCGGTTGAATTATACCAGCCTCTAGCATTTCTGCAACCATACGTTCAATTTCACTTTTTTGGACATAGGGATATCTGTACGGCTTGATGTTTGGAGGAACACTTCCTGGAATCAGATGAATAGCATGATCATGATCACGCATAGGTGGGAGACCTTTGGGAGTCTCAAATACCTTGGAATGATTGTCCAGGACTTTTTGGAGATCTGGAGAAATAGATGATTCCAATGTGGAAACATCTAGCGAACATAATTGTGCAATTACACCTCTTTGCTCCTTTTTTAGAAGCTTTGTCATGCCATTAGAGCTAATTATCTTTTCTGGTTTTCCTTCAATACCCCTTAATTCAACTTCCTTTCCTTCCGTCTAAAATTTGATGAAAAGTTCTTGAAAATTAAAAGCTATTATTGTAGCCATTGGACTCCTAGTACAACATCAGCACCTCCCATTGGAATGGAAAGCATTGGGCTAGTCAATACATATTCTCCCATGGATAGCTTGATATTATGGCACTTTCCAGAACAATTTATTGTTCCTCCATTTGCAATCATCACTTGACACTCTGGTGCTGGATATAGGAAGAAATTCAATTCTTTTGCTACCCTACAATGAATAAAATTGTGGGTGCTTCCTGAATCAATCAACACTATTACCTTTTTCTTCTTGATTTGTCCTTCTATCTTGATGGTTTGAGGAGTGGTAATTCCCACCAATGCATTACAAGATATGGTCGGATTTATTTGTTCTTCATCTAGGCTTTGTTCCTGGAGTATATCCTCTTCTTTTGACCTTTCTTGCTCCTTTTCTTCTTCCTCTTCACAATCTATGTAGAATAATTTCTTCTCAGCACACTTATGACCTTTTGTGTATTTGCTATCACAACTGTAACAAAGCCCTTTTGCTCTTTTTTCTTCCAATTGTTGTGGTGTCAACCTTTTAGGTTGTGGAAGACTAGGGGCAACAACACTTCTGTCTTTATAGTTGTGAGTGGTATGCTTCCTAGTTGCCATAATTTTGCTTTCCATTTTTCTTGCTAACCTGAATGCCTTCTCTAATGAATCAGGTTCCCAAAGGTGAACATCATGTTGGATATTATCCTTTAAAGACCCTATGAACACATCAATCCTATGCTCCTCTAGAATATTTTTTACCCTTATGTTCAATTTTTGGAACTCCTCAATGTGCTCCATTACTGAACCCTTTTGTTTGAGACTTATCAATTGGCTAAAAAAAGTGTTGCTTTTTGTATCCTCATAATGTGCTATCAATTCTTCTGTAAAAATTGCCCAAGTGATAAATTGTTTACGAGAACAAAGCCATTGATACCATACAAACTGATTTGGTTCCAAATATACAGTTGCCATACGTACCTTTTGTGCGTTTTGCACATTATTGAGATCGAAGAATTGCTCCATTTGTAATATCCATGTGGCGGGATCCTTGCCATCAAACTTCCTCATATCAATTTTTGGAATATGGTGATTCTTCAATCCAACATTAGCGTCTATGGAATCATGATTAACATTTCTTTTGTTCTCATCATGAGTTTCCTTTACTACCTTTTCACCATTAGTAAGTATTTCTTGTAGATAATTTGTCAAATCTGTCTTCAAATTTGCCATGCCTGTCTTCAAATTTGTGTTCAAATCTATCTTCAAATTGCCCATCTTAGCTTCCATGCCATTCATCTTAGCTTCCACGCCATTTATCTTAGCTTCTGTTAACTTTTGTGAGCGTGAAATTTGTTTCACTTGTTCTTGTAATTTTGATATATCATGTAGCATTTCTTCCTCTTCTTCATGAGTCATGCTAGAGCTTTCAGGTTCCTTACTAGGTGTTTACATTTTCTTTCCTCGGGGCATCAGTTACCGATAATAATGCTCTACTATGCCCTTTGAATTCCTTCAAAATAAATTTTCAAACCAAGCTTAAGCAAAAATTTAAAAAATTCTACATACCTTTTTTCACTTTGTAGGAGCTCGATATTGCCTCTGATGTATCTCTGTACTTTCCAATCATCTAGTTCTGAATTTGTGACTTGTAGTAGCTCTCTGTGTCCTCTTTCCAATGCCACTAGTCTGATCCAAATTGGATTCTCCAAGAAAGAGTTATGCACAATCTCCCAAGATGACATGATTATAGACCTTTCCAGAAGAGCGAACTTGTATGAAGTGCCACGTGTACAATTTTTGATCTTTGGTTTTGAAAAAGATATACAAGAAACTACAGTCCATCCTCTTTCTGTGCCTTCTTACGAAATTTCAATCTGATTCCCAGAGAGAAAGTTATGATGATTTTCCCCAGGTCACCTGTTTTGAATGTAATTTAGGAGTCTGCAAAAAGACCAACTTCCTCAGATCATATCTCCGCAAATATCGCGCGAAAAGCTCTGAAATTTGGATGCAAGGTTCAACGTGATTTCTTCTCAAATGGGTTTTTTTTTTTACTTCTGAAACGCCACAGAAAAAACGTTATATCGAAAATTCCACGATGACCTGTTTGGAGCAGCGAAACCCTAGAATCTAAAGCTCTGATACCAAATGTTATGAAACCAGCTCAAGAAAAGATAGAAAATATAGATCAACGCCTTAGAATTCAGCCTCTTCGAGGGGGCAACCTCATTTAAATTACTTAAATGAGCAATTATTCGATGATTCAAATGACAAAACCTCATTTCTATATATAGGATTCTAAGGAGTCACAATATAATCCAGCCGACCTAACAATAATAATATAAAGCCACAAAAATAACAATAGATGGATTCTATGGGGCACATAAATAACAATATGGGGGTAATAGGGGCACAACAATATAAATAAGGGGTATAACTACAATAGTAATGGGGTAATCACTAGTATTATAGGGACCCAACACATCATCAACTTCTTCTAGGTCTGAGAAGTCATTCATCTTGTCTATATGTTGTTGTATTGTGATAGGCCCAGTGCTATCAAATTGGGGTATACGTTGTCCATAATTTTGTGGCATGGCATTCAGCTATGCTAGTAAAAAGAGAGGGGCATAATAAGTTGCCATGACATAATATGAGAAGAGGATGAAATTGCAGTTTTGATGGATGTAATGGGTGGTCAATAAGGTGGAATTATGACTTTATTAGTTGGTATAGAAGGAGTCTAGATGGCAGATGAAATGGCAACAATGGTGAAAAGAGAAACCACAAGAGGGGTTGATGATGAGGTAGAAGAAGAAAAAGTAGTTGATTTATTTGTAAATGGTTTGTGAGTGGCCTGATTCAATTTAGTCACCAAGTCTTCAAGTTTTTCAAACTGTTTTATGACATATTTATCAGAATTTGAAATGAGAGGCTGATGTGCCAAGATATAAAGTTTCAAAGTATTTTCATCAAACAATATCTCAGGGAAAAATCTTTCTGATTTGTTTCTGAAAAGACTACGCTCAAAAGGTAAGCCAAATTCTACATCCTCAACAATTATAAAACTTTTTGGAAGGGAATTAACTCTTGGAAACGGATTATTGCTTGCTTGGCTCTCTGTAAAACTCTATTTCCTAATCAGCTTTTCAAGTTTATTTACAATTTCAGGTGGGTTAGGATCTAGATGGGATTTGGTGTATATTTTCCTGGGAGCCAAATATTCAAATAAATTATTTACATAGAGGTATGTACAAATTCTAGGTGGAAAATCAACCTAAATAGTTTCTAATTCACTGTCACCCACAGGAAATAGCTTTAGAGCTCTTAAAAGAATATTTACCAGGGAATTTTTTATTTTTATTTTTTAAGTCACTTCCCCAATATGGTCGCCAGAATGTTAACACTCCATAATTTTCCTAGGTTAGCAAAGAAAACTACAAAGGTAACCACAACACCACTTTTAAAGTTGGGATCTAGCCTTTCCAGCTTCAGAGAGGGATCTCTTTGTATGATTTAGATTTTTTCTTTAGATTTTAGGCTAGTTATTTAAGTTCCAGTTGGGTTTTTCAAAATTTTGGTTGAAAGATTCCGGAAAATTCCATTGGGCATGGATTCATAAGATTTTGAGTAATCAATCATAAAAATAATAGAGAAATTGTAATAGGGCAAGGTAGGAAAACTTCTGGATCTTATAGAGTTCTTGTGGTGTGAATAAGATGAATGATATTTGAGTTCAATTAAATATAGAGCATACACAGATGAATTATATACTTAATATCAAAAAGAAAACATTGATATTGTTAACAAGCCAGAGAAGAGTACACTTCAGCAAATTTGCCCCTTAATCTTCTTGCAACAATAAGGAGGGAAAAACATATGGAAACTGAGGAAAAGAAACAATTTTACATGAAATAACACTTCACCAACTGCTTGACATGGGAATCCTGGAACAAACTTTCTCTGTATTTTTGTAAATTGATTACTTTGAGTATAATCCATGACTTACATCAATGTACAACTCTTTTCTTCATACAAGTTCCAACCTTGTTTAAATTTTCATACATTATTTATATAGTGCTTTACATAATTGTTTTACAAAAGAATAGTTCTCACAATTATCACAGAATTATAGAAACAGAGATATTTTAAATATCTCTCAAGTTCATGTATAAAAAAGATAAACTTAAACATTATGTATGTCCTAGAATAACTATAGGAAAATATGCTTGCATTCAGGAAAAATAAATATATGGTCAATTGCTTCCCTTAAAAGTAGGACAGGTCCCTAAACTATAGTTATATCATTTCTGCTAACATAATAGGTCCATCTGCAACTACTCCTTCATTCTTCTTCAATTCTGCTGGAAAATATTTTAGCCTTTAAAACTGGAATTTTTTTTCATTAATGCTAATCCTTTGCCTTTGAATATGGAGTAGTTGTAGTTGTTTTCACACCAGTTTGTTGATTGTCTATTACAAACTTCCATCCATCTTCTCATGTGATTCAATAGCTGCTGACTCATACATCTATTGACACTTCTGCATGGTCTTATTGGAGAATTTTCCTCCTTGTTTCGGCCTTATCCCCTTGCACTTGTTCCTTTGTCCTTCATTACATTATATAACCGGCCCAATGAATGTCAACTTAATGTTATCAGTGTCCCTTTATAACATGATTTAACGTGAATTTCCACTTTTGTCCTAGATCATTTTGCTTTAGCCCCTTCCTGCATTTCTTCACCATAGGAATGAGGGTTATGACCTTACTTCTTAGATCTGAGGTGTTAGGCATTTTATTTGCTTCCAGAGGATATTTTTCTTTTATAAACTGCTTAGCACCCAAGGTTATTTAAACTCTAATGGCCGTATGCCAGTGCTGACATCGAAGCCCCCTCCCATCTAAACTTTTTCAAGTCAAAAGTATTACAAAGCGCCAATATACTCAACCTATGATACGGCAATCTCCGATATGGTGTCATCACTTCCATGTGGCACCTTGTTAGTGGTGAAATGTGTCACCCTAATTTTCCCCCTTAGGACCCCTCAAAACAACAAAAATTCCCGCCATGTGTCTGTCGTACCACCATGTCATGCTGACGTCAGATGCCACATATCTTTATTGAAACAAATCATATTGTGCCACGCATTCCACTAGAGGAGAGAGAAAAGGCCCGTCCACCTCTGGTTTTGCAATTAAAATCCTTTGTTAATCTGTTTCAGTTTTCTCCAGCATTTTAACACTGTCGGCACTTTCCCTGATAGTTTAACAATATTGGCACATATTTTCACATCGCACTTCACTTATCACAACTTTTTAGATGTGGTCACATTATCTGACTCATCGATTGCCAATTGTTAATTTCTGATATACGATAGGCCCTAGACCTCATCAATTGCCAATTCGTCAATTCTGCAATGTACAGGGCCTTCTTATATGCCTGATAATCAATACCAATTTTCTCGGACCTTCGATATTTCTCCCATTCAAAGGCTTTAAACCCTTAAACTTCAACATGCCATATCCTTTGATCCAGAAGTTCATTTATAGACTTCCACATATCGTTGGAAAGCTTGTTCAAAGAACTTTCCAATTGAGAGGGTCTGATGTAGACTTTGAGTATTTATGTTGCTTGGAAAATGACTGAAACCCTCCCTTCTCATTTTCTCTTTGGATAGTTGAAATCACAACTACCATGATGATCCTCTCCATGAAGCCTGCAGCTACCATAGGAATCCTTCTGATCAAATATGACAAGCAATATTAATTAATCAATGGTTTAATTAATTATTCCTAGAAGAAAATCAAATAAATAGTGATTTATTCAATTATTCTTCATGGGTTTAATTATAAATTACTTAACAAATGTGGTTTATTAAGTAATTTCTCACAGTGAAAGCAATTTTACTATGTTAAAATTGGCCTTGCATGGTGTACTTCGATCCATCTAGTAAATTAGGCTAGATGATAAATTTTGTGGTGATAACATATTTCAGCCCAACATATGAGTGTTAGGAGCAAAACGTATGACTGAAGTACATTGTAAAGACACAATCACTAGACAGCAAAGTGGAGTCATAGAGAGAGAGAGAGAGACCAATAGAGCTGAAGCGAAAGAGGATAGGGACAAAGAGAGCGAGACCAATGCAAGTCTCCTTTTATGTTGTGGTACCCGATCTTAATGAGGCAGGGGAGGCATACCTTTACCCGCCGAGATAACTTAGTACAAAAATAATGATGCGCCTAGAAACATAAAATTGAGCAATGAAGTACATGTTGAATGGTACATGAAACGCTGGCATAACTGAGCTATAATATAATACAATGTGTCCCATATACATAATGCACCTGGAAAAAACATGAGTTGAGACTGAATACAATAATATCTTAGTACATGAGATATAATGGCCCTTCCCAAAAAAAATGTCTAGGAGGGAGGGTAGAACAACCGAAGAAGCCTTACTGAATAGGGAAGGGATCTACAAAACTGAATGGATCATCTGAAGGAGACGTGCATGCCATGAACACTATGATCAGAATGAACTATGTTGGAAATACTAAAAGGGGGGTTGAATCAGTATTCCTTAGCAATTAGCACTTTTAAATATTTTCAAAGCATGAGTTAATCATCAATTATTATTAATGTTTGTGCAGTAATAACAGTAAATAAAATAACACAGTAGGCACGCGAATTTTAGGTGGAAAACCCCCTCTGGGTCAAAAACCACCGAATGTTTTTCTAATAAATTCTTTAATCTTCAGCCCCAACTGAAATGAAAGCAACAACTTCCTAGAATTCTAGAAAAGAATTCTTCTCCATCTCCCACTTAAAGGATGCCCCAACGCCTTGGTTTCTTCAATAATCAACTAAATGGATGCCCCAACACCCTAGAAAACCACAACTTTCCCTAGCACCACCCTACCACCCTGAAGTGTTCACAGGCCCCAACCTGTAGGCGAATTCATACACTAGCCTAGCACCTCCCTGCCACCCTATAATGACTTAAATGAGTCTAGAGTGTGGATTCGTGTACCAGGGACAACGATACATGATACAAGATGATTTACAATGATTTTGACTGAACACCCAAACACACTATGAACTGCAACCCAACCATGACATCATCCCAACAGAGACTCCTCTACCTCCCAATAATGCCTTTTTGAATCTAGGCAGATTGACTCTTTTACAATAATGCCTTTTCGAATCTAGGCAGATTGACTCTTTTACAATAATGCCTTTTGGAATCTAGGAAAAACACATGTAAGTGCATAATAAGGAATAAATACAAATTAAAATTACAATGCGTACTTGAGGTGTGCTTGTCACTTTTGTTGTTGACTTGTTGCAGCAGTAGACAAAGACTCCCACTTTGATATAGGCCTGGACTCTATGCAAGACTATATCCAAAACTGACCTAAAGATATATATAATAAAAATTGATATCAGACCCTAGACTTGTGATGGACCAAGTTCTAAGTACAACAACACAAACCATTCTATCAATTATGAAAAAAAAAGTAACATGAACTAACAACATCATATAGATTTAGCAAACTTGGTATAGCATCAAGAATATGTAGCATAAAATGTGTAGTGTCAAGAATATGACATCCGAAAAACTAATTGTGACATATAGAAACATAGAGATATAACTGAGGCACTATATATACTTATGTTGTCTTGCAAAAACATATGTCAGAGATGATACTCAAAATTTAAATGTAAACACTAATCATACATACCTTGTTGTAGGAGACTTACCCTTGATTGTTGATGTGTGGTCCTTACTGCACTGATCCTTGAATGCATGCTTTTTCTTTCCTTCTAGGAGCTCAATATTGAATTTGTTGTATCTATGTAATTTCAGATATCCAGCATCTGACATTTCATCCTGTGGTATTCCTTTGAGTCCTCTTTCCAATTCCACAGTTCTTATCAAGATTGGATTCCAAGGAAGAGTTATGCTCAATCTCCCACGATGACCTGATTATAGACTTGTTCAGTAGAGTGAACTTGTACGAAATTCCACGTGTCATTGTTGGGACTTTCAACCCTGAAAATGCTACTAAACAAACTACAGTCCTTCCTCTTTCTATGACTATTTATGAAAATTGAATCCAATGCTCAGAGAGATATTTATGATGATTTTCCCAACGTCACATGTTTGACATGGAATTCGGGAGCCTGCAAAAACCATAACTTCCTTATATCATATCTCTAAAAATATAGCGACACAAGATCTCAAATTTGGTCACATGGTTCATCAAGGTTTCAGCTAAACTGGGTTTTAATTTCATCTTCTGAATCTTTGCAAAAAAAACGTTAGAGCAAAAATTCCACGATGACCTGTTTGAAGCCACAAAATCCATACTAGAGGAGGATATGGGGGTCACTATTTATATGAAAGTCCTAAGTTGAGAGGGTCCTCAACAAGTGAATGTTGGAGGGATTTTAGGAAAAAAAACACATTATTGATTATTTACTATTCAATTACCACAACCAGTTATGAGTGCCATGCCACAACCCCATAGGGTTTTAGCCCACTAACTGGGGTTACTAACTTCAAACATTAATATCTCTCAAACCGTGAAGAATTACGTGGCATGCTATATATTAGCGGAAACATATCAATGAGTAGAATCCATCTAGAAGATACTTGACTTGGAACATAGTAAGTTGTCAATTAAAAACTCCCATGCAAGATCTGGGTAGTCCTTGGTGCTGCTTGGGTTGACATCAATGAAAACGACTGATCAACAATCTCCCCCTTTGGCATTGATGGCAACACAAGTACTCCCCTGCAATCATGACACCTCTTCCTACTACCTTCTCTCCCCCTTTGTAATCAATGGCAAAGGGTAACTCCCCTTAACAAACAGACATCCTGTGAACCTGTACACACCTCCACTCCCCCTTTATACTTGAGTAGATAAGAGAAAGAGTCTAATGAAAACTTGGGAGAATCCCAAGCTTTTGGCGAAGATACTCAAATCCTTCACGAGGTAATGGTTTTGTAAAGATGTTAGCAATTTTTTTCTTTTGTGCCAAAATATTCAAGCTTGATATTCTTTTCAGCGACCTGCTCTCTAACAGAATGATATTTAATCGAAATTTGCTTCGTTTTGGAATGCATCACAAGATTCTTGGAGATACTGATGGAACTGGTGTTATCGCAAAAGATGGGAATTAGCTCATCGAACTTGACTTGAAGATCTTGCAAAGTTTGCTTCATCCAAAGAACTTGAGTACAGGAAGTTGTTGCCACGACATATTTTGCTTCTGGTGTGGATAACGAGATTGAAGACTTCTTTTTACTTAACCATGAAACAAGACAACCACCTAGATAGAATGTTGCTCCACTGGTACTCTTACGATCATCAACACTTCCTGCCCAATCTGCATCTATATAAGCTTGTATGACCAGATCATTTCCTTTGGGATACCATACACCATATTCCATTGTTCCCTTAAGATACTGAAGAATTCTTTTGATGAAAATAATATGTGATTCTTTTGGTGCTACTTGGAATATTGCTACTTGTCCAACTGCCTAAATCACATCAGGCCCGGCAGTTGTCACATATAATAGACTACCAATCATGGATCTATGCAACCTTTGGTCCAAATCCTTTGATGAATTTTCTAAGCTTAACTTGCAACATGTTACCATGGGGGTAAGGACTGGCTTGCAATCTTCCATCTGGAATTTCTTGAGTATTTCATTGATGTACTTGGTTTGATATATGAATATTCCTTTATCCTGCTAAGAAATCTAAAGCCCTAAAAATTATTTCAGTTTGCCAAGCATAGACATTTCAAACTCACTTTGCATTTTTTTGGCAAAGTCTTTACTTAATCTTTCATCACTGCTTCCCAAGATTATATCATCCACATATACTTCAATAATTGTTAGGATATCTCGATCCACTTTCAAATAAAGATTGTTTTCATTGCTTCCTTTCTTGAATCCTTGTTGATGTAGATATCCGTCAAGACGAGCATACCAAGCCCTAGGAGCTTGCTTGAGACCATATAGAGCCTTCTTTAATCTGCAGACGTAGTCTTCTTTTTCAAAGAGTATAAAACCTTGACGTTTCAATGTAAACTTCTTCCTCCAATTCACCATTTAGAAAAGCTAACTTAACATCCATTTGGTAGACCTTGATTTTTCTCGAGCAAGCATAAGCAAGAAACATCCTAATAGCTTCCATTCTGGCAACGAGAGAAAATTTTTCTTCAAAATCGATTCCTTCAACCTGTGCATATCCTTTGCAGACTAATATTGCCTTGTTCCTGGTAACCTGTAATCCTTCAACTGTTTTTCTCCCCCTAAACCTGTAATGAAACTGCCATCTCTTTCAAACTACCTTCCTGTCAGTCGTAGACTTGTTCCATATACTACTACATAGACTCCCCATCGTCAAATTCTAGGAGTCAATAAGTTGAATTGTTCAGAATAGTGTGTCATTTAACAGACTGTCTTGACTTGAGTCATTAATTGAAGTAGTTGTTGATTCCTCACAATCCATTATGAATCGTGAAAGAATAACTTTTGGGACCTTATTTCCTTCTTTCTTTTCTTGCTGATATTGTACTTGTTCATCGTGTACATGTTTTCCTTTCCAAACCTTCTTATTCTCGTCATCAAGCCTTTCATTCATGGTTGATTCCATATTGTATGTGCATTTATGAGGTATTGTCCATATTTATGACATTTGTAACATTCGATGTTATTCATAGAAGTTTTGTTTGGTGTATATCTCGTGATCCTACAAATTTTCTTCTAGGGTTTCGCCGATAATAGTTGTACCTGTCTAGAACTTCACAATCCCTAGCCTTATGTCCAAAATTGTTACATTGTAACATTTGACATCATCTCTCAAATGATCCAATTTGTTGATATTATGTTGAGTTCTGGAATATCCATTTTTGAAGGATCTCCTCGAATTATATTCATTCGAATCATACATGCGACATTCTGCAGCTCTATGTCCAAACCTTCCACATGAATAACAATGACCATAAAAGATAGGTTGGTACCTAGGAGGAAATCTTCTTCGAGGAATTGCCTTCCAAGGTTCTTCTTGCGAGTCTTGATCTCTTGATTTAGTTGAGAGATTTATCTGCTTGGTAGATTTTTCATATCCATCTTCTGTAATTGTCATAGAAGGACTCAAAGTCTTTTTGATTTTTTCTTTGTAACCAAGACCAGTCTTGTCATTGTATGATCGTTGGTTGTTGATGAGTTCGTCCAAAGTATTTGAATTTTTGGCATAGTTTTGATAAGTTTTTCCTTTTTTTACTTCCTTTCATGAAGTAACTATTTCAGCTTCCAAAGCTTCTCTTTCCTTGTTGCTTTCCTTTAATTATTTCCTAAGTGATTCTTCAATTCGTTTGTATTCTTCAACCTTGATTTTAAGATTTAGGACCTGTTCCCTTTCTTTCTTTAATTCATCTTCAAGAGTGTTGACGTGATTCTTCTCAACCTTGAGCTCTTTGATAACCTTGATTACTCCATTTTGAAATGCAATCTCAGTCATTTATTCTTCTTTGTCTCCTTCTTTTTCAGGTGTTTGAAATTCAACCTCAGTCATTTATTCTTCTTCGTCTCCGTCTTCGTCAGGTGTCTCTTGCTTATTGTTCTTAGCCATAAACAATACTCTTTCGTTGAATTCTTATTCGTTATCACTGTCTTCTTTGAATGAGGAGCTATTTCCTTTGGAGAAGAAACTTTTCTTAAACCATTTCTTCTTGCCTTGCTTGTTGAACTTCCTATGACTTTTCTTACCTTTCGTAACAACCTCAATTATGTGAAGAAATTTGGCTACAAAATTTCCAACCTTTCCACAATCAAAACATATTAATGGAAGTTTACCTTTGAATTTTCCTATACCTATTCTCATTTTCTGCATGAAGTAGGCAAACTCTTTATCTAAGAATTCTTCTTCATCTTCTTCCTTTTCCTCATCCTTACAATTGCAATTTTTTGCTTTCGGAGTCTACTTGTCCTTACTATTCTTCTTGAATGCGAAAAATGTTGTTTCTAAGTCAGATGTGCCATCGTTTTCTTCAATCCTCATTTAATATGTTGTAATAATTCCATGCAATTCATATATGATGAGATTGGTCAGATTCGATCTATCTTCCAAGGCAGATACCTTAGGGTTAAATCTTGCTCGCAAGGTTTTGACGATCTTTCGGACAACAATTTTCATTTCAACAAGTTCTCCCAAGCCTTCCAATATATCTGTTGTTTCATCAACATGATCAAAGTATGCAACAATATCTTCATCTTCCCTCATTTTGAGTTGCTCAAATTTTGCCCTGAAAATTTGAAGCTTTGCTTCTTTCACCTTTAAGTTACCTGCATATATATTTTCAAGCTTGTCCCATACCTCTTTAGCAATTTTGCAACTCAATACCTTAAGATAAATAGATTTGATAAGCCCATTAATAATAAGATCTTTAGCCTTTGCATCATATACCATATTTTTCGTACCTTGTTCATCCTAGGTCGGTGTGAAGCCTTTGTCAATGATTTACCATACTTCGTATCCTTGTGCCAGTAAATGAACCTGCATTCTTCCACTCCAAAGTGCATAGTTATTTCCATTGAACAAAGGAACTTTATTATTAGTATACTCCATGATCTCCTTCCAGTTGTTAGATTGCTATTGAAGGAACCAAGCTCTGATACCAATTGTTGGAAATATTGAGAGGGGGGTGAATCAGTATTCCTTATCAATTAGCACTTTTAAATATTTTTAGAGCATTAGTTAATATTCAATTATTATTAATTTTTATGCAGTAATAATAGTAAATAAAATAACACAATAGGCATAAGAATTTTAGGTGGAAAACCCCCTCCGTGTGAAAAACCATCAAATGTTTTTTCTAATAAATTCTTTAATCTTCAGCCCCAACTGAAATGAAAGCAAAAACTGCCTAGAATTCTAGAAACACATTCTTCTCCATCTCCCACTGGAAGGACACCCCAATGCCTTAGTTTCTTTAGTAATCAACTAAATGGATGCCCCAACACCCTAGTGAACCACAACTTGCTCTAGCACCACCTTACCACCCTGAAGTGTTCACAGGCCCCAACTTGTAGGTGTCTTCATACACCAGCCTAGCACCTCCCTACCACCCTATAATGACTGAAATGAGTCAAGATTGTGGATTCTCATGCCAGGGACAACGATCCATGATACAATATTTTGACCGAACACCCAATCACACTGCGAACTGTAACCCAACCATGACATCGTCCCAACAGAGACTCATATACCTCCTAATAGTGCCTTTTCAAATCTAGGCAGATTGACTCTTTTACAATAATGACTCTTTAAATGATGACACTTTTACAAATGACTCTTTTGCAACTTTACAATGATGACTCTTGGCCTTCACACTTCTTCACAATATACGGATGGTTGTCATGTCTTCAAAGGATGTCCTACTGCATTGCTTCCTTTGATTTGATACTTTTTCTCTTGAATTCTTGCTTGAAGTTGTACTTGAATCTTATTCTACCTGCATGCAAAATTTTCCTAGCAAAACCAATCCCAAAACAAAACAAAATACCCTTCAACTTACCTCTGCCTACAAAACACATGTAAGTGCATAATAATGAATAAATACAAATTAAAATTACAATGCATACCTAATGTGTGATTGTCACGTTTTTTATTGACTTGTTGTAGCAGTAGACAAAGACTCCCACTCTTGATATAATTCTGGACTCTATGCAAGACTATATCCAAAATTGACCTAAATATATATACAATAAAAACTAATGACAAACCCTAGACTTGTGATGGACCAAGTTCTAAGTACAACAACAAAGACCATTCTATCAATTATGAAAAGACAAGTAACATGAACTTACAACATCATATAGATTTAGCAAACTTGGTGTAGCATCAAGAATATGTAGCATAAAATGTAGTATCAAGAATAGGACATCCGAAAAACTAATTGTGACATATATAGACATAGAGATATACTTACATATCCTGCAAAAAAATGTTAGAGATTATACTCAAAATTCAAATGTAAACACTATTCATACATAACGTTTTGTATGAGACTTACCCTTGACTATTGATGTGTGGTAATTATTGTAGTGATCCTTGAATGCATGTTTTTTCTTGCCTTCTAGGAGCTCGATATTAAATCTGTTTTATCTATATAATTTCAGATCTCCAGCATCTAAAATTTCATAATGTAGTATCCCTCTAAGTCCTATTTCCAACCCCACAAGTCTAATCAAGATTCCATTCTTCAAGGAAGAGTTATTCCCAATCTCCCACGATGACCGGATTATAGACTTGTTTAGTAAGTGAACTTGTACAAAGTGCCATGTGTCACTTATGGGACCTTCGGCCATCAAAATGTTACTCAAAAAACTAAAGTTCATCCTCATTTTGTGATTATTTATGAAATTTCAATCCAATGCTCAGAAAGAAATTTATGATGATTTTCCCAACGTCACATGTTTGACATGGAATTTGGGAGCCTGCAAAAACCCTAAATTCCTTAGATCATATCTCCGAAAATATAGAGAACCGAGAATGGAAATTAGGTCACGCGGTTCATCAAGATTTTGGTTCAATTGGGTTTTAATTTCATCTTCTGAAGCTTCGCAGGAAAAAAAAAAACTATAATGAAAATTCCACGATGACCTATTTGAAGCCACAAAATCCCTACTAGAGGAGGATATGAGGGTCGCTATTTATATGAAAGTCTTGAGTTGAGAGGGTCCTCAACAAGTGAACGTTGGAGGGACTTAGTAAAAAATAACATTGTTAATTATTTACCATTCAATGACCACAACCAATTATGAGTGCCATGCCGCAACCCCATAGGGTTTTAGCCCACTAACTGGGGTTACTAACTTCAAACATGAATATCTCTCAAACCGTGAAGAATTACGTGGAGTGCCATATATCAGTGGAAACGTATCGACAAATAGAATCCATCTAGAAGATTTTTGACTCATAACAGTGTAATTTTTCAAGTCAAAATTCCCATGCATGATCTAGGTAGCTCGTGGTGTTGCTTGGCTTGACATCAATGTCAACCATTGATCAAAAAACCGAACCCATCAAATCTGTAGAACTGTATCTCAGGTTGTAGCATAATATGAAGGCATCCAAGCATGTAGGGGGCTACCTAAAGGGCCACCCCCTCATGAGGTATGAAACATCTCATACACACCCAGGAATCACTGGTACAATATGTTGCATCACTGGACCTTCAAGTGTATGAATCATGAGCATGAAACAACCAAATCAAAGGCAAATAATGAGTCCCTCTACTCAATCTGAGGTACTAAACAAGAATGGAAGTTGGAACCAAGATACACCACCCTCTAGGTTGTTCTTTTGGAATAAATGATCTGATGTCGACAGAATAGGACCCGTGATAGGTGAGGCAATGAGGATCCTCAACTAAGGCATGAGGGAAAATAGTAATGTCACTGATGTACTGACACCAGGGATAATGGAGGAATATAGGACTAAGGGACAAAAAGATGACTTCCCTTGTCACAGCATAAAGTGCATGGTTGACCTGGCAACGACTGGCTTGACTCTGGAGGGGATGGTGGACAATATGACTGGAGGCCAAAATGGGAAACACAGGATGAACGGTATGAAAATATGAATGGAATATTGTGACATGATATAATGGGACGTGAAACAGACTCCATGGATGCAAAGGTGACTCATCGCAGATGCTTTGAACAAGGGTGAATCGATGATGCTACCACATAGAATAGGCCTGGTGGGGCCCATGAAGACATGAGCACATTATGGTTGTTCATGACGAAAATTGACACGTGAGATGACAAGTATTAAGAGGAGGTGGACCTAAAATTACAAGTGTCGCCTTATGAAGAAATTCAATTTTGAGATGCGATGAAATGACGCTTCTTGGAAAAATGGCTTCTTAGTGAAGTTTCGAATCATCAAAAACTAAGAGAGACCCATTATAGTACTCAATGAGAGCTTTCTAATGGTGCTAATGGTTCGTCAAATGGAGCTACGGTTTGGTCGCAATGTGTGATGGAAAAATTGTGGGCTTTCCTATAAAAGGGTGTTTTCCCTCCGATTTGAGAGGAGGAGAAGGCCCTAAATCTTGTGGAGATCATAGTGGACAAACAGACCATCAGAATCAGGATCTAGAACTTTCAAGAAAGTGGCCTTACTTGTCTAAAGCTGACCTTAATTCTTCTTGGAACGATGGTTCCTGGTGAAGAATTAAGGGAAGAGGAAAACAGGAATGAACTACTAGAGGAGCTTTAGAATCACTCTCACACACTAAGTCAAACATCGGGACTATGTGGACATAGAGTAGACTATTTGAAGATATGGTATCAAACCTCTATGATATGTGATGTGCATATGGTTCACTATAGAGGCCGGTAGGACAAAATGTCCAAGGAATGGGAGGATAATAGACCATTCCTAAATCTAGTGAGATCTAGGCCGAGACTTATGTTAATCTATTGAGAAAATGGCCAGGGGAAAACCATCATGCCCCAAAGCATGGGATAATTCCCACAAACATATGTGATGAAGGGGACTGATCTGGTATGCAAAGGTGGGGATGATGCCCCCTAGCAGGAGGAGTTTTTGGAGTGCCATTGTGTTTTGAGTGCTCGAAAAATGCATCTCGGCCCAACTTGGCACGAGATCCTCAAAAGGATGATAAGGAGGTGTAGGGGCCTATGTGGCCCCTAGTATGCTATAGGCGTACTGGATGTATTTAGAGTGTTGGAATCCAAATATTGAAAGACATACGCACGATGGTGCATATCATCCCAAGGATAATCATGGGTATTCATGGCTTCCATGATGTCCTCATCAGAATGGAAGATGAGGGGATGGTAGGAAGATTGACTACATGATGCAGGAATGTTACCTGGTGCATCATCTTGAGAAATAAGGTTCACATACACATCATCAGAAATGGTATACAATGAGCTAGTAGATGGAAGATCTACTGTTGTTGAGACTCAGGTTTCCGATGAGGGAGGTTCGACAGAAGCTTGCGTGGGAACCTTAGAGAGGTTTTCCTTCGAGGTTCTCAATGATGATGACACGTAAAGGATATGGACCGTGGAGTCTATCATCTCAACATATGGTGGAGGGATCACGATCGTGGGAGCGGAGACCCCCTATTTTGGTTTACTAATGGTACCAGAATCCACGGGTAGAGGAGTAGGTGATCCAATACGAGTGGTCTCGTATTCGCAAAGCGCTTGAAGGCAATCGTGAAATTTATCGAGATGAGGGAAACAATGGGAATAGTGACCATGATGATCGCACAAGGCAGAAGGGTGATTTATGTGTAACATTATGAGTTTCTTGGTTGGACCTGGTAAGTTAACATGGACCTCAAGGATATTTGGCTTAGGGAATGTTTCATGAACCAAAGGTTTGAGATGAGGGAGTTCACGACAATTATTGTGGTGTGTTCAACAACTTTACACAAAGCACATGGAGGTGACGGCTTTGGGGCCTTGGGGGCTGGAGTAGCTTGGGGAGCATTTTCCTTAGGTTCTTTCCTCTTAGCTTTTCTCCCCTGTCCAAATTCTTTTGAAACAAGAGTGGGTTCCTATTGAGGTTGTGATGGAACTAGAAAAGTGACATGGGCCGTAGGGACCGGTTGAACAAGGGTCAAAGCATGATAAGTTCTTAGTTGATCAAGAAGAGTGCTTATAGGGGGATCAATGTAACATACTGGGATCCCCAAAGTCATGTTAGGGAGGACCAATGAAGCCATGACAAGGACAGAAAATATTCCCAGAGGAGGAAACAAGAATGGTATCTAGCCTGTAGGGTAATGTCCAAGCAGAACAGCTCCTGGATTGTTGAGACTTGGAGGAACGGTTCCTGGTGGGAACATAGAAGTGGAACCCACAAACATAGGAGGTCTTGGGGGGTGGATCTGGATGGCTCGGCCGAGAGGGTAAAAGCAGGGTGCTAAGGAGTTGGTTGTTGATCAGATGTACCAGACTGCTTGAGAGCAGCTAGTGACGCTTGTAACATGCAAACACTCAAAGAGTTAGGCTCTAAGATGAGAGGGGGAGGACCTGGGAAAGCACCCAACAATGAAGAATCTTTGTAGACTCCAGGCGAAACACCGGTAAGAGGAGTTGAAGAATTATTATCAGACATCGACGAGATAATGGACTTAGGGGAGGTTACAGACATCGGCTTGTAGTAAGTCAACTGATCGATGGTAATGATCTTCCCTTCATGGGGGAAGCACTTCTTGTGGAAAACCGTAGATGCGATGGCTGACATGGCATAAGTGTAACTATGACCCAAGAGAATGTTGTAATCTAAATGGGCATCAATAACTGAAATGTCTACATGGACTCTTGCCTCCAAGAGTCACGGAAAATTGCGATATATGCCAAGAGGCTGGAAGGAGTGTCTGTCCCAAGAACGCAAAGTGATGGTGGATGGGGACAGCTCAAGTGACTTAAGTTGTTTCCAAATGGCAACGGATGAAGGTAATGGGGGATGTTCTGATGTATCAACTGGGAAGATAATCAAAAGATCGTCGAAAGGATATACTGTGCCCAAAGTAGTTAGTAGAGCTTTCTTTAGATATGGGAACAACTGGAGAACCTCCAGCATCGACATGGTGGCAGGTGATTGTGCCAAGTCATCTACTATAATGTATGTATGGGCAGCTCGATTAGAACCCGCGTTACGACATAATGGTCCCTTTGGGATCTTGGGAATGGCCTTAACTCTAGGCTGAGGGATATATAATGGGCCATTTGGTGTCGTAAGAGGCTCATTATATGCTTTGGTTTTGGACTCAGTTGCAAACGAAGTCAATGGATTGTCATATTGATGTGACCGAGTTTACAGGTTGATACCGAAGGGATTAACCTCAACAAAATTCATCATGAGGATCTGGTAGTCACCAGGACCAGAAGGTTGGGGGGGATGGGCTGCTTGACCTAGATGATGTTGAGTAGAAACAAATCCTTGCTGAGGGAAAGGATTTGTAAGCATTTTTGATTGAGATGGCACAGTGTTCTGAGGTGATTGCTGGATGGGTGGTTGACCTCTAGAAGCTGCTTGAGCTTCCCACATTTGGCGCATCTGGGGTAAGAGAGGACACTCATGTGTATAATGGCCATGTACACCATAACATGCATAAGGCTTGTTCATACAAATAGCCTTGTTCTGCTTGGGTTGACTTCCATGTTGCTGGTTGTTGGTGTTAGGTTGGTTCCCCTGGGGTTCACTAAGTTGATTACCTTAATTACCCTGGTTGCCCTTGTTACCTTTCTCCTTATTATTTTTCTTGGAATTTTGGGGATTGGGAACACTCTGTTGTGCAAACGCTTGACCCTAAGGGGGAAGTGGTTTTTGGGGCTGAGGATGCATGGGAGGTTACGGTGTTAATGCTTGAGGGGCTAGAGCGCTCAGTTGCGCATAGGGAGGATCAATGGCTTAGTAGATAGGTTGAGCATTGGATAGACTTGAAGACATGTTGCTAGTAGGAGGGGCATAAATGTTGGAGGAACTGGTGCCCCCTGCAGATAGCCATAACTTTGCTAAGTATATGGCGAAGGATGTGAAAGGTTTCCAATGATACCATTGGCGGTGTGAGATGCCCCTGGTGCATTAGCACCTCCAGGATGGGGGAGGTCTGGAATGACAGTATAGACATAATCGGATTTCACATAAACTAGGTCATATCTCAGAGCGGTTTGGAGAGCTTCTTCTTTTGTCTAAGGAAAATGGGTGCGACATATTTTCCAATGGGTGATAAAAGGATCCTAAGAAACCAATCTAGATAGACACGGTCTTCGAAGGGCAGGGCACGACATGTGCTCCTCCTTCTACGCCACTCCTCAACATAATCATAAAGGTGAGTGGTAGAGGACTGACGAAATGAGGTCAATAGCTCTGTATCAGTGTTGTATCGGAGAGGTAACTAAAAATATGAGAGGAACGCTTTAGCAAGCATCATGAAAATGGAATGGGATGCAGCGGGCTAGTCTACATACCATTTTGCAGCATCTCCAGTGAGTGGGCATTGGAATCGCTAAAGACGAATGGAGTCACTGGTAATGGAGTTGGATGAACACCACATGTGGAAGGACCGGATTTGATTGGTAGGGTCTTCTCCAGAATTTCCCTCAAACTTGGGGATGTTGGAGGGGAGCTTAGTCAACATAGCAGGCCAACCAACATCGTGGTGTATAGGATCATTTATCAACTCGCTAAAATTCGAGATACTTAACCCAACCATAAAAAGGAGCATGGAGGCTGCCGAAACGGTTCCCGAGACGGTTCTGCTAGATGTGAACACCAAAGTAGAACTAGAGTCAACACAAGGTTGGGTTCCATAACTAGCTGTGGGTCTAGACATGGTGATGATATGTGGTGAAGGAGGCTCAGAATTAGAGGAGGAATCAGTTGAACCAGGAGAAGAGTCGATATAGGGACTCGGGGGACTATGAACTCAAACCCTATGGGGAGGAGTAATATGCCCAAGTGAAAACTGGGGATGAAGGCCTAAGAGTCTCCATGATAAATGCCTTGGCGGCATAATGGTGGTAAGACACAAGTGACACAGAAATGGTGAAGTAAGATCAATAATATGCTTTTGTCTCTATGTGGGGAGATAAACTAATTATGTTAAGTCTTGGCTTGGCGGTGTAAACCAAGTGCTCTTCGCTTAAGGTGTGCTTTTGTGTGCAAGTGTGTTTAATTAAGCCTAGATCTTGTTTGAAAAAAAAAATGTTGAAAATAAATTGAAATTGAAAACAAAAAATGAACAACAAAACAATTAACTAAACCCCACCCAAACTGGGTTTGCAAACACTACGCTGGTTGGTGGCGAAATCAATTGAAACATGCACTAAAATGTCAAGAGATTTAAGTGTCAGTGTGACTGGGATCAAATGGCACTATGATGCTAGAAAGTGGTGCAACAACAGCCAAAAAACCAGAGAGGAAAATCGTTGCAAAAATATAGGGAGATGGGTGTAAAACCTAAGGAAACCGATGGGATCCTAAGGCAAATGACCAAACAAGGTTTAAGATAAAACTTTGGATGGAAACAACCTATATTTGAAGATTTAAAACAGAAGGGTACAGATCTGGAAAATATGGTTGAAAGTGTTGCAGACACTCAGACTTCTTACTCAGCTAAACTCCTCCTATAAAGGTGGAAGTGTACTAGAAGCCCTAAGGGGAAAATTTCCGCTTCAATGAGTAAATCAAAGTAAATCAAGGCCTAAGCGGAAAACGACAGTGGTCAACCAACCTAGCAGACAGCTCTCGGAAAAACCAAGAAACAGATCTGAAAAATCCTGGAAACCCTAAAAATCGCTGGTACTGACCTGATTTCAGGGGGGTCGCACTTTTTGGGCTGAAAGGTGCTCTCTGGACCACCATATCGCACTTTTTGGGCTGAAAAGTGTGATTTCTACTCCTTGATTCCTAGTCAGCAAGCCTCAGAAAAATTTGTCGTCTCTGTCGTGACTAGTTCCTGTGACCTGTGGAAAAGACCAGAAAACTTCCGAAAGTTAGAATTTTGATTGATATAAGGTTAGAAAGATAGTAAACAACATTAAGATACTGAAAAAATAAGAAACCCTAAGCTCAAAACTGAAGGTCACCTAGGTTTCTAAATCAGAAGTAAAAACCTAGTGGAGTCGCCAATTTTGTTGTAGTGTTTTCTTCTCAAAGGTGTACAGAAAGAAATCACCTAAGACTATGGATGGGAAACAGTCTCAACAATATAAAAAACTGCTAAACATTGTAGATCTGCAGCAAATGATAGAAACAAAACCTGCCAAAGTCCTGATCTATGCCACAATTATAGTTAAACATCGAAATGAAATAGTAATAAATGCACATAACTCCAATAATCCAATGGAAACCAGATATACAAAGAATAGATTTTATTAAATAACACCTGTGAAGGGAACAAATAAGTGTTACCAATCCCCCTCTATGGGATGGGTTCTTAGCTATCCTCAAACATCTTCATCTTTTGTCTCTCTCCTATATAATGTGTAAACTCAGCAAATAAAAAGTTTGAGCTCAATGGGAACTCAAATGGAAAGAAAAATGGTGTGCGATAGCGATAATAATAAGAGTTACAGCAATGAGTGCAACAATGAAAATAATCAAAAGTGAATAATGAATGGAAAACCCTTCTATTTATAACAAAATATTGAGTTATCCTCGAATAATGAGCAATAATAAAATATTATTAACCCCATTCTAGGAATAACCACTTGGAATATTTTATCATATTTGATTAGGAGGGAAAAGTATTTAAATTTTTATTTAGAAATAATAAATAAATAAATGATTTATTTATCATCTCAAGAAGTATGGTTAAGGAATAATAAACAAATAATGATTTATTTAATTATTCATGAGGGATTTAGTCAAACTTGACAAGGAATAATAATTAATTAGTGATTAATTAATTATTCATAGAGAAAAATAAGATAATTAATAATTTATCTGTTTATTTTTCATAATTGGGTCAAATATGACAACGAATATTAATTAATCAATGGTTTAATTAATTATTCCTAGAAGAAAATTAAATAAATAGTGATTTATTTATTTATTCTTCATGGGTTTAATTATATTACTTAACAAATGTGGTTTATTAAGTAATTTCTCACATTGAAATCGATTTTATTGTGGTAAAATTGGCCTTACATGGTGTACTTCGATACATCTAGTAAATTAGGCTAGATGATCAATTTTTTAGTGATAACATTCGAAGTCTCAGTCAATTGAAATCAGGCTAAATATCAGATCTTTGAATTTTGGAACCTTAGAACTTCAGAGAGTTGAAGCCTTAGTCAATCGGAAGGAGGCTGAATATTAGATCCCCAAACTTCAAAACTTCAGAATTTTGGAATTTCATAGCTTCTTGTTAATAAATCCTTTTTAAATTAGTGTCAAGGATTGCAGGGAGTAGGTATTTACAAAGGAATTTTCTTCCAAAACCAAAGGATTGAGGGACCCTTTCTCTCTCCTCGGATAGGACACATGGCAACAGTTGATTGGCCCTCCAGAGCTGACGGTGGAAAATGACATCAGCATGACATGGTTGTACAGAGGGCACGTGGAAGTCAGTTTCAGCATTATTGAATGGCCTAATGGGGAAAATCATGTTGACATGTGTCACCACGAAGGAGACACCACACGCGGTTCATGACACAACCATGATGTCAACATGGAAGCATTTCAAAGGTCGTAGATTTCATAAATCCTCCATAATTTCACTTTTAGAAAAGTTCAGATACCATGGAGCTCCGATGTTGTTGGTGGTTGGTCGTGAATCACAAAGAACCAAGGGCGTAGTGAAGGTCTTAGCACCTAAGTGCTATGGAGATGCCACATGGGAAATATATTTCAGAGGTTGGAGTTTTTATAACTCCTCCATAATTTCACCTTCAGAAAGGTTTTGATATCAAGGAGCTCTAATGTTGTTGGCACTTGGTCATGGAGCCCAAAGAACCAAGGGCGTAGAGAAAGAACACAAGGAGATAAGCCCCTAGTATGATCCTCAAGGGCTTAGCACATGTGTTATGTCATCGGTCATAGCACCCAATCCTATGGTGGAAAAACATTAAGAGGTGAAGCAAAAGGGGATAAAGGCCAATATGAGAATCTCGCAATTTTGTAATATCCCGCCTTAATAAAGTTACGAAATGAGGGGCTCTAAAATTGCAGTACACAGGTGTATGAAGGATGAATGAATCGGAATATGAGTAAATGTGCATAGTAAGGTTGGTGTCACAAGAGTAATGATGGTTGCGGAGATCATTGATTCAAGGCAGCAAGGATCACGATTGCACGGAATGATTTAAAGGAGTATGTCATGAGCTAAGACAATCCATCTCTGATCTTGCTTGCATTCTATGAGGAATTAAAGGAAGAATAGAGCCTAAGGGACTAGAGGTTTGATCATAGTTCAGAGGAGCCATGCCTGAGGTATGTATGAGTATCTGGAAGACAATTCAAAAGTATGTCCTGAGAAGTAAAGAGTCATACAATCGGTACAAGTTGAATTTAATGGAAGAGATCCTTGATTCTACAATATGATTGAAACTTATTTCTCGATAGGTTGAAATACACTCAGGTGGACATTCCTTGCATTAATTTTACTATAGCCATAGTTGGTGAGTGAACAAAGCTCATTCTTTGATTTAATGTTGCAGCAGTGGAATTCAAGTAATGAGATGCAACAACAGGATGGAGAAGCCATGCATAGATACACTCTGATAATGTGAATGGTTGAGTGATGGATGATAGAGACACCATCGATCACTATGTTTCAATGAAACAAAACCTTTTATTGCATAAGAGTAAAATGGTGAAAGCAACATTGTTTCCAGTGAGATGTGTGGAGAGCTCTATGGGTGTGTGTGCGCTGTTGAGGAGAGGCCAATTCCACCAATGCTGCAAAGAGAGGCTGGGAGTGTCTATGCATAGGAAAGAGACCCAAAGTGATTCTATGTTGTTGTGTAAGAGTCCCTTGGAGATCCTATGCTACTGTGTGAGGCCGAGTAAGTCTGTGTTGCAAAGGAGAGCCTAAGAGTGCCTATGCATAGGAAAGAGGTTGAAAGTAACTCCAGATTAGAAGAAGAAGGTCAAGAGCTGAGTGTATGTTATTGAGAGCAGAAGAATGGGTATATTGTGTTTCTATAGAGTGAGCAGAGAACAGAGTGCAGCGTGGGATGAGTAGAGGAAAGGATGTTGAGGAGAATAGAGTTGATATCAAGTAGAGTAGCTGCCATATACAGAAAACATTAGTTCCTTATTAAGTGTGGGTTGGAGCCTGCATACAGGAAGTTGGTGCTTCCATATATAGTGGGTTTTTAAGAATGCTTTGGGTTTGGTACCTCCTACAAGTTGGTGCTTGCATAAATCTAAGGATTTATAAGTTGGTGATTGCAATAAATCCATGAAGTTGGTGCTTCAAATGGTGCTTCTGGTAGGCTGATTAGGTGTCTCCAAAAGGAGGGAGTTAGTGTTTCTTGCTAGTAGGTGCTAACAAAAAATCAAAGGGAGTTGGTGCTTCCTGTGAGTGGTGGTTCAAAAACATATTGATGTAATAGAGTAGGTTCTCTTATTTTTACATCAATAACAAAAACAAGCTTTGGTGGTTTTTCTCCCAGGAGGATTTTCACATTAAACCTCCATGTCTCATGTGTTTTCTTCTCATGATGTGTATGATTGTATTGGTTTATAAGGATGTTTTTATGGTTTGTTAATGGTTTCTATCATATAATGGATGCCAAGTTTGAATGAGTAAAGATAAATTGGCATAAAAGTTTAAATTAGCCTTAATACGGATTCCCCCCCATCTCAGTATTAACATTGTTTCCAAAAATTGGTATCAAATGCATTCCTCCTTTAGGAATAGCTTAATCGCTAGAAGGTAGATCAAAGTGAAACAATGGCTAATCAAGATTGGCTAATAGCAAAAGGAGTTCCATTATTAAATGGATCAGACTATTAGCTCTGTAAGATCATAATGGAATCCTACTTGAGGGTAGTCAATGAATACATTTGGTTGTCTGTGATATATGGAGAGAGGAATGAGTTAAATATAGAAGCCAATGAAATCATCATGAAAGGGTTGTCCAAGCCAGATGTTGATAAAATGAGGTATTGTGAGTTAGCAGAGGAAATGTTGGACAGATTGCAATGTCTATATGGAGGAGAAAGCTACACAACTCAAGAGGAGGTTGAAGAACCTTGATGCTCAAGCAATGAACTTGAATATGTGAAGGATATTAGTAATGAGAAGAAGAGAAGGAAGAATAAGAAGAAGGCATCCCAAAGGAAAGATGCTCAAGAGAGTGAAGATCCTTCTTCTAGTAACGAATCTATTGCACATCATTCTCGAGGGGATGATAAAGACTCTAAAGAGAGACCATATGACTTAGAAGGTAAGTTATTGCTTTGTGATAAATGTAAATAAATGGGTCACTCGCTATCTAGATTTTCATGTGAATCACTTGAGGATAGAGATATCCATGCATATAGTAGTAGTAATGAAGATAAACCTACTTTAGTATCAATATAAAATGAGGGATCCTCTAAAGAAGAAGAGAGTATATCATGTGAAGAGAATAGGGGTATCACTAGAAGTGATGAAGATGGAATACTTCTCATACATGTGGAATATTCCATGGACACGGAGATGGGTTTAGATCTCTGTGGTGTCTCAGCTAGCACCTATGATAGCGAAAAAAAGGAACTAGATGAAAAGATCTATTTTACGAAGAAGTTGATCTCTACTCTAAAAGAGATAAAGGAGCTATCAGAAGCAAATCTCAAGCAAAAGGAGTAGTTGCACGAGTATGAGCTTGAGAATGAGAAGTTGAGAAAAATAATAGTTTATCTAAATTCTAAATAAGAAGAGGTCATCATACTAAATGGGAGGCTAACCATTCAGCTAGATGAAAGAGAAGCTCACTGTGAAAGACTACAAGTTGAAGTATTCTCATTGAGACAAGACTTAGAAAATTCAAATAAAGAGTTGTCTCAATACCATAAGCTTGAGGAGAGAAAAAAGGATTTGAAATAGATTCTTGTTAAGAAGAGATCCCTTATCATCAAGGTTGGTTTGGGTTTTAAAAAAGAACCAAGACCCAAGAAGGCAAAGGTTGAAAGGTCAACTTCTGAGGTAAAGGTAGTTTGAGGTTCCAACAACAACAAAGGGAAAGAAGTTGTTTGGTAGCAGAGGCAAGGGAAGAAAAGGCAGTAGCATAATGGTAAGCAACAACAGTGATGAGAGTTACAAAAGAAATCCAAGCAACAACAAAAAGGAATGCAAGGCAGTAATGAAAATTTCCATGCTAGGTACATGATGAACCAACAAAGGTCCTTTTCCACTCAAGGACAAAGCCACAAAGGTAAAGGTTTCTTCAATCCTCAAAATCGCTTTTATGGGTATTGTTTTTATTACAATAATTTTGGACATAAATCCATGGGTTGTAGATGGCATGCCAGAAAACAAAGTGTGTGGCATAATAGCAGGAGAAGGCATGATTGCAATAGTAGCGGTCATGACAAGAATGTTGGTAGATATGGTAATTCCTCTGCCCCATTTTTAAGCCATGTTGAATGCTACAACTATGGCAACTTTAGGCATAAGATAGCACACTGCAGATATAACAAAATAAAGCTCGCTTCTCAACAGATGCATGCAAATGTAGCAGCTCGGGATTTGAAGACAAGAAGAAACAGTGGAGTGTAGGAATACAAGTTTATCTTCAGTGCTCAGTATCAAAAGAGAAATATGAAAATAGGAGGAAGAAAGCAGAAGAAAATCAGGAAGAATGATCCTCCTACTCCTGTAGTAGACCCATCTGTAAGGAAAAAAGGCAGCAAGAGGATTTGGGTGAAGCAATAGGAACAAAAGGTGGAGTGCCCTCCAGCCATGCACAACCAAGAGAAATCCCAAACATGGTCAAAGAAGAAGATATATGGTAATGCCTTTATCAGGGCTCAGACGCAAAGAAGGTTGGGACGAAGAGAGAGGATGATCTACTCAATGAGAGAAAATCCTTTGTTTCTCTTCAGTGATAGAAGAAAATGGCCTCAAGAGAGGCCAAATAAGTCAAATGCAAGATGTTAGAAGGAATAGACAGATAGGTGCATTTAATTTTTGAAGGTATGTTTGTGTCTCGTTGCTTATTATAGGAATAGATTGGTTTATCTTCAAGTATACTAGCATTGCGAGAAATAGGAAACAGAAGCCAGCATGGTTTCATGGGGACTACACAACAACATTTTATGTTGTGAAAAGAAGATGAGTTGCAGCAGAAGTGTGGAATGAAGAGGCTCATCAATAAGTTGGGCCCACAGGATCAGTCCCCACGTAGAGACAAGGAAGTAGATACAAGAGATCAGAGAGCATTGACTTAAGGGGAGTTTCTTTGATAGCAATAGCAAGCAACAATTGTCTACCTCAGGAAGAAATATTGCACTGGGAATGAAAGGTTTGCATCTTGGATGAAATACCCTTATTTCATTTAAGATTGTGAATCTGATTTTGCCTAGTAGTCTTGTGTTCATAAATCGCAATGGGTATAAGCTTTCAATGTACCTTAGTTTTCAATTGGTCTCACTAAGATGGTTTGGGTTTGTATGGAGCATCCTTTTGTGCAAATGGGCATTGCTTTCTAAAAAAAGGTATTAGATTTTTCCTGGTATAGTATCCAATTTGTATCATCTTTTTTTGGTGCAATTCATATTATTTAAGCAATAGTCCCTATTGTAGAAGTATGATATCAAGGGGAGAAGTGTTTAATATTCTCAAGAGAAGTAAGTGCAATCACGACAGCAGTAGCAGTAGAAGAAGTAGTGAAGAGCAAGCTCAATGCATCACTAATGGGTGGTAATTGCAACAACAACAATGCCATGATAAATTTTGATCGGTATCGATTTATTTTTAATTGGTACAAAAGATGCATTGGCAGAGAGAGTATTCAATTGGAGGCTTGAAAGTTTTAAAAACTAGAGGTTTATTGGCATGGAGGAAGTATATGTTCAGGGGGAGCATATCACACAGGTCCATTTTAGAGAGTAGAAACAACTATTAACTCTTGAAGAGAATTCTGTAGAGTAGCAGTTAGACCCTCGCCATCAATAATAAGTGATTGCATGGGGGAGAAGTGTAACACCCTCCTCCCACATCTACCCAGTAACCAACCAACCGGGGTCAACATGTGATGAGAAGTTACTATGATATGATTCGAATCCCTATGTGTTAGTTAAGGAAGTGGAACCAGCAGAACACATCACACATACCTTCCACATCAGCAACAGAAATCCTAAGATTCATCCCAACCACTCAAGTAACTAGCCCCTGAGATCAACTGAAATTTTAGTGCATCAAACCTCTGGACGCTCCCTTGCTATGGACAAGGGTGTGTCTCGGAGGCTCTAGAAGCTCCCACAGCAAGGGCAAGGGAGATTCTGGGGGCTTTTTTCCCAGTATTGTGTCTGCGACTACGAGATTTGTGCCACTTTTTTAGGCCCAGAGCCCAGGTCACTGCTCAAAACTTAATGACACCTTCAGAAATGAAATTTTACAACGGAACAAAGATGCATTTGCAAAAACATCAATAAGGACTAGACTAGACCCCTACTAGCCATGACAGGCATTTTGTCAAACATGTCACAAACATGAAAGCTACATGTATTAACAAGAGAACAGAGAATAGGAGTCTCATACTTATCTAAGATTCGCTATGAGGCATTTTTTCCTTATCACATTAGTTGCATTATCATATCTTAGGCCATAGATACATTTCTCATTCATTTACAAGTAAAAACATGATGACATCCATACATCACCATTGTCATAATACATATTCATAACCAGCATAATAACAACATAAATACCAATAAAACAAAAACCATATAATCCACATATGAACCAATATAATACTCATGAAATAATAAGGAGAAATAATCTCATATTAATGATGCAACAACCAACTAGGTTTGGGACTTCCACAAACCACTCGACCATAGATTGGCTGAACCAAATATTTCTTTCAGCCAATCACCCTTGTACCATATTTCAAGAATGAATGTGGGATCTCATGGAACAATCCATCAAAACTGAACCATGGCTTCAAGAGGCCAAACCACCTCAACCCATAAAATAGTGATTCCAACTCATGGTTGGACATCACAAACCATCACCAAATTGGTCTCTACCCAAGCCTTCTAAGGCTCCAGAGTGTTTTTCCAACCAAGGTTTCCAGGACTAGTAACTCAACCCACAGTTGTCTTCAAGCTTCCATAGTGTTTGTCCAACCAAGTCTTCCAAGACTAATAACGCAACCCACCAAGGGCTTCCAGAGCATTTTTCCAATCAAGGTTTCCAAGACTAGTAACTCAACCCAAGTTGTTAGAGGGATTCTAGAGATTTTGTCCAACCAAGGCTTCCAGGAACTAGTAACTCAACCCAAGCTAAAGGAACCATGAGAACCAACCATAAAAACAAATAAATGAACCCACAACACCATGGTTATCCTGGAAATGGAAAGGATAGGAAAATCCACTATCAATCCAGGCAATCCTCCATGCCAATGATAGATCACGACCAGTAAACCACATGCATGTTCCAGACATGCCAAAACTAGTGAGGAAAACATACATGCAACTTGGTACCTGCAAGAAAAACATGTTGTAGTTGTTAATCCTGATGTCCTCTTGCGCTTTCCAGCTCTTCCTTTGCCTTCTTTCTCTAAGCATCCAAGTATGCTACACTCTCCAAGAGTTCTCCAAGAAATGTTCAAGAGTATGAGAGAGAGAATAGAATGAGAGCTCCAAAACTGAACTGACAGAAATATCAGACTAATCAAGCCTCCCCACTGACCCTTAGAATCCTTTTATCAATGAGGCCTCTATTTTCTTCAATTTCCATTATTTTCCTTCATTTTCCTCCTCACATGCAACCTATCACCTTTCATCTTCATTTTGTCCTATTTCCATATTTTCATAAATAAAATGTCAATTAATGCCTCATGCCTTTCCAAAGCCTTTGCCAATTTCTTTAGCCATAATAAAATGAATGAAAACCCACTAGGAAGCTTTTCCCACCATTCGGCTTGGAATATGTGTCCCATGACCATGGTCTTATATATTTTTTACATGGATTTTTAACTAGGATTGTTACAAGAAGAAGCAGTTTGTAGCCCTTTGCCATTAATATCAAAGGGAGAGAGAAAATTATTGGAGAACAAGTTGTGATGGCCCAAGCAGATGAAAGAAATCCATTGGTGGCTCATGCAAGGAGATGTGTGGAAGCATCATGAGGATTGGCCATCAATGTGGAGAAGTGAAGAGGTATTTCCATCAATGCCAAAGGGGATATTGTTGGATAGTTGGCATTGTCTATCTCGCTAATGGCAATAAGTTTGTTGGCATTTCCTGACAGATAGCAAGTGTGTTGGCATTGATGTCAACCAGACTAGCATTGGTTTGCTTGGTGTATCAAGCTTAGCGGGACTCCTATGGTTGTTGTAGTCTCCTATGTAGAATCATCATAGTAGCAAAATTATTAGCCAAGCCATAAAATGATGGCTATGATGGTTGGGAGTCCCATAATTTGGAGGAGATTATGCCTTAAGAGATCAGATCATATACTCTTGGAGTTAGAATAGTTTCTTAGTGCTCGAAAAGATATTTCCAATGCTATGTGGAAGTCCATAAATGGATCTCAGGATCAAAAGTTATTGATAGTCGAAGTAAGAATCTTGAAGTCCTTAGGAGGAAGATGAATTTCATAAATAGGGAAGTAGGCCAAATTTCGAAACTAGGGAAGCTATCCAAATATTAGATCCCTGAATTTTGAGACCTCAAAACTTTGGAGGGTCGGAGACTCGGAGGGTTGGAGTCTTAGTCAATCAGAAGCAGGCCAAATATCGAATCCCTGAATTTTGGAACCTCAGAACTTTAGAGTGTCAGAGTCTCAGTCAATCAGAAGCAGGTTGAATATCGAATCCCCAAATTTCTAACCTTGGAACTTCATAGGGTCAGAGTCTCATTCAATCGGAAGCAGGCCGAATATTAGATAACCAAACTTTGGAACTTCAAAATTTTGGAATTTTGTAACTTCTTGTTAATGAATCCTTTTTAAAAGCATTGAGGGTTGCAGGGAGCAGAGATTTATAAAGAAATTTGTTTGCAAAACCAAAGGATCAAGGGACACTTTCTCTCTCCTCGAACATGACACATGGCAGAAGTTGATTGGCCCTCAGGAGCTAATGGTGGCAGATGACATCAACATGACATGGTTGTATGGAGGACACATGGCAGTCAGTTTTAGCATTATTGAGTGGCCTAATGGGGAAAATCTTGGTGACACATGTCACCACTAAGGAGACGCCACGTGGGGTTGATGACACAAGCATGATGTCACCCTTGAAGTATTTTGGAGGTCGAAGATTTTGTAACTCCTCCATAATTGCACTTTGAGAAAAGTTCTGATACTAGGGAGCTCCGATGTGAATGGAAGTTGGTCATGGAGCACAAAGAACTAAGGGTGTAGTGAAGGTCTTAGCACCTAAGTGTTATGGAGATGCCACGTTTGAAATATATTTTATATGTCAGAGTTTTCATAACTCCTCCATAATTGCAATTTGAGAAAAGTTTCAATACCAGGTAGATCCAATGTTGTTGGCACTTGGTCATGCAACCAAAAGAAACAAGGGTGTAGAGAAAGAACACAAGGAGATAGGCCCCTGATAGGATCCTGAAGGGCTTAGCACCTAAGTGTTATGTCACCAATCACAGCACCTAGTCCTATGGTGGAAAAACATTAAGAGGCGAAGAAAAAGGGGCTAAAGGCCAATACCAGAATCTCGTGATTTCGTAATATCCTACCTTAATAAAGTTACGAAATGAGGGGCTCTGAAATTGAAGCACAGAGGAGTATGAAGGATGAATGAGTTGGCATCTAAGTAAATGTGCATAGTAAGGTTGGTTTCACAGGAGTAATGGCGATTGCAGAGATCGTTGATTCAATGCAGTAAGTACCATGATTGCACAGGATGATTTAAAGGAGTCTGTCATGAGCTGAGACAAGCCATCTATGATATTACGTGTATGCTATGATGAATTAAATGAAGAAAAAAGCCTCAGAGACTATAGGTTTGATAACAGTTCAAAGGAGCCATGCCTGAGGTACATATGAGTCTCTAGAAGACAATTCAGAAGTATGTCATGAGCGGTAAAGAGCCATACTATCGATACAATATGAATTTAATGGAAGAGCTCCTTGATTCTACAATATTACTGATACTTATTTCTCGGTAGGTTGAAATACACTCAAGTGGGCATTCCTTGCATTAATTGTACTACAGCCATAGTTGGTGACTGAACGAATCCCATTCTTTGATTTAATGCTGCAACGGAAGAATTCAAGAAATGAGACTCAATAGAGGGATGGAGAAGCCATGCAGAGGTACACTCTAATAATTTGAATGGAAGAGTGATGGCTGACAGAGACAACATCGATCACTATGTTTCAGAGAAACAAAACCTATGATTGTAGAAGAGTAGAGTGCGGAAAGCATCATTGTTTCCAGTGAGATGTGTGGAGATTTCTGTGGGTGTGTGTGCATTGCTGAGTAGAGGCTAAGAGTGCCTATGCAAAGGAAAGAGACTCAGAGTAAGCCTATGTTTTTGTGTAATAGACCCCGAGAGAGCATGTGTTGTTGTGTGAGGCCAAGTGAGTCTATGTTGAAAAGAAGAAGTTGAGAGTTCTTATGCAGAGGAAAGAGGCCGAAAGTGCCAGAGCAAAAGAAGAAGGCTGAGAGTTGAGTGTATGTTGTTGAGAGTAAAGGAAAGATTACAATGTGTTGCTACAGAGTGAGCAGAGGACAGATTGCAGCGTGGGATGAGTAGAGGAAACGTTGTTGAGGAGAATAAAGTTGATATCAGACAGAGTAGCTGCCATCTATAGAAAACATTAGTTTCTTATTGAGTGTGTGTTGGATCTTGTATACAGGAAGTTGGTGCTTCCATCTCTATTTGGTTTCTGAGAAGGCTTGGGGGTTGGTGCCTCCTGCAAGTTGGTACTTGCATAAATCGAAGGATACGAAAGTTGGTGCTTGCATAAATCCAAGGAGTTGTGAGTTGGTGTTTGCAACAAATCCATGAAGTTAGCACTTCAGATGGTGCTTATGTTAGGCTATCAGGTGTCTCCAAAAGGAGGGAGTTGGTGGTTCTTGCTAATGGGTGCTAGAAAACAATCAAACGAAGTTGATTCTTCCTGTAAGTGGTGACTGAAAATCATATTGATGTAACAGAGTAGGTGCTCTTATTTTTACATCAATAACAAAAAAAAGCTTTGGTGTTTTTTTCTCCAGGAAGGGTTTCCACGTTAAACCTTCATGTCTCATGTGTTTGTTGCTCATGATATGTATGCTTGTTTTAGTTGATATGGTTGTTGTTATGGTTTGTTAATGGTTTCTCTCATATAATGGATGCCAAGTTTGAATGAGTAAAGATAAATTGGCATAAAAGTTTAAATTAGCCATTATACTTATTCACCCCCCCCCCCCAGTATTAACATTTTTTCCAACATATGGAAGAGTTCGGTCATTTCTTTCTCTTCTTGTTCTTGAAGGCTACTCAGATTCACCTCCTTCTTTACCGACGTGCAGATGATCTTCTCATCCACATCCAAGATTCTTTCAACTTGGTTGCTCAAATCAGTGACCATGAGATTCTTTTTCTTGTTATCTTTCTTCTTGTTCTTCAGGTTTAGCCCTGGATGCAACTTCCAACACTTCTCCTCTATATGGACATCAATGTTGTAGTGATCGCAGTGGTTGCTAAGATATTTGCACTAGTGTGATGTGGCTATTATATTTTTATCTTTTCCCCATTTTTTCTTCTTCTTCCCCTCCTTATAAGTGTATTGTTTCTCATTCTGCTTCAATCCACTTGATTTTTCTCTCTTCAGTCCTATGGTTTCTAGGTATTGTGCCTATACACAAGCCTTGTCCATCGATTTGGGCTTGAACAACATTATTTTCTCATGTATATGGTGGTACAGACCCCCCGGATACTTGAGGAGTACATATGGTTCTTTGGAGAGATACCCATCACTATAGCGATCTTTTTAAATTCTGTGGAGTACTCCTACATGCTTTGGCCCAGCATTTTCCTGAAGTAATGCCTCTGGATCCACTGGTCCTCCACATACCCGATGGGATAAAACTGTGACTTAATGAGGGTTTTGAAATCCTCCCACTTAGTCACTGTAGGTTCTCCCTCCAACATCATGGTTTCCATCTAGCTCTCCCACCAAGTAAATGCATGGCCCTCTAATTTCAGTCCTGTGCATGAAATATTTTTCCCTTCCTCGATCTGATGGATGTTGAAATAAAATTCCAGTTGTTGCAACCAGTGATTTAGCTTCAAAGCATTGAGCTCGCCATGGTATGGCTTGATATCTAATTTTTCTTCCATTTTAAATAGGGATTGATTCATGGCACTCGAACTGGGTTGATCTTTTCCGGGTTCTTTCTTCGATCAGTTCTCTATGTCTTCCCGATCTGCCAATCCCCCTTCTGATCTAACCTCTACATTCGAGCCCCAATCTTCTCCATATATCCCCAACTTATTTCTTAGGTCATCCATGAGGAGGTTTACATTTCGGTTTATATTTGCGACTTGTTGTTCAAGCCGCAAAAACCTCACCTTTGCAGGATCATGAGGTTCATTTATAGATTCGTCGGTCATGATTAGGGTTTTATGATTTTCGACCCCACTGACCTATATCCCTTGGAAATATCCAAAAATACCCAAAGAAACTTTCTATGATGCTAGATGATCCATAAAATGTCATGGATATTCCATTCAATAGTTCCTCACAACATATATGATAATATTATATTAAAAATCTGAGATTCTACACTATTATAGTTTTATTAAACTTTAAGATATGTAAACTTAACTGTAATTAGTGCATGCATGCGAATAAAAACTCTGCATAAAAGAAGATAATGATAAAATAATCTCACACACACATAAGACACAAGATATGCGCTCTGGGAAACCCTTTCGATAGAAAACCCAGTTGGAAGGTGAGGTCGCTTCGCTCTCTTTCTTTGTTTGGAAAAATGGCTGCAAGTACAAAGAAGTAATGTTTATGGCCCGTGGGATGCTACATTGCACAAATACTCTATGTGTGCTCTACCTCCTATATCTCTTGACTATCTTTTTTCAATTATGGAACAAAATATTCTTGAAAGAATGGAATGCCTCTTCCTCCTAGCGGCCCGGTTATAACATGTCCAGATAGCCTACTAGTGGTTAATGTTGACTAGATAAACTCTTAACTAGAGTTACAATATAGAGTCTTCTAGAGTCTTTTACATAAAAAACACGTGGCTAGCCCCTTTCCCATGAATAATGGGGGCTGATGCGACATCCTCTCGAACTATAGGTGTGAAATTAGGAAGGTCAACGTCTGAGTGGCATAACTTTTGCATACAGGATCTAATTGATGCACTTCTTGCACCGTTGGAAAGATCTCTATGTGTAGAATAAAATGAAATGATACAAAACTTGGAGGAAAAGTTTTACCCCCAAAAAAAATTGTTTGATGCCTCAAAATGTTCCTAAAAGGTTTCAGACCCTGTTTCGCCAAATTGGGTCATGCTAGTAAAAACGGTCTTGTGAGTTGATTCCTCTACTTTTTCCACTCCAAATGCATTGATATGGATGAAAAACAATATAATAATCTGTTGTGGTAAAAACACAACCCCCCCATTTTTCACTTAATTCTCATTATGGGGACCCTTTGGTTTAAACTTGGTCATTTTGCTTTCTGATTTTCTGAATTTGGATTGCTTCAATGAGTTTGAGTTGTCTTTGTCTTCCTATTAAACTCGCTTGATCTCATTTGGAGGTTTGGTTTGCAAACAACACTTAATTGAATATTGGAAATTTTCATCGACTTGGCCTTATAATTTATATAACATGTACATTATCTTTGTATTATACAAAGTTCGTTTTAAATATTTTGTTTGTTAACTTTTCTTTTAATTTAGAAATAGCCCCCGAGACCCAGTTTTTTATTATATAGTGGTTATAGTTTCATTATTTAACAAAACCAAGTGGCTTGGAATTTTGAGCGGTTATAATTCACTTATTATTAAAAAGGTTCCTTTTTGTAAAGCCTTTCATTTTCTAAAATGTCCATATAACAGCTGAAGGATTATAATGAGTGGTCGTAGTTTAATCCTTTGTAATACATTTCGGGGCCGTGTAGCTTTTACATATGGGATATTTTTGTGTGTTACATTGTTAAAAATTCTGATATTTCAAATCGTCAATACTCTGATATCCTCATATTGTCGATCTCTGATACAACACTCCCTCTAATCTTCGATAAGTGATATAACCTCCCACTCTGACTTCCAATATACTAATCTCCGCCTACGTCATCACCTTCGAACTTGATATGGTTATAGAATTGGTTTAATTGTAAAATCGTGTTCGATCGTATATCAGAACTTTTGAAATGGCAAACATCTAAAATATTCGATAAGACCTAATCTCCAAATCACCGATATGGTTGCAGATATGATTGGCTTTATCACAATGATTTAATATAATATCGCGTCTGATGCAAGAGCATCCCGACTTAACCAGCAACGTGATTGTATGTTCACATGTTGTGGCTAACATGAGATGAATTTCATTTACCTGAGTGGTCAAAATCAGCTTTAGTAAGAGAGGGTCGGATCTCTCGAATTGATCTTTATCTCAATTATTGTAATAATTGGATTATTGTATTATTTTTAGAATATGAGATAAGTTGTTAGGATAGGTGTGTATCAAAGCTTGAGAATAGGGATTTAATAGTTGAGCTAATAAAAATAGAGATTGAGTTGTCAATGTTGTTAGGATAAGATTCGATCCATAAAAGAAAGGAAAAAAATGTAATGAAAAAGATGGAATGATAGAGTGGAAAAAAGGAGAGGTTCAGAGAGAGAGATAGGATTGGAGAGTGAGACAAAGGTCAGACAAATTGTTGTAATCGAGCCGAGAGGGCCAAGACTCTGTAATTTCTATTTTATTGAATAAATTGGTGAAGTTTGGTGTGTTCACACTGTTCTGGTGCATAATTTAGTTTGAAATCTGCATATCAAGGTTCTAGTCCCTAATCGGGTATTAATTTCCATTTACGTGTTTTATTGTTAATCGTTGTCAATTAGTGTTAAGGCTTTATTTTGAGATTAAGCTAAACCTCTATTAAACCTTGTCTCTTAAAGTTATGTATTTAGCACGTGGGCAGTATTCCCAAGTGGTAAGCGGTATCTCGTGCACTTAAGAAATGGTAAATGGTATTGTTCCAAGTCATGTGATTAACCTTAGCGGTCGACATGTAGCACGGGAAAACCACATTTCTTGTGCGTTCTTGACCTGATATCGATCGTGATAGATAACACGTGATATTGTGCGATAACTGTTGGACCGGACGGGATAGATCGACAATGGAGATCAGCCACGCTAGTTGGCGCACGATACGTCGCGATATCTGTATGATTGGGTAAACAAATCGACGGTATAGATTGAAGCGCTTGGGAGTGGAAAAGTCAAGTGGGACCGGCAGTGATTAGTCATCTTGGCGGGACCCTCAAAGGAAATACATGTACAAATTATGTTTAACGAGCAACTGATTGGTTTTGGAAGTGAACCATTAGTCTAATCCTAGACTACCAAAGAAAATTTGGTAACCATCTACATCATTTGGTATCAGAGCTCAAGTATTAAGTCTACTACAATAAACATGCCACCTAGTAGAGGAGTTGGCATAGGTCAGGGGAGACCTGTAGTGAATGTAGTTTTGCTGGAAGAGATTTGAAACCTGCGTACAAGAATGGAGACAATGGAAACTACTCAAAGGAGAGCATCTGATGAAGGAGATGTCAGTACTGCAGAGGAATCTTCTGAGGAAGAAGAAGAGGATGAGAATGAAGCTACCAAAGCTCTCAAAATGTTTGCCAAAGTAAGTGGAAGACCAAAGGTGGAAATACCTTTGTATGACAGGAATCTCAATGTAGAAGAGTTGATGGACTGGATCAGTTCATTGGACAAGTATTTCGACTATGAGGAGGTTGATGACAAAAAGAAGGTGAAATTTGTAGTTACCAGATTGAAGGGTCATGTAGCTATCTGGTGGGATGAACTACAAACATCCAAAGAAAGAAAGGGGAAGCCCAAGATCAAACAATGGGAAAAAATGGTGAGTAGGTTGAAAGGTAAATTCATGCCAAAATATTATCAGTTAAATCTTTTCAGACAGTTACAGAATTTGAGAAAAAAGGGGATGATTGTCAAAGAATATACAAAATAATTTTATAAGTTGAGCATTAGAGCAGGACATGCAGAGGATGATGTAGAAAAGGTAGCCAAATACATCAATGGCTTGAGATATGACATACAGGATGAAATCAGCTTGCTGAGTCTAAAGACAATTGAAGATGCCAATCAAGCATCTTTGAAAGCACAAGAGAAGATGTTGAGAAAACAAAATCAGAAGAACAGAGGCAAAAGTTCAACAAGAGGTAGAGGAACTGCCAGATCAAGATTTCAGCACCCTCAGGGTGAAACAGGAGGTTCAAGTAGTAGACCACCATAGAGAGGATACTTTAGTAGAGGAAGATTTGCACCTAGAGGAAGAGGTCGAGGAAGAGAAATTCAATGTTATATGTGTGGAGAATGAGGACATGGATTATGGGATTGTCCTCATAATAAAGCAACAAATCATCGGAATGTGAATGTGGCTGAGGCAAAGGAAGAAAAACCTTAAATTGCAAATAAGGAAGAATCACCCGATGTAGGAGAATATTTGTTATTGAAAAGGGTATTACTCAAAGCATAGAAAGAGACAAGAGAACCAACTCAAAGGAAGAGTTTATTCAGAACTACATGCAAGTCCAAAGGAAAATGTTGTAAAGTGATAATTGACAGTGGAAGCATTGATAACCTTGTTTCTACAGAAATGGTGGACAAGTTAGGATTAGTCAAAATAGTACACACTACTCCTTACAAAGTATCATGCCTGCAAAAAGGAAATCAGCTTATTGTGACAGAACAATGCAAAGTATAAATCCAGATTGGTACTTACAAGGATGTGGTATTATGTGATGTAATGCCAATGGATGTGTGCCATGTATTGCTGGGAAGACCTTGGCAGTTTGATAGAAAATCCATTCATGATGGCAGAAGAAACACCTATACCTTGGAGAAGGATGGAGTGAAGCATACATTGTTGCTATTAAAGGATGAAGATAAAGGAACAGCTAGAAATAGTGTTATGCTGATGAGTGGAAAGAAGCTATTGCAAGAAGTTGGAAAAGGTGAAGAAATGCATTTTGCTATCATAGGGAGACCTAAGGTAATTTTGACTTCCACAAAATTAAATGATTTATCTAAAGAAATGAAAACTTTGTTGAATGATTTTGCTGATATTATTGTGGATGAGCTACCAAATGCATTGCCACCAATCAGGAGTATTACTCATCACATTAACCTGATACCTGGAGCAAGTTTGCCAAACAAAGTAGCATACAGATTGACTCCTTAGAAGAATGCAGAAGTTGGGAGACAAGTGCAGGAGTTTTTGGACAAGGGGTTGATCAGAGAGAGTCTTAGTCCATGTTTTGTGCCAATAGTGTTGAGCCCAAAGAAAGGTGGTGAGTGGCGCATGTGTACTGATTCCAAAGCTATAAACAAGATTACTATCAGGTATAGATTTCCTTTACCATGCAAGGATGATTTGATGGATTTTTTAAGTGGGTCAAAGTATTTTAATAAATAGATCTGAAGAGTGGATACCATCAAATAAGGATTAGAGAAGGAGATGAATGGAAGACCACATTTAAGACAAACATTGGGTTGTATGAGTGGTTAGTGATTCTTTTTGGACTCACTAATGCACCAAGTACATTCATGAGGTTGATGAATGAAGTCTTGAAGGACTATGCAGGCAAGTTTGTCATTGTTTACCTTGATGATATTTTACTTTTCAGTAGAAGCAAAGAAGAACATATGGAGCATCTTAAGTTGGTTCTAAGAACTCTGTAGAAAGAGAAACTGCTGATAAACCTGAAGAAATGTAGTTTCATGAAAGAAGAATTAATCTATTTGGGGTTTGTAGTTTCTAAAGAAGGTCTGAAAATGGATCCAGAGAAAGTCCAAGCAATTTGGAACTAGCCTATTCCAAGAAACATATTTGAGGTAAGAAGCTTTCGTGGTCTTGCAAGTTTTTATAGAAAATTTATCAGAATTTTTAGTCAGATTTGTGCAACAATTATTGAAACAATCAAAGAAACTAATCAGCCATTCAAGTGGACATAAGCAGCAGACCGAAATTTTAAGTTGTTGAAGAATAAAGTTACAGAAAAACCAGTTTTAGCTTTGCCTGATTTTGGAAAAGTTTTTCAAGTTGAAACTGATGCTAGTGGAGTTGCAATTGGAGCAGTTTTAAGTCAGGAATGGAGAACCAATTGCATATTTTAGTGATAAACTAAACGAAGCTAAGAAGAAATATTCTTCTTATGACAAATAATTTTATGCTATTGTGCAAGCTTTAAAAAAATGGAGACATTATTTGCTACCAGAGTTTGTATTGTATTCTGACAATCATGCATTATAGTTTATAAACAATCAACCAAAATTAAGTCAAAAGCATGCCAAGTGGGTAGAGTTTTTATAGAGTTTTACTTTTATGATCAAACATACAAGTGGTAAGTTGAACAAAGTTGTTGATTCTCTAAGCAAGGTAAATTTCATTGTGCAAGAATGAAGAGTTGGTGTTGTAGGATTTGAAGAAATGGTTGATATGTATAAAGATGATGCAGAATTTAAAGATATGTATACAGCTGTACAAAATCCGACAGTTCATAATAGAAGCCAGTGGTTAGATTATCTTATCCAAGGAGGTTTATTGTTTAAAGGTAACAAACTGTGCATTCCCAAATGCTCCATGAGGGAAAACATAATCAAGAAGAAACACAGTGGAGGGTTATCTGGGCACTTTGGACAAGACAAAACCTTTGCTCACGTAAATGCTTTTTACTACTGGCCAAAGATGCAAAATGATGTTAAGAAATTTGTTGAGAAGTGCAAGATATGTCAGCGTGCTAAGGGGAGAAGCCAAGATACAGGATTGTACCAGCCATTACCAATACTAGACCGACCATGGGATGCAGTTAATATGGATTTTGTTTTGGGATTTCCTAGAACCCAAAGAGGAAATGATTCCATTTATGTTGTGGTAGATAGATTTTCTAAAATGGCACATTTCATTGCATGTAAAAAGACTAGTGATGCAACACATATTGCTAACCTGTTTTTTTCAGAAGTTATAAGGTTGCATGGATTACCTATAAGTATTGTGTGTGATAGAGATACAAAGTTTGTTGGTCATTTCTAGAGAACTCTTTGGAAGAAACTAGGTACCAACCTTAGTTTCAGTTCAACATATCATCCTTAAATAGATGGACAGACTGAAGTAGTAAGCAAAAGCTTGGGAAACATATTGAGAAGTTTAGTGTATCAAAATCCTAAGCAGTGGGATTTAGCACTTGCTTAAGCTGAATTTGCTTATAACGACACTCCTAACCAAAGTACTGGGATGAGTCCATTTCATATTGTTTTTGGGATGAATCCAAGAGGTGTGTATGAGCTCATAAATTTGAGAAAACATGAGACAAGAAGTGCAAAGGCTGAAGAGTTTGCAAAGAAGATGCAAAGACTACAAGAATATGTCAAAGACAGATTGCAAGAAAGTAGTGGAAAATACAAACAGAGAGTTGATATGAGGAGGAAAGAAAAATAATTCCAATTGGAGATCTAGTGATGGTGTACTTGAGGAAAGAAATATTTCCTGTTGGGACTTATAATAGACTAAATATGAAAAATATAGGGCCATGAAAAATTGTGAGGAATTTTTCAACCAATGCTTATGAAATTGAGTTGCCAAAAGGGATTGGAATATCACCTATCTTCAATGTTGCAGATTTATATCTATATAAGGAGATAGAGGTAGAGTTAAAAAAGGAACCTACAGAAGATGAAGTTAGACTTTAAATTGGGAAGAACAAATGCCAAAGCCAATTAAGAAAGAGGTGGAAGTTGTTCTAGAGAAAAGAGTATCCAAAAGAACCAGATGACAGGTTTATTTTTAGTATCTAGTCAAATGGAGGGGACAACCAATGGAGGATGTCAGTTGTTTAACAATAACAGAATTACAGAAGTATGGAGTCTATCCTGACAGTTTGATGAATGATTCTTTTCTTCCCCGGGAGTATGATGCAGGAGCATCTAGACTTAGCCGGCAATGTGATTGTATGTTCACATGTTGTGGCTAACATGAGATGAATTTCATTGACCTGAGTGGTCAAAATCAATTTTAGTAAGAGGGTCAAATCTCTCGAATTGATCTTTATCCCAATTATTGTAATAACTGGATTATTGTATTATTTTTAGAATAGGAGATAAGTTGTTAGGATAGGTGTGTATCAGAGCTTGAGAATAGGGATTTAATAGTTGAGCTGATAAAAATAGAGATTGAGTTGTCAATGTTGTTAGGATAAGATTTGATCCATAAAAGAAAGGAAAAGAATGTAATGAAAAAGGAGATGGAATGATAGAGTGGAAAGAATGAGAGATTGAGAGAGAGAGATAGGATTGAAGAGTGAGACAGAGGTCAAACAAATTGTTTTAATCAAGCCGAGAGGGCCAACACTCTGTAATTTCTATTTTATTAAATAAATTGGTGAATTTTGGTGTGTTTACACTGTTCTGGTGCATAATTTCGTTTGAAATCTGTGTATCAAGGTTCCGAACCCTAATTGAGTATTAATTTCTGTTTATGTGTTTTATTGTTAATCGTTGTTAATTAGCATTAAGGCTTTATTCTGAGATTAAGCTAAACCTCTATTAAACCATGTTTCTTAAAGCTATGTATTTAGCACGTGGTAGTATTCCCAAGAGGTAGGCAGTATCTTGCACGCTTAAGAAATGGTAAATGGTATTATTCCAAGTCGCATGATTAACCTTAGCGGTCGACACATAGCACGGGAAAACCATTTTTCTTGCACGTTCTCGACCTTATATTAATCGTGCTAGATAGCACATGATATTGTGCGGTAATCATTGGATCGGACGGGATAGATCGACGGTGGATATCGGCCAGGCTAGTTGGCGCACGATATGTCGTGATATCCATATGATTGGGTAAACAAATCGACGGTATAGATTGAAGCACTTGGGAATGGAAAAGTAAAGTGGGACCGGCGATGATTAGTCATCTTGGCGGGACCCTCAAAGGAAATACATGTACAAATTATGTTTAATGCACAGCTGATTGGTTTTGGAAGTGAACCATTAGTCTAATCCTAGACTACCAAAGAAAATTTGGTAACCATCTACATCAGTATCCCATTTCCATCCTAACATTCGATATTATGGATCTGATATAGTTATTGAAAAGAGTTGAATATGATATCACATACACTCCATAATGGAGCCACCCAATATCGCAACTATTTCGTTTTGTCTCATTTTCAAAGTTACAATGAGCTTACCTCTGATACCACTCAGCTCTTGCCACGTATAAGTAAAAAACCACTTAATTAATTTAAAAAGGTCTTTGTGCATAAGTATAGTTTAACGCATTTTATAGTTTAATATATATTTCCGCCATTTTAATAAAATCTCACTATAATATATTAACTTTGTTTTCTGTTATAATAGAGAGGTGTATAGGGACGATGAGAATTAACATATCCAGTCAACATTCTCGAAGAAAATCCTCCAGTTGGTGCAACGAAAACTTAAAATGGGCAGGGGTTGTTAAAGCTATTATTCAAAGATCACCATGTTTGTGAATTCCACCTATTATTTCCAAGCAAGTTGTACAATCTTATCAGAGCATTAACCAAGTGGGGAATTTTCTTAACCATGGCAATCTATATTCAACCAAAGCTCCAACAGAAGCATAACCTCCAGATCTATATTCTTTTAATAAACTCTATTGTTGAGAGATATGGGGGGATTGTTATTATTTCTCCCTATATAATTATGACTTCTTGGATGAGTCCAGGGGGGCAGGGGGGGGGAGAGAAATGCATGAGATAGAGTAGAGAGTATAATAGAGAGGCACTATTAGAATAGGATATTTTTTTAAATATTTGTGATTTATTTGATTGGTGTTTGGTCTCTTTCATTTTTGAGTTGTGTAAAGAGAAGCAGGGGTTGCACTATTGTAGGTATTGTTTCTACCAACAAGGTTCACGACTTGGAGGAGGCTTGTTAAAGATCAAGTCTTGTATTGAGGAGTTTGATTAGTTTGTATAAAGATACTATTATTTTTTATAACAAATTGAATTCCTATTTGGTAGCAGAATTATGTCTATGGAATTTATAGTGTGCACTACTATTAATATTGATTCTTATATTGTATATTATCTATCTGATCTTCAGTATAGAAATATCTTATCATTTATCTCTTGCCATTACTTATTAAGATCAGATTTCTAAGTAACTATTTACTCATAAATCTATTGTCTTATCCTGATTTAATAACCCGTAACATTATGTGAACTATTTCCTAATGTTATTGGTTCATTATTTTTTGTTTTCATTAACATTATGTGAACCACTTGCTAATGTTAGTGATTCAGCAGTTATGATTAATTGATCTCTTAAACATAGCATGATAAGGAATTACAATGTCAGTTAAATGAACTATTTCGTTAACCAAATATTCATCATAAGATTTTCATGCTAAAGCCCAATTATTATTAGTCTTTCTCTTCGTTGCATGGAGGACTAATCCTTCATCCAATCGAGATAGTCTTATGGAATATAGAGTTAGATTTGAATTTAGTTTAAAGACCGCATTTCTAGAAGTCCTCTTCTTAAAGAGGAAAAATCTTAATGGTGGTTTGGCTAAGCCACAAATTCAACTTAAGGATAAATTTCTTGCCTGATCATCAAGAGGACTTGATCTGATGTCTCTTCTCTATTGGTAGGAGAAAGTATTACTTTAAGCCAGTAGAGATAGAGAGAGGGTAACTAGACCCAATTGAACCAGTCTGAACCACCATTTCAACAGAAAAGGAATTTCTTTAAGTTCCTAACTGGGTGTTCTCCCTTAAAATGTTGAAAGGTCATTTTTACCGATCAACGTTTTTGGCGCTAGAAAGAGGACTTGTTTTAAATTGTTTGTTAAAGTTTTTATTGCATAATTTTGAATTTTGAATTATGGGTTCCTCCAAGAAACCTCCATGGAGGTGCTTTAGTGTATCACAATAAAAAAATACTCCAATCAAGGGATTTAAAACATTATCGAAGCTAAATTTCAATAGTAAGTCTTCTTCCTTCAATCACCTTTTTCAATTCATTTGAAATTCTCAAAAATTTAATATTGATGAGGTTGCTCTTGGCAGGATTTTCACATATACTTTGAAAGGTCAAGAAAAAGACTAGTGTCTTTCACTTCCAGTTGCCTCAGTACATAGCTGGAATGAGTTTGCAGTGATGTTCATTCAGGCTTTTCAACGATACGTCTACAAAAAGGCGTGCAAACAGATACTTGAATTGCGCAAGACAGAAGGTGAGCCCTTGGATCAATTTTCAGTTAAATTTAAATTAACATTAATTCTCTTTAAATCCAATGACTTACCTCCTGAACATTAATTAATGAGTTGGTTTAAGTATTTAATTTCTCTTTCTTGTAACTCTATTGAAGAATCAAATACCAAGGAAGACACTAATAAAGTTATTTATGACAATGAAAATATTGAACTTGGTTCTTCTTCATCTTCAAAAATTGTTTTAATTGATTCCCAATCCTCAAATGAATCTATTTTTTAAAGTGAAAAAGATAACAGTTCAAACACTTCCTCTCATAGTCATAATGTTTTCAATGATTATAAATCAACTCCAATTTCTCAATCCTACAATGATAATGTACCTTCTTGCAGTTTTAATCTTGAGGATAATAATGATTTTAAATTCATAATCATTTGTAAAAAGGAAATATCTGTAAACAAACTTCCACTATGTTGTAACATAATTTGTAACATAGATGTATATTAAAAATTACCTTTCTCTCATTCTTTTCAATTTCTTTCTTTGTTCAATTTTATTTTTGATTTTTTGCACATACTACGCTGGCATCTTGAGCAACAAAGTTCCACACTCCTGTCAAATGCATTAATTAGTACATGCAATAATCAAGTTCAAAATTTCAATCATCTATTTAAATTTCTTCTTAGTATGAGGTTCTATCTTATGATTGGAAAGTTGATTTCAGATTTGCAAATGCATTTTATACGAATGATAGCACTCAAGAGTACATCTATACATTTTGACCAGCCTTGCATTCTTTTCAAAAATATTCCTCATTGTTATCCACTTGATTCTTTTGAAAAGAAGATTTCTGATTTTTCTTTTTCTTTACAGCAACCTTTCATTTGCAAAGATTTAACATTTAATATTTATTTGTTGTTTCATCTTTATTTGAATTATTTTCAAACATCTAAATCACATCCTTATTTTGATGATCCTATATACAAATATTTGTAAGAGGCTCAAGAGAAGTATTTTGTAAATAATTTTATTTTTATTTTTTCAATTTTAAAAGTGCGTAGTGCATTTCATTTTTGTTTTAATGTTTCATATACAGTTTTATTTTTCTGGTTTTTCTAGACTAACTGGTCTTTCTAGACTAACTGTACGATGTTGGGAACATGGTCCTATCAGTTTCAATCACCTCCCTAGGTTTGTTTAGCGTAAGTAAGCAATATCTAAACGGGCAAGCAGCAATCGATCAGCGGGCTCCACTGGTGCTAACATTTGTTGTTTGCATGCATGCAGAAATAAACTTGAGAACATGGTTACACTAGAAGTTTGATTTCACCTAGTCTTAATCTAATTTTAGATTAGGATTAGGGATAGATTAGATTTCTTTTTGGTTAATGTTTTGTAGATTGAATAAAAAGATGATTTTAAACATTCTTAAGAAATACATGGAAGAAGATGGATCAATGAGGTAAAAGTATTACCAAATTCTTCCAGGTATGCATCATCTGATTGTTTTATTTTAGTTTGTTGTTCTTTTCCTTTAGTTGTTTCCTCCTTATGTTTGTTTGTCTTCCTGCAGGTTTTCTTTGAAATAATTTGGAAGATCAATAAAGCAATTCCAAAAATTTTAATGAAGACAATTGCCAAAATGAATTTAGGGTGATTTTCTTTCTCATTTCCAAAGCTTTCATTTATTATGAAAGATTGATTATGAAGACTTTATATTTTGTTTGGAAGCCAAGATTATAAAAGGAAATTAACCTTGTTTGAACTTTTATAAGCGATTTTCTTTCGCAATTCCCCATTAGGTTAGAAAATTGTTTAATGAATAACAAACTTATTAAGCAAGACAACATTAACATGCTTGGCGTTCTTCTTAAAAAGAAACATAATTTCTTATGTCAAGATCATTCTTTTTACTTGTTTAAGCTGAGTATTTTTTATCTTATGATTTGCTTTTTGTGGTTGATTTTTTTTTGGTTTTGCTAGTTTCTCTTAGTTCTTGACTTTGGGTTTGAATTAATGAAATTTCACTTCTTCCCTCTGCAATCCCTTGAGTGCCAATTTGAACTTTTCCTCAGATTGGTTTAATTAATATTACCAAGCCTTTTTAAAAGAGTTCTTTCTAACCCAACTTTGGGTAATACTTGGGAACTTTTTACTCTTATCTAATGGAATCCATTAGTGAAAGGAAGATCATTAAAATGCTATTTTTCAGGCTCATATTGAAGTTATGACATTGTTATCTTCTATTAGTATTTGAATGCTCTCTTACCTCAATACACATAAGAAAACTACTTTACAATAAGCCATATACTAAAACAGATACTAAGGTTACAAAAGAAACACACCAATTTAGTATTCTATAACTCTTCCATGTCATCCACATCTCTTAAGGAGATGAATTGTATCCCCATATATTAGCATAAATTATCATAGTATAAATTAAAAGTTGTGTGAAAAACCTGAAAGATAGGGGGTCTCCGTAATGAGTCAGGTTACCATGATCACGAGCTTTGATTGTTATGACATTATTTTATTTGGTCACCAAGCCAGGATAATGGCTTCCAACACTTCACTATAACACAAGAGGTCTCATCACGAGCCGCCTTGTTCATGCCTATCAACACTTGTGAATGGCATTGTTAATATCTGGTCACCAAACCAGGACAATGGTTTTCAGAGTTATTAATGAAATATGTATTCTATGAAGTACTAAATAGTAGATGGGATATTGGCATTCACTTGGGTTAAAATGGTAACCCTGTCGAGGCTATGGACGCCTGTTGGAAGTAGTGGCTCTACCTGTGACAATGAGAGTTCATCTTTCTTACTAAACACAAATCTAAACTTTTGTCCTTTAGTTTATGTTGTCATTAATTAATGGTTATTGTAAACATGATCTTACTCTTATGATTTCTACAAGAGATGTTCAAAATGATTAAATTCTATTTTGATGGATTTCATAAAGTTTGAATCTTAGCATTTTTATTTTATTCAGCCTTTCTCCTTTTCCTTTTAGTATTTCATTAGTAATAAACAAAAGATAATTGGTTCTTCCGAGTGTGTCACCATTGTTGTGGTAAAAACACAACCCCCCCACATTATTCACTTAATTCTCATTATGGGGACCCTTTGATTGAAACTTGGTCATGTTGCTTTCTGATTTTCTGAGTTTGGATTGCTTCAATGAGTTTGAGATGTCTTTTTCTTCCTATTAAAAATCGTTTGATCTCATTTGAATGTTTGGTTTGCAAACAATGCTTAATTGAAGATTGGACATTTTCACCGGCTTGGCCTTATAATTTATATAACATGTACATTATATCTGTATTATACAAAGTTGGTTGTAAATATTTTGTTTGTTAACTTTTCTTTTAATTCAAAAATAGCCCGTGATACCAAATGTTTTATTATATAGTGTCTATAGTTTCATTATTTAACAAAACCAAGTGCCTTGGACTTTTGAGCGGTTTTAATTCCCTTATTATTAAAAAGGGTCTTTTTGTAAAGCCTTTCATATTACAAAATGGCCATATAACATAGTCAAATTCTTATAAAAAGTGTTTTTAGTTTAATCCTTTGTAATACATGTTGGAGACCTCATTGGTTTTTACATATCAGATATTTTTGTGTGTCACATTGTTAAAACTTCCGATATTTTAAATCGTTAATACTTCGATATCCTCATATCACCGATATCCGATACAACACTCCCTCCGATCTCCGATAAGTGATATAACCTACCACTCTGACTTCCGATATATACTAATCTTCGCCTACGTCATCACCTTCGAACCCGATATGGTTATAGAATTGGTTTAATCATAAAATTGTGTCCACTCGTATATCGGAACATTTGAAATGGCACACATTTAAAATCTCTGATAAGACCTAATATTCTAATCTCTGATATGGTTGCGGATTCAATTGGCTTTATCACAATTATTTAATATAATATCACGTCTGATTTCCATTGTAACCTTCGATATTATGGATCCGATATAGTTATTAAAAAGAGTTTAATATGATATCACATCCACTCCATATCAGAGCCACCCAATATCGTAACTATTTATTTTTGTCTCATTTTAAAAGTTGCGATGAGCTTACCTCCAATACCACTCAGCTCTTGCCATGTATAAGTAAAAATCCACTTAATTAATTTAAAAAGGTCTTTGTGCATAAGTACTCATTTTATAGTTTAATCTATATTTCCACCAATTTAATAAAAGCTCACTATATATATTAACTCTATTTTTTGTTATAACATAGAGGCGTATAGGGCCGATGATAACTAACACATCCAATCAACATTCTCGAAGAAAATCCTCCAGGTGGCACAAAGAAAACTTTAAATGGGCAGGGATTTTTGAATCTATTATTCAAATATCACCATGCATGTGAATTCCACCTATCAGTTCCAAGAAAGTTGTATAATATTATCAGAGAACTAACCAAGTGGGGCATTTTCTTAACCATGGCAATCTATATTCAACAAAAGCTCCATCAGAAACATAACCTCCATATCTATATTCTTTTAATAAACTCTGTTGTTGAGAGATATGGAGGAATTGTTATTATTTATCCCTGTATAATTATGACTTCTTGGATGAGTCCAGGGGGGAAGAAATGCACAAGATAAAGTAGAGAGTAGAATAGAGAGGCATTATTAGAATAAGAGATTATTTTACAGATCTGTGATTTATGTGATTGGGGTTTGGTCTCTTTCATTTCTGAGCTCTATAAAGAGAAGCATGGTTTGCACTATGGTAGCTGTTGTTTCTATCTACAGGGTTCATGACTTGGAGGAGGCTTAGTTGAAGATCAAATATTGTACTGAGAAGGAGAGGAGGTTTGATTATTTTGTATAAAGATGCTATTAATTTAAATAACAAATTACATTCCTTTTTGGTAGCAAAATTATGTCTATGGAATTTATATTGTGCACTACTGTCAATATTGATTCTTATATTGTAGATTAGCTATCTGATCTTCAGTACATAAATTTGTTATCATTAATATCTTGCCATTATTTATTAAGATCGGATTTATGAGTAACTATTTACTCATAAATATGTTACCTTATCCTGATTTAATAACCAGTAACGTTATGTGAACTAATTCTTAATGCTATTGGTTCATTATTTGTTGTTTTAATTAACATTATTTGAACTAATTCCTAGTGTTGATGATTCAGCAGTTATGATTAATTTATCTCTTAAATATAGCATGATAATCAATTACAATATAACTTAAATAAACTATCTATTTAACTAGGTATTCATCATAAGCTTTTCCTGTTAAAATCCCAATTATTATTATTCTTTCTCTTGGTTGCATGGAGGATTAATCCTTCATCCAATCGAGATAATCTTAGGGAATATAGAGTTAGATTTGCATTTATTTTAAAGAATACATTTCTAGAAGTCCTCTTCTTAAAGAGGCAAAATCTTCGTGGTGGTTTGGCTGAGCCACAAAGTCATCTTAAGGATCACTTTCTTTCCTGAACAACAAGAGGAGTTGATCTGATGTCTCTTCTCTATTGGTAGGTGAAATTATTACTTTAAGCTAGTAGAGATAGAGAGAGGGTAATTGGACCCAATTGAACTAGTTGAAACCACCATTTCAACGGAAAAGGAATTGCTTTAAGTTCCTGACTGGGTGGTCTTCCTTGAAATTTTGAAAGGTCATTTTTTCTTATCAACATGATCTAATCCGGATCAAGATGTTCTATTTATTCAATGTTGGAGTGGAAAAGTGAGCATTTTGTGGGGCCTTGATATCCTTGTTTTTGGAGATGGTCCAACGTGAGAACTTTATTATGTAAAATCAAATGATATTTTGTGTCAATGCTGCTACTACCAAACCCATTTCCAAGAGTTCTCCCCCACTAGAGTGTCTGAGCTTGTGAGGATGTTGTAGGCCTCTTTGATGTTGTATTCCCCTTTGTAGTTCCTATCATGACCATCTGAGGATATCATTTCCATTTTAAGTTTTGATTTTTCTTTGCTCCATCTCTTAATGTAGGGCTTCATAATTTTTGGAGGTGATGTTAGAATTCTCTTTCAGGTTGTTGTTCCATATCCTCCATTGTGTTGTTCCAGTAGCCTTTAAACATAATTTTGTTATGTTGTTGCAGTTTCGGCATGAGAGCAATTAAAAGATCATTTTGATCAAGTCTAGGTTTTTGTTTCCAAGAGTCCTCCAAAAAATAGGGCTAGGTTTCCATTTTGTATTTCAGGGAAGCTATGGTTTTGTGTTAGATGCATGTTACTCCAAGATTGATTCCAAAGGTGTGACCCTTTGATTTGTTTCTGCATCCTGATGATTTGATTGTTGTTGATATTAGGAATGTTTTTAATTTTCCATATCCTTCTCTTGAGAGCATATAGTTTTTTAAGCCACCTCCATCAGGTCTTGGCTCCCATTGCCTTCTTTAGAATTTATGGGTCCTGAAGGCCTAGTCCTCTTGTAGATTTTGTTTTGCATAACTTTTCCTAAGCAATGACAACCAATTTTTTTCCAGTTTGGCTCCTCCCCATAGAAAATTTTGCTAGATGGACCATATTTTGGTAAGAACATTTTTAGGAGTTGTTAGGGATAAGATACAGTATAAAGGAAGAGCTTGAAGCACAAACTTAAGGAGGATAGTTCTGTTGGAGAGATTGAGGGATTTGAAAGTTTAGCATGACAAATTTTTTTCCAGTTTGGAGAGTAGGTCTTCCCAAGCCTTGAAGCAGGAAGAGTTTTGCATTAGAGGGATGCCTAAAGATCTGGTCGGAAGGGAGCTCCATTGGAAACCAAGGAATCTGGAAATGTGGGCTTGGACAGGAATAGGGATGTTGAAGAAATATATTTGAGATTTTAGTAGATTTATGTCAACTCCCGAAGATTTAGTGAATTTGATGAGAATGGATTGATAAGTCAAGGATACCTTGATGGTTGGTTATCCCATGAGAAGGGAGTCATCAACAAATTGCTCGTGGGAGGAAGGTAGGAAGTTGGGTTCATTAGATAATCATTTTAGGATCTATTGGATAATGGCATGCTTTATATATCTACTTAGGTCTGGGTCCATGATTAGGAATAAATAGTGTGAAATTGATCTCCCTAATGAATGCCTCTATATGGAAGAAGGTGGGTGAGAGGTAGCCACTAACAATGATGGAGGAGAAGAATTTGGAGATGAGGCTTGATATCCAAGAGACCCAAGTGTATTGGAAATGGAAGGCTTTCAACATGTGTGATATATATTTCTAACTTAGCTTTTCAATGCCTTATACATTTCCAACTGGAGATTTTTTATGGAGAAGCGAATGGATTTATTCTTGGGAAAAGATGATACTATCCAAGATTTTTTTGCCTTAAACATAACCTGATTTTTCATGGGAGATGATGAGGGGCAGGAGAGGCTTAAGCCAAATTTCTCTAACTTTAGAGATAATTTTGTAAATGAAATTGTAGAGGGAGATAGGTCTAAAGTCTACTAGGGATTCTAATTGGGCATGCTTGGGGTGGATGGTTAAGGTGGCATTGAATTTTCTATGAGCTTAGTGACTTCATTGCCCATGATGTTTTAGCACTCTTGAAAAAAATCTATTGTGAAATTGTTAGTTCTTTGGGATTTATTACTAGGCATGCTCATGATGGTTTACTCCACTTTTGTTGTTATTATTTCCCTCATCAGTATTTCATTTTGCTCCTGGGTGATTATTTTGGGAATGTGCAGTATAATATTTTTGATGGTTGGAACTTTGCCTTGAATGGGTTCTACCATGAGACTGTGGAAGTGGCAATGAAGCTCTTGAGTGATGTTAGCGTGTCCTTCTATTTTCTACTGATGGTCATCTCTGAGGTAAACAATTCAGTTTCTATGCCTAAGTTGAGTCATACACCCATAGAATAATTTATTGTTTCTTTCTTCATCTTTGATCCATTGGACCATATATTTTTGTCTCCACAGTATTTCCTCTTGTTGCAACCTTTCATTCAAATTAGTTTCTTTTATGGTGATTTCTTGTGTTTTTCCTCAGTCCATGATGTCTTGTTAAACTATTGTCATTTTAGATGTATGTTTTTTTTGTATGCTCATGGATGTTGTTGAATTCTTGAGCATTCCATCTCTTGAGGCATTGTTTGATTTCTTTTAGCCTTTAAATTAACCTATAAATATAGTTTCCCTTTATGGAGGCAAAATCCTTCCACTATTAATTGATCTCATTTTGGAAGTTTGGGTGTCGGAGCCAGAAAGCCTCAAATTGGAAGGAACGATTTTTGGGAGTGCATTTCCAATATATGAGTAAATAGATAGGCTAATGATCATAGGCATGACCTGGAAGGATGTTGGAATGAAGATTTAAGCAAATAAAGAAAAGTATTTCAGGATTTAGGAATATATCAAGGCAGGAGGTGACTTGACGCAATATACCTCTTCGTTTGTTCCAAGTATATAGGTCATTGTTTGTTTCTACATCAATAAGCTTTGAGGAATGAAGAAGATTTGAGAAGTATAGGGAGGCTTCCTCTAGTTTTCAAGTGTCTCCTTTTTTTTATTGCAGGGATTTGATTAAATTGAAATATCCCCCAATGATCTAGTCTTTAGGGTTGACAAGCCTTTCTAGGTATTGTGGGTATTCTGCGAAGGGTTTTTCGGTCTTTGGGAGAGGTAGGGCCATAGGCATTGGTAATGAAGCCTTGGTTGTGGGATCTGATGGGTTGAAATTGGGAAGTGAGTGAATGTTGGGTTGACAGGGAGTTTTCCATAGTTTTTATTTCCGGGTTCCAAAGGATTGCAATGCTTCCAGAGGCACCTAAGGAATCATTGGCTATAACATAGTAGTTTCTCCAAATGGTGTGGGAAAGGTTTTGGAGAGTGGAGGTAGAGAATTTGGTTTCTTGTAGTAGAAAGATGTTAAGGTTTTCATCTCTTATTTTGTGTTTTGGGAGTTTTTTTTTATTTTCCATTAAGACCCTGGATATTCCATGAAGTGATATTCATTTATAAATATTATGTGAGGAGGGGTAGGTCTCTTTCATGGGTTTGAATCGGCTAGAGTTGACTAGGTATTTTCCCATCTCCTTGATTAATTGTTGGGTGGATTTTATGCCCCATTTTTTTCCTTATTTTCCATTTTTAGAGTGGTACTTATGTATGTTTCCTTTTATTCCTAATGAAGATGAATGAGTGGGTTTAGAACTATTACATGAGTGTTTTTTTCCTACTTTCTTCTACTAGTTGAAGTATACTTTCACAATCTAGTAGACTTGCTCCTCAGGGGTGTTAAAAGGGTATGTGGTCTTCAATTCTTGGGTGATCTAGAGGATATCTACATTTTTTAATTCAATTTATTCTAGATTTGCATGCTCTGATTCATCTTGCTCATCCTCTAACATCTCTTATCATCTTCTATATTTTCTTGTATCATATGCATGTGGGGGTTCTCGGATAGTTCTAATTCTTGGCCCAATCCTCAATTTTTTTGTGATTTTTTGTGCTCCCAAGGTTTTATTATTCTTATTTTGACTCTTCTTATATTGTATTCAGAGTTGAGAATCTATTTGTAGGTGTTTCTTTGGAATAATAGGGATCAATGCCTCCTCATTTTGTGGCTTTCTTCCTTTTGAGACTTTTTATGTAGCCATTCTTTGTCACATATCAATTACCCTTTACATCTTTCTACATTTGATTTTGGGAGAATTCCATAAATAGATGCCCATATTCATGGCATTTCCTGAAGCGAAACGGGATCTACTCATAGTCTATGGGTTGTTCATGTTGGGTGTGTTTTATATTCTTTCCACGACTACCTCACACGTGAGGGGGTCAGAAGGGAGGCGATAGCCCCCCTGCAGGTTGTGTCGGGTGTAGTAGGGGAGTCATAAGGGGAGTGCATGTACCACCCCCCTCCATAAGGTCTAGAGCAGTGCCCTAGGAAAATAAATTTTGGGTAGACCTACCTATGGTTTTGTGCATGGATTTCGCACATGATTTTGGGCATGATGGTTTTTTTTACATGGTATTTTGTAGATCTAGTCAAGGGAACTATGGTTATGTTCTAATCCAGGGTAATGGATTGGGGTTTATTGATGCTTCGACATGTATATATATGTATTGTAACATTGAAAGGAATATATTGAAAAATCAATCTGGTAGTCCGGGTTTTGGGACCCAAGGGAAAATCTCTATGTTTATCTATTTTATGTTTTATGCTCTCGCTATTGTTTATTTTCTATTTTTTAGAATTAGTATGCAGGTAATTTATGTATGGGGTTAAAACCTTCATTTGGTATCAGAGTTGTTTTGGCTTCAAGGGGACGCCTTTGCTGCTGAGGGGTTTTTCTTGGGCCTGTGGTTGTTATAGACATTTTTGTGCCTTACAGCATGAAGCATGAAATGTCCATAATCTAAGGGATCCAAAGTCCCTAAACATGTTGTTCCTACCCCTAGAGGAACAAGGTCAGCAAACCACAGCACTGAATATCAGTTCTCCACCTGAAAACACTCAAAAACAAGGCAATTCTGGATCATGTCAACTGCTCCACTGAGCATCTGCGCTGAATGTCAACTACTCCACTGTCTACCTGCGCTGAATGTCAACTGCAAAGAAGGCTACCTGCGTTGGGCGAGTTGGGACATGTGGCACAGTCATTCCTCAAGGTGTCAATGCCCAGGAAGCTTCCAAAATGACACTTGGATCAAGGAATTCGACTGGTGATGAGTAAGAGGGTCTAGATCTCCAAGTGGAAGCAAGAACCTCCAAGTGGACTCAAGAACTGAAGAATAACTGAAGTGAGAGAGGACACTAGTCAGCTCTCAAGCTGACTCATCCTTTCTCCAAAACTCCTATATATAGAGCTCTCTCATGAGGTCTAGGGAGGCTGGAATCTTGTGAATGTAAGGAAGTGCTGTTGGTTTGAGTTTAGAACTATTGGGTGATTTGCTTTGAAGGAGGTGAAGAGGATATTTATTTCTGCTGGGAAGGTGATGCTGGATTGGGCCTCTTATGGTTGTATCACTTCCTGAACTTTACTTCTTCCATTAATAAAGCATTTGAGGTTCTTCTATATGCATGTGTCTCAATGATGTATTGTTATACTTGTGTATTTGATTTATTCTAATCCTTGAATCAATTATGAATGTATGCTTCTTGTAGTTTCCCTCTCTTGCCATTTTGCAGGATCTTGGTGTAGCTGGGCCAGTGAAAGAGCAAGGAGCTGGGAGCAAGCAGCAAGGAGAGAAGATTGGATCAACCATTAGCGAAAGACATCGGTTAGTGGATCTCTTTCTCCCCTATTTTACTTTCATAAAGAAGAAATCTTAGATAGCTTTGCTTCGGTTGTTGCTGAGGTACTATCACCCTTAGAGTGGGATAGGGTCATTCCGTATTGGATACTTTTCCCAACAACAAATTGGCGACTCCGCTGGGGATCGTATCTTGTTGGTTGTTTGTGTTTTTGCTATTCATTTCCTAAACACAGGGAGTACCGAATCGAACTGCATTTGGATCTTTCAAATGCAAAGTAGAGGGCATCTACTCTAGCTCAGTTTCTGGGCATGTTTATGATTTGAAGAGCTGATCCACAAGGACTCTGAATAGCTCTTAGTGATAGCTTTTCATTCTCCTTTTCATCCTTTAGTGTGTACTTGATTGATAGCTTTTGATTTGGCCAAAAACTGTGAATTTTTTAGCAATCTGTAACCCGGAAACCAAGAGAAACGAGAGTTTCTCTCTTCATTGCAGGCACTGTGAAGGCAGTCTGCATTTCATCGCAGGTCCCGAAGGGGCTACCTGCGCTGAATGTCAAACTGACAGTGTACTACCTGCGCTAAACCAGTTTTGCCTTGTGCAACTGGGGTTCCCTGCTGTTTATTGCCCTGTTTTCATCCTTGTTTTTGCAGCCTGTTATCAGTCAATGTACCTATCTGAAACCACCTTTCTTTGCCACTATTCCGCCTCGGTTGTATAAAGAAACTGTATTTGTTCTTTGTGTATTTATTATATCATTTGCAGTTTCCCATAACGAAAAGTGAACTAGTCTTGCTGTGGCCTCTTAGATCTAGACCTGTGATAAGTGTCGTTCTGATCTGAAGAGTTAGTTTGTTTGCTGTTCATAGCTGATTGAGCTTTTGCTTTCGTCATATGGTTTGAATTTATGTATTTCTAGTGTTGAAACAAGTAAATCTTAAGGTGTCTTTTGATTTTGGACAAAAGCTTGTTTGCTTTCACTTGAAATTAAATTCAAAATTATACAACAGCTTTCTTTTTGTAATACATCAACATTAAGAAAGAGAAAAGAAATACCTGCATTGTGCATGTGCATTTTGACAGCTTGCATGTTGATTTAGGAAAAAGTGCATTAGTGTGTGCTCTATGATCTGTGTGAAAAGATGATGTCTTTCTTTTCCCTCAGTAGTTAAGATTTTCAAAGTTGAAAGATTGAAAAGCTTGCTTATCATCTTAGACTGCATTTAGGAGTTGTACCATACATCTCGTGGTGATCCATAAAGGCAAACTACTAAACAAGATCAACTTAAAATGAATTGAATTTACATAACAACGCATTGAAACATAACGCAAACACATAGAGGTCTAAGCTAGAGACGTGTTCCGGCGTCGTTAAACGTGATATCTTAGCGTTGAGTGGTTGGGTGATTCCTCCACGGTGAAGCGATAAGTATCAATACGGACTTGTGCTCCCACGTACCGTCGCGTATATATTGGGAGACCCATATAGGAACAAAGCCTTTATCCATAGGAAGCCGTGTCGGCCGCCCTACTGATCGCAATGCAGTGAACACAGCATTCACGAAGATCGACCACTCGTACCGTAAAACGTATTCTGTGGTTTTGCGAAAAGTTTGGCACACCCTCTGCCTAGAACTCCAGAGCAGTTTCTTTTGGCCTTTTTCAAACTCTATAACTGAAAAAGTCCATCCGAGCATTTGTCACTTCGGGCTCGTTAAAATATCGAAGGAGACTAGAGTCATCTTTAGCTTTTTCTCGACTCTTAAAAAGTGAAAAAGCAAGTTGTGTCTAAAGCGTCGTTATAAAATTTATTTTAAATGGAAAATAATCACCTCCTATTCCTGCGTTGATCTGTAGGTTGAGAACATGGAACGCACTAACCAAGGAATTCCTTGTGATGGAAATCCTAGTCCTTTCTCCTCTTGGGGAGAATTTGGTGCGCCCCACATGGCCACATTGTCGCTTCCAGGACTGACAATTGGCCTGCCAATATGGCTATTCTCAACCAATGTAGTTCAGAACACCATGGTTCCTGAACAGTCGAGTCAACAGTTAGATCAGTCTAGAGCTGCCCACCAGCCTTCTACTTCCTATAACTCTTCATCCAATCCTTCATCTTCGCAAGGTAGAGCCGGCAAAAGCCAAGCTCCCATGGAGAAGAAGGAGAAGAAGAAGAGAGAGAAGAAGAAGAAGGAGCCTAAGGCGACTGGGGGCAAGCAAAAGACATCTGACAAAAATCCACACACAGCACAGACCGGGCCTAAATCGCCATGTGTCATATGTAGAGGAGACCACTTTCATAGAGATTGTCCCTGTATTCCCCGGATACTAAGGGACTGGTCCCCTCGTTTGCACAGTTCGGGAGCATCAACCTCTGATAGCCATGTTGAATGCTTACCGTCAACCAGCGAAAGTGAAGGTTCAAGACAAAGAGGGGGAGCAAGATCCCCCTGCAGACTGTGTGAAGGCGATCACGCCATCCACCGTTGTCCCTTCTTAGACGAAGCGAAGAGAGTTTTGGAAGATCGTCTGGTTTCACCGTTGAGACTTCCTCCTGGATACAAAAAACTCGTGCCAAGTCCTTCGTTGGTTGAGAATACAACTGGCCCGCTCAAGTGGTCAGCTGAAGCGTCAGTCATTGAAAATGAACCTACTGAATCCAGACCGGACGAAAGTCCAAAGGTCGAAACGGCAGTTGACCCGGTTCTCCCTTCAGAAGTTTCATCTTCGAATGACACCGTCACTGAAGATTCATCTTCAAATGACACCCTCACTGAAGAGAAAAAGGATGACACCATCCAGATTCTTTTCATCAACACAGACTCTGACGAGCATCAGGGCAATGCGCCCATTCCTTTATCGCAGGAAGGAACATCGTCAGAGTCATATCCGGCCGTGTATTCGGTCCCACCACCAAGCAACCTGGTTGTGTCCTTTGATTGGAACCAACTAGGCAGACCCCAGTTGCCAGCCAGTATACCATTCAGAATCATAGTCCAAATTTACAGAATGGTAATGGTTGGCACTATCATTGATGAAGGGGCATCCGTGAGTATCCTTTCCTCTATTGCTTGGAAAGCACTGGGTTCCCCGGCACTTTTGCCTGAGATAAGAAATCTCTCGGGTTTCGATAAAGGAACCAGTCGACCATTAGGGATCCTCCCCAATGTGCCTATTACATTGAAAGGGAAGGTCGTTCAAATGAACGTGATGGTCGTTCAAGGACCCTTGGATTATAACCTACTCCTTGGACGAGACTATATATATTGCATGGGAGCAATAGTCTCCTCACTCTTTAGAGTAATGTGTTTTCCACACGAAGGAAGAATGGTCAAGCTCGTAGACCAACTTTCATTTCCGGGATCACGCATCGCAAATAGTCACATACCAACCCTGAATGGTCTATTCAATCAAGAAATGTCTCCACCCCCAGTCCTCCTTCCCGATGAGTGCGAGTGATTCGGAAAGATGGGACTGGAACCTAGGGGGCATGCATCCTGGTCTGCTTTGGGCAGAGAAAACCTTGGGGATAAGATAGAATTTCCGCGAGAGAATATGACCAGTCCGTACCCCGTCCGAGGGTGGAAGAGGGGTTGTTCTGGAATAAGATTCTTTTGTCAAAGTTATGTGAGTGAAATAAACTATTTTTCACCCACCTTTGTCTATTCCGGTAGACATTGCTAAGGAAGTGTTTTGTTTAAACTACTAACAGGACCATCTTTGGGTAACCAGAAAGAGGCAAGCCTCCCTCAATAACACCAATGTTTTGTCTTTGAGTAGTGTTCTTCTCTTGTCGCAAGTAGCTTCTCTCTTGTCGCAAGTAGCTGTTCTCTTGCGATCTTGCGAAAGATCTGTTAAAAGTTGGGCTGACGAGAAGACAAGTATCGCGTAAGACCCGTTAAAAATAACGAGAAGACAAGTATCGTTAACATTAGACTGGCAAGACGACAAGTAGCTGTGAACACCCAAAGAAAAACAGAGGTGGGAAGGAGGAGGGGCAGCCTTGAAATTGTATTTTATACCTGGGGGCATGCAAACCTTTTGGAATGCAAGCAAAGAGCGGTTATTTATCTGCTTTTTGGATTAGTCGTTTCCGAACTTGCATAAAGAAAGGATATGGAGTAAAGCTTAGTGAAGATGAAACTCCTTAAAAAATAGAGATCTCACAGGAGACATTTCTTATCTTATGACTGGTATATCGAGCAGTTTTAGCACATAGTTCATGCTCGTTAAAAAATAAACATAAGATCGAGCAGTTTTAGCACATAGTTCATGCTCGTTAAAAAATAAACATAAGATTCGAGCAGTTTTAGCATAAAGTTCATGCTCGTTAAAAAATAAACGCAAGATCCGAGCAGTTTTAACGCGGTCTTCATGCTCGTTAAAAAATAAATAAAAGCAGTGAGCAATGTTTCCCCCAGAGTTTAAGCTCATTTTTAAATAAAAAATGAACCTATCCCGTTAAATAACCATTGTGATCGTAAATTTATCAATCATAAAAGCCTTGGTCGTGTTTGCACCTGCCACCTCCACCGTCATTTGGCCGATCGTTCACCTCCATATGATTGTTTACCCATTTTGAGGAACAGCTGCGAAGAGTGATTTCACCTAGCCATCCTTGTGACACTGCCGTGATTGGAAAATTCCAACCTGTACCTGGAATCTGCTGCTATCCCTGTTTATCACTCGTTCCTCAAAAGACGAGTCTTCTTTGAGCTCTTTTCAACTGACTCGTAAAATATGAAAAGTTTGCCGAGTTTTGGCCTTCCAGCTCGTTAAAAGGACCGGAAGAGCTATCCCTCCTCTAGATTTTAATCTTTTTGGACCTGAGGGATTATTGCACAAAAAGGTCGAGCGCTTGTTTTATTCGGCTCGTTAAAGTTATCGAAAACTCATCCCTTTTGTATTGTTTTATACTTTTTCGGACTTAAGGGATTAGATGACGAAAAAGGAATTTTGGAGTTAACTTTCTGTACCTTTTCAGACTCTCTAAAAATGAAAAGGACCGAGTTTTCCTTGTCGTTAGACTCGTTAAAATGATTAAATAGCGACAAACTTGTATTTAGACGAGAACGAGTTTCCCTATCGCTAGGCTCGTTAAAACATAGCGATGGGCTTGCCCGAAGGGCAGGTTATAGAACAAACATATGTTATCCTCCTCAAGCTTGACAAAAATAAAGAGGTACTTGTCAGAAATGACTGGGGAAAAATTGGGAGAACCTCAAAGCTTTAATGGTAGCAAGTCGCTCTTGAACATGACACTTTTCTTCCGTACCACATCGGGTTGGGTTGTTTCATTCACCGGTCTCATCACCATGGTCTCGCCAAACCATCCACATTTGGGGTAATGCTGTCGATCCATCGCATCAGTGTCATTATATGTTCAAGAGATGTTGTTCAGAAAGAGTCAACCGTGTCCCATCCACTGCCATACATTATCCTTCATCCATTCATGACCGCCACCCTGAATCATATGTCACAGATTGTTTTCACCTCCATTAAAATCATTAGCTCCGTTCCGTGTCACTGATGTGGGATTCATTAAGGCCCTCCTTTGATGGATCGCTTCTTGTCGACTTCAGCTCATTATCCAAGAAGTTGATCTAGGAACACCCCCCTCAGTACTTTGAAGCTTGCATGCCTCAATGGCAAGTTTCTCACTTCCAGCGACAGGTATACATCAATGACCTTCGACCAGAAGATTTTGCGTGGTGTTCGACGCCAAGTCCTTTATTCACACCACGTGAATTGTACTGCAGTACCTTGAGGGTCATTATCATTATCGGTGATTCCTCTCGCGCTTGTTAACGGTTTACATCATTGACCGGTAATCAAGCGATGTCTTTCCATGTTCGACTTCAGCGCAATTCTCACATGGATCGACTTGTACTTAGAGTGAAGATCGAACGATTTTGAAGACCCCGGATCTAGTTTCATCCATCCGGGCTGCGATATATATTCAAGAAATATAAAGACATTTGACATGTACATCATTGCAGCAGATGATCATCCTACTCAAAGGATGATAATTTCAGCAGAGAATTATCAATCTACCATCAGACGATCGTCTGTTCTATGTACCAAAATGAATTTATAAAGCTGAGCATGGGAATTCCCACCTCAGCTAGATCATGAAAGCAGAATGAAAAATAATGTATTGTATTGTATTTTATTACAGGTCACCTCTCAGCGATTGAATGAACTTACAGCATGAAGCATGAAATGTCCATAATCTAAGGGATCCAAAGTCCCTAAACATGTTGTTCCTACCCCTAGAGGAACAAGGTCAGCAAACCACAGCACTGAATATCAGTTCTCCACCTGAAAACACTCAAAAACAAGGCAATTCTGGATCATGTCAACTGCTCCACTGAGCATCTGCGCTGAATGTCAACTGCTCCACTGTCTACCTGCGCTGAATCTCAACTGCAAAGAAGGCTACCTGCGCTGGGCGAGTTGGGACATGTGGCACAGTCATTCCTCAAGGTGTCAATGCCCAGGAAGCTTCCAAAATGACACTTGGATCAAGGAATTCGATTGGTGATGAGTAAGAGGGTCTAGATCTCCAAGTGGAAGCAAGAACCTCCAAGTGGACTCAAGAACTGAAGAATAACTGAAGTGAGAGAGGACACTAGTCAGCTCTCAAGATGACTCATCCTTTCTCCAAAACTCCTATATATAGAGCTCTCTCATGAGGTCTAGGGAGGCTGGAATCTTGTGAATGTAAGGAAGTGTTGTTGGTTTGAGTTTAAAACTATTGGGTGATTTGCTTTGAAGGAGGTGAAGAAGAGATTTCTTTCTGCTGGGAAGGTGATGCTGGATTGGGCCTCTTATGGTTGTATCACTTCCTGAACTTTACTTCTTCCATTAATAAAGCATTTGAGGTTCTTCTATATGCATGTGTCTCAATGATGTATTGTTATACTTGTGTATTTGATTTATTCTAATCCTTGAATCAATTATGAATGTATGCTTCTTTTAGTTTCCCTCTCTTGCCATTTTGCAGGATCTTGGTGTAGCTGGGCCAGTGAAAGAGCAAGGAGCTGGGAGCAAGCAACAAGGAGAGAAGATTGGATCAACCATTAGCGAAAGAAATCGGTTAGTGGATCTCTTTCTCCCCTATTTTACTTTCATAAAGAAGAAATCTTAGATAGCTTTGCTTCGATTGTTGCTGAGGTACTATCACCCTTAGAGTGGGATAGGGTCATTCCGTATTGGATACTTTTCCCAACAACAGTGGTAGACCCTGTTCAGTGGCAGATCTACAGGATCGATTCTTGTGGTGAAAGAATATGGAGAGCAGTGGAAAGATAGAGATTGAGAAATTTAATGGTCAAAGTTTTGAGTTATGGAAACTCAAGTTGGAGGATCTACTGGTGGATAAAAAACATTGGATCGTGGTAGATCCAGGTACTAAACCGACAACAATGCCAGTTGAAGACTGGGCAAAGTTGGATCAGAAGGAAAAGAGCACAATACAATTGTGTGTCTCAGATTCAGTATTGTTGAATGTATCAAGGGAAGCTTCATCAAAGGCTTCGTGGGACAAGTTAGGGACTTTGCACCAATCTAAGTCTCTGGTGAATAAATTGTTCCTATGGAAAAATTTGTATAATCTGAGGATGAAAGATGGAGACTCAGTGACAGAGCATATAAACACCTTTAATATTGTGGTAAGCCAGTTATTATTTGTTGATATTAAAATTTCATATGAATATAAGTGCATTGGTTTGTTGTGTTCTCTACCAGATTTGTGGGATAGTCTAGCTGTTGCAATAGGTAGCAATGCAAACTGCCTTGCAATTTGATGAAATAGTCTCATCCTTGCTATCAAAGGAGATGAGACGGAAAAATATGGAGGACCAGAATGGTGATGACTTGTCTGTACGAGGACGGTCCCAAAATAGAAACAAAAATAAGTCCTCGAGTGGGATCTAAATCTCCAGGAAAACCTATAAAGGTGTGCTAGAAATGTGGAAAGGAAGTGCACTTCAAAAGGGATTGTAAATCTAAAGCTCCTGGGAAAGGAAAGGGATCTGATGATGATCCTTCTACAGAGGAAAAAACCACCTCAGATGAAGGTGGGGATGTGTTCTTGGCTTCTTCTTAAAGTACACATGTAGATCATGAGGCATGGTTGATTGATTCAGGTGCATCCTTTTACTTCACTCCCCATATAGAATGGTTCTGCTAGTATGATAAATATTATGGTGGTGATGTCTTCTTAGGGGATGAAAGGAAGGCAAGAATCGTTGGTTGTGGAAAATTCAATTTGAAGTTGCAAGGTGGAAGGGAAATAATTGTTGGTTGTGGAAAATTCAAGTTGAAGTTGCAAGGTGGAAGGATTAGAACACTTCTGGGTGTTCTGCATATTCCTGCATTGGCCAAAAATCTGATTTCTGTAAGAAGGTTGGATGATGCAGGTGTAAAAATAGAGTTCGAGAAAGATACCTGCAAGATGGTTCACGGAGCACTGGTATTGATGCGAGGAGTTTAGATTGGAACTCTTTACAAGCTTTAGGGTAGCACGGTAATTGATGGGTGCAACAGTTATGTGGTTCCTGAAAGTGGAGTAGAAAATCTAGTTGTCTTTGGAGAAAGAACCATGCTATGGCATCAAAGGCTTGGACATATTGGAGAGATGGGCCTTCAAATACTTCATGGTAATGGTATGGTAAAGGTATGTCTAACTTCTCTCTGGATTTTGATTTCTGTGAACAATGTGTATATGAGAAGCATAATCAAGTGAGTTTCCCCTCTGGTGCTAAGAGGACGAAACATATATTAGAGCTTGTGCACAATGATGTGTTTAGACCTGTGTCGGTTCCATCACTGGATAAGTTAATGTACTATGTATCATTTATAGATGACTTCCCAAGGAATACATGGATATATTTCCTCAGGAAGAAATATGAAGTCTTTGACAGGTTTAAAGAATTTAAGGCTCTAGTGGAAAACCAAACAGAGAGGAAGATAAAGGTGTTGAGGACAGATAATGGTGGAGAGTTTTGCAAGAAGGAGTTTGAAGATTTATGTAAGAAGTGTGGTATAGCATGGCAGAAGACTACTCCATACACACCTTGGAAAAATGGAGTTGCAGAAAGAATTAAGACGTTGATGGAAAAGACAAGAAGCATGCTCAGTGGTGTCGGTTTAGGACATGAATTCTAGGCAGAGACGGTGGAGACTACATGTTACCTGGTCAACAAATCACCTTCATAAGTGTTGGAAGACAAGACTCCACAAGAGGTATGGACTGGTAAGAAACCTTCTCTTTCACATCTAAGGGTATTTGGATGTGATGCATATGTACATGTTCCAAAGGAGAAAAGAACAAAGTTGGATAGTAAATCTGAAAGGTGCATCTTTATTGGGTATAAGGATGGTTTAAAAGGTTATAAGATTTGGAACCCAGAAACAAGGAAGGTTGTGTACAACCGAGATGTGGTGTTTAGAGAGGTGAAATATGTTATTAAACATGAAGTCCTACTAAAGGAACCTGAGAAGATAGAGTTTGAGCTAAAGGAGGAAGAATCAGACTCTACAGTAGAAGAAGAATCAGAAGATGAAGAGCCACAAACTCCAGCTATGAGAAGATCAGTTCAAAAGAGAAGGCAACCAGAAAGGTATAGTCCATCTTCTTTCTGTTCAAATTTTTATTTATCTATTAGTGATGATGATCCCATAACTATGAGGGAAGCAGTAGATTTAGAGGATGACAAACTCTGGAAAGAGGCCATGGTTGATGAAATAGCATCTTTGCACGAAAATGAGGCTTGGGATCTAGTGGAGTTGTTGGCTGGAAGGAAACCCATTGGTAGCAAATGGGTGTTTAAGAAGAATATGAATGCATAAGGCAAGGTGGAGAAATACAAATCTCAATTGGTAGCAACAGGTTATTCCCAAGTTTCGGGAATTAATTTTGGTGATATTTTTTCTCTTGTTTCCAAGGTAGCTTCTATTAGATTACTTTTATCTGTTGCTGTTGCTTTTGATATTGAGGTAGAAAAGATGGATGTGAAGACAACATTTCTTCACGAGGATACGGAAGAAGAGATCTACATGAAGCAACTTGAAGGCTTTGCGGTGAAGGGTAAGAAAGAACTGGTATGCAAGTTAAAAAAGTCTTTATACGGATTAAAACAGTCACCAAGGATATGGTATTAGAAATTTGATACATTTATTTGGGGACTTGGCTTCACCAAAAGCAAAGAAGATCACTGTGTGTATTTTAAATTAATTGGTGACCATGTTATTTATCTGGTCTTGTATGTGGATGATATGTTGTTGTTTGGAAATGACAAAGAAATTATCCAAGATTTGAAGACCCAATTGTCCTCCAAATTCAACATGAAAGATCTTGGCGCTGCAAACTATATTTTGGAAATGAAAATTAAACGATATCGGGCAAAGATGAAGCTTTGGTTAAACTAGAGGAAGTATGTCGAGACAATTACTGCAGAGGTTTAATATGCAGGATAGTAAACCAGTGAAGGTTCCTATTCCTGTAGGTGTAAGGTTATCTACTGAATAGTGTCCCAAGACACAAGAAGAGGAAGAGGACATGTCCCATGTTCCATGTGGAAGTGCAGTCAGTAGCCTAAAGTATGCAATGGTCTATACTAGACCAGACATTGCACATGTAGTGGGAGTACTGAGCAAGTTTATGTCAAAACCAGGGAAGGAGCATTGGACAACAGTGAAGCAGGCTTTCAGGTATTTGTGTGGAACAAGTGATTATGGTTTGTGCTACCAAGGAAGACCAAGATTGGGCAGATCTTTGGACATTCATGGCTTTTCTGATGCAGACTGGGCTAGAGATCTAGATCAGAGAAGATCTATAACTGGGTATGTGTTTAACCTATTTGGAGGTGCAATCAGTCGAATGAGTAAGATACAGTCTATAGTGGCACTTTCAACTACACAGGAAGAATATATGGCATCCACTCATGCAATCAAGGAAGCAGTTTGGTTGCATATATTGTGTTCAAGTATGGGGTTAGTACATCGAGCTATACAGATATACTGTGATAGCCAAAGTGTAATTTTCTTGGCAAAGAACCTTGCTTATCATTCAAAGAAAAAGCACATTGATGTTCATTATCACTTTGTGAGGGATATGGTTGAGGATAAAAAGGTGTTGCTAGTAAACGTGAACACTTTGAAGAATACTGCAGATGCATTGACAAATTCTATGAACATTGAAAAGTTCTCTTGGTGTAGAGAAACAATAGGCATTGTAGGGATGGACCAATGACTAAGCTCTCTTGTGGTCCCCTATGGAAAGAAAACAACAAGTGGTAGAATGTTGGGTGTGTGTTATATTCTTTCCACAACTACCCCACACGCGGGGGGGTCACAGGGGGGGTGGAAGACCCCCTTGTACGTTGTGCAGGGAATAGCAAGGAGGTCACGGGGGGGCTAGCAGACACCCCTGTACATTGTGTGGGGTGCAGGAGGGGGATCATAGGGGGGATGGCAGACCCCCTTGTACGTTGCACTAGGCACAGTAGGGTGGGTCACAGGGGGGGCGGCAAACTCCCCTGTATGTTGTGTCAGGCGCAGCAGTGGGGTCATAGGGGGGCAAAATATTTCCCTGTACGTTGCGTCGGGTGCAGTAGGGGGATGATAGGTGGGCGAAATATTTCCCTGTACGTTGCGTCGGCGGCAGTAGGGGGGTCATGATGGTTTTCTGTCCATGGTATTTTGTAGATCCGGTCAAGGGAAATATGATTATGTTCTAATCCAGGGTTAATGGATTGGGGTTTGTGGATGCTTCAACGTGTATATTTATGTATTGTAACATTAAAAAGGATATAATGAAAAATCAATCTAGTAGTCTCGGTTTTGAGATCCAGGGGAAAATCTCTATGTATATCTATTTTATGTTTTATGCTCTCGCTATTGTTTATTTTCTATTTTTTAGAATTCGTATGCGGGTAATTTATGTACAGGGTTAAAACCTTTAGTTCCCAAATGTTATCATGATAATTGATGTTTATACTCGATGGGAGGGCCTTGGTGAGGTCCAGGTAGATGCAAAGGCGGGAATAAGAGGTGTAGTGGCCATGTTTGATTGCTTCCGATAACATCACAAAGGAACCTATTGTATTTACCAAGGCTTCAAGGATTTTTGACTCCCATAATTCCCAGGGAAATAAATAGAGGTGAATCCATACAGGAGTCAAGATGAAATTTTCCTTGTTTTGGTCAAAGCGTTCTAGTCATGGTCTTATGTACAATCTTGTTGAGTTGAGAAAATACAGACCTTCCAAAAAAACTTTGTCTCAATCTTCAATATTGTTGAAAATTACTGTGAAGAAACCCTTGGAGCAGAACTTTAGTTCCATGTCACCTTTGATCTGCCAGTTTTTTTTTTATCCTAGCTATGAGGGTTTTCTCTATTGGCTAAGAACCCACAAACTTGTAGATTAGTGCTTGACCTATCATGTGTTGAATTCTTTCCCTAATTTTCTCAGATGTGATATCACAGGTTAGTGCTTCTTTTGTTTGTAGGAGGAAGGCATTTGAGCAAGCATCAGTTGATCTCTGTGGAATTTTGGGTTTCTTAGCATGAAAATTCTATGCTTTGGGAGCATTTGAGCTTGGTTGTTGACTTTTTGTGTGTGAGGTAGTTGGGACTTCTAAGCATTGGGGTGGAGACTCTTTCTGAATACCATGTTGTGGAAGGAGGTGCTTGATCCTCCCCCCTTAACTCTATTGTTGTTACCTTATACTCTCAAGAAAATTCTTATAGACACAATCTACCCGCATACATGCACATTTACTCACTAGTGAGTTTGGAGAATCAAAAACTCTATTAGTTGTCCATTTTTTATTAGGAAGAGTAGTAGGTCCTGCCTTCCATAGAAGAATTAACACCAAATGCTAAAGAAAAGTTAGCAAAGGAGATGATTTTCCAGAGGAACTCAAAAACTACAAGGCAGGGACAACATGACCTTTGGAAAACTTGGTTGAAATGAAAACTTCTAGGAAAAGAAAAGTGGTACTCTACAGAGAAGGTAAAGGAAAAATTTCCTCAACTCATTCAATAAAGATTTTGGAGACCAAAATCCTTCATAAATGGGGAGGTATGATCCATATTAGATCATTATATTTTTTTCATCCACCTCCAAGCCTTCACAGTGCAAAAAAATGGAGGAATCGACTTGGAATATTATTTTGATAGCATGTCCTTATTTGGAAAATTGGAGTTTGAAACCTTCCAAAGCCATTTTGTAGCATCAAACAACAATTTTGGGTGTGAAAAGCTCTTTCAACTTTATCTAGGATCCCTTATTGTTGATATACACTCAAAGACCATTTCAAAAACATAAAATCATATCAATCAAAGCTCATATGAAAAATTTATGCCTCCCACAAGCTAACCTATCATATTGACCGCCATGGTATGAGAGGATGCTACATCATCCTCTATTGCTCATGTGGACTTTCAAGAAAAATTTTAGAAGGTCCAAAACAATAACTTTAATTTAGGATTGAGGAAGTTGAAACCTTAACCCTATATGGATATTGAGCTATGTTAAATATTGGGGCATTAAGAGGAGTGGGGATTCCATTCTATTTCATTGTATTTATTCCATAGTTCTTAGAGAAACTATGAGTGGGAAGTTAGAGAGAAAAATATAGGGGGATAATATGTTGTAGCATCCTTATAGGCCACATGCCTTCGTTAACTCCACCGAGAGTACCTTTTTCTTTTTATTAATGTATTTTTGTACTAAAGAAAAGAGAGCAGAGCAACTTAACCTTCTAGCTAGGTTTTCTCCCATATAGGCTTGCCAAGGTAAATCTTGTGTTTATTTGTGGATGGTTTGTGAATATTTTCTGTTCTCTATTTTTTTCATTTCATATAACTTACACATTCAAACATAAAATAAATCATTTAAGAATTTGCGTTCTAAAGGAAATCAACCTTCCTAGTAAAGATTTTAGTATTTTATCATATCTATTGTGATGAACTGTTCTAGTGGAATATACATGGTAATTGATGAGCCCCAAAAATGGATAATTATATGGGCTCATTCAGCCTCCTAATTCGACTTAATCCACCATTCTCATTAGTTTATTGCATTTTTTTTTATTATATTTATGCTAATAGAGTGAATTGGGTTAGTCATTATGCCAACAAGTCTAATGTGTGCTTTATGCAGTCTTTTTGGTCAATTTGGAGACAAAATCAAAGGTTTAAATGAGCACTTGGCAGCCAAATTCGTGGAGAGGATTTATAGGAAGGTGTCCCCTTCATTTATGGGCCCTTACCTCGAATTCTCCACCATCAGCTCGGAGTTCAAGGGCCACCAAGTCAATTATCACAAGGGCAGCCGAGCAAGGGCTAGTAAAGGTGCTGTTAACTACAAGTTTTGGCAGCCGAGTTCCTAAAGTTTAGGAGGGTTGTTGGGGTCCTCAATTTGTATAAATAAGAAGGCTTAGGGCCTCATTTCAGTTAGTCACTTTTTAGGCAGAAGTTAGCTTGTTTGTAGTTTGATTTTAGTCATTTTTTAGGCACTAGTTTAGCTCTGCATTTCAGCACATTTGTAAGCTTTTCCTTGTGGACAGCTTTTGATGTAACTATTATTTCTTGCTCAATAAAGATGAATCCAACTTTGCACCAGTTCTAATCTTCTCTTAGGAGGTTGTATCTCTTGGGGTTGGGCCCAACCCAAGTGCCTAGTACTTCCTTTGTTTACTTTTATGTGTTTTTGTTGCATTCTTAGAATAAAATCTGCTATTTAGATTTAAATCTTGTTTTGTTATTTAGGTTGCTTTTGATGATTAAAAAGGCTTTTCATGTTCAGATTGAGTTGATAGGTTAATAACAGGGAAGATCTTTCGAAAAAGGCCATCAAGCACCTCTGATTTCACCTCTCCCTCAGTGGGATCAGGAGCTGGGATCAAGGTGACCTCGCTGCCAACAAAAACATTGTCTTTGCTTCACCATGCAATCATTAGTGTTCGATTCTTATTTGCAGAAGTTGGTTACATGTTCAGATTCTTGATTACTTCATTGCATAAGTTATTTCACATGGTTTCATTTCAAATAAACTTCTGTTCATTCTCTTTACTGTTATCTACGTCAGAATAGGCTAACATAACTAGGTCTTTGATGTTCCAAGTCCTCGTTTGTTCCATTTGAAAAACAACTTGCAGAGCACCTATAATACTTCTCCATCTGCCCATACTCCATCAATCCCACCTGCTCCATCCTCTACTTTGGATTCTTGCATCACGTTTTCCATTTGCTCACTTTTCCCTAATTCCCATACTTTTGTGCAACATTGCTCCACTCCTCCTTGAATAAATCCAACCATCCTCGCCATTCCTTAGCTCCATCCACCAAGTCTTGGACCTCCTCACACCCTTGTCTAACCTCCATACCCACTTCTTCACCTTTATTCCTTCATCAACCCTCCAAAACCCCCTTTCTGAACATCCTATAGAAAATTACAGACATCCTATAGAAATTCCAAAACATCCTGTAGAACCCCTGCAGACTTCCTGTAGAAGCTCACGAAAGCGGTTTCTTGATATCCAAACTCTGTGAAACTCTTTGGAAGGGTGTTAGGGACCCCTTAGGCCCTCTACGAACCTTCCCGACCTCCTCCAATCATTTCCTCTAGCGAATCCACCTCTGCACAGTCAAAAACAGTTAAATCACATGCATGATAATTCCTATAACTTATTCAAAAATACCAAAAGATGTTTTCTTCAAATTTTAACATAGAAGTAGCTTAGTCACATGCATTTTACCTTTCTAAGAGTCAATGGCATTCCTTTCTGTAGCTTTCATCATTTTTCTTGCACCAGTAGGGTTAGTCGGTAAAACTAGGGTTTGCTAGGGTTTGCATTTCCTTTCCGCTTTTAGTTTCTTTATGCAAGTAGATTAGCCTCCTTTGAGTTAGCTTTCATCCATCAGTTAAAAAGATTCTTCTAATAGCTCATAGAAGTTGTCTTAAACTCCTAGCGCACTTGTGCCAGCTGATCAAGTGACAGCCACAGCAAGAGCTAGTACTTGTGCATACAGCACCGTCACTTCCAAGTTTGTTATGAACTACCGGGTTGATAAATTAAAGAAGGGAGTTCCAGGAGTTGCAGCATTATTGCTGCAATACTGGGGCCCGCCAGTAATTTACAAATGAAGGGCCCATCTAGAATAGGGATCTAATATATTTTCAAGACTTGAATAGGTATGAGTAATTCTTCATATCCAACCTCTACCATAAGACTTTGATTATCTTCAAGTTCTATGAATATTGGAAAGAAACAAGAAAGGAAAATGATTGCATCTATGGTAGGCATGATTATCTTCTTCAAACGAAGTTTGAAAATATTTATCTCCATTTGTGGCTATATTAGGGAAGTTCTTGGACCAAGTACCATGTTCTTCGGCAACTATAATTCCTGAAGTTGTAATTCCTTAGTCAATCATAGTTCATGTCAGCAAGAGTTCCCAAGTGTCATAGTTCCTTTTTCGATCATAATTTGTGTTGGTTAAATTTCCTATTGGATAGCCTTTTCTTAAAGTCATAGTTATTGTGTTGATCATGGTTCTTGTGGTCATAGTTCTTGTGGATGAAAGTTCTTATTGGCCATAGTTCCACAAGTCATATTTCCTTTGTTGGTTAAAATCTGACCCATAGGAACTATGAGTGACAAGAACTACAACAAAGGAATTATGAACTGAAGAATTCTAGCTAACATGAACTATGACCCCCAATAAATCTAACTAACAAAACTTATGATCATAATGACTATAACTGATAAGAATTTTGATCGAAGAAGAAAAAAGAGGATCATATTTTGTCAATCATAATATCCCTGACGATGAACCACACTAGTTGGTTCGAAACGCGTCGACAAATGGTAATCCATGTGATTTTCGCCGAAGAATCTTTCTCTAACTTGATATGGATCACAGAAGCCTGAAATCTATTATAGGATCATATTTTGTCAATCATAATAGCCCCCTTATCAATTTTCTTAGGAACTATGACAAACAAATGAAGGTCATAGTTACTTTGTAAGTCACAATTTTATTGTCATAGTTATTGTGGTCATAGTTCCTGTGGATTAGAGTTCCTGATTCAAAAAGGAATTATACCATCAATAATTATGACTAATAAAGGAAATATAAACCAATAGGAACTCATCAATCATGTTCCTATCAATCTGTTGAAGCCCCGAAAATCGGGTCTACAACAAGGGGGATACCCACCCAGTCCGGACCTTGGTTAGCAGCTCCTTTTCTGTTTGGTATAGTGGGTCCGACTGGGGATATGGGACCAGTTTCCCAATATAGGTGTGTGTGTGTTGAGAATTGATATTTCTTAACTAATGATTCCTAAGTAAAATGCTTTCTTTATTCTAAATCTAATCTATCTACATGCAATTGTAATCTAATAAACAGAAATATCTAATTCTAAACTAACCCGGGATGTAATCTTTCCATTATGCGATCTAAAATGATTTCAAATGACAGTTGGTAATAAAGATCATTCAACTGATATGAGAAAAGAATTCAATAAATATAAACCATTTCATATAAAAAGTTAGATGAAACAGTTGTGAAAAACATATCGCATAGTAAGCTACTCATATACTAAGCATAAATAAATAGCTATCACCATACAAAAGTGCCAAATGATAACTCAAGCATTTAAGCATTCATATATAAATAACTGAACATGAATATCAGCATAACGCATGAGTAGAAATAGTTAAGAGATAAAAGTACCATTTATAACTAGTTCTACACATGAGCTCCAGCAATAATGATCTATTTCTTCTTAATCCAACATCGAATAAGAGTACAGAAGTGCAACATCAGTAGTAGATATTAAACGCGGATATCAATAAATCATGTTCCATTCATTCATCAAAACCTCCTCGGAGGGTGCAAAAGTGCATGTTTTGAGGACAAGTTTTTGATAAATTTCTGGACCCTTCTCTAAATGCATGAGAAGGGTTTAAATACTACTAACAAATTCTATAAGTAATTTATTACAAAAATGTAGGATGCGGTTTAAATGATCGTCCTCATTTCAGGCAAAAATAAAGCAAAATTAAAACTAAAAACTGAATCTAAAACTAAAACTACTAACTAACTATTTATGTATTTGCTCATTGAAAATGCATGCGTTCAACATTTTCTTGAGGAGAGTTGGCTGGCCGACTTCCGACTTTAGCTGTCCTACAAAAACGGAATCGATGAGAGCTGGTGCCATCTTCTCGGCAAAATTGATGACACATTTGAGGGTCGTGCACTGGCTGTGTGGTTTTACCAGATACGCCCAGTAAGAATCCCAATTCAACTTGGTTAACCTTTGGATTGACTCTACCTTTTCTTGCGCCTTTTGTCTCCAACTTGTTTGCAGATGTTTCACATTTGGTAGATATCTACATATCGCTTGGTGATTTCCCTGATAAATCTGACTAGTTTTGAGTTTTAATTTTACTTTCCGTCTTTAGCGCTTTTTCCTTACAAATTTCCGCGTTTGCAGGCAACTTAGCAATTTGAGGCTTTCCATCTTGAGGGGTTTTTCCTGCGCATCGGAAACTGCCTCCGTTTCTTGATCCGGGCTTCCCTGACGCGATTTTCACCTCTTGTGCGTTTTTTTAGAGGATATAAAGCTTAAATTTTGTAGAAAGAATGGTTTTATACATCCTTGGTTCTGAGCTTTGATCTGTGATATCAACATTTTTTAGTACTCATTTAACCATGTCCGTATACGGGAGAATTTTTGGTCTCGCCACTATTCTGTGCAAGAATGAACAGACTAGATCTGTAATAGATGCCTCAGAAGACCCGTTTGAGCCTGCAGTGGTCGTTACCTCCATTACCTTGGGATCTTCTTCCTCAAGTAAACTATACATGCCTTCCCAAGTAGTGATATTGGTGTCTTTGCTGCAGGTGGTGTCTGTGTACAAGGGATTCATCTCTTTATCTTCAGCACTGGGGGCTTTACCCTTCTTTCCCATAATATCTTGTTCTTTGCTCTGTATACTCCTCAATTCTTCGCTCCTGCAGTTTACAAATGAGGTGAGAACGTTGATAAGAAAAGGTGACGGGAAAGCTTTAAATGCGGAAAACATATAAAATATATCACCTTACGTGAACTGGCTCCTTGATAAGATCAAAACCATATTTCATTAATGATTGCCAACTAACCCATTAATTAACATAAATGCACATAACTGGGCCTCGGTTTATGGAAAAATCTTTTTTGAACAACAGGCCGTGTAGATCTGTGATAAGGCGATTTTGCAATTTGCTTCACAATATCATAGTATCGCAGATTGCAATATCACAATATCGCAATATCACAAATCCTTTACGTGCGGAAAGCATCCGTTAATGTGTTTTCTACGAAATGTGATTCACGAGATGCGCCATCGCATATCAGTGTTTTAAGGCACTTCAGCGTAGGTGAGGTTTAAGGCATGCGATGCGATGAGGATTTTTCATGCATGATTTTGCATCGTGATTTCGCATTTTTGGAATTCTACTTGTGAGAAGGTATCCTTTGCCCTTTTTGTGATGTGATGTGCTTTAAGGAGTGATTTCCTTCTAACTTATCATAAAACTTAAGTCTTTTTAGGTTTTTGAGGGTATTCTCCTAAGTTTATGATAGTAACTTTTATTGAAAAAGGAAATACAAGCATTAATTTTTTTTTTTTTTTTTTTTTTTTTGAATAAGGGTCCCCACTTATTTAGTATTAGTGATAACACTAAATAAGAAGGGGGGTTGTTGCTAGCCACAACAATTGGTGATTCACTTGGAAGAACCAGTTATCTCTGCTTTTCTTTTGAATTTCCTAAACTTCCACAACAAAAAATTTCCTAGAAATTAAACTTTATTATAGAAAGATAAAATACACTATGCTTTTCAGTTGTCAATGATAGTTTGTTTCTTTTGTGCGAACTTTGTTTATTTACTTCCTGGAGCTAGTCGTTGTATTTACATCAGTCACTACTTGGTTTATAAAGATAAAAACAAAGCCTTATTTGTAAATCAATTTTAAATATGCTCATTTGTCGTAGGTAGAGCCACTGCTGCCAGCAGGCGTTTATAGCCTTGACAGGGTTACCTGTTACCCAGCAATGATCCTGTATCCCACTTGGAGACATATACAATTTTGAAAGAGAAATCCATATCTACACTTATTGTTTTTTTTCTTTTAATCCTTAAAGAACAATGCCTTGGTTTGATAGCCAAATTATGACAATTCCACTCACTTGATTTATAGCTTTGCTGAACAAGCTGACTCTTGATGAGACCCCTTGTCTCTTGATTGTAACAATATTGAGTCATTGCCCTGTTGTGGTATGCAGTTTTGGAAAATTCATCAAGTTATAATATCTATGATCATGATAATTCGGCTCGTGATGAGACCTCTTATTCTTTAAGTTTAAAGTGTATCATTGGATTATTCCCTGAAGCTTGTAATTCCTTAAGTGGGGAGGAAATCATTGTTTCCTTAAGAATAGCTATGGACGACAATGGTAGAGTTTTTGGAAAGAGCTTTTCTACATAGAATCTTTGTTTTGTTATTGATGCCTTTCATTGGACTGATAATAAAACAAATTCCCCCTAAAGGTAGCTTTTTATCAAAATTTACAAGGTTGAAACTAGTATCATATTTAGGCTTATAGCTTTTTGACTGTATCTTTCAATAATAATGACCAACTTTCTAGATTATTTCTATTTATACAAGCGGAAAAACAAAATCTAAAAGAAATACTTGTCCTTTTCGTGAATTCCAAATGTAACCATTTACAACTGGTTTTATTATGAAAGTAAAGAAAAACTAATCTACAAAAATAGAAGAACGATCTCCTATGGAAAGTATTTTTTGAGGATCTGCCCGTTAACGGGTAAAGATTCTCTTTTTCCTATTAAATCCTGTAACATAAAGGTAGATGGGCCTATGATTTCTGCGATTTGGAAATGGCCAAGCCACATTCGTTGAAACTTCATATGTTTTCCCTTTTCCTCATGAGCCTTGTCCCATTTTAAAACTAGATTCCCTATCTGAAAGTCTTTTCTAGACATCATGTTTGAGTCAAAAGAAGCTTTTACTAATGCTTGGTGATAAGCATGAGTTATTTTAGCCTGCTCTCTTTGCTCCTCTAGCTTAAGGATTTGTAACTGCCTTAGATGTAAGGAAGAAGTTGGTGTTTCATCAATATATTGAACTAAGGCCAAATATGGAATTGCTAGATGAGTTGGAAGAACCACTTCTTTTCCATAAACTAAATTAAAGGGAGAAGTGCCAATAGAGGTTTTATGTGTTATTCGGCCCGCCCATAAAGCATATATTAAAGACTTGTGCCAATTTTTATGACTTTGGTCAATGGTTCGCTTAATGATCCTAATCAAGCTTTTGTTCGTAGATTCAGTTAATCCATTCCCCTGTGGGTAATAATTAGCAGAGTACTTGAGCTTAAAACCTCTTTGAGTGCAAATTCAGTGATAGCATTGCCAGAAAAATATGATGCATTATCAAACATTAAAGCAGAGGGTAAACCAAATCTGGTGATTATGAACTGATCTATAAATTCAATGATGTGTTCAGCATTAGTTGTCTTGAGAGGAACTACTTCTACCCATTTAGTAAAATAGTCTGTAGCTATAAGGATGTACTTATGTTGTTTATAAGAGTGCGGAATGATCTCACCTATTATATCCAATCCCCATTGATCAAAAGGTTGTTCAATGTTGACTGGCTGCAAAGGTAATGATGGCTTCTTTTGTCTTCCAACAGCAGTTTGACAAACTTGACACTTTCTTACATAGCTATGCACGTATTTGAATAATGTGGGCCAGTAATAGCCTGCACGGAGGATTTTATGTGCAGTAGTATCACCAGCATAATGTCCACCTGCTGGTCCATCGTGGAGTTCCTGCAAAACCTTTTCAGCTTTAGATTTCTCAAGACATCTAAGGAGAACAGAATCATAATTCATCCTAAAAAGTACATCATTCACGAGCTGATATTGCTTAGCCTTCAACCTTAAAGCTCTTTTCTTTGTATAATCGAGGTTTGAAGGGGCATATCCGTTCTTTAGATAGAATATGATATCAACGTATAATGAATCAACATCGTTTAGGCTTACCTCGCACATTTGTATCTCTGTAGATGGTATTTCGGAAATAAGCGATGTTCCAGCCAGCATTTTGCAAAAGCCTTGACCTTTAACAATATTTACTGGTTTAATCTCAACGTCATATTCTTGTAATGCGGTAACCCAATTGGCTCTTTTCTCACCCACATATTTTTGTACTAAAAGATTTCTTACCGCTGGAAATGGTACTATGATCTTTGTATGGGTTTTAAGTAAAAAGGGTCTAAAATATTTTATCACTTTGAAAACAGCAAATGCTTGTTTCTCTACGTCTGAATAGTTTAACTCGGCCCCTTGTAGATTTGAACTGAAAAAAGCAATTGGGGCTTCTACCTTGTCTTGATTTGGTTGAGTGAGTATCGCAGCGTATGATTTATCAGATGCAAATGTATATAAAATAAAAGGATCGGAAAAATTGGGAGTTGCTAAAGATGGAGCGTTAACAATTGCTTGTTTGATCAAATTAAATGCTTCATATTCATCTTGGCCCCATTTGAAGTTTGAGTTCTTTTTAATCATTGCTTGTAAAGGAGATACGATTCTTGAAAAATCTAGAACAAATCTCTTTACAAAGTTAATCTGGCCAAGGAAAGATTGCATAGCTTTCTTGTTGTGAGGCAAAGGTACTTCGGAAATCTCCTTGATTCTATCAGGATCGATATGGATTCCAGATTTCGACACTATGAACCCAAGGAGTTTTCCTTCACTTAATGCAAAAAAGGATTTTTTTGGGTTGAGTGAAATTCCATACCTTTGACACCGTTGGAAGATATGTTTTAAATCTTTGATATGATTGCCTCGCTTCTTTGAATATGCAGTTATATCATCCAGGTAGATTACTACCGCTTTGTTTATTAATCCTTTACATGCAATGTCCGTGGCTCTTTTCAATGTGGCACCAGCATTAATCAGACCAAAAGGCATATTTTGATAGGCGTAAGTACCCCATTTGGTCCTGAATGTGGTTTTTAATTGATCATCAGGATGAACCAAAACTTGGTTATAGCCGGAGAACCATCCAAGAAGGACATTAATTCTGATCCCGCAACTGCCTGCAATATTTTCTCCATAGGAAGCAAAGGAAAATTATCTTTTTGGCAGGCTTTGTTCAGATTTCGAAAGCCAATGTAGATTCTAATGTCTCCGTTCTTTTTTCTAACGGGAACCATATTGGAAACCCATTGAGAATGTCGTACGGTAAAGATGATTTTGGCTTTCAATATCTTATTAAGCTTAGATTTGATCTGGTTTTCTAAATTAGGATGTATCTTTCTCAGTTTCTGCTGGACAGGTTTTTCATCGTTTATCATTGGGATAATATGTTGGATGATAGAAGTGTCATAAGTCTTAAGTTCATCATAGTTCCAAGAAAAAACACTTTTGTATTGTTTCAAGAGACGAACATATGCTAGTTTTTCTTCAGGAGACAGGCCAAGGCCTAGGTTGATATTCTATGGCTTGGTATCAGTTCCTAGATTCACTAATTCATAGTTCAGAGTTGAACTTTGAAGCTTTGGATTGGTAGATATTTTGAATCGATATTTTAAATCATATAGATCTTCTAATTTGACTACTGATTTTGGCATAGCATTATTAGTGCTATCTTGTTGCACTTGTCTATCATGTTGGTCCTCATCAATTATCTGATTAGTATAAGATCCCTCAGAGGTGAGGAAGCTTACAATATCAGGATCATCGTTGAAAATTCTCCAATTTGTAATGTTATCAGGAATTGAGGGTCTAAATATTAATTCGATTGAAAATCTATAGGGGCTAAAGTCTTCTAAGGGAATGAGATTGGAAGCCATGTTTGCTAAGAGGTCGGCACTAGCATTCTGGATTCTAGGAATTGATGAAATATTGAAAGCTATAAAATGCTCGGTCAGATCTTCTACTAAAGACTGGTAATGCTTTAAATGAACTGATAGACAATGCATAGTATTCCATACCTGTCTGATAACAATTTCAAAATCCCCAAAGACTTGTAGATACTTGATGTTCAATCCGACTGCCCTGTATAATCCTTGGACTAAAGCCTCGTATTCTGCAGTATTATTGGTGCAATCGAGCTCGAGTCTACAAGTTAGCATAGTTTTGTTTCATTCTGGGCTAACTAATACGCTTCCTGCTCCTGCTCCTTCATCAGACTTAGAACCGTCAAAGAATAACTTCCAAAATAAAGATTTATTTACAGGATTATCTATAAAATTAATACATTTAGAACTATTTGTCTGAGAAAAATTTTCTACTTGAGATAAAACAGAATGTTCTAAGTAAGGTGAAGTGTGAGCATTGAAATTTCCTAGGAAAGAATCAACAGAATAGTTGCCAATTATATTATTGTTGTATGCTACTGGTTCGTTTACTCCTTCCAATTCTGTTACTATGTATTTCTGATGTCTTTCTCGCTCAACCTTTATCTGATTTGGCTTACCATTGTAAGGGAGCCACATATGCAACCAATCAGTTGCAAAGTATCCATGAAGCTTTTCTAACCAATCCCTGCTAAGAATTAAGCCATAGAATTCTGGAATGTCTGCAACTAAAATATCGATAACTTGACATACATTTGGATTCAATGATAGCCTTATGGTAACCTGATTTAATTCGCCAATCACTTCAACTTGCGACCAATCTAGTTACACTATGTGCACAACAGATTTTTGAGGTTGAACGTTCAACTTTGCACAAATTGATTTAGGTAAAATATTGGATGAGGCTCCTGAATCCACTAAACAATTATGCAAATTTTTATTGAAAATTTCATAAGTAAGAAGAAATGGCGGAGTATGAGATCTTGACCTTCCTCTAATTAGAGCGATGTCATTTGGATCAACTTTGTTAATCATAGTATTTGGACGTCTTCCCATCTCATGGGAAGCTTGCGAGATTACAGTGGTGGGCAATGGTGCAACTGGTATTGCATGCAATTCTTTCAAAAGGAGCTTTTGTTGATGTTTTAACTTGCTCAATTCATAAAAAGTGATGTTGGCCCTAGTCTTCTTCATGTCTTCTATGATGTTATACTCCATTTCATCCGGAACAATAAATGTTTTAGATGGAGTTGGTGAATCTGTTTGGACTGGGTTTGTTTGAGTCGCTTTAGATGTAGTTTTCTTGGTTGCAATTTTATCCTTAGTCATTGAGCTTATGCTCTTTGGCTTAGGAGTAGATTGAGGAGGATCGAGTTGATTTCTACTTCGAGTATTAACTGGCGATGCCTCTTGATCCTCTTCATCGGGGAGGATGAAATCCCACATACCTTGTAATTCTACAACTTCTTCTTCATCGGTAGGTACATCGGTAGTAATTTCCTTTTCTTCTTCTTCTAATTCAACACTTGTAATAGCATTAGGAGGCTTTGGGTCAGTCGAAGGATTTCTTCTATAAGGCTTATAAGGCTTTTTAGAAGAAGTCTCTGCTACTTGTTTCTTTATATCAACCATTTCGTTAGACATGGTTTTCAAACTTTTTGCAATCCTTCTAAGTCAAAAGGGTCTTTGGGCTGTTTTTTCTTTGGATATGCTTTGAAAGAAACCTTTTTGGATTTGCGTTCTTCAACTGCGTTTTTCTTTTCTAGAGCTATGATATGTTTCTCTACCGCTATTGCTTCCTTCATATTGTCAGCTAAAGTTGTTTTGTTAGCTCTATCCACGAAGATTGCTATGTTTGATGGTAACGCAGAGATGTACCATTCACTTCGCACTTCTTCGCTGGGTTTAGAAGCAGTAGGAATTTTTTTCAATAGTTTATTAAAACGCGAGTTAAAATCTTTGATAGGTTCCTTTGACTCAGCTCTAAGGTTAGACAGGTCATTGATTAATGTTGCAGTGGACCTGTCATCACCAAACTTAGTCAAGAATTGTTCTTGGAAGATGTCCCAACTAGTAATAGACCCGGATGGTAATGAGAAATACCATGATCCAGCTGCTCCTTGCAATGTGTAAGGGAAAAGCCGAACGACAGCGTCCTCATTAGTGACCCCGTTGAGATTTATGGATAACATAAAATTATTTATGTGTTCTTCTACTAGCATGCCTGCTTCAGGATTAAACTTAGGCAGCCATTTTTCAGGATGGTTCGGTAGTTGACTCAAGGGCACAGGCATTAAGACTGCCCCTGGGTTATTCCATGGCATTTGGGCCATCGTTGAACTGCTAACAGAGGAAAGCGCAGAAGATGATCCTTGCGGTTGGGAAGATGAGGATATTACAGTTCCTGATGTTTGAGATGGAAATGTTGAAGTTCCAGTGGTTTGATGGACGATGATTTGAAGTGGAGGAGTGGATGGTTGAATTCACGGTGGGGAAGTTGAGATGGATGATGATGACGAAAGAGTCTCACTATCAGACCCTTTAGGTGACTTCCTGGCTTTCTTCCTTTTAGGTAGAGGTAACTCAGTTGGCTCAATACCAAACTTTTCGCTCTTCAATCTGGTGAGAGGATGAGCAGGATTATATTGCGAAGTCACACTGCCTTGAGATTTATCAGATCTTTGAGGTGATATTGAAAATCGTTGAAGTTTATGAATCAAAGATTCAACTTCAGGAGGTCCAATAGTAGTTTTCTCATACATATCAGGGTTTGTGTCAGTGGTTGTTGTTCTTTCGACTTCTTGCTCAAGATTTAGAGATTCTAAGTGCGATGGAGAAGTCGGGGGAGATGGTCAGGGAAATTTACTCTCAGAATGGTATTTAGATTTAGACTTGCTTGTCATTCACAGTTCAAGCCCTCCTTCTAGCGCCAAATATGTTGAAGCCCCGAAAATCAGGTCTACAGCAAGGGGGATTACCACCCGGTCCAGACCTTGGTTAGGAGCTCCTTTTCCATTTGTTATAGTGGGTCCGACTGGAGAGATGGGACCAGTTTCCCAATATAGGTGTGTGTGTGTTGAGAATTGATATTTCTTAACTAATGATTCCTAAGTAAAATGCTTTTTTTATTCTAAATCTAATCTATCTACATGCAATTGTAATCTAATAAACAGAAATATCTAATTCTAAACTAACCTTGGATGTAATATTTTCTTTATGCGATCTAAAATGATTTCAAATGATAGTTGGTAATAAAGATCATTCAACTGATATGAGAAAAGAATTCAATAAAGATAAACCATTTCATATAAAAATTTAGATGAAACAGTTGTGAAAACAATATCGCATAGTAAGCTACTCATATACTAAGAATAAATAAATAGCTATCACCGTACAAAAGTGCAAAATGATAAGAATTTAAGCATTAATATATGAATAATTGAACATGAATATCACCATAACACATGAGCAGAAACAGTTAAGAGATAAAAGTACCATTTATAACTAGTTCTACACATGAGCTCTAGCAATAATGATCTATTTCTTCTTAAGCGAACATCCACTAAGAGTTCAGAAGTGCAACATCAATAGTAGATATTAAACGCAGATATCAATAAATCCTGTTCCATTCATTCATAAAAACCTCCTCGAAGGGTGCAAAAGTGCATGTTCTGAGGATAAGTTTTTGATAAATTTCTGGACCCTTCTCTAAATGCATGAGAAGGGTTTAAATACTACTAACTAATTCTAAAAATAATTTCTTACAAAAATGTAGGATGCGGTTTAAATGACCGTCCTCATTTCAGGCAAAAATAAAGCAAAATTAAAACTAAAAACTGAATCTAAAACTAAAACTACTAACTAACTATTTATGTATCTGCTCCTTGAAATCGCATGCGTTCAACATTTGCTTGAGGAGAGTTGGTTGGCCGACTTCCGACTTTAGCTGTCCTGCGAAAATGGAATCGATGAGAGCTGGTGCCATCTTCTCAGCAAAATTGATGACACATTTGAGATTCATGCACTGGCTATGTGGTTTTACCAAATACGCCCAGTAAAAATCCCAATTCAACTTGGTTAACCTTTGGATTGACTCTGCCTTTTCTTGAGCCTTCTATCTCCAACTTGTTTGTAGATGCTGCACATTTGGTAGATATCTACATATCACTTGGTGATATACATAATAAATCTTACTGGTTTTGAGTTCTAATTTTACTTTCCGTCTTTAGTGCTTTTTCTTTACAAATTTCTGCGTTTACAGGTGACTGAGCAATTTGAGGCTTTCCATCTCAAGGGGTTTTTCCTGCGCATCGGAAACTGCCTCCGTTTCTTGATCTGGGCTTCCCTGACGTGATTTTTGACTCTTGTGCGTTTTGTTAGACGATATAAAGCTTAAATTTTGTAGAAAGAATGGTTTTATACATCCTTGTTTCTGAGCTTTGATCCGTGATATCAGCATTATTTAGTACTCATTTAACCATGTCTGTATACAGGAGAATTTTGGGTCTCGCCACTATTCTGTGCAAGAATGAACAAGCTAGATCTGTAATAGACGCCTAAAAAGACCCGTTTAAGCCTGCAATGGTAGTTACCTCCATTTCCTTGGGATATTCTTCCTCAAGTAAACTATACATGCCTTCCCAAGTAGTGATGCCAGCATCTTTGCTGCAGGTGGTGTCTGTGTACAAGGGAGTCATCTCTTTATCTTCATCACTGGGGGCTTTACCATTCTTTCCCATAATATCTTGTTCTTTTCTCTGTATACTTCTCAATTCTTTGCTCCTGCAGTTTACAAATGAGGTGAGAACGTTGATAAGAAAAGGTGACGGGAAAGCTTTAAATGCGGAAAACATATAAAATATATCACCTTACGTGAATTGGCTCCTTGATAAGATAAAAACCATATTTCATTAATGATTTCCAACTAACTCATTAATTAACATAAATGCGCATAACTGGGCCTCAGTTTATGGAAAAATCTTTCTTGAACGACGGACCGTGCAGATCTGCGATAAGGCGATTTTGCGATTTGCTTCACAATATCGCAGATCGCAGTATCGTAGATCGCAATATCGCAATATCACAAATCCTTTACGTGCGGCAAGCATCCATTAATGTGTTTTCTGCGAAATGCGATTCGCGAGATGCGTCATCGCATATCGGCATTTTAAGGCACTTCAGTGTAGGTGAGGTTTAAGGCATGCGATGCGATGAGGGTTTTTCATGCATGATTTTGCATCGTGATTTCGCATTTTTGGAATTCCGCTTGTGAGAAGGTATCCTTTACCCTTTTTGCGATGCGACGTGCTTTAAGGAGTGATTTCCTTCTAACTTATCATAAAACTTAAGTCTTTTTAGGTTTTTGAGGGTATTCTCCTAAGTTTATGATAGTAAGTTTTATTGAAAAAGGAAACACAGGCATTAATTGATTTTATTTTTTTAATTTTTGAATAAAGGTCCCCACTTATTTAGTATTAGTGATAACACTAAATAAGAAGGGGGGGTTGTTGCTAGCCACAACACAATCATAGTTATTGATATCATATTTCCTTCATCGACTGTTATGAAACCAGCTCACAAAAAGATAAAAAAGATAGTTGAACGCCTTAGAACTCAGCCTCTTCGAGGGGGCAACCTCCTTTACATTACACAAATGAACAATTCTTGGATAATTCAAATGACAAAATCTCCTTTCTATATATAGGAGTCTAAAGGGTCACAATATAACCAAGCCGACCTAACAATAATAATATAAAGGCACAAAAATAACAATAGAGGGATTCTATGGGGCACAATAATAACAAAATGGGGACAATAGGGGCACAACAATATTAATAAGGGATACAACTACAATAGTAATGGGGGCATCACTAGTATTATAGGGACCTAACATGCCCCTCTCCTTCAAAAAATTGTTGTCCTCAATGCTTGAGTAGTTCTAGATGCTTCTGTATAAAATTCTTATCCTCCCATGTGGAATCTTCAACGGATAAGTTCTTCCACTTGATGAGATACTTTGAAATGGATCAATTTCGTAGCTGTCGAGTTCTTGTTTCTATGACTGCTTCCGGTTCCAATATAATTTTTCCTTCCTCGTCAAGTTCTGGCAATATTGTTTGAACTGGGAGCTTGTCGCCTATAACCTTCTTTAAACATGAAACATGGAAAACTAGGTGCTCTCAAGAAGCTACAATTTTTATGCCATAGTACCAATATTTTGCAACACCTTGTACATAACATAATACTTTGGTGATAATTTATTATCCTTCTTAGCTTGCTTGAGGGACATTTGTTTATATGGTTGTAGTCGTAGGAATACCCAGTCACCTACATCAAAACTTCTTTTGCTGCGATGTTGATCTCCTTGTTGTTTCATTCTATTTTGTGCCAACACGAGGTTATTGTTTAAGAGTTGGAGAACTTCTTTTTGATGCTCGATGTGATGTTCCACTGCTTGAACCTTAGAATTTTCTCTTAAATATGATGTGATGGATGGTGGCTGATATCCATAAAGTGCCATAAATGGGGTCATTTTTGTTGCAGTATGGAAGGAAGTGTTATACCACCATTCAGCCAGAGGCAACCATTTGACCCATTGTGTCTGTTTTTCAGATACAAAGCAACAAAGATATCCTTACAAACATTTGTTTACTATCTCAATTTGCCCATCAGATTGAGGATGATAAGATGAGCTATGAGCTAACTGAGTACCAAGACAAGAAAATAACTCTGTCCAAAATTTTCCAGTAAAAATGGGATCTCTATCACTTACAATAATCTTTGGGTTTCCATGTAGCTTTTGAATTGTTTCCATAAATGCAGTAGAAACTGTACTAGATTTAAATGGATGTGATAATGCACAAAAGTGTGCATACTTGGTAAGTCTGTCAACTACCACCATGATGACACTCTTTCCCTCAGACTTGGGTAAACCTGTGATAAAATCCATTGAAACCTCCTCCCAATGTTGGCTTGGAAAGGATAAAGGTTGTAATAGACCTAGTGTCTTAATTGTTTCAGCTTTATTTTGTTGGCAAACCAAACATTCCGCCACAAACTTTTGAATATCCGATTTAAGTCCATCCCAAAAAAATTCCTTCTTAACCCTGTGGTAAGTTTTTAAAAATCCTGAGTGCCCTCCTAAGGGAGAAGCGTGCAATTCCAGAAGAATATTTTGTTTGAGTTGGGAATTCTTACAGAGGTATAAGCGATCTTTGTACCATAATGAATCATTTTTCCAGCTAAATGTATTAGATGTACTGGAATATTGTTGTAACTTTCGAATAAGTGCCCACACTTCTTCATCATTCTTCCATTCCTCCCTTGCTTCATTTATCCAATCTGGTTTTATAATAGAAATGGCGCACAACAATGCTTCCACATCCTCATCCTTTCTTGAGAGTGCATCTACCACAACATTTTGCTTCCCTTTTTTGTAGATGATTTCAAAGTCATAACCCAACATCTTTGTGACCCATTTTTTTGGTTCTTCAGAGGATAATCATTTTTCTAAAAAGTATTTAAGGCTATCATGATCCGTTTTTACCTTGAAGTGTCTTCCCATTAGGTAGGGTCACCATTTCTTAAGTGCATGTAGTTTTGCCAACATTTCCTTCTCATAAATAGCTTTCTGTAAATACTTTCCCTTGATTGGACGACTTTCGAAAGCAATGGGTCTTTCATTTTGCATTAAAACATCACCAATTCCATTTCCTGAAGCATCACATTCCACAATAACGGTTTTTGTGAAGTCTGGTGTAGCTAAGACCGGTGCTTGGCACATTGCCTCTTTAAGATGTTCGAAAGCCTTTGTTGCTTCTGGAGTCCATGAAAATGCATCTTTCTTCAATAATGTTGTTAGAGGTGCTGCTATTTTCCCATAATTCTTTAAAAACTTTCAATAATACCCTATCAACCTGAGAAATCCTCGCAAATGCTTTATGGATGTGGAGGTTTTCCATTCCTTAATGGCTTTAATTTTTCTAGGGTCTACCTTAACTCCTTCATGAGATACAATATGACCCAGATATTCCACCTCTTGTACTCCAAAGAAACATTTGGATCTTTTTGCATATAATTGTTTCTCCTCCAATAGTTGTAGCACCGTGTCAACATGTTCAACATGATCCTTCCAAGACTTGTTGTAGATTAGTATATCATCAAAAAATACTAACATAAATTTTCTAAGGAAGGGTTTGAAAATGGAATTCATCAAACCTTGAAATGTAGAAGGTGCATTGGTAGGGCCAAAAGGCATGACCAAAAATTCATAGTGACCCTCATGAGTTCTAAATGTTGTTTTCGAAATGTCTTCAATCTTCATTTTGATTTGATGATATCCTGAACGAAGATCCAACTTGGTGAAGTAAATTGATCCATGCAATTCATCCAATAATTCATCAATGACAAGAATGGGAAACTTATCTTTAATAGTGAGCTTGTTGAGCTCCCTATAATCCGGACACATGCGCTATGATCCATCCTTCTTGTGCACCAATGCTACTAGAGCAGAGAAAGAACTTTGGCTAGGTTGAATTATACCAGCCTCTAGCATATCTGCAACCATATGTTCAATTTCACTCTTTTGGGCATAGGGATATCTGTACGACCTGATGTTTGGAGGAACACTTCCTAGAATCAAATGAATAGCATGATCATGATCACAAATAGGTGGGAGACCTTTGGGAGTCTCAAATACCTTGGAATGATTGTCCAAGACATTTTGGAGATCTGGAGAAATAAATGATTTCGATGTGGAAACATCTAGCGAACATAATTGTGCAATTAAACCTCGTTGTTCCTTTTTTAGAAGCTTTCTCATACCGTTAGAGCTTATTATCTTTCCCAGTTTCCCTACAATACCCCTTAATTCAACTTCATTTCCTTTCGCATAAAATTTCATGAAAAGTTCTTGAAAGTTAAAAACTATTGTACCCAAGGATTGTAGCCATTGAACTCCTAGTACAACATCAGCACCTCCCATTGGAATGGAAAGCATTGGGCTATTCAATACATATTCTCCCATGGATAGCTTGATATTATGGCACTTTCCAGAGAAATTTATCGTTCCTCCACTTGCAACCATCACTTGACACTCTGGTGCTGGATATAGGAAGCAATTCAATTCTTTTGCTATCTTACAATGAATAAAATTGTGGGTACTTCCTGAATCAATCAACACTATTACCTTTTTCTTCTTGATATGTCCTTCTATCTTGATGGTTTGAGGAGTGGTAATTCCAGCCAATGCATTACAAGATATGGTAGGATTCATTTCTTCTTTATCTATACTTTTTTCCTAGAGTATATCCTCTTCTTTTGACATTTCTTGTTCCTTTTCTTCTTCCTCTTCACAATCTATGTAGAATAATTTCTTCTCAGCACATTTATGACCTTTAGTGTATTTGCTATCACAACTGTAACAAAGCCCTTTTTCTCTTTTTTCTTCCAATTGTTGTGGTGTCAACCTTATAGGTTGTGGAAGGCTAGGGGCAAAAGCACTTCCATCTTTATAGTTGTGAGTGGTAGGCTTCCTAGTTGCCATAATTTTGCTTTCCATTTTTCTTGCTAACCTGAATGCCTTCTCCAATGAATCAGGTTCCCAAAGGTGAACATAATGTTGGATATTCTCCTTTAAAGTCCCTATGAACACATCAATCCTATGCTCCTCTGGAATATCTTTTACCCTTATGTTCAATTTTTGGAACTCCTCAATGTGCTCCATCATTGAACCCTTTTGTTTGAGACTTATCAAATGGCTAAAAAAGGTGTTGCTTTTTGTATCCTCATAATGTGCTGCCATTTCTTCCATAAAAATTGCCCAAGTGACAATTTGTTTATGAGAGCAAAGCCATCGATACCATACAAACTAATTTGGTTCCAAATATAAAGTTGCAATATGTACTTTTGTGTGTTTTGCACATTATGAAGATTGAAAAATTGCTCTATCTGTAGTATCCATGTTGTGGGATCCTTGCCATCAAACTTCCTCATATCGATTTTTGGAATATGGTGGATCTTCGATCCAACATTAGAGTCTATGAAATCATGATTAACATTTCTTTTGTTCTCATCATGAGTTTCCTTTACTACCCTTTCACCATTAGTGACCATTTCTTGTAGCAACTTATTCAAATTTATCATCAATTCTTCCATCTTATCATCCATGCCATCCATCTTAGCGTCTGTGCCATTCATCTTAGCTTCCATGCCATTCTTTAACCATCCATCTTAGCTTCCACATCATACATCTTAGCTTCTACATCTTTCTTTAAACCATCCATCTTAGATTCTATTACTTTTTGTGCAAGTGACATTTGTTGCACTTGGTCTCGTAATTTTGACATATCATGTTGCATTTCTTCCTCTTCTTCATGAGTCATGCTAGAGCTTTCAGGTTGCTTACTAGGTGTTTGCATTTTCTTTCCTCGGGGTATCAATTACCGATAATAATGCTTTACTATGCCCTTTGAATTCCTTCAAACTAATTTTTCAAACCAAACTTATGCAAAATTAAAAAAAACTACACACCTTTTTTCACTTTGTAGGAGCTCAATATTGAATCTGACATATCTATGTAATTTCGGATCATCCAGTTCTGAAATTGCGACCTATAGTAGCACTCTGTGTCCTCTTTCCAATGCAGTCTGATCAAATTTAGATTCTCCAAGGCATAGTTATGCACAATCTCCTAAGATGACCTGATTATAGACCTTTCCAGAAGAGCGAACTTGTATGAAGTGCCACGTGTCACTGTTTTGACCTTAGTCTCTAAAAAATATACACAGGAAACTACCATTTGTCCTCTTTCTATTACTTCTTACGAAATTTAAATCTAATGCTCAAAACAAAAGTTATGATGATTTTCCCTAGGTCACTTATTTGGAATGAAATTCGGGAGTCTGCAAAAAGGCTAACTTCCTTAGATCATATCTCTGCAAATATAGTTCGAAAGCTCTGAAATTCGGACCCGAGGTTCATAATGATTTCGTCCAAAATTGGTTTTATTTTTAGCGTCTGAAACTTCGCAAAAAAAAAAATGTTATAGCGCAAATGCCATGATGACCTGTTTGGATTAGCGAAACCCTAGAATTCAAACCTCTAATACCAAATGTTATGAAACCAACTCACAAAAAGATAGAAAAGATAGTCTAACACCTTATAATTCAGCCTCTTCGAGGGGGGAACGTCCTTTACATTACACAAATGAACAATTCTTGGATAATTCAAATGACAAAACCTCCTTTCTATATATAGGAGTTTGAGGGGTCACAATATAACCAAGCCGACCTAACAATAATAATATAAAGGCACAAAAATAACAATAGAGGGATTCTATGGGGCACAGTTATAACAATATGGGGACAATAGGGGCACAACAATATTAATAAGGGATACAACTACAATAGTAATGGGGGCATCACTAGTATTATAGGGACCTAACATCGACCCTAGTTATTGCTAATTAAGCTTTTGAAATCATAATTATTATGGCCATAGTTCTTGTAAGCCATGATTCCTATTGAATAGAGTTGTGATGGCCATAGGAACTATGTTCATGGAATGGCCAATAAAGGAATGATGACAAAATTTCTTATGGTCATAGTTCTTGTGGGTTTTAGTATCATAATTCCTATGACCCTAGGAACTATAGTCATAGTTACTTAGGAACTATGATGAATAAAGGAATTATGATACTTGAGAACTATAGTCAATGGGAATTGTGACCAAGGGATGATAATTCCAAGCATGAATCAAAATAACCCTTGTTTTTTCTTATCATAGGTCTACTTTGACAAGTATTTCTTTTGAAAATAATTCTTAAATTATATCCATGAAATCCTCTTCTCATCCAGATGAACTTTTAAGTTTTCCCTTGAAGATGATATATTGCAATTATGGCCTCTAAATTTGATGAGTAATTATGTAATTTGAAATATTTACTCATCCCTAGAAGCCAAAATTCAACATGTTCACCTTTCTTACGATAATGATAAAATGTAGAAGGTTTAATCTTCCTATGATCTCCTTGCAAGTAACCGACCTTAGGCATCCTCCTCTGATGTTTATTTAGAGACAAAATTGGGATACTTTCATATTCTAAAAATGCATGTTCCCTTCTAGATGAATTCCTAAGCAAATGGTGTTGATGTCTACTACTACTTCTGACATCCTTTGTCCTGGCATAAGATTTGCATTATGTTGTTAGCGTTCAGACCGATTCCTTGTTTATTTTATTTTGCAATTTTCCCAGGCTTTGTAATAGTGGGGTGTTTATATAGTTTAGTTCCTCTTAGGCTTTGATTATCCTTTCATTATCAACCCTATAACTTAACACTTCAATCTTTAGGTTTCTCATTGCTTCTACAATCTCTATGTTTTTTTCTTTGACTTATTTATCCCCATTTGATTGTCTCTGCATTTCCCAAGATGATATTCAATCCTTTAATTTCCCCGTTGTGGTTGTAAGCTCATTGTGCATTCCCCGCGTCTTTAATATTTTCTTTGACCATGGTTTATTCTTCATTTATCCTTAATTCTATAAAATGTGTATATAAGAAAATTCTATTAGATAAGAACAATTTAGCAAGTCTGGAAATTACATATATTTTTTTGCTCTTTAACGTCACTATTTGTATTCTTTTGATTCCCTAAGAATTTGGTTTCTCATACACAAATTATGGATAGATATATGATTTTTTATCATCAGTAACTTTCCAATTACTTGCTCAATTTTGAGCTCTGAGTAGAAAATTATGTTGATGTTTTGGAATGAAATTGTTGCTCTGGCACTACATCAACATCAACATCTCATACTTCTCGGCGGTTGACCGAAAGTAACAGGAATGATATCCCAAAGGTTTAAATCCACTCAAGTTGGAGTTGACTCCACCCCAATAGTCGTGCAACTTAACCCTCTCAATTGTCAAGGAGTTGTAGCTAAAGATGAAAAATCTTGCAGCTAACAATCCTGACGGTCAAAAGAAAAGAAAAGAAAAGAAAGAACTAGATACCCTAACCCTAAGTGAGAAGTTATATACAAAAGAATAAAACTAATCAATTCTCTAGGGTTTTGGCCCTAAAGTACTAAAGAGCCTTAGTTGCATTTAGTTTATGAATTTAAAAAGAAAATAGAATGACTACGATATTCTTTATATAAAAACAACTAAATAAATGATAGCCTTCCTATTAATGAATCAAATATTCTAACACAAAAATGAATATTTAAATGAGTGAAAGCACCTTTAAATATTGTTTGTTTTTATATGTTTTAATAGTTGCATGGAATATGTGTAGTATAGAATAGAAACCTTAATCAATCATAAACAAATATGTGATTATACTATATTGAATTTGATTCTATTTGCAACCATTAAACATTGTGGAAAATGTATTAATTAATTTTAATAAAGTGTGATTATACTATATTGAATAAGATTTCATTTGCAACAATTAAAGATTGTGGAAAAAGTATTAATTAATCTTAATAAAATTTGAAATCATGACCTCCAAGTTGTATGACAAGTGACTTTACCATTAGGCCACATGTAGAATTTATGTAGTTGACCCTTTTATCATATGGTTTAATTGTTGCATATGTATTTATTTTATGAAATTATAAATCTTAACCAATTGTATAAGATATGTAATTAAACATTCATTGAATAAGATTTCTTTTAACAACTATTAAACATTGAACATGTTGTAGCCAATAAACATTTGTTAAACTTAAAACAATACAAATTATGTATAAAACTAGACAAAGTTACAAGAAGTACGACTACAAAATAAAAGAAAATATTACACAACCTAAAAGCTAAGATCATAATCAACACATTATTTACAAGGGCTAGGGTTAGTGTAGAAACTATAAAAAAGTGCAAAATTTACATGACATGAAAAGTAAAGCACATACATTACAAAAATTTACCACTCTAAAAAAAACAAATGAAACATGTTAATACAAAGCGCAATAAAGGTAAAATTTTGAAAACTAATAAGAAAACATAAGCTCAAATACCTAAAACCATTGAAAGGAGATTTGACTAGTAAGGAAAATATTTTTTTATTGCATTTTCTCATCTAAGTACATTTCAGGACGGGGTATGTATAAAAATAGGAAGTTAATGCATAGTGGTTTTAAATTGGTCAGTAATGAACAAGAAGATCACATCTTGCACAACAATCACAAGGTTAATACCAACTTTCATGATAAACCTATGAAAGAAATGCAATGAAGGATCTTAACTTTTGTCTAGCTATGAGCCAATGGAGCTAGGTAATCACGTTACACGAGACACTCAAAAGAAGTAACCTACAAACCCCACAATGACATCACACAAGCAAAAGTCAGTTGCATGAAGAGGAAACTAGGAATAAAAGAAAGAAACCTCACAACTGTATATGCCCTCACTCATAAATAGGCAGCACTTGGATATGAAAAGGAGGGAAACCTTTTCGTTGAATTCGTTGCTTAGTTCTATAGATCTCTTGAGATTAATGCATGGCTTGAATTCTCATTAAGGAATTTGATTAACGGATGGTCTCGAATAGTTAAACCCTTTTATCTTCTTGGGCAAGTGTCTCACCACTAAGTAGATACAACGAGCCCTTCACGCATTTTAATTTCCTTACTTTTTATTTTAATATGTATTTATTTAATTTAATATGTTTTCCAATTATTGGACATGGATTTATCCATTTTTGGCCTTCTACATGAACTTGACAGTGTTGTTGGCTCGAAGTGCATTTTTTTTAATATATTTGGATTCTTTCATCATATTCGTCCATAGCCACATATCTAATATGATATATAATATTTTTTTTTATATTTTTTGGTTCCACTTAATAGTTCAATTCAAAATTATTGAGTTGTTGTGTTTAATTGTTCTTATTTTTACTTTTTACCAATGTAAAAGACATTCCCATGTTGTAACAATAATGAAATCACTTTTATATTTTTCTTAGGACTAAGATGGTGCGAGTACTACTTTAATATCAATGCAGCTATTAAAACTAATTAATAATTCTTTTCTTTTATATATATATATAGCATTTGTTGCGTGCACAACTAAATTAACCTCCAGAGAGTTTTGCCATTTCCCAAAAAACGAATGACAGTAAAGAGGAGTTCCTAAATCCAATTGTGCTAACAATTATCACAAAAGATTCGCTTCATACCTCAAGGTTGATATTATGAAGAGTAGATTAGGATCCTTCTCCATCTGAAAAGAAAGTATTATTTTCAACTGTAACAACAATCTCTTTGCCTGGGGTAACATTTTAATTGTCTCACAATCAAGCTCTTTGCTAACATATACCCGCCAAGTCTTCATCCATATGTGATTTATATGCATTATCAAACATTTTGATTTTTGTAAAAATAAACATATATATCCCACATGCACCATGGGTGATTGTTATATACCATACATATATCATTGTTGGCACCAAATTTCCTTGAAGATGATAGTGTTCTTTGAAAGGAGCTTGGCTTGCATGTTTTATGTGTATTGGCTTTGCATATGTTCTCATAATATGTAACACGAAAATGTCCAAGGCTTAAGGAAAGGTTATATCATTTTGGTAACAGAACTTTGCATATATCTCTCATTTAAACATCAAGAACCTTCCCCTTTGAAAACATAATGTAGTCTAGTCTTCTTTGCAATAGGAACAAAATTATTTTATTTCCTTGTGCCTTCTGACTCTTGAGGAATCAACAAGAGAGGTCATACCACATTTACACCATTAGTACCAGGAGACAAAATAGACGAAAATGTTACGAGATATAGAAGGTAGGATTTTATTTTAATTCATGATAGTTCATAGGACGAAGCATGTGATATTCATATAAACGGTGCAAAGGATGGGAAGAGACCCACAATGGCTTGCAGAACTTTTAAATTATTGATGTGCATCAACAAATTACACCCTTATAAATTTTGTTAATTTTTTCTACTCTTTTTCTCAATGGCACAATTTAGCTCAAACACCAACTTCTACAACTTGTAGAGGAAAATCTACAGAGTACCATAAAAAATTTTGTATTGGGAACTAATACAATATCAGTGGTGAGTCTCTAGCAACTCTTGAATTATTAATTTGATGCAATAATAAAATTCTATAGAAATTTGGAAATGTTAGGTTTGTTCTTTCTTACTTTTCTCCCATGCTTTAATTTTTTATCCAAATTAGTGCCTCTCCCAAAATAAGCAATTTTGGAAATTTATCATGAAGGAAAATTTGTATGAATTGATGAGGAAATATTTTTTCAAGTAAATGGAATTTTTCAAAATTTTCATTATGATGTCCCTTTTCCTCCTCTAAAAATCCCTAAAAATTGACCCAAAATAACATATTTTGCTTTCTTTTGGCACCTCCACTCCAAATTCTTTCGAATTTGACCAATTCGTTAATTGCATATTTTCATGTCTTTTTCTTGGACTCCCTATAAAAATTTAATCCATAACAGGGCCTCTATCAAAGAGTGCCACATGTTCTTCAAAACCCCTAATTAGCCATTTTTTATAGATGAAGAGGTGGTTGAATGGCTCTCATTAACACTTTCATGCCCCTCAATGTTGCAAATTTAACTCCAAATTTTCAACTAAACATGAGCTTTTTTGTTCCTATTATGGATAAATTAATATTTTGGCTCTAAACTTAGCCTTTTTTAAGCATAGTCGTTTTGTTGACATGACACCCTAAGGTGATGCCACATCAACCCTCTTGACCACCCTGGACATGTTGCATCATTCTTCATCTATCTCTCTCTCACCCCCTTCTTTATTTTTCATTTTTTCATTTCATTTATTTTTGTTATCTATTTATTTATTTCTTCCTAGCCCCATTTGGGCTTGACGATCCATACAACATACTCTAATTGGTTGATGTAATAGGGGGTGAGTCTCATCCTACACCATTACTTCTTGACATGGATCTTCCCCGTCGCCAATCCAAATCTATGGTGGGGATCCTTTACAAGTCACCAAGGTGCACCCAAATTAATAAAAAACCCTTAATTTGCAATTGATAGGATGGTGGGGATGGATTGGAGGTCAACAATTCTCATGTTTTATAGGACTTTGAATAGTGCACTTGTTAATTGTGCACTACGGACTTGTAAACTGTAAACCACCATGCTACCACATGTCACAATATGATAGGTTATGGACCAAAGGTAACATGCCCAAAACCAATTTATCAACATCCCATAAGTTGTTTTTGTGGTCATGGCACCCAATCACCCACAAACTCTGCCACCTCTATGCTTGACCCCTACGATTTACTATAGTGGAACTACCACCATGGTAGTCCACATCATCACTGTCACATCTCTTGGCATGTGGCCTTCATCTCATCATGTACAAATATTTCCTAAATATTCAAAAATTCCAAGAATTCCCAATTTTTTCTAAAAATGTTTTTTTAACCCTAAGCTGCCATGGAAAGTCTAGTTATAGCTTTTCACAATTGATTTCAACCTTTCACATGTCAATCTGACCTCTCCACCTAAAATTCAAACATTCCTACATTGGTTTTTCAATGGATTTTCACCAGAAATTGTGACTTTTACCCAATACCGCCCTATTTCATTCAATTTTCTTCATGGCAAACTCTACAACAATATAATTTGAGCTAATTTGACCTAGAGACTAACAATTTGATCTCCCTTATTTTCCATGGATTTCCTCCATAAATTGGGCATCTTTCCTTAATTTCACCCAATTTGTCTAATGACTTTTCCTCAAAAAGTTTGCAAAAATACTCAAAACTTGTCATTATGCTTCACAATTGTAAATTCGGCCAATGCTAAACATGTAACTATTCAACATAGGCTAAAAATGAGGATTTTAACCCCTAAGCTCAATTTCCTCAAACTTCTAGGAAATTTCTCCAATTTCTCACAATAACTTATGTCAATTAACTTGCAAGCATGTTCAAATTCCACCTCTGCAATTTCTCAGTTTGCACTCTAATATATAGCCCATACAATCCAATGTTGTAGCTTGCTCTATTGTAAGACACCCCAAACTCACTTATGGGAATATGTCACTGCAATTCGACCTTTACACATATTGAATGTTTAAACTTCTTTAACCTCGCTCTTTATTTCTCTGATACCATGAATAATTATGCCCTTAACATACCTAAACACTTAGTCTAAGTGCTTATACCAATTATCATAATATTCCCTACATATGATAAACTTATGCAATCCTAACATAATTCCATGCATAACTCGTAATATCGTGCATTATTATAAGCATTCACAAGATAACATAATTAGGCATATATAAATACACATTACTTGATGTAAAAGCACATGACATAAGAACACATATCATTCATGAAATCACCAAGTAATGGCATACCTTAGAAATTCCACCCATCCGTAAACATTGTTGTTATAGCTCTCTCAACAACAGGGCACCCTTGAGTTGGGGCTATGATTCCACTTGGGTAAAGGCTATCTAAGTTAACTAGGACACAGTCAACAAAAACAATGGCTAAGCCAAGATACCAAACTCCAACAACAATTCCAACCACACTCTCATCTCCCTTCACATGCACAACCCAAGGGAGTGTACCCCCTTCTTTGCTTCACAGTCCCTCGAGCTATTCCATTTCCCTTCCAAAACTCAACATAGACCATCCAAGATGTCATAGAGTTATGGCTCCTAAAACTCCAACTATTATAATAGAATTTCTAGGCGCCCTCTGGGCCTCACACCAAGGGAAACCCATCCCAATGAATACACCTTATAGGGCTCCAGCCGTCTCCAAGGCAACCCAAGGATAATTGTTCACCCAAATCCACATAGGAAGTGACAAGGTCTCATAATGTCACCATGTTGTAGTGACCCACTAATTCACACCCCACATCCCATGGTAACAATGGTAAAGAGTAAATTAGAATGATATAATGAATGACATTCCCACTTAGCCCAAAGTTTATATTCATGAACAGATTTTGACAAGTGGCACTCTAAGAACTCTTCTCCCACCACTTGGGAACTCATCTCATCAATTAGGAGGTCATGATAGTAATCATATGAAATAATGACTTAGGATTTAACAATATAATATTATATTCTTCAGCGTAACCCATCTTCCCTTTCGTGGAGACCTAACCAACAAACTCTTTTATTTGACTTTGTTTGTAGCTGTGATGTATTTTATTAGTGTGTGTGTAAATTGTTGCAATGTACAATACTCACTAGCCATTCAAGTTACGAAGTCTATGCCCTTATCTCACACAAGAACTTCAGCCCCAAAACATACACACACAAGCACTTTAACCCAAAACCATGCTCGCTCACCAACCCATGTAGCAGATTACATATACAACTTAGGGGGCCTATAAGAAAAGCCACCCCTAACAATATGCACTTCAATGCAAATATACATGCTTAATGTATTCACATTGTTCTTGAGATGTGTCTACATGGTAGTAGCAACAATAACTAACCATGTCTCATCATAACCATCTTGTAACCAAGCTCACCAAGAAATTAAGCCTATTTAAAGAGGGTTGAGATATTGTCTCAAGACTTTTGACCATTTTATTGATGTAATGGGCTCTAGCCTTAAATCCACACCATCCAAGTGTGATGTACTTGCCTGTCCTATTGACAATGATTTAATATAATGAAGTTGTTGATCCCCTTTTGAATTGGTGTTTTCTTTTATTTTATGTACTAATGGATGCATCTTATTATACATGTATTTACTCATGCACTTTCCCTTGATTACATTTTTGCTCTATTCAATATTAGAATAATGAATATCTTATACTTGCAATGGAACATGTCACATGCCTCCCTCTTCCCTGTGCTTATCTATTTAGCAACCATTGTCAAATGCCTCATGTCAAACTATCCTTTTCCTTTAAGGGTTAAAAACGTCAACATCATTTTGAACATATACACCGCACTAATGTTGGACAACTTAGAAAACCCTAAAATTCATTTTTTAAAGCATGGTTTATTCTAAATCTTTAATATGAACACTGACAAATACATTTCTAATATTCTAATTGTACTAGACATATAACATATAAAATATGCAGGGAATGATTAACTTCAACCACATAAAAGGTAAACCATCTAAATAAATTTCATTAATAAATAACCACATTATAACAATTCAAACTATAACAAACTACAGGCAACATCATTAATTAGGATCAGTCTTCTCTTAAAACTTCAATAAAAACTTGCTCCTTAAACTTTTATGCTAATAAATAATATTCTTATTTTAAATAATAATAATCAATATCTCAGATAAAAGAAGGCATCCCTTGGGCATACTTTGATGGGGCCTCCCAGAATAATAAGGCTGGAGCAGGAATGATCATTTATGTAAACGCAAATCAGTGTTTTAAAGCTTCAGTTGGACTAGGGACTGGATCCAATAACTATGCAGAGATGTCAGCCTTAAAACTTCTTCTTTGTTGGCTCATTCAAAGGAATATCTTCACGATTCAGATCTTCGGAGACTCTCTAAACGTTATAAACTGGGTTAATGGCCAAAGTACATGCAAAAATTATATGATGAAATCATTACTTGAAGAAATACAGGACCTAAAAATCTCTTTTAACAGTTTCTCTTTGTGCCATATATACAGGGAACGTAATGAATCAGCAGACAAACTTTCTAAGGAAGGTTTGCAGCAGAATCTGGGCAGCTGGAAAATTGTAGAGGAGGATCATGGACAGATCCGTGTGTCAGATCAGCCACCTCATATCTAGATCCAGGGATGCCATTTCAGTTTTACTCTTTATCACTGTTCTGATACTTTCGTCATAGTTGTCTTTTTTTGAAACTTTTTAAATATGGGAAAGTAGCAAAACACATATTGCTCAATATCTTTTCTTTGTAAGGGTTGTTTTCCTCTACTGAGGAGACCCGTTTTTAGACTGGTTCATGACTCTTTTTGGAAGGCTTCTTAAGGTTTATGGCTGGAAAAGTAAAAAGTTTAAGGCTTTAACGTTTTCAGCAGTTTTCATTGACAGGTGGTCCTTCTCAGGAAGGACAGTTTTGTCTGCAGCAGCTGTATGTTCTATCTCATAACAGCAAAAGGAATGCTATGGCATATGCAATGTAACTTTTTATCTCATTAATAAAAAGTTCGTTTTTTTCTCCGGGAAAAAAATAATAATCAATATCGATATTATTTTTGACATTTTATTGTTAACCTAATAATTTCAATATGTAACAAATATATAACATAACAATTTCAATATGTCACAAGTATATAAACAACTAATATCCAAATACATGGAATAAGTAAATTAATATAATTCAGCTTCATATATAACCTAACAATTTCAATATGTCACAATTATATAAACAACTAACATCCAAATATATGGAATAAGTAGATTAATATAATTCAACTTCTGTTATATATATGCTGTATGAAGCACAGTATGCTCAACTTTCAAAATCCAAATGTACAACTCTAGCTGAGCAGCTGTGGAAGATATGGAATTAACCCTACAAGACCAACAATTTATAAGGAAATTATGTGATATAAGATTTAGTAAGTTATTATGGCTGATAATTTATTATTTGTCAATTAGTTAGTTTATGTAGGTTTTAGTTTTTATTTGGTTTCGGATTTAAATTTTATTGAGATAGGTTGAGAGTGAGAGTCAATTTTAAAGATTTAACTGTTTCAAAGAACTATCTAGACTTGACTGAGTATTAACAACATCCTGCTATTGAACAAATTATTCTTCACTCCAACATTATGACTGAACCCGGCTTTAATGACTGACCCCATCTTTATGAAAAAGAAAAGGAAAAAAGTTACGGTTTTGTATATCAGCTTTAACTACAAACGTCAACCCCTGTAACCATGAGACTGGCCAATCAACCCTGTAACTATGAGACTGGCCAGTCGTCACAGGCCAGTATGCGAGTAGACACCGACAGCATCATTCTGTACATCGTCCAAGAATACAAAGCACTGAAGCAGAGCGGGGAAGAAGTCAAAAACATATGAAAAATAACTCAATGCCATCCTATGAGAGATCCTTTCAAATATGACCAATTTTAGCAACACACTGAGGATAGGGTAAGTCGAGAAGCAACCCTGCAGCACCGCGAAGAAATCAAAAAACATTATGTTCCTCTGCAGCCAAGCTCAGCACACACCCCCCCCCCCACCGTGTTCAGGAGTTCCAACGACAGTTTTGTTCAGTGAGGCAATCCACGTTAAGGAAAGCATGGATCTCATTTACAGATGTTTGGTATACATCTGCAAACTATCAGTGTAAACCAAATTTCGAGATCAAATTTTGTCAACCAAAGAGAAAGGAATGCGGTTTTAAGAATCAGCCAGAGGTACAAAACACATGAAATGAATTCCGAGATATCCTTTCAAAAATAACCAATTGCTGCAACGTGCAGCAGGATAGGGTAAGTCTAGAAGCACCCCTGTAGCACAGGGAAGAGATTAAAAGCCCCTTCCCCCAACAAAACCGTGGGCAGGAGTTCCAAGGACACAGGAATGGGGACAAAACATAAGGAAGCAAGGCCGTCAGTTACAGATGTTTGGTATACCTCTGCAAGCCATCAGTGTAAAATAAATTTCAAGATCAAATTTTCTCGAGCAAAAAGGAAAGAACGCAGGTTTGAAAATGAACCTGGGAAGAGCACCCCACAAAGCACCTCAGCCGTGAAACTCCATTGATAAAACATTAGTTCAGCAGCATACTGCATCTCCAGTAGAAGTACGCACTGGTGCTTTTTATGAAGTCAGGTGTACGGCAATTAGCTATGTTCCACCAAGACTCGGGGACAGGGGAACGCAGTTGCAGGGAGACATAGGGAAATGCAGGAGTACTCTCAAATTCTAAGGAAATTTAGGGGCAGATAATGAATTTCAACTAGTATTTTTTATATATATATATATATTTAATAATAAAAATGAAAATATAAATATGTTTATAAAGATATAATTAAAATTAAATAATAAAACACACTGATTCATATATATTGTTTATCTATACAAAATGAAATTCAATAATGAAATACATTATACAAAATGAAATTTAATAATGAAATACATTGATCTATATTCATCATTCATCATTCTAGATTTAAAATTTAAATTCATCATTTTAGATTCTAAATTAATTCATCATTCATGATTTTAGAATCTATTTTGCACTAAGCAAAATACACTATAGTAGTTACTGAAGTCTAAAAACTGGACTAGTAAATTGATATAACTCAAAGTCAAAAATAACAAAAAGTGACAAGTCAAAGAATCAGTGTAATGTCATCAATATCTAGAGTCAAGACTTGAAAGTTAAAACTCAATTAAAAATGGAGAATAAGCATTGAAAGCGGAGAATAAGCATGAAGGAGCGCCGCCAGGGAGGAGAGGAAACAGTTAACTAGTAAGCCACATAGCACGAGGAAACCGTTAACTAGTAAGCCACATAGCGCTACAGGTTATACCGAATAGAGGTAAGCGTAGTAAGTCAAATGAGTTGGGGATTGTAAATTAGTTTAGTTTTTTATATTTGTTATGTATTTTTCTTTTTAGTTTTGATTTATTTTTTTAATTTTTATTTTTAATTTCAAGGGTTATTAGACAAAATTAAGAAGAAGCTTTTCTGGGCTTCGTGTTCCTGTTTAAATGCTAGTTTCAAACCCTCTTACATATGAGAGAATCTAATAGAAACATTGCAATTCCCCAATCCTAGAAATTGTTAAATCTCATGGATTTTTAGTGGGATATAAAATTTTACTTTCACCATATGAAATTTAGTGAGATCAGAACCACTCTCAGACATCCTGAGTCAATTAATGGTAATTTATTTTTCATTTTCATCTTTTCACTTGAAGAATTTAATATTATCATTAACTATATAACATTAGTAAAACCTTAAGCTTGAATATTAAGCTTCCCCACTCATAAAATATTATTTTCAAGCAAAATTGAAAAAGATAACTAACCCTTTTTCGGATAAATACCCACAAACACTCCTTTGGGGAAAATGCATCCCACACTGGATTTCCCTTGCATCTCCCCAAATAGATGACGTGGAGAAATGTTTCCCCTCGATCCCAAATGCGTGGGCAGCATGTAGTGTGTGCAACCCACCCGGGGGCACATCCCCGGGGAATATTGGCAATGAGAATTGTTTACTGATCTGGCAATTATGTTAATCCTATTTATATGAGATGCAAGAACCAAGAGTAAAACTTTTTGATCGTAACATGATGGTATTGGCTAAAACTTTTGAACGTTACAGTATGGTATTGTAAACTTTGAAGATGGTAATATAAAAGCAGGTTTTTAGGTATTGTAAATTGTGAAAGACGGCAGTATAAAAGCTGATTTGATTAAACAATAAAAAAACAGATATTTGACAACATATATTTACATCCACGCCTTGATAAGCTACAACTTTTTAGACATCAGAGCTATTTCAAGTGATTAACCAAGTTAACCAAATAGCATGTATTGTGAGATGTAAGCTACTATGGTTTACATCTATAGGAGAAAGGCCATGATAAGCATCATTTCTTTTATAAGGCCTGTAAATGCTTTGATGGCTGAAACTTTAAACTGCAGCAGTCTCCACTGTGTCGTCATAGTAAGTGTCAATATTCATTCAACTATACACCAAATGGGCGAATGTCGATAACAAAGTCAAGCAACCTACTCAAGAAAATTATGCTTATATTCCATGGATGATCTGCTCTGACCAAAACTTAGGTGGTTTCTGTTTTGGAAAAAGACGAAGTACCCTCACACTGAAAGGGAAATTCTAAATCCTGGACTCTTTTCAGCCTTCCATTTACAGATTTGTCATATATCACCACCACTGCATGTAGAGCAACTATACAGAGAGATTACACTAAGTTTACTGATTTTTTAGTATGCGTACTCTTAAGCCTGGATACATTAACCATGGATAACTAAGTGCAAACTCCATTCATAACCTTAATTCTTTCGCCACATCGTGAGTTCACAAATGCTCTTCAGCCCTGCACAGTCAGGAAATTCAAACTTGTTCGATCAAACCCTGAATTGGTATTGGTAATACACATTCATATCAGTAAGCAAGTTTTATTGTGAGCTGGGATAGGAGTGAAAAACGTACCTCTTCCAGCAACTTGAATGATTGATCCCGCGGAAGAAACAGAACTAATAATCTTCTCTTCATTCCCTGTTTTCTCTTCATTCCCTGTTTTCTCTTCATTCCCTGCACTGCTTGTATTTTGCGCATTTTGTTTGCAATCCAATATCATGCCATGTCTCAATTCTTCCCCCAAGAAAGCACTACTTTCTGCCCTGCATTGCAGTGAAGTAAGAGGGCTGTTACAACCACCTGTTTGTGGTTCTGAATCGAGGGACTTAGACGGTGGAGGAGTGGAATCTGGAAGTCCTGTTTCCGCAGGAATACAGGGTCCTTCACAAAAGCTTATATTTTCCTTTGATATGCTCAGGTTTTGCATTGCTTCGACTATCAGGCATTCGGCATTGACCAAGTCCTCAATGGGGGCATTGCTCTCCCACTGAGGACTGGGGGCATTGCTCTCCCACAGGGGACTGGAGACATGTTGCTTGATAAAATCGGATCCTTCCAATTCCCCATGGAAGGACATTGTCTCACCAATTGCATTGGAAGATTGGCCCTCCCATTCACTCACTTGGGATCCTGCAGGAGGGCTTGACGAATCCGACTTGATGCTATACTCTTGAAAAGCAGGTGTATTTGCTTCCCTAGGATTAAAACAACCAAAAGTCACAGGCGGCCACTGGCTTTGTCCGTAAGAGACATTTTCATCCCAGTCAACGTTTTCCATCAACTCCTTGCCACTTCCTCCACTAGAAGGGCGGTCCACTTTTACTTTGGTTTTCAGGTTAGTAGGATTCCTGTCCATATTAATGGAGGTTACATCAACTGTATTGGAATTGGGATAGAAATTGGGCACCGGTTCGTTCACAAACCCTGAGGGAAATATTCGAACAGGTCCAGGACCGACACAATGCACTGATACAAGGTCACTGTGTGATGCAACAAGTTCAGATATTCTTTTGTATCCGAGATGATCAACATCAAGAATTTTTCCTGTACGCTCTTCAAATCTCTTAGGCAGACGGGCCATTAAGAAACCCTGCGAGAATTCTCCAGTTTGCAGCATATGATAAATAAATTTCCTGAAGTCCTCTGCCGAAGCTTTGCGTTTTGGTTTCGGGTTCGTTCCTGCTCTGGGTTTGTCTCTAGATTGAAACTTTTTATTTTGGTTTGAATTCCACTCACCTGGTGAAGGCATGGGATTTTTCTGTTCATTCAGCTTAACTGGGAATGCGAGATGGCATCCTCGCTTTACTTCCCTGATCACTGCAACATCCTTGCAACCCTCTACAAGATTTATGATCTTTGGAAATCCCAGGAACTTTTCATCCAGGATCTTTCCGGTTGCTTTCTCGAAGTCCACACGAATGGGCGAAATATTGTATCCCTCTTCGGTGTGTTTCTTGCCGTTTACAACTAAGGTTAACCATGCTTTGAATTCCTCCAACGAAGCCGGTTTCTTCTTCTCTGTAGGAGTAGACGATGATGAAGATGCAGGGCTCCTAGGTTTCCTTGTTCTAATAAAAGGGCCATGAAAACGAGGTTCCGGCTGCACTGGGCTTCTGGCCTTTTCATCTAATGGAAAATTGCATGGACCATCCCATCCATCACTGGCGATCGGTGGAAAATTGCATGTACTATCCCATCCATCTCTGTGAGTGGGTGGTAAATTGAATGTACTATCCCATCCATCTCTGTGAGAGGGTGGTAAATTGCCTGTACTGCCCCATCCATCTCTGTGAGAGGGTGGTAAATTGCCTGTACTGTCCCATCCATCTCTGTGAGAGGGTGGTAAATTGCCTGTACTATCCCATCCATCAATGATGGAGGGTTTGAGGCTGAATAAATTCTCCTCACTGTAATTGAAACTGGATTCATTATTCGATTCTTCCATCTCTTTACCGTGAATGGAGGTTGAAGAAGTAGGCAAGGCAGGATTTAAGAAAGTGTCATCAGAAGCACTAATCCCTCCAGGAAAGTGTAATTGACCCTCATTCTGTAATGACCTGAGAAAAGATAACCATCCCAGACAGCCATTAACCCCACCCAACATGGCTTGAGGCATTTCACCCATAGACTGGCAAACCAAGAAAACATTATATGATCTCTGCCGGAGCTTCTGAAACACGTAACAGAAATCAACGTTCCCAACGATGAAGATAATATTTGCCGGTGGTGGCGTATCCATCGCCCACAGAAGAACATCGGCCATCATCATCTTCTCCAGTTCATTGTTATTTCCTGTCATTCATAACCTAAAAGCAATCTCACCACCAATATACTATGAAAATACCAATTCACAAAAGCACCCAAAAAAATTAATAAAAACTTCAAATCAATGCAATACCACTCCCAGAATGCCCTGAAATTGATATACAATTACACCAGAAAGGCAAGGGAGGCTTAATTCGAATAAGCCCTAATTCAAGCAAGAGAATGCCATTTGCTGAACAAGTACCGGCCAGTCAAAAGATAGCCAACAAGGGAAAGTAACGGCAGAAAAAGATGTACAGACGAATTAAACCCTAAGTAGAAAAAAATCAATAATTTGATGAGGGTTTAATGAAAGTAAGTATAAGAAAAGCTGGTGCAATGAATGTGCTAACCGGGAGGAAGTTGCTGCAGTCCGATTCCAGAGTTGATAAGCGTCTGATGAAGCTCCGTCTCAGTCTCTGAGAAGAATTCATAAGCAGAGAAGTGATGGCTATGAAGGGAGCTGCAACCTCCTCCAGCATTAACCGCGGAACTGGTAATGTTAAAATTGCGGAGTAATGCGGAGGCCATAGAAACCAGCATATAAGGGTCGAAATAAGGAGGGAAGGGGCAGCTCTCCATATCCCACCACAATGATGTTTTTCCCTCCATCTCGTTCCTACTCACAGCAACCTTACCTCGCTGGTTAATGAGCAGCACAGCAGAGAATATAATGGATTGGCACTCCCGGGACCCGAAACGAGCACTCCGAGAATAAATGGAGGATTGGAGAGAAGGAAATTCCCGGTGATGAAAGGACATTTAATGCAGTTTTCAGTCATCGAAAATGCGGAAACTTCCCTCGCAAGCACAGGGTGATCCCGTACGAGATGACCTTTCGCCATTTTTCAAACTGGTACTGTTCCGACATGACCATGGTAGCCGGTCCGCTAACAGGCCCACTGCCCAGTAAGGGTGTGGAATAAAGGGTAGTCATATTCCTCCACATTTTAGTGGTATTTTTCACAGGGATCTCGATCTAAATCAGGCCATAAAACACTCAGCGAAGCAAGTTGCAATCTCATCACTACTACACTGTAATCCTAGTCTGAAGGTAATATGCCATCTCCAAATCCTTTATTGGTGGGAAATGAGATGTGAAAATCGTCCATAAAGGTCTCTAAAGGGCAAACCAGCAGTGAGAATGAAAATAGTTATTGTTAAATGTAAATTGACTCATCATTTTTATTTGAGGAAAAATCACGGTTAGTGGTCAGTAAAGGGTAGATTTTCACTTTGTTTCTGAATCTTAGTGGTTAATTTGTTTCATTAAATCCAAAAAGACAAACTCTTACCCAAATAAAAATATTGGACCATTAAACTGTTCCCTTAAGTTCGAAAAAATAAAGTCTTAACCAAATAAAAACAATATTAGAACATACTCAAGACTCGGAAGAAATAAATTAAGTAAATGAACCCAATATTCTCTACTCTATCTATTTAATGTGCTAAGTGAGATCTGCTCATTCAACTTGTCGTGACGATGAACCATATTGACACTGTTTTTCTATGTGATTTTCGCCAAAAATTCTCAATTCAATAAAAAAAATTTATATTCCTTAGAACCAACTTTGAGGAAAAAATAAACTGGGATAAGGAATATATCACGGTCCCAGATTCAATTATAATGTGACCAAATTGGTAAAAGGTCAGCGCATACTGACAAATCGTTTAATTATTTTATTATTACGGAACCATCCACGAAAGATCTCTTCAAGATTACTCAATGGTGAAGGTTGTAAAGGATAAGATTTATTATTAGGTGACGATAGCGATTGTTGGAAGTAGGGGTGAAGGTTCTCGGTAATGATAGTGATTGTTCAGAGTAGTGGTGAACTTTCTTTAGGTGTTTCATTAAATTTAGTAATTTAATTATAATTGGGCTCGAGAATTAAGAGGTTCATAAAATTTGGTGTTAAATATAGATTTGGAATTTTACATGTGTATTATATATTTGCTTTTTAAATCATATGGATATAAAATTGATATGTTAAATTTTGTTTGATTTTAGATTTTTGTGATTCACACTGATTTTGATGAATTTTTTCGGATTAATTACATCATGTTAAATATTATTTATTTTAAAAAATTTATCTTATCAAAATTGACATTTAAGTAGGTTGGTATTTGTCTTAAACTATAGTAGATATTTATATATGTGTTATAACATAGTTATGTATGGCTTGGTTATAATCTAGCTATTATTATTATCTTATTTTAAGGTCATGGCCAAGCCATACCAAATTGGTGTATGAGACTCCTTGTTTGTGGGACAAGAAACCCATCTCCCCGCAACGATTTGACTATGAAGTCTACTAAGGCTTGAAACGAGTAGTGTCATGTCACAAGGGGTTCCATGAAATAGTAGATTAAAAAATAAACAAAATTGTGTTGTGACTTGTCTCAGACATGAGCCATAATGCATTCGACTTTACTCTACTCAGCATTGGGTTTGCTTCGCTCCAACGATTGAGCTATGTTCCATTAACTTCAAAGGGTTTTACTCAATGTTGGGTCTCTTTTGCTCCAATGGGTCTATTCTCTATGTTAACTTTCAAGGGTTTTACTTTTGCTTCGCTCCAACGATTGAGCTATGTTCCATTAACTTCAAAGGGTTTTACTCAATGTTGGGTCTCTTTTGCTCCAATGTGTCTATTTCTCTATGTTAACTTTCAAGGGTTTTACTTGGTGTTAGGTCTCTTCCGTTATGGTGGGTTTTTTTTTCTCTATTAATTTTCAAGAGTTTTACTTAGTATTGGTTATGTTATGTTCGGTTAACTTTCAAGGTTTTTACTCAATGCTAGGTCTACTCTGCTCCACCCCATTAATTTCCAAGGGTTTTACTCACTATTGTTCTTATGGGTAATGGCACATTAATAGATCATTAGGCTATAGTAAGTTTGGGGGTTTTTAATTAAAATCCTACATTTCGGGCCATAGTCCTCTAATTTCACTTATAAATGTTACATATTTGTAAGCAATAGATTACAAATTTTATAGATTTGTAGACTCTAATTGTCAAAATAGATAACAAATTCTACATTTGTAGGTTTTAATTTCTCATTAAATCTGACTTTGAGGTGTGTAAGTAATTTGAAACCAAAGCTAATGTTTACAATTAATATGGCTAGCCACTGTTAAACAATTTATGTAAATTATTCATAATGTAATGTATTTGCATTATTGTTTGGAAAATCAAGTTTCCAATATATTCCCCCTTTTTCACAATGGAGACTCTTGTGTTTATCTATCTCCATTAGTGTTAAGAAGAAAATGAGCATTATTAAGATAAAAAATAATTCTCATGAGCTTTATAGTGAAACTAGGAGTTGGTCTACTCTCAAAACCTAATGGGAAGAAAGAGTCGGTGTGATACTAAGAGAGTTGAAGATGAAAAGCACTTTCTCTTAGATTGCCTAGCTTATATTCAAATATGTTCTAATTTTCAAAATATTTGTCACACTCCCAACCTTATTGGCCTATTAAGGTAGAAAAACTATGGTGATGTGGGAATGCTTCTCTCATTTCTCTTCACTCATAGAAATAATATTTAAATAAATTCAATTAATTTCTTACATTCTTAAGGTCCAATAGACCATATTGGTGTTAGTGGACATTAATCATCATCATCGTTGTCGTCATCATTAACTGGGATGTAGTTTAATGGTCTAATTTGATTTTTTGAATTTTCTTATACATTTTTTTTCATTAAGAAAACTCTTGAGCTATAGTTTTTAATGCATTGCTTGATTCTTTCAACTAGGAAGTAACACTAGAAAATTGGATATTCAAAATATACTAAAGATTAAAAATTATAATATTGAAATTTACATATAACAACATAAAAGAATTTGACACTCATGAATCTATGGAAAACATAAAATGACAAGCATGAAAAATAAATGGTTGTCATTATATTTTTACTTGATAGATAAGGTAAATTTAAAATATGATAATTATTTTTTTTAAATGTTGATAGGCATGTATAGGCTTTCCAAAATTTTAATTTAATTATCATTAATTATTAGGTAGATGGTAAAGATTTAACTTCCACATAATATATCAAAATATTCATAGTAGTATTCATAGATCAATGGTTAAGATTTATCTCCAAGTTAATTATATTCTTTTAATTAATCTATCTCAAATTAATTCACTAAAGAAAATGTAATATCAACATGTGTCATAGTGGGCATGTGATATTGATAAACCATGGTATTGCAACAAAAGCTAATCTTTACGGTAAAATGAGGGAGAATCGCAATGGTTAAGAATATTGTTTAACTCATACATTAATTTTATTTACAATTAATAATAATTTAAAATAAGGTTATAATTTAGTTAATTTTTAAGGTTTTTTTTATTTTGGGAAATTTGAGATGTATTATGGGACAAGTGTTTTGATGTTATCATGGATTGATGCATATCGCTATTTATCAACCATTTAATTTTTATGGTTGCACTAGTTTTATTTTTCCTTCAAAAAGTATTAAAATTTACTTAATTTTTCCCCGATTGGGTGCGATACAGGTCATCGTCCCTCTTGAGATTTTCGTCATGCATGAGAAGATTGGTGACAGGGCTAGAGGGCGTCTCGACCACTGCCCTCACATGTGTGATCAGGATAGTGGGGTGGAAAAGCGCATGGGAAGGCTTAACGTTGAAGCGACGAGCTGTGGGGCTCTTAAACTCCATGTGGGGAGGGCGTGGAGTCCCATTCATGTAACTGTCTTGTCTTGGAGCTCGGTTTCTAGAGGTAAGCGTAGGCTTTCGACTTTCAATCCTTTGTCTGCAAGAAAGGTCGGGAGGTTTTGCTCTCAAGATGTGACCGGCCTCTAGTTCATGGCATGTGCAGTCGAGTATGTTCTTTTCATTTTCTCCCCTCCACGACCGTGGCTTGCTCTATACTCGAATGTCTCTGGCAATTTTATTAATAATCTTTGCAAATTGAATATCGTAAGAAAGGGAACTGGTTGCTCATAAAGTGGGAAAGTTTATGTGGTTTCGTTTTATGTTGTGTCTATTGTTTCTATGCCAGTGTCTGTTTTCTTTGGTATTCTATTGTTTTGAATGGGAATGTATGGAAAATTTTGGGTTAGTTGTCTTTTGTTGAAGGATTGTCCGCCCGATGGTAATGGATATCTTCGTGATTTGTTGTCCCTGAGCAAGGGAATGACCTTTAATTCTTCTTCTCTGATTTATTATGGTTATGGTGTGGTCTTCAATGGTATTTGTCTCCAAGAGCTAGTTTGTGGCACCTCCCTTCTAAAGCGATAGACTATCTCTGGATTCCCTCTGTCTACTGGCCCAATTGAGGATGGGGTGCTGGTTATCAGAACAAAGTGGCAACAGTGGCCGCCCTTTTCAACTTTCAGTGTATATGTAAGGCTCGAGCCTAACGTAGATTGTTTCTTGCTCTTATTTTACGTAATTATGCCAGGTTTCCAAAACTTGTGTAACCACCTAGCCCGGGAGCAAACAGTCTAGTCCTAGAATATGGCTTGGCATGTTCAGTTGACAGTTTGTAATTTGATTGACTAGTTTCTAATCCAAATGGCTCGTCCTTCCCCTAGTGTTGGTTCGTCTAGAAATGGGGGTTGGGGTCGCAGCGAAAAGTCGGGGAATCAAGATGGTCGGGGTTCTTCCTCCACTCGACCTCCGAAGAGAAGCGGTCAAAAATCGAATGCTCATATTATCAATGAGGTGGCCCAGGCATATAATACAAGTACCCCAGCCCAAGTAAAACAAATGATCTCGACATGGGAAGCATAACTAAATCAATCGGTAGAAGTTAAAGTGCAGTTAGAAGACTGGTGAGTCCTAGTTCCAGATCCTAGACACATTTGTGTTCGTACTACCCAGTAATATATATATATATATATAGATATATTATTCATCTCTACTGGCTGATGAAAAGTATTGTGGCCAGAGCTATTATGACCTCTCCTATAGGCTCTGTCAAATCTGATCCAGGTTTCCAAGAAATTCAGAAAGAATTTCAACTTATCCAATTTCAAATCCAACAACAAAATGTTCATCTTGGCCATATTGAGAAGCACATTTTGTGCCTTCCCCAATCGGAATTACTAGGATCCAGTGCTAAGGACCCAGCTCTTGTGGAGTCCTCTGATGAGTAGTTGTTAGTTTAGATGTAGCAACTCCTTATTTTGTTTAATTTTTTGATGTATATGTCAGTTAGTAGTACTTATTATAGTTTGTTAGGTGAAAACTAGTTTATAGACATTCAGTCATATAAGGCTTTTTTTTACGGACTTAAGTTATTGAGATTTTGGATGGAATACAATGTGGTTCGGTGGCCAAAAAACCTGGTTTCCCAATGGGCAGGTTGAGGCCACTTAACGTCTTTCATGGATGTAACCTACTTTTTGCAAATGAATGAAATAAAAAGGTCCTACCAAGATTACAAAAAAAAAATTACTTAATTTTAATTTAATTATCAACAATTAATAGGCAAATGGTAGGGATTTAAGCTTTACAGTGTATCCACTAATATTTTTAGTAATAGTCATAAATAGATGGTTGAATTTTATCTCAAAGATAGTTAAGTACTTCTTGCTTTTCAATTTAATTTTAAAAATGTTATAAAACTAGCATTTGCACCTTAGGGTGCAAAGGGCACGACGACGGCGTTAAACGGAGGGCTGACTAAGAACGCCACGTGGAAATTTCATGACCTCATCGAAATCTCTATAGTGTTAGCCTATGAATATCTAGAGTGTTAGTAAGAGGAACCTCACAATAAAAACGCCTTTGGTGTTATATATATATATATATATATATATATATATATATATATATATATATATATATATATATATATGTCATCATAACACCAAGAGTATATATATAACACACCCCCTTAGCACCCTAACACAAAGGAGGTGGTTACTATGTTGACTTGACTCCTAATATTTTGTTATGAAAATGGAGTGTAAAATTTTGAATTTTTTGTCAAAATCTTCAAAACCCAAAACAAACGACATCATCATGTTTTTCTCGTTCAGATGATTCCATAAATATAAAATTTTACCTCAATCGAATTCGGAAATCAAAAGTTGTGGCTTCCCAAAGTTTTAATTAATAAACCTGAAATCCTTCACCTGCCACATAACACCCAAGTGGTCCCCGCGTGGTGCCTACATGGAATTCTACCCAACTACCACGACGTGGCACTAATAATAATAACAATGACCACCTTGTCAAAATACTTTCAATTTACAAAATATGCATCATAGAAGCCTGAATTCAAAAAATGACCACCTTGTCAGCCAACTTTGGAGATCCAATGCAACCCCCCACCCCACCTATCAATCTGATGGGTAAGATTTATTTGTAATATTAATTTAAATGAGGTCATACCCTGATCAATCTGATGGCAGTTGTTGTACCTTAAGAAACCAATTTCTTGGCTGTATTGAAATTGTGCTTAAGACATTAACGATTATACTGATTGTCACTTGTTTGTCACTTAATTATATATTGTGTTCTCAAATGAAGGACCTGGGAAATATGGTTCTTGACCCTCAATACTTAGGTGACAAGAAAACATCAGAATGCCATTTGATTGTTAAATACAAATGATGAATGAAGAAAGATTGAATAAGTCATAGACCATATCCTGTTTTACACAGGATCTACTATCTGTGACACTGGGATAAGTTATAGATAATATGTTGTTTTACACAGAAACTACTATCTGTAACTTCGGAGAATTGCAGAGATGGGAACTTCAAGTATAGGAGTGCTCTTTAAGGAATTTTAACTTTATTTAGATAGGCAAATAAAGACCTGCAACTTCAATTACTATACTCAAAGGAAGAAAACATAAGATGACACATAACAAAGAAGACACAAAATCATACCCAAAAACGTATGGAAAACTTCTGATTCTTCATTAATCAACAGTTGTATCAGGAATTCAGTAGCTTAGTCTCCAGGTTCTCCAAAATTCGAACCCTTTCTCTATAAATTTTCCTCTTTTTATACATTATAAGGCAGTTGGTGATCACCAAAACTGTCAAACTGCTTAACTATTTTCCTAACTGTCTAGAGTAAAAATTATTACAAAACATTACACAGAGGGTAAAAGACACCTCATTTTAAAAGAACATAGAATAACAGGAAGTAACAGAAGTTAGAAAATGATGGTGACAGTTAGATTTTCGGCTCTGTTGCTTGGCTGCTAATGAAGTCTCTTTGTAGATGCTTTAATAATGACTAAATTGATTTAATTGTAATAAGTTGTATTTGACTCAAAGGCCATGTGTGGACCTGGGCTTACGTATGTATCGGGCGCGATTTGATTGACCAAAACACAAGAAAACCCGACCAATCACTTTTCTTTGGAGTTTTAGTCATCCATCGCTAATTTTGATTATCTTACTTAAACAACGGAATCAACTATTTTACATGAAACATTAGTTTGCCACAGAACTAAAAAGACTTAACATTTTGATTCATAAACCTGTCGGGTCCACCTTAACTATACGTGAACCATCTGATCATTCATTCAATCAATGGTCCGATCCTTCGGAACTCATGAGACTTTAAACCCGTTTGAATTAAACCTTATCGAGTTCGCCTTTTCAACGCTCCGTTGACTCCCATACGGACCCGATGGGAAATATAAACCGCCAATTAATAATCTATCGAGTCTTACTTTAGCGCTAAAACCTAATTATTTCTTCACCCGATATCCGTCGGATCCCATCTTTTTGGATGAACGACTGAGATTGGCCTGGACTTCAACAACGTTAAACTGTGTTTGATATGCCATCGTGTCCGATAAGTTACCCACCCGATTACCGTTGGATTTATGGCATGTTGATCGGACGGCCCAGATCTTTTTGTAGGTACACCGCTACATCGGATCTTCGAAACAAACCCATTCTAGTTAACTTGTGCGATCACTGTTGGATCTGTGGCTTGTTGATCAAACAGCCCAGATATTCTCGCAGGTTTACATTCAAAGCCATCCCGTCAATCAAACAAAATACTTCATTTATTTTAGACTTTGCGGGGGTAAAGAATATAAGGGAACTACATTGAGGTTGAACCCCCGTAATGATTCTAGGCCACATGTTGTGGTCAACCATGCTCACATCACGGTCAACTGCGGGGGTTGAGCCTTAATTAACCTTTGAGCTTATTGTTTCCTCGTAGCACACCTCATCATACTCATCAAGATATCGCTTGATCACACCTCTTAAACCTACATGGCCTTTAAACAATGGTATGACTTTTCATTTCTTTTGATTTTTATTTCATTTTGTGATCAAATTGAAAATAAGACGAAAATAACAATGGAAGCTACAACATCTGGCTCCACCCGAGGATAGTGCTTTTGCCACAGAAGCACTAAGAACCACATATCAGTGCCTTCACCTTGGGCATGGAGTCATATATTGCAACCAATTCAAATTCTATGGCATTTGTACACTGAATTCACTCTAGTATCTACAATGATAAGATGCTTATGCTTTACAACTGAAAGTAATGCTTGAGGTACTGCCCATTTACAAGCAGCTATTGATTTTCACCATCAAGATTCTCAAGAAGGAAAGTGTTATTGGACCTTGCTTCAACAATTCTAAAAGGACCATACCAGAGAGGATCAAACTTCCCATGCTTACCTTTATCTTCTCTTCTGGTATCCCATCTTAATACTAGATCTGCAACTTTAAAGTCAATCTCCTTGGATTTTCTGTCAAAAATACTTTTCATCTTTGATTGATACATAATCAAGTTGTCTCTTACCTTGTCCCTATTCTCACTTAGCTCCACTACTTTATTCATTCTTCTTATCAAATCATTGGGTTCTTCTTTCACCTCTTGAATCATTGCAATCACAGGCTTCACAAGTTGACTTGGAAACAGAGCCTGAGTTCCATATACTAATTCAAAAGGTGATTTGCCTGTAGATCTTCTTGTAGTCACTCTAGCAGCCCATAGAGCAAACTTTAACTTAGAATCCCAGTCTTTTTGGTTCTCTGCAATAGTTTTCTTAAGGATCTTCATCAAAGTTTTGTTAGTGGATTCAGCTAATCCATTTCCCTGCGGATGATAAGCTGTTGAATGAGACAAAATAACATTATACTTTTGACAAAAAACAATAAACTTACTTGAATTAAAGACCTTAGCATTGTTTGTTATGATTTTGATGGGGCATACAAATCTACTGAAAATATTCTCCTCTAGGAACTTCATCACCACCTGATCATTTTCCCTCTTAGTAGGTATAGCTTCTACCCACTTGGTGAAGTAATCAGTAGCTGTGAGAACCCACTTGTGTTGTCCACTTGAAGGTGGGTTAATCTCTCCAACAAAGTCCAATCCCCATTGTTTGAATGGTTCCTCCATGAAGACTATAATCAAAGGCAAGGGAGCAAACCTCTTCTTCTTAGCAAAAAGCTAACACTTCTGACAGCGTCTAACAAACTTAAATGTATCACCAAATAAAGTAGGCCAATAAAATCTTGTCTGAAGGATCTTATGTGCAGTAACTTTCCAACTGTAATTTCCTCCACATAACCCCTCATGATGATCTTTGATTGCCTCTGTAAACTCATCTTATGTTAAACATAGCAACAAAATTCCTACAGGATCCTTCCAATATAATCTGCCTTCCACAATCACATATGGTTGTGCTTTGATCTTTAATGCTCTATACTTTGTTCTATCCAAGGATTGGGGACAAGAGAAATAAAAAATAATAATAAATTATATGCTTGTACCATTCTGAACATAAAAAATTACCTAATCTTCATACCTGGATCTGGCCTTTCTCCATTTCCTTCAGTTGTTCCTTCATCCACAGGTGTCAGCAAGTTGATACCCAATGCCTGAAAGTTCGACTCTGTCATCATTTTTGCCAATCCTTTCCCTTTCACCAACTTTGTGGGTTTTATGTCCAAGTCATACTCTTGGATCTTGGCTATGCATTTTCCTCTTTTGCCTTCTACATCTCCTTGTACTAGTACATCTTTTACTGCAGCATTTGGTACATAGGCAATGATCTGAGACTACAACACATAAGTTCTAAAGGATTTTAGGGATTTTACCAAAGCATACACCTAATTTTCAAGAATATTGTACTTTAGCTCAACATCCCTAAGAATCTTGCTAAAGAATGCAACATGTTGCTCCTTCTCTTCATCATTCTTCTGCAGTAAGACAACAACTATTGAAGTCGGTGATGCAAATGAAAAAACTTGGAAAGGCTTTTGATAATCAGGGTTGATTGGAATTGGAGCTGCATGCAATGCTTCTTTAATCCTGGAAAATGATTCTTTAGCTTCCCTGGTCCAATGCACTTCATTCTCTTTCTTCAGCATATTAATAATTTCTTTTACAATTTCTACATAATTGGACACAAATCTCCTTAAGAAGTTTATTTTTCCCAGGAACTTTTGAATATCCCTTTTACTCCTTGGCAGTGGTATTTTTTGCACATCTTGTACTCTTGCTGGGTCTATCTTCACTCCATCTCTAGAAACAATATGCCCCAATAGTTTACCCTCTTCCAAAGCAAAGATGGATTTCTTGGGATTTAAGGAAAGCCCAAATCTTCTACATTTTTCAAAATTATTTTTCGGATCTTTGAGAAAACAGTAATATCATCCAAATATATTACTACAAACTTATCTCCCACAAAAGCAATGTCCATAGCCCTCTACAATGTAGCACCTGCGTTCATCAATCTAAAAGGCATTTTGGCATACATAAAAGTCCCCCAAGGAGTTGTGAATATTGTCTTCTTCTGATCTTCTATATCCACAACCACATGATTATACCTAGAGAATCCATCCAGCATTGACATTCTAAAAGATCATGTTACCTTCTACAACACATGATCCATCTTAGGCAACGGATACTTATCTTTCAAGGAAGCCCTGTTGAGATTTCTGAAGTCCACACATAACCTTATCTCTCCATTTTTCTTTCTTATAGGCACTAAATTAGCCACCCAATCAGAGTATCTGAGTGGAACTATTATTTTGGCATCAAGCAATTTCTTGACCTCTTTTTCAATTGATGGTAGAAGCAGAGGATTTATCTGTCTAAGCTTTTGTTTAAAGGGATTAATTCCCTCCTTCAAGGGGATCTTGTGCTGAATAATATTTACATTGTTTGTTTTGAGATCCTCATAGGACCATGCAAAGACATCAACATAGTCCTTAAAAAGTTTAATATATCTCTCCTGATAATTAGGTGAAACTCCACTAAATAATTTGACTAGCCTGGGTTTCTCCTAAGTTCCAATATTATGATCTTGAATGTGTTCATCCTGTGAAATTTTCTCGGAGTCAACAGCCACATCATTGGGGTTAAAAATCCTTTCAAGAGGGACAAGCCCCTTTAGTAGAATATTATCTTTCAATTGAAAAACTTTTTGATTAGCTATTGAATCTTTTAAACCACTAACTTCTGCAACTTCTGTTGTTTCATCTTCATCCTGATCAATTTTTGTACCCTGAAACTCCTCAACCATAGTCAAAAATTCTTTAATTTGCTGATCATCTTCAAAAACTTTCCAATGTTTAACATTATTAGGAACATAGGGTTTGTGCCTCATTTCTACCTCATATCTTAATTTTGGATTAATAGGAGACCTGAAAGTACTAGCAGCCACAACGAATGAATCTGCTAATATGTTCCCATCCCTTGGAATGAATTGAATATTAAAAGCTTCGAAACAGTTCTCAGCCAAATCCCAGACTTCATTTTTGTATGCCCTAAGCCTAGGGTGTTTTGTCTGACAATGATTTTTTATTTGTTTGATAATCAACTTCGAATCTCCAAAAGCAGAAATTGACTTAATTCCCATCTGTTTAGCTGTTTGCAGAGCAATAATCAAGGACTCATATTTTGCCACATTGTTTGTTGCTTCGAACTCTAATTTAAAGGAAAAGGGGAACATATTACCTCCAGGTGCAATTAGAAGGAAACCAGCACCTGTTCCTTCCTTGGAATAGGCTCCATCAAAGAAGCATTTCCACATTCCTTCAGTTTGCAGCTCTGTATTTACACAGGCTGAAGTAAGCTGCCTCTGGTTATCTTCAGCCAACTCTACATTATCATGCAACATGAAGCAAGCAAAGTCATCTTTCTCCTGGCTATATACAAGTGAATTACTTGCTCCATTTTTTGTAATTGTTTTTACAAATCTAGTTTCCTCGGCAATGATGCCAATTAATGTTGTACCTTAAGAAACCAATTTCTTGGATGTATAGAAATTGTGCTTAAGACATTAATGATTATACTAATTGTCACTTGTTTTTCACTTAATTATATATTGTGTTCTCAAATGAAGGACCTGGGAAATCTGGTTCTTGACCCTCAATACTTAGGTGACAAGAAAACATCAGAATGCCATTTGATTGTTGAATACAAATGATGAATGAAGAAAGATTGAATAAGTCATAGACAATATGTTGTTTTACACAAGATCTACTATCTGTGACACTAGGAGAAGTTATAGATAATATGTTGTTTTACACAGAAACTACTATCTGTAACTTAGAAGAATTGCAGAGATGGGAACTTCAAGTATAGGAGCGCTCTTTAAGGAATTTTAACTTTATTTACATAGGCAAATAAAGACCTGCAGCTTCAATTACTATACTCAAAGGTGGAAAACATAAGATGAGACATAACATAGAAGACACAAAATCATACCCAACAACGCATGGAAAACTTCTGATTCTTCATTAATCAACAATTGTATTAGGAATTCAGTAGCTTAGTCTCCAAGTTTTCCAAAATTTGAACCCTTTCTCTGTAAATTTTCCTCTTTTTATACATTATAAGACAGTTGGTGATCACCAAAACTGTCAAAATTCTTAATTGTTTTCCTAACTGTCTAGAGTAAAAATTATTACAGAACATTACACAGAGGGTAAAAGACACCTCATTTTAAAAGAACATAGAATAACAGGAAGTAACAAAAGTTAGAAAATGATGATGACAGTTAGCTTTTCGACTCTATTGCTTGGCTGCTGATGAAGTCTCCCTGTAGATGCTTTAATAATGATTAAATTGATTTAATCGTAATAAGTTGTATTTGACTCAAATGCTGTGTGTGGACCTGGCTTTACGTATGTATCGGGCGTGTTTTGATTGGCCGAAACACAAGAAAACCCGACCAGTCACTTTTCTTTGGAGTTTTAGTCATCCATCGCTAATTTTGATTATCTTACTTAAATAGCGGAATCAACTATTTTACACGAAACATTAGTTTGCCACGAAACTGAAAAGACTTAACATTTTGATTCATAAACCCATCGGGTCTACCTTAACTATACGTGAACCGTCCGATCATTCATTCAATCAACGGTCCGATCCTTCGAAACTCACAAGACTTTAAACCCGTTTGAATTAAACCTTATCGAGCCTGCCTTTTCAACGCTCTGTTGACTCCCTTACGGACCCGATGGAAAATATAAACCGCCAACTAATAATCTATCGGGTCCGACTTTAGCGCTAAAACCCGATTATTTCTTCACTCGATATCCATCGAATCCCGTATTTTTGGATGAACAGCTGAGATTGGCCTAGACTTCAACAACTTTAAACTATGTTTGATATGTCATCGTGTCCGATAAGTTACCCACCTAATTACCATTGGATTTGTGGCCTGTTGATCGGACGACCCAGATCTTTTCGCAGGTACATTGTCGCATCGGATCTCCAAAACAAACCCATTCTAGTTAACTTGTGCGATTACTGTTGGATCTATGGTTTGTTGACCAAACAACTCAGATCTTCTCGTAGGTTTACATTCAAAGCCATCCCATCAATCAAACAAAATACTTCATTTCTTTTAGACTTTGCGGGGGTAAATAATATAAGGGAACTACATTGAGGTTGAACCCCCACAATGATTCTAGGCCACACGTTGTGGTCAACCATGCTCACGTCATGGTCAACTGCGGGGGTTGAGCCTTAATTAACCTTCGTGCTTATTGTTTCCCCGCAGCACACCTCATCATACTCATCAAGCTATCACTTGATCACGCCTCTTAAACCTGCATGGCCTTTAAACAATGGTTTGATTTTTCATTTCTTTTGATTTTTATTTCATTTTGTGATAAAATTGAAAATAAGATGAAAATAAAAATGGAAGCTACAACAGCAGTAATGGGCCTGGAAGATCAATGGATGATATGAAATGCAGAGCCCCCCCCCTTTGCCACAGTTTCGGGGTGCAGTTCCAGTCTCCAAATTTTATGGACCTCAATTTTGTAACGTAACCCGCATATATTTTTCAATGGAGGTTCAGTGTGAACCCCCACCTCCTCCCCGCTTACAGTAGGGGGTGCACGTTAGACCCTGGACTATTCGATTACCATCCCTCTGTGACTAGATCACTGCCAAAACCTAGGCTTGGCCCCTGTAATTAGCCATATGACTTTTGACTTAAGACTCTTACCCTAAGTCCCTGCTATTCCAGCCCTCTTGACCGTGTTCCACTCTACTTGGCTTGGTCATATGCGAACATTCCATTTGAACCCCGACTCTATGCCCCAAGACTTAGATCTACACCCATGCCTTAGTCCTTTTGTCAAGACTCATCCCCAGCACGTGCGCAAGGGTTAATCATGACTTTAATTCACCAATGATAGGGTTGAGGTCAACCTCTCCACAAGGAACCACTGCGGTTTTGATCTCACGACCTCCCAACCACCAACTAGTCAACTAGCATCTGGGCTTTGATTACTCGACTCACAATTGGGCCTCGACCGGTAGTCAAGCTGCTCAATAATCGGGCTGAAAAGCATTTGTGAATCCACCCACTCATATGAATTGTCGACCCTTGACCTATGGTTCCTCATGGAAAGCCCCAACCAGTAGTTGGGTTACTTAGTACTCGGGTTAAAAAATATTTGTGAATCCAACTACTTGGCTGACTTGCCGACCCATGACCTGTGGGTCATCACGAAAAATATTTAGCTTGCTTTGTGGACATTTTACACTTATAAAATTTTCATGATTTCTCTCATCTTTCCCCCAGGCCTGAACTTGCATATACGTGACCAACAGTTAGTGTGTATATATATATATATATATATATATATATATATATATATATATATGTATGTATATATGTATGTATATATATATATATATATGTATATATATATATATATATATATATGTATATATATATGTATATATGTATATATATATATGTATGTATATATGTATATATATATATATGTATATATATGTGTATATATATATATATACATATATATATATATATATATATATATATACATATATACATACATATATATATATACATACATACATATATATATACATACATATATATATACATGTATATATATATATATATATATATATATATATATATATATATATATATATATATATATATATATATATATATATATATATATATATATACATGTATATATATATGTATGTATATATATATGTATGTATGTATATATATATATGTATGTATATATGTATATATATATATATATATATATATGTATATATATATATACACACACATATATATATATACACACACACACACACACACACACACACACACACACACATATATATATATATGACATGCCATCTCTTTTGAGCTATACAAATTTTAAACTAAGGCCTGATAACCAATTCATTTCAATGAGATGATTAATTTTATACAACAAAGATTTATCCATCTCCCACGCTCAGGCCAATTAAACCATTATTCAAAGTCAAGATGAATACATATACATCTCCATCCCTTAAGAAGAATTCAGTGAACCATCAACACTTATTTATATGAAGAATCATATCTATTTTGGTGTTATGGAAAATTTAGCAACATAGTGACTAGCATGCATTATTCAATTCAAGGATACATATGCAAACATGAATATATTAGTCCTTTCGGGAATAACCATTCCTCAAAAATTACACATCATTTAACATATTTCATTCATATAGGAATCAACATTCCACATCATTGACATTGGCAATAAACCGACATATTTAACATATGCATGACATTCAAAAGTACATGGGTTTAAATAAACACTTATTTTATGAAATAAGTCTGGCAACTGAGATTGATACTTCAAATCTCCACCTAGCCTAAGACAAGTTGTAGCCAAGCCTTTCTTGCAACTATCATCCCTGAGCCATATTGTAGAGCTTGAGGAGGACTTCTTACAGGAGTAAAGTTAACACCTCAGTTGAAACAGGGTCTTCAAAGGCTACACTACCTTTACCCACCAATTGTTCAGGAGTCAAATAAAATTATCAGGGAACCACTTCCTTCAGTCTTCTCAACAACTTCCAGCATTTATACCTTTGATATTTAATTTTAGTCAATATCAATTCAAAGGTTCCTTAGAGCACAAGCATTCACAACTCAACACTAAGGGAAGGGTTCCTTTAAAGTATGGGAAGGTTCATCAACAAACAAGCTACCATGAGAGCATGGAGATCACCCTTCCAGGGAGTTCTTCAGTGAGTGCAAGCACCAATGTTCCTAGCCTAGGGCCACATCTGGTGTTTCATCAACCCTATAAGTACCTAAGTGTGTCTACCTCCTGACTGGTAGGTTCATCATTTTGCAAACTTCCTAGTGGGTTCATTAGACCATGGGAAAACCACTCATAGTGGATTCATCGACCTCAAGGCAAGCCATTGTTATATAAATTCTTTTATCTCAGCCAATAAGCCACACATAGTGGTTTCATCAATTGCACTGCTACAGAGTGAACTCTCTCTATCATAATGAGTTTTTCTTCTAGTCTAGGACGAACAACCCCTTCATTCCCACCTTGGATCTCTTAAATAATTATCTTCTCGTGCCTTCCAATTCCAATGCTCGCCCTTTCTCGGTTTGTGGAGTCATGGCTTTTCTACGTGCATAGAGATGATTTTCCCTTCTATTGTGCACAAAGGCCATTCTTTTCTCATTAATTCCTCCCACAAAATGTTCTAGGCACCATTTCTGGTTGCGTAGTCACCCCTATCAATCTACTACCGTAGCCATACTCCCATTTAATTTTGATTTTCTCTCTTGTAAGTTTTTCCAAAGAGTTAGTATGGTTCCCAACTATTCCTTTTTTAGTCGAATTTATTGTGTCGCTTGTTATCACCAAAAAATTGATCATTTAGCCTAATTTACTAGATGGATCGAAGTACACCATGTAAAGCCAATTTTACCATAGTAAAATTGCTTTCACTGTGAGAAATTACATAATAAACCACCTTTGTTAAGTAATTTATAGTAGATTGCATACAGCTGATGAATATCATAGTCCATCGGACAGAAGCGCTGTAGAAAAAAAGCTACCGGGGTTTCGCAGGCTGTGAGAATCTCCATCCATGGACAGAGGCAGAGGAGGGAGCCCATCTCCCTCCTTCAAGGAGGTCGTGGCCAACAAGGGAAAAAAGCCCCCAGAAAAAGTCAGAGAAATAGTGGAAGAAGAAAGGAGCAATATGGAAAAGGAAGAGGGGGAGAACAAAATAAGGGAGAACAACAGCACTAGAAACAAGGAGGAAGAGGACAAAAAGAAACAGGAAACAAAAGAGAAAAAACAAAAGGGGCCTTGTAAACCCAAAGCTGAAATAATACCCAGAGTCATTTTAAATGATCCTGGTTGCAAGCGCACAAGGAGCACATGCAAACCTATGCAATCATTTGCAAATTCATGGGACTCTAGCCCACTGAAAAAGCCTTACAGACTTGGATCAAGTACCACTGGAAACCCAAAGGAAGCATAGATCTACACCTTGGGTCAAAGGGTTTCTTTACAGTGGTGTTCACAAACATCGAGGATAAAGACAGAGTGTTTGAAGGAGGGCCCTACTTCTACGCAGTAGCAGGTCTCTACATGAGGCCATGGAAGATGAACTTTGTCCCAGAGAGGGAAACTTTCACCTCGGTCCCGGTTTGGGTAAGACTCTATTCCTTACCTCTTGATTATTGGCAACCTGAATCGTTAACTGCCATAGGCAACAAGTTAGGTAGATTTATCAAGACCTCAGAAGCTACTAGAAGAGGAAAATATACTTCTTTTTCCAGGATTTGTGTGGAGATGGATTTATCAGGAGCTCTTCTGGATGAGGTAATACTAGAAGTTTTTGATGAAGAATGGATTCAAACGGTGGACTATGAACATATTCCATTCAGGTGTCATAAATGTCATGAACATGGGCATCTTCTCAGAGACTGCCCTCTCAGCAAAGCGGAGAATATTACTAAAACTAACACAATGAAAGACCAGGATAGCTTTCACAAGGTGGTCCATAAAGGAAAAGGCGGAAAAAGAGGGCCAAAGCTGCAACAAAGGGACAGATATCAAAGCGGGTAGAATAGGTTCCAAGTATTGGAAGAGGAGGAAGAAAAAGCAGCAGAAAATCAAGCAAGGGAAGGAAGTACGAGGGAGAAGGAGAAGGAAGGTAACTGTGAGCAAACTCAGGAAAATGCTAAGCAAAAAGAAATAATGACGAGTGATACAGACCTAGAGATGGATCAAGAAATGACACAGAGTGAAATGGATCTGGAGGAGACAAAACTGCAGGAGATTCTAGAAAGAGAAAACCTAGATCTGGAAGGGTTTTTATTTCAAGGAACATCTGGAGGGGTGGAATCGTTACCCCTGGAAGAGCTCAATAGAATACAACAATTGTATTTATGGAAAACTCAGGAAAAGGGTCCGGAGAAAGAAAAAAAAAGGAACAGAATGAGCAATGAAGGAGTGAAGACAATAAAATCTACTCTAGGATTGGCTACCAAAAACCCAGGAAAAAAGAGAGGCAGAAAAAAGAAAAATGAACTATTGATGGAATGCGGAAAGCTCATGATAGATTCAGGTAAGATGAAAGATCTTACCAGCTACTCCTTCACAAATATTTAATGATGAAGTTCATTTCTTGGAATATTAGAGGTCTAGGCAGTAAAAGAAAGTAGAGATTGCTAAATAATAGAATGAAACAGGCTGCTCTGGATATAATTTTTATCCAGGAAACAAAATGTTCCATTCAAAGGTTAAGACAACTTCATAGCAAGTGGCTCAATAAATATGAATATCTAGAAGTTAAAGCAGAGAATACAGCGGGAGGTATTCTCACGCTCTGGAATCCCCAAAGAATGGATGTAATTGATGCCGAAGCTGCACGGAATTATTTATCAGTAGTGATACAGCCTGTTGGTGATAGGAGTACCTATCTAGTCACGAATGTGTATGGCCCTCAAAGAATAGAGGACAAACTCAAGTTTACAGAATCCCTAATGAATCTCAGGGAAAGACATGCCGGAATACCCTGGATTATGGGAGGAGATTTTAATATGATAAAATCACTTTCGGAAAAAAAGGGGGCACCAGAGCCCTTAGTAAAGACTCCTTAGCCTTTCAAATCTTTTCAGATAACATGAAACTAGTGGATGTGGAGACATGTAATGGCCTCTTCACCTGGAACAACAAGAGAGGAGGAGAGTCTCAGGTAGCTTCAAGATTGGATAGATTCATTATCTCTGAGAATCTCATGCTTTCAGATAAGGAAATAACAGCTAGTGTTCTTCCAGTGGGAGGTTCAGATCACTGGCCAATTCAAATGGAGATCCAGGGTATAGGCACCCCCCGGAATAGACCTTTCAGATTTGAGAATATTTGGCTTTCACACCCAGACTTCATTAGTAATATTGGGAAATGGTGGGCTGAAGATCTACAAATTCAGGGAACTAGGATGTTCATGCTTCATAAAAGATTAAAGCACATAAAAATAAGGCTCAAAGAATGGAATAAGAAGAATTTTGGCAACATTTTTGCAGAAAAGAAACTGGTGGAAATTAAAATGCAGGTTCTCAACCAAGCTATGATCTCGGAAGGTTTTGATAAAGATAAGAAGGATCTAGTGGAGAAATATCATCAAGATTGGGAAAACTGGTGTAAACGAGAGGAGATTTTTTGGAGACAAAAGTCTAGAGTTCAATGGCTCAAAGAAGGGGAGCGTAACACTAGATTTTTTCACAATTCCACCATGGCGAATAGAGCACACAACAGAATATCTTCACTAAAAAAGAAGGATGGAAAACTTCTTCAATCCCATGAAGAAATAGAGGCCGAGTTGGTTCAACACTTCCATGAAATAGCCCAGGAAAATAATTCTGATAGAGAACATTTCATCAAGGACGTCACTATGCATATACCTAAGCTAGTGACTAGAGAGGATAATTTCAATCTCAACAGACCAGTGACAGAAGAAGAGGTCAGTGAGGTTCTTAAAGACATGCAGAATGGCAAAGCACCAGGCCTGGATGGTTTTAATGTAGACTTCTTTAAAGCCTGCTGGAATGTTGTAAAAGAGGACATTTTGAAGGTGGTGGAAGACTCTAGAAGGAACAGAACCATCTTACAGGCGCTCAATACCTCCTTCATCTCTTTGATTCCTAAACAGGATAATGCTCAGACACCAGATAGGTACAGACCCATAGCACTTTGCAATGTGGTCTACAAAATTATTTCCAAGGTTGTATCCAATAGACTAAAACCTCTTCTCCCCTCTCTGATATCGGGGGAATAATTAGGGTATGTAGAAGGTAGACAAATTTTGGATAATATTATTCAAGTGCATGAAGTGGTTCACTCTTTAACCAGTACAAGGAAATCTGGTATGATTTTGCAACTAGACATAGCAAAAGCCTATGACAAGGTGAACTAGACCTATATCAGGAATATACTTAAGGCTTTTGGTTTTGATCACATCTGGGTAGGATGGGTAATGGCCCTAGTCACCTCTTCCAGCTTTTCAATTTTGGTCAATGGCTCTCCTTCTGAGATTTTTATTCCTTCCAGAGGGCTGAGACAGGGGGACCCGCTCTCTCCCTTTCTCTTCATTCTTATGATGGAAGGCCTCGGATGGGCTATCAAGCATGCTAAAGTAATGGGTAGAATTCAAGGTCTCACTCTGAAGGAGAACGGTTAGGCCATAACTCATCAACAATTTGTAGATGACACCATGTTATAGGGTATCCCCACTGTCAAAGAGGCTCGGGCATTCAAACAAATTCTGAATGACTTTGCCATGGCCTTAGGTATGGAAGTCAACCTCTCCAAATCCAATTTTTTTTCTTTAATACCAATATTGCTATTCAAAGAAACATCTCCAGAATTTTAGGATTTCAGAGGGATTCCCTCCCTTCCAAGAACTTAGGAGTTCCTTTAACTGCAAAACCTCTGCACAAGAGAATTTGGGAACCCTTGATCACCAAAATGCAGGATAAAGTTAGAAAATGGACGAGCAGATCGCTAAATTTGGTAGGAAGACTAGTGCTAATAAAGGCTGTGCTCCAAGCAATTCCAATTTTCGTGCTTTCAACATTACCAACCCCCATAGGAGTCTTGCAAAAATTCAGAAAAATTCAGAGAGACTTCCTTTGGGGTAGGGAGGAAACCAAGAAAAATGGGCCTTGGTCACTTGGGAAAAGATTTGTAAACCCAAGAAGCATGGGGGCTTAGCCTTAGATGACCAAGAGATCCTAAGTAAAGTGTTAGGAGCCAAACTCTGGTAGGCGCTGGGTGACAAATCCTAAGGCATAATGGGCGAACATATGGAAAGAAAAATATGCCAGCTTGTGGCATTACACTGACCTCATTAGAATGTTTGGAAACATAAAAGGCTCGGCTATCTGGAACAAAACCTGGGCAAACAGAGGTTTAGTTCAAAAAAATAGTTTTTGGGAAATCAGAGAAGGAGACCTGGGTCTTTTCTGGGAGGAAAAATGGCAACAAGAACTAAGACTGCTAGAAGAGGAGTTTTTGAACCTAAAACATGAAACTGACACCCAAGGTTTAAAAAGAGTGAAAGATTTTTGGGATAACACCCACAACAATGAAAAGTGGAGGAAATGGAAGAATATAGAGTGCAGGAATGATGAGATACTGACAACAAAGGCAGAGGCTCTTGGGAAAAAGTTGGATCAAAGAATGATATTAGTTTCTATTGGGCAGGACCAACTCAGATGGGGAAACAACAGTGAAGGCATCTTCAATATCAAGGAAGCAAAAAATATTCTCCTAGAGCTGGTTTCCCAGGCTCCAAACCGAACCTGGCTGCACCTTTGGAGACACCAAGGGTGGATGAAAATAAAACTCTTCATGTGGTTGGTTCATCACAGGAAAATATTGACCTGGGACAACATTAGAAAGAGGGGCATGTTAGGTCCTTCCATCTGCAAGCTCTGTGAAGCCCAAGAGGAAACTATGGAACACCTTCTCAACAGCTGTAATTACACTTCCAGGCTATGGGATGCTTTTGCCAACATCTTTCAACAGTCGGACAGGGATAAAGAGAGTATTATTAACACCCTTATCAGATGGAGGAGACACTTTTCGGATTATGAAGTTCTCAACCTTGCTTGGGCTCTCATGCCAAGTTTTATTATTTGGAATATTTGGAAAGAAAGAAACAAGAGAATCTTCAAAGAGGAAAAGAGACATGCTCTTAGCCTGTTTGAGCAGATCTTAAAGCAGATCAGGGAAACAGTCAGCTCTTTAATCAGGAATTTTCCCAAAAATCCTCCCTCAGGTACTGAACTTCGAACTCTCAGGCTGTTAGGATTGCAGGAGATCATCTTACCACACCAGAACAAATCAGCTAACAAAAAGGATGCTGAAAAGGAGTACTGGCAACCTCCCCCAAGAGGCTTTTTGAAATACAATGTTGATGGGGCCTCAAAGGGTAACCCTGGTAAAGTAGGATATGGGGGAGTTCTGAGGGACGAAGCAAGTAACATCCTCTCTCTTTTCCACTGTCATTTAGGAAGAGCTACCAATAACATGGCAGAATTAATGGCAATGGAGCAAGGCCTGGAATTTTTGAAGCAGGAGGACTGTCACAATGTAATCATTGAAGCCGACTCAGAGTTAGTTATCAACTCGGTAAAAAGAATTTATTGTGTCTCAAAGCCACAGAAAGTCTCACAGCATTGGAAATTGATCCGATTTTTCCAGAGAATTCAGGGTCACCTTCAAGGGCTTAACTCTGTCAGGTTCAATCATGTGCACAGAGAGGCCAACAAACTGGCAGATTTCTTGGCCAACCAAGGGGTTAGATGCAAGGACAACAGAACTCCGACGGGCTGGCAAGCTCTACCACAAAGCATTTTAAAAGCTCGCAGTCACAACCTGGTGGAAAAGGATAAGGAAGTGTTATGGAATAAATCTCAAAAAGATAGGTCTCAATGATCAGATCTTGGCTGGTTTCTCTCTTTGGGGTCAAACAGGTAAAAGGATGGCCCTAGATAATTCTAGTGGATTGGATTATCTCTTCTTCTTTAATCCACTATGTAAGGCAAAAGTTTTCCTCAATTCAGGAAAAAGCTTTAGGGAATAATCGTCTGTAGAGGAGATGGGGGCTTCCGCATCCTAATTTCTATGGTCTGGTGAATACTCAGCAGCTTGAGCGGTTTTCGGGATATTGCATCGCTTTCCAACGGAAAGGGGTTTTGGAGTATGGGCAATGATTCCATACAAAGCGTGACACGTGGTGGATGGGCGGATTCATAAACTACCCATATCGCGCCGTAAAGGTCGATTACATCCGGCGGTGCGATATCACACACAACCGTCCATATTTTCGAAGCCATCCGACGGTCAGGTTGGATCGAGCAGTTTCGTGGTGCGGGAGTTTAAATACCTTGCTTCTTTCAAAATCATTTTGCATTTCCGCCGTCAGATCAAAAGAGGATTTTGAACGAGGGCGTTCAAAGAGACTAGCCAACGGGGAGTTTTCGCGAGTTTCTGTGGTTGGCACATGGGCCCTAATATTCCCATTCCCCCTTTTTGTAAGAAACTAAAAGAGTTTGGAGGGTCTTTCTCTGTAGGGCAACATTCTGGTTGGCCCTAGTCCACAGAGGGTGGCGAATGTTTGTATATTTTGTAAATTGCTTACATACATGAAATAGAAGGTCCGTTTCTTGCTTTAGCAAAAAAAAAAGTAATTTATAGTTAAACCCATGAAGAATAATTAAATAAATCATTATTTATTTGATTTTCTTCTAGGAATAATTAATCAAACCATTGTTTAATTATTAATCTTTGTCATATTTGACCCAGTCATGAAAAATAAATAGATAAATCATTAATTATTTTATTTTTCTCCAAGAATAATTAATTAATCACTAATTAATTATTATTCTTTATCAAATTTGACTAAATCACTTAGGAATAATTAAATGAATCCTTACGTGTTTATTATTCCTTAACTAATTCATTTGGATGATGAATAAATCATTTATTTATTTATTATTTCTAAATAAAAGCTTAAATACTTTTTTCCTCCTAACCAAATATAATAAAATATTCCAAGTGGTTATTTCAAGAATGGGATCAATAATATTTTATTATTGCTCATTATTCGAGGATAACTCAATATTTTTTTATAAATAGAAGGGTTTTCCATTCATTATTAACTTTTGATTATTTTCATTGTTGCACTCATTGTTGTAACTCTGATTATTTTCATTGTCACACACCATATTTTTGTTGAGTTTATACATTATAGAGGAAAGAGACTCTACACAAGCTGAAGACGTTTGAGGATAGCCAAGAACCCATCCCATAGAGGGGGATTGGTAACATTTATCTGTTCTCTTCACAGGTGTTATAATAAAATTATTCTTTACATATCTGGTTTCCATTGGATGATTGGAGTTATTACTCTTTTTTTTTGTTTTTTAACTATGATTGTGGCATATATCCGAATTTTGGCAGGTTTTGTTTCTATCAGTTACTGCAGATCTACAATGTTTAACAACCATTTATATTGTTGAGATTGTGTGTCATCCACAATCTTAAGTGGGTTCTTTTCATACATCATTGAGAAGAAAACACTACAACATCGCTCGTTCATTTAAAGCACACAATTCCGCATTAATATCAACCAGGTTTCCTTAATCAAATTCTCCTTCCCCAAGCTATGGAATATGTGTCTCAATTTCTTAGTGATTTTTACTTTGACAAAATAGAGATGATATATACAATAAGTGGGAATTCACCAAGGGTGTCACAAACCCCTCCCTTTGGAGGAACACTACCCTTGGTGTTCCATAACTGAACATAAAACAAAACAACCTTTAAGACAAAAACAAAATTTATCTAGAGCTTTATATACACAGTTTTGTACAATTATTTACATTTTCTTTATTCAACAAACAAAAAGGGATATGTTTCTTGCATTTGATCATCTATTTCCCACATGGTTTCCTCGGACCCAATATTCCTCTACTGCACCTTAATTTGTTCTATTACTCCATTCCATAGAGTGAGTTGCCTCCGGTCCAATATCTATAGAGGTTCTGGCTAAAATTCTCCCTTTGGTTCTATCAATAGCAGAGGCTAGTCAACCACATGATTAACATCTTATACATATCTTTTAAGCAAGGAAACATGGAAAACATCATGATCAACTTTTATCAATGAAGCAAGGCCAACCTATAGGCTATTGGCCCTACTATTTCAAGCACTTCAAATTAACCACAAAATTGTGGTGTCAGCTTGGCACATGACCCAATTTTCAAGGAGTTTTTCTTAGCCCTGACTCGCAAGTATACATGCTCTCTAACTTCGAATGCTTTATGTGTTCTATGTTGATTTGCATATCTCTTCTATCTATCTTGTGCCACCTTTAAATTCCTTCTAATAGTTTCCATTTCTTGCTCCACTTATTTTAACATATCAAGCTCAATGAGCAACCTATTAGTTAGATCACTTCAGCTGATATGAGTGTTGCAACTCCTGCCACAAAGAGCTTGAAATGGGTTCATTTTTAGTGATCCTTGATACCCTTTATTGTATGCAAATTCTACAGGTGGAAGGTATTCTTCCCACTTCTTCAGTTAGTGGATTACATACGTCCTCAACATATCTTCAAGGATCCTATTTGTCGTCTCTGTTTTCCCATCAGTCTGTGGATTATAAGATGTACTAAAGGTCAACTTTGTTCCCAAGCCTATAAATAATTTTCTTCAAAACTTTGAAGTGAACATGGCATCTCTATCTGGAATAATCTTCTTGAGAATTCCATGCAATCTCACAATCTCCTTAATGAAAACTTGAGCCACATCACTTGCTAAATTTGTAGACTTAACAACTACAAAGTGTGCCACTTTGCCTAATTTGTCAACCACGACCATGATTGCTTAACACATTTTTATTTTTTATTTTTTATTTTTATTTTTATTTTTTTAATTTTAATTTTATTTTTATAAATTTTAATTTAATTTTTATTTTTATTTTATAATTTTATTTTTTCCCTGGTGTATTTTTTGAATTTTTGTTTTAATTTTATTTTATAATTTTTTATTTTTAAATTCTATTTTTATTTTTATTTTTTTATTTTGTTTTATTTTTTAATTTTTAATTTTTAAAGGTATTATTTTTTTTAATTTAATTTTGTGTGTGTGTGTGTGTGTGTGTGTGTATATATATATATATATATATTTTGGTTTTTCCCTCATTTTCGATAGTTTTTAAAATAAGAAATGATTTTTATACCTGTGAAATATAAAGTATAGTGTAATCAGTTTGGGTCAAATTGCTTTGACTCTTAATTAATTTGCAAATTTTTAAAAATTATTTCCAAAATTTAATAATTTTTTTAGAAATTGAAAAATATTTTTTTTTTAAATGTGAATTTCTATTTTTTGATTGGTAGATGTCTAATTTTATGTGGTTTAAAATCATTTTGTCATAATTAAAATTTGTTTAAAAACAAATCTCTAATCGCCAAGTGTCCTCATAAATTGGAAATATTTAAGACTTTTCCTTTGTTTTCTCAATAAAGCACCGAGGACAATGAAATGCAATTAATTATGTAAAAGATTTTTTCCATAATCAATATTTTCTTTCCATTCATTATCATACTTATTTTTAACAATAAAATAATTATTAACCTATAATCATTTGTGGCTTGTTTTCTCTTAATTGTTGTATTATTTTTAATGACAATATTTTTTTTCTAATAACAATGTGTTTTCACATTTTTCCATTAATATATTTTATTAATCATAATATTTTTTTGATAGTTTACTTTTTTAATTGTCCCATTTTTTCATAAAACTATGTTATCATGTACCAATAAATTATTAGCAATTTGATTCCCACTCCACCAAGGTTGTGGTGCTTAAATCATGCACTTAATATAGCTAAGTTATATGATCACATTCACCCCAATGTTTTTTATTTTGGTAAAAAGACTTTGACTTTGAATTCATTTTGAATTTTTTAAACAGATTTTACAAAGTTTATAAATTCCATCTTATTGTTTTTACTTTAATTTAGCTATCAATACATTTTTGCATAAGAGGAAGGTACTAAGCTTCAACTTTGCATATTACACTTGTTTTTAAATGTTTTTGTCCCCTTAAAAAATTATTTACAATTTTTTCCTTTTTCTTTTTATTTTTATTTTTAATATATATATATATATATATATATATATATATATATATATATATATATATATATATATATATATTAGATGTGGAACTAGCAACCTCCTGAGATATATTCAACAATCTGCAAGCGACAGATATTAGGAACTCATATTTCATCATATAGTTGAGATGTTCGAAGACCATCGAACATTGGAGCCGAGATCCCAAATTCCAATTAAACAATAAAAAATAAATAATTAATAACTAAACAAAAAGTATGTAATGCCACTATTAAATTCAAAGCTGACTTTATAATTTTTCATTTTTGATGGTACTAATGGTGAAGGTTGTAATGCCAATTAATTGGTAATTTTCACACCAAAAATAAAACAAATAAAAGTTAGAAAATTTTGAAAAACATTTAAAAGACAAAGCATTTAGAAAAATGAAAAATAGAAAGGTAATCAAACTTTAAATGTTGAGTATTAGATTTTTCCATAGTCATGGTTTTCGGTTTTTAATGTCATGGTTGAAAAATATTTGAATTCTAACCGTAAATAAAAATGTGATGTTGCATCACCATTTTTTCATTTCAACGTGTTTTTTCATGACTTTCATAGTAATGATATTTAGTCAATGCGACGATTGAAAAATGTTTGGATTTTAACCCTAAAAAAGGGTGATGTTGCACTAGTTTTGCATTCCAACATGGTTTTTCATGTCTTTTGTGACCATGATATTTGGTTTTAATGTCATGGTTAAAAAATGTTGGAATTTTAACCTTGAAATAAAAAGATGATGATGTTGCATCACTATTTTTCAAAATCAACATGAAAATCATGATTTGATGCGACCTCAAAAAAAAACTCGATAAAGTTTTCGCTAAAATGGTAACATTGTTAGTAATAATCAAAATTTCAATAGAAAAAATGATAGCACCAGGAATGCTTCCCTTAAGCATGAAGAATGAATTTTCAACTACATTCAAAATTGAAATAATAGACCAATCTGGTTTATGGCCTCTTAGATATGGTCGCTTAAGCTTCAGTGGGATAAAATTGTTGTATAAGAAGAAAATAGTAAGTGTATTTCCTTTTATTAAACAACTGACCAATCTTTCTGAGATATAAATTTTGGGAAAACAACATAAAAATGAGTTTATTCCATTTATTGAACAACTGAATAATATTTGTGATGCCTACATTTTGGGAAAATAACACAAAAATGTTTTTACCTAAGGTAATTGTTGACAACAAGAGCCCCACTTGAGTTGATTCACTCAGATCCTTGTGATCCCCAAACCCCCTATGTTGGCAATATCCAATCATTTATAACATTCATAGATGATTTCAATAGAAAATATGGGTCCATTTCTTAAATAATTAATATGAGGCCCTTGGGATCTTCAAGTTGTTCAAGGATCTAGCTATAAAATAGGGTGGATGCTTCATAAAGGTCTTGAGGACTAATGAAGAGGGAGAATACATATGAAATGAGTTTTTGAACTTTTTCAAAGAACATGGAATCAAGGAGTAATTTACTATTATGTATACAACACAACAAAATGGTGTAGAAAAAGGAAAAAATTTAATCATTTAGTAAATGGCTAGGAGCATGCTAAAGGCTAAGGGATTGAGTCACCAACAAGTTTTTGGGTGAATCAATATCAATTGTAGTTTATTTGTTGAATATATGTCCCACAAAAAGTGTTTTTAACATTAATTCTGGTTGTGTTGCATATGCGCATACATCCAAGGAAATAAGGAAGAAATGAGATGATACAATAGAGGAGAAAAATGCATCTTTACTGGATATAGTGATCATTGAAAGGAACACAAAATATGTAATCCTAACACAAAGGAGTTAGTAATCAATAGATATGTGATTTTTGTTGATGATGAAGCAAGGGACAATCAACAAGGAACAACGCAAGGTTTCACCATAGCAATACCTTTAATGTAGTTTTCAAATGGTTCAAAAGGTGTCATTGCAACAATACCCCAAAGATTTGACATTCATTGTGGAACACAAGATGTCACCCAAGCAACACCACCTCCATTAACAAGATTCCAAGTCATTACCCATGCTACACCTCCATCTAGTACTCTAAGAAAAACAGGAAGAAATGATCCATCATCTTCAAGAAAAACAAGAAGGTTGAATGAGATATATGAGACATGTAGATGTGAAGAGGATGATAATGAATTGGTGATTTTTGTTTTATTTTTTGAATTTTATCCTATTTACATTGCGGATGTTGTAAAATAAACAAAACAATATTTCCATAGATGAAAAATTGAAAGCAATTTTGTAAAATGAGACATGGGAGCTAGAAGACCTTCCAAGAAGAAAATAGGTTAATTGTGTGAAATGGACTTATAAAATGAAGAATATTGCAAAAGGAAAAATTGAAATCCATAGAGCAAGGCTTGTGGTCAAAGGCCAAAGGATGTAAACAACAACAAGGAAGAGATTGTAATGAAACCTTTACTCCCATAGCAAGGATGGAAATAAGGAGAGTTGTCTTGGTAATAGTAGTTCAACATAAATGTTATAGCAAGGATGGAAATAGGGAGAGTTGTCTTGGTGATAGTAGTTCAACATAAATGTTATAGCAAGGATGGAAATAGGGAGATTTGTCTTGGCAATAGTAGTTGAACATAAATGGAAAGATCATATGATGGATGCAAATTCAAATTTTATCAATGGAGTATTAAAGGAAGAAGTATATGTTGAACAACCACCTAGTTTTGAGATTCTATGGTGTGAAAATAATGCACATAAGTAGGAAAAATCTGTGTGAGCTCAAGAAATTTCATATAGCTTGGTGTAACCATATTGACTCATACTTGTTGAGCAATGATATTAGTAAAAGAAGAAAAGAGCCAATAATCTATATCAAAGTCAACAATCAAGGTGAAATACTAATTATTTTCTTATGTATAGATGATCCAATTTTATTGGGAATAATATTTTGGCCATGAAAGTGTCGAGATCAACAATGAAACCATAATTTGAAAAGACACATCTAAGTTTATTGAGATGTTTTTTAGGTATTCAGGTTAAACAAATCAATGAAGGTATTTTCATATCTCAAGCTAAGTATACAAGAGATATTTTGAAGATATTTTGGATGTTAAATAGCAAGGTAGCACCAACACTAATAACAATAGGTCTAAAGCTAACCAAAGATGGCTATGGTAGCAATGTGGATCCAACATTATATGAAAATATGGTTGAAACTTTTTGTATCAAATAACAACAATACCTAGAATTATGTATGCAATCTATATAATATCCAGTTCAATGAAGACTTCAAATTAACCACATCGACAAATAGGAAATAGAAATTTACAATATGTCAATGGCACCAAAAGTCATGAAATCTCATATTCACATCAATGTTCTCAAATTATTTGGTTACATGGACATAGAAAGAGTAAATTTAAATATATTTTCCATCTTGGTTCAAGAGCTATTTCATGGGATTATAAAACAACAACCCATTGTGTTAGTCTCCATGACAAAAATTGAGTATGTGGCAACAAATGCAAAAACATGTCAAGTTGTATGGTTAAGGAGGACGCTATTAGATTTGAGTCAAGAAAAAGAAGAAGGAACAACAATATTTTGTAATAATCTATATTTATTCATAGCCACAAGATATCATTCATAAGGGAATTGGTTGGTATTGAAGAGAAAAAATCCACTAGTACAAAATGGCTAATTAGTTACTAAAAAAAGGACTAAAATTTGCATATAAATGACTAATTCTCAGTCGGTGATCAATAGTGGCTATTATACGATACCTTATAATGCAGCAAAATTTTAGTCGTATTTAGCTTAGTCATTAATTGGCTGTCTCAATTTTATCATCTATTAATATATTTAGTCATTAATTTGGTCATTGATTTAGTCATTAATCGTCACAATTAATGACTAAATACACAACAAAATATACTACTACACGACCACTTGAGAAAACCAACTAATGACCAAAGAAATATGACTAAAATGTTGGTTTTGTTATAAGATACTATAAATTAGCTACTAATAATCATATATATGCAAATTTTAGTCATCGTTTGAAACCAATTAATGACCAAAGTAATATGACTAAATTTTGGTCGTGCTATAAGATACTTTAAATTAGTTATTAATAGTCGTATATATGCAAAATTTAGTCATCATTTGTTATCAAATTTTTTTCATTTACAGTAGTAATTTATCTTTATTTAGTAGTGTTGACGGTGCTAGACCCACCAACATGTCAAGGGGATCTCCCTAGTAAGAAGTCCCAATTAAACCTCAGACTATTTGGTGTAGGAGCCCCAACAGTGGGTCGTAAGGTAATGCCTTGACCGTGATGTCACATAGAGGCAAGTAAGATAACTCTGTCAGTAGCAAGGGTGTGACTGTTGCAGTGAGTCAAGGAAGATGTATGAGAGGTTCTAACACATAAAGGGGAAGATTAGGGTGAAGGTGAGTTCCAGGTTGAAAGGGATCAGTCCCAACTCGGTTAGGAACACACAACACAAAAGGACATACACAACTTCCGACGGAGCAATCCACTCGGATGCGGTAGTCACAACATACAAGGTAATATAACACGTAGAACACTCATGGATCAGTCCGAACGAGTGCAACGGTTGTTACAACAAGGTTCATGTGAAAGGTCTATCTGGTGTCCGGAAAAGCAGTTGACACAGACGGGGCAACATTAACATCATATACAACATATTTGCAACAAGATTCATATAATTGCATGTGAATCAATTGATACACAAATAAATAAGTTAAACAACATATATCATTAAGGAAACCAAAGCAATCCAACTACAATAACAACATATGCATGAAAATGTGTTCGCTCTTATTATATAAAAAGTGTAAGTTCCAATCATACAATACATCCATGTAAACTTGCTAGCCCCATCAGTGAAACGTTACAGCCACATCCGCTTGCTCCTCCAAAGAGATGTACTAGCTCCGTGCAGTGGAGAAGCCAAGGCATGTTACAATACTATCAAAGCTTTCTTCAAGATAGTCTTAATAGAAGCTTGGCTGACCAAAAGCCTATACAATGTGTTATGAGGGACTATTTATAGCAAAGGGTGGGGTGACCCTTGACATTCCCCTTTATGACAGTTCAACTACCCTCATGACTCTTCACCTACTTTATGGTTGTTACATCCATCTATTGACACTTGACTTACACTTGACATGACTCAACATTACAATGCACATGTACTCATGTGAGACAACATGGCTTGAGAAAGCCTTGCAAGACATCACTGAAACTCAGTCCGTTGTGATGAGACCAACTCTTTGACATGCTTGTGATGGTTAAGGTGGTGAGTTGATGCCAAGCTTGGTTGTCCGTGATGGTGTTTATGCACCTCATGGTAATATCTTGCTGAAGCAAACTATTGCCTGTGTTGAAACCGGTGCATTGGTTCGGCCCCCTTTCATCCAACTCATCTACTAACATGCGCATGGTCTTCTTGGGTGTGACTGAGTCGGAAACACACTGATGCATAGTGTTCGCACTGATCTTCAAGTATGTGCTGGTGGTCATGCAGATCAACTTGCCGAAGTACATTTTCAGCTCTTGTTAGACTTGCTTCTTGTCTTCGCCTTGGTGAATGTGTTGAATGGGTTGGATTGAATGCGTGCATACAATCACATGCATGTTGTTGAATCCCTTGCATGTGATCAACAACACTATTCAACATGTCTGCTCTGTGTCAGATACTGGGATGGATCTTTAACTTGTACGGGTGTAGTTTCATCCGTGAGTGCACGTTGCGCCCACTATTGTTCATGTTCCTACTGCAACTCATTCTTTTGTCTATGCAGCTTCATGTTCTTCCTGAGTTGTTGTGTCAGTACATGCAACTCCTTCTCTATTCCATTCTCTATCTTCACGTGATCTTCATGTCGCACCGTCACCTCATAGCATGAGTCTCCAAAGTTTCTTTCATTATCAGTGGATCTGCTTGATCTTGCAACTTTTTTCCACCTCTATGTTGTCAACAACCTTCCTCTTGCATTCATTGCATCCATTGCATTCGTTGTATTTGTTGTATTCAACGCATTAAATATGTTTCCTTCAGCTGCTGTTCATGATGTTGCTTGCTATGATATCTTGATGTTCTTGTCTACTAACAACTTGATATATTCGTGAGTAGGCAAGCTCATAGAAATTTGATCGACTGCATATCTGGGTGTGCTCTCAACGGTGTCTTCGACTCCGCTCTCTTGGAAACCATTGTACCTGCACTACCGAGAGGAAAATGAACACATACAATACCTGGAGACATCGCAACACTCATGGAAACCAATATGTTAGTCGAAAACCAAAATGGACTTGAGAACTCACTTGCAACATACTTGTGTGACTGATCATGAAGGTTGTGCAATTTCGGCTGGGAGGTCGGGAGACCGATTGTGCCAAGAATGCACAAGGCACAGTCTGAGCTGCTAGGAGACTGAATGAATGCCGGAACTGTGCAATGCACAGTCCAGTTTGGTTGTGACTGCTGGAATTGTGCAATGCGCAATCTTAGTTGGTAATGGCTGCATGCTCAGTGACGACATTATGCAATTTTCTTGGCCAACAGTCACTGTACCTCAGGATTGCGCAAAGCAGGTCTGGGAAATAGTTGCTTGGCAGAAATGTGCATTTTTGGAGAGGAAGGAAGAGCCTTCCCACTCAGGATTGTGAAATGTTGTCTTGGTGAGGCAGAGTCCGGGCCAAGGTTGGCCAAACTTGTCGACGGGAAACTGAAAATGAATGTGGGTGTGAATACTGAGTGTAAGCATAATTGAATGGTCATGTAGGAAAATGGTGAATGACAGATTCAGAAAATGGAATAACATGCATGTGGGTGAGGCGAGTCATCGAATCGATGACCGTTCGCGAAAAATAGTTTCATGCATGCGACAATAGTGAGATTTTGATGAAAACTGAAATCAAGCAAACAATACTCATACAAGCGAAAACACAAAAATCGACAGAAATGCAACACAAGGCATGGGAAGCGGGCTTACCCCAAAACAACTGAGATGAATGTGCCAATTGCACCTAGATGTGATGTGGGATGTTAGAGCTACAAGGTTGATGTGAGGAATGAGCTCTGCAGCATCCGGTTGATGAGTTTTGATAACATCGAGGTTGTGACGCACATGCCACAAATCTAGGGAAAGCGACACTTGGTGGGAGGTTTCTAAATTGATCCTTGCGTGCAACCTCCAACTGCTAAACATAAATCCCTGAAATAAGGGATGCCTTTGCATGTTGCCTTGGGAGAAGCAACCCATGCATGCAAGTCCATTTTTCTCGATCCCGGAGGGAACTGGTCAACTCGATTGCACATGCAAGAGACTGCTCGACTGCTTGAAGGAAATACGCATTTCTGGCTGGGAGTTGGGCTGACTGCCCAGGATATTTGCACAATTTCTGGGAAGATTAGCTGACTAATACCTAAATTTGCGCAAATTCTGGGCAGAGTAGCTGACTACTACCCAGATTTTCACAAATTCTGGGTTGAGCAGCTCTGCTGAGGAAAATTGTGCAATTCTTGCTGGGAGTGTTGACTGGAAGAATTGCGTAATCTTCGAGCCCAGTAGGCTGCTAGACAGGATTGCGCAATTTTTGGGGGAAAGGATCGCTACTCTCCATAAATGCGTAATTTTCAAGGGGAAGCTGCTCAGCCTACAGCTAGACCAAGTCCAGGTGAACAAACTTTGAGGGGAATGGATCGACTGTGATCAACAGGCTGCCTTTGTGTGAGGAAAACACTGAAGCTTGAGTACTTGACAAAGCAAGACAAAGTGTTGTGAAAGGTTGGTAGGAAGGCTCCAAAACAAGATAAGGCAAAGTTTTGGAGGGTGGTTGTAGCCGCTACAACACTTGGTGACACACCGATAGAACTACAACTCTTTGCATAGACCTTGTTCGTGAAAAGAAAGTCTAACACCTCCAGAAGTATTGTTCAGTTCTCACCTCATCTTGGTTTCATACAAGCTTGATTGAAAGATGTAGCATCTGCCAAACTCTTGGTCGATTGACACACATTCCAAGCCAAGGAAACACAATTGTTTCGATTGGGGTTGAGGGGTATATAAGTGCATAAGCAATATAGTCATCAGAGTCTTAGTTTCATCTCTGGTGTTTCTCCACTGCCAGCAGGCCTGGATAGTACCCCGGTGGAGTCACATAGGAACACAAGCATGGCTCCGCTGCCAGTGAGCCTGGTCAGTACCTCGACGGAGTTACTTGAATCACCTCCCTGCACAAGAAATCTTTCTCTTCTTTCACCTTGTTTATTTTTCATTTTTCATTTCTTGACTTTTCATTGTTCATTGTTCATTTTCACTGTGCGTAGCACTTATCCATTTCAGAGGCAGAAGAGGGATCCCGACTTATTGAGAGAAGAAGAGGTTTTTTCAGCAAAAAAGTAGTTTATAGTATCTCTGACGTGCTTGTTAAGGTTTTCCCTCTCACCTTACTCTACTTGACTGAGCTAACAAGGGTTAAACCAAAAGCAACCGACTAGAGAAGGTGACACTAGTTAGTGCGCAAGCGTTGTGTTATCACCAAGGTTCACTTCGAACAATACATATTTTCCTTCGACGTATCATGGATTAAGAGCAACAAGTTCATCATACAGAGGCAAGATGATAGATAACCAAGTAGTGGTAGCGGTACAAGCCCTCTTGTACTTTACCCAACTTGCTTCAAGAGTCATACATGGTTTCATGCAAGACTAACCTACGAACGAAACAAACGAGCTAACAAACATCAAAGCAAAGCAAAAGCAGAAGTGAAAGTGAAAGCAAACAAGCAAGAAAACAAAGCATATAAGCAAACAAGCAAACAACTGAAAGCAAACACTACTCCTACTCCTACACTAATGGTGCATGGGCCTGATCTCGTGAAGTGATACTTCCAATGTAGCCACCGACGCATTGGTATACCCATGTTGGTGAAGGCTTGGTCCATGAGTAACCCAGTTGTGCGAACCAACAAGCAAGAAAGATATAACAATGAAGAAAACCACACTTCGTGTTTAAAAGTTCCCATGAGACATAAGTGAGTGCATGTGCATGACGGGAAGTCCGTGGACTTACCATGGTGCTCTGTGACACTACGTGCAACTTTGAAGCATAAGCACACTCTTGACTGTGACATGAAAGCAAACAAAAGAAACAAAGATAACTTGCATCGCGAACGAGTGCTTGCAATGTAAGACTCCTGCAATGCATGAGCAATGAGATCGCGTAGTTCGAGTGGATGAAATGTGATCTGTGAGTGAGATGGATCTTTAATGCATACAAATGAGTGATGAGGAGCCTTGGGAGATTGAACAATTTCATGATTAGAAGTGAGACGAACCTCAAGAGAGCGAGGACCTGACATAACCATCAGCTCGTGTTGAAGTGCCTCGACAGTCTTAGGTGTTTCAACTTCATCATTAGATAGATCATCATAAACAGGTGGCTTTGAAAGATCAATTGCGATAGATTCGTGATTGTGATAAAAAATGGAAGTAAAAGGATCATGACTGCCACGATCAGAAAGATCAATGAATTCTTCAGCATCCTCATGATCAGACGAATCAAACAGAGGGGTAGATGGAAAGAGAACAAACTCATCCTTTGTATCTTTGGAAAATACATATGAATGATCAAGTGGATCTTCAATTAGTAACTCATCCTCTCTGTTTTTGAGTGATGGACTAACATCGGTGAGTCTTGCAAGTGATCAACAATGCGTGCATCCATGGATGAAGACATACATGCAAAATCATGGATGGTAGGTTCACCAAAGAGGCTAGGAAAGAATAGAGGGGGCTTGGACAGAAGGGAGTCATCCTTCGCTGAGTGTTGATGCTCAAGCTCCCACTCATCCTATTCATGAATGACAGTGCATGTTGGTTGTGCAACGCCAACTCCGTCAATGGGTTGTTCCTCGTTCAAAACAAGTGAAGAGTCTGGAATGGATGAACATAGGACAACATCATTTGGAGGAACATCCGAGTGCGAAGACAGAGGTCGTAGAAAAGAATGAATATGAGAACTCAAAGGACTCACAACCAAATCTGCATGAAAATTGAGTGAAGTGATGTTGGGAGAGTGTGAAAGATGAACAGGTGTGTGAGCATGATCTTCAACATCACTTGGTAGTGGTGGAGCTGTTAAATGAGAAGGAGGCGGACAGTCAGTTGAGACGGTGTCTGCATCCACATGAGATTGCACAACTCCATTAATAAAGAATGTTGAGTGAGGCTTGATTTGAAGCTTTCTCTTGGGACAAGCAGATTTCTTAAGGCAATACTCGAACCGATCCCAAAGATAAGCAAATTTCAACTGGATCCTCGGAGCTTGAAACTGCAAGTCACGGAAGTGTTGCCAAATATCAATAACTAATTCATGCGGAGCCCTCCATTGTTGTAACATTTTTTTATCAAGATGGTTTGGATAAAGTGATAGAACATGTCTTCAATGAGATCACAGAAGTGCTCAAATGAGTGCACAGTGTCAGCCAGTAGGTTGAGCACCCAAGGAAATGGAGATTTGCAAAGTGTGTGTGCAAGCAGCAAACCAACTTGTTCATCAGAAAACTCATACTCCTCACGAAGCATGGAAATAAAGTTATGTAAGTGCTCAGGCTAGGCCACTTTGCCTTCACCATCATACGTGTGAGAGGACAAGAGATTCGAAAAACACCGTGATGGAAGAAGAAGAGTGCAAGACATCTTCACGATTCGAAAAACACTACGAAGGAAGAAGAAGAGTGCAAGACATCTTCACGATTTGAAAAACACCGTGGGGAAGAAGAGTGCAAGACTCCATGAAAGATATGCAAAGGTTCAAAACTAGATGAGAGGAGACAACTTGTTATCAGGCAGTCCTTCTAGCACCAGAAATGTTGACGGTGTTGGACCCACCAACATGTCAAGGGGATCTCCCTGGTAAGAAGTCCCAATTAGACCTCAGACTGTTTGGTGTAGGAGTCCCAGCAGTGGGTCGTAAGGTAATGCCTTGACTGCGATGTTGCACAGAGGCAAGTAAGATAACTCTATCAGTAGCAAGGGTGTGACTGCTGTAGCAAGTTAAGGAAGATGTATGAGAGGTTCTAAAACATAAAGGGGAAGAAAAGGGTGAAGGTGAGTTCCAGGTTGAAAGGGATCAGTCCTAACTTGACTAGGAACACACAACACAAAAGGACACACATAGCTTTCGGCAGAGCAGTCCACTCGGATGCGGCAGTCACAACATACAAGGTAAGATAACACATACAACACTCACGGATAAGTCCGAACGAGTGCAATGGTTGTCACAACAAGGTTCATGTGAAAGGTCCGTTTGGTGTCTGGAAGAGCAATCGACACAGACGAGACATGATTAATAGCATATACAACACATTTGCAACAAGATTCATATAATTTCATGTGAATCAGTTCATACACAAATACATAAGTTAAACAACATATATCATTAAGGCAACCGGAGCAGTCCAACTACAATAACAACATATGCATGAAAATGTGTTGGCTCTTATTATGTAAAAAGTGTACGTTCCAATCATACAATAAATCCATGTAAACCTACTAGCCCCATCACTGAAACATTACAGCCACATCCGCTTGCTCCTCCAAAGAGATGTACTAGCTTCGTGCAATGGAGAAGCCAAGGCGCATTACAATACTGTCCAAGCTTTCTTCAAGATAGTCTTAATAGAAGCTTGGGCGACCAAAAGGCTATACAATGAGTTATGAGGGACTATTTATAGCAAAGGGTGGGGTGACCCTTGACATTCCCGTTTGTGACAGTTCGACTACCCTCATGACTCTTCACCTACTCTATGGATGTTACATCCAGCTATTAAAACTTGACTTACACTTGACATGACTCAACATTACGATGCACATGTACTCATATGAGACAACATGGATTGAGCAAGCCTTGCAAGACATCACTGACACTCGATCCACTGTGATGAGACCAACTCTTTGACATGCTTGTGATGGTGAAGGTGGTGAGATGATGCCAAGTGTGGTCATTCGTGATGGTGTGTATGCACCTCGTGGTGACATCTTGTTGAAGTGAACTCTTGCCTCTGTTGCAACCGGTGCATTGGTTCGACCCCCTTTCATCCAACCCGTCTGCTAACATGCACATGATCTTCTTGGGTGTGGCTGAACTGACAACACACTAATGCATAGTGTCTGTGCTAATATTCAAGTGTGTGTTGGTGGTCATTTGCATCAACTTGCTGAAGTACATGTTCAACTCTAGTTGGACTTGCTTCTTGTCTTCACCTTGGTGAGTGTGTTGAATGGGTTGGATTGCATGTGTGCGCACAATGACATGCATCATGCTGAATCTCTTGCATGTGATCAACAACACTGCTCACCATGTCTGCTCCGTGTCAGCTGCCAGGATGGATCTTTAACTTGTATGGGCGCAGTTTCATCCATGAGTGCATGTTGTGCCCATTGTTGTTCCTATTCCTGCTACAACTCATTCGTTTATCTGTGCAGCTTCATGTTCTTCCTGAGTTGCTGCTTCAACACATGCAACTCCTTCTCTATTCCATTCTCTATCTTCATGCGATCTTCATGTCGCGTCATCACCTCATAGCCTAAGTCTCCAAAGTTGCTTTCATTATCAGTGGATCTGCTTGATCTTGCAACTTTGTTCCGCCTCTGTGTTGTCAACAACCTTCCTCTTGCATTCATTGCATCCGTCGTGTTCAATGCATTCACTGTATTCACTGCGTTCGATATGTTGCCTTCAACTGTTGTTCATGATGCTGCTTATTGTGATATCTTGATGTTATTGTCTATGAACAACTTGATATCTTCATGAGTAGGTAAGCTCATACACATTTGATCGACTACATCTCCAGGTGTGCTCTCGACGATGTCTTCGACTCCACTCTCTCGAAAACCATTGTACCTGTACTGCTGAGAGGCAGATGAACACCTACAATACCTGGAGACATGGCAACACTCATGGCAAGCAATCTATCAGTTGAAAACCAAAATGGACTTGAGAACTCACTTGCAACATACCTGTGTGACTGATCATGAAGGTTGTGCAATTTCGGCCGGGAGGTTGGGAGATCGACTGCCAAGATTGTACAAGGCATAGTCTGGGATGTTGGAAGAATGAATGACTATTGGAACTATGCAATGCAGAGTCCAGTCTGGCTGCTGACTGCTGGAATTGCACAATGCGCAATCTCAGCTGGTAATGGTTGCAGGCTCAGTGACTGCATTGCGCAATTTTCTTGGCCAGTAGTCACTGTCCCTTAGCATTGCGAAAAGCAGGCATGGGGAATAGTTGTTGGGAGAAATGTTCATTTCTGGAGAGGAAGGCAAAGCCTTCTCTCTCAAGATTGTGCAATGCTGTCTTGGTGAGGCTCTTGGTGAGGCAGAGTTTGGGCCGAGGTTGGCCAGACTCACCGACAGGAAACTAAAAGTGAATGTGAGTGCGAATGAATGTTGATACTAAGTGTAAGCATAAGTGAATGATCATGCCTACAAATGTTGAATGACAGATTCATAAAATGGAACAAGATGTAGGTGGGTGAGGAGAGTCACCGAATCGGCGACCATTCACGAAAAATAGTTTCATGTATACGACAACAGTGAGATGTTGACGAAAACTGAAATAGTGCTAGGACAAGCTAATATACATGTAAACAACAATAAGCATTCACTGAAATCAAGCAAACAATACTCATACAAGTGAAAACAGAAAAAGCGACAGAAATGCAACACAAGGCATGGGAAGTTGGCTTACCCCAAAACAGCTCAGCTGAATGTGCCGAATGCACCTAGATGTGATATGGGATGTTATAGTTGCAAGGTTGATGTGAGGAATGAGCTCTGTAGTGTCCAATTGATGAGTTTTGATAACATCGAGGTTGTGACGTGCATGCAACAAATCTAGGGAAAGTGACACTTGGTGGGAGGTTTATGAAATGATCCTTGCATGTAACCTCAAATTGCTAAACATAGATCCATGAAACAAGGGATGCCTTTGCATGCTACCTTGCGAGAAGCAGCCCATGCATGCAAGTCCATTTTGCTCAGTCCCGGAGGGAACCAGTCAACTCAGCTGCACGTGCAAGAGACTTCTCGACTGCTTGAAGGAAATGCACATTTCTGGCTGGGAGCTGGGCTGACTGCCCAGGATATTTGCATAATTTCTGGGCAGAGCAACTGACTATTGCCCAAATTGCGCAAATTCTGGGCTGAGCATCCCTGCTGGGGAAAATTGCCCAATTCCTGTTGGGAGTATTGACTGGCATAATTGCGCAATTTTGGAGCCCAAGAGGCTGCTAGACAAGATTGCACAATTTCTGGAGGGAAGGTTGGCCGCCCTCCAGAAATGTGCAATTTTCAAGGGGATGCTACTCAGCTTGCAGCTGGACCAAGTTTGGGCGAACAACCTGTGAGGGGAATGGATCAACTGTGATCAACAAGCTGCCTTTGTGTGAGGAAAACACAGAAGCTTGAGTACTTGACAAAGCAACACAAAGTGCTGTGAAAGGTTGGTAGGGAGGCTCCAAAATAGGTTAAGACAAAATTTTGGAGGGTGGTTGTAGCCGCTACAACAAGTAGTTTCATATTCATTATATAAATGACTAATTTAGTGCAAGACATCACTGACACTCGATCCACTGTGATGATACAACAAGTAGTTTCATATTCATTATATAAATGACTAATTTAGTCGCCGTATATTAATTTTATTTGTGTTCATCATAATCAATTTAAACTATTAATTTAGTAGTTTTAGATTGATTTTATGTGTTCATTTTTAATCAACATAAATTAATTTGTATGATTTTGGGACTAAATTAAAAAAATGTCATACAATGTGCATGTTGATATAATATGAAAATGTAAAGTTCCATATGTTAATTACAATACTAAATAATATCAAGTACAACTATAAATTATATTATATGAAATGTCAAATATTACAATATATGTTTCCAACTTAATATTGGTTGGACTACAATTTACACATGAAACATTGTTTCATCTCTTCAAAACATTATCATTGTGTTTCCGAGGAATTGTAGTTGAATTTTCCAACTCTAAAGACTTGACCATCAGTTTGTATGTGTGTGTATCATGTAGGATATTGGCTTTAAGGGTATCACTAGATCAGTTATCTTCTTTCTCTCTCTTTCTGCATTTGTCGTTACATTGTTATTGTTCTCCTCTTTCTTCAATCCCTGCTTCCTATCATCAATAATGAGTTCATCTTTTGAAAATGAAAGAAGATACAATACAGAGTATAAGACATGAAAGACAATGAACACTAAAATATAAACTAAAGTAGACTATAAAGTATTTATACGACATATAACTCAACATCAACAATGTCAATGTCATTTTTCCCCAGAAAAGAAATAAACTCGAACAAGTTTTCTTCAATTGGGCTATAGTGGCCACTATGTGGCCAGATGACTTGTATAAACAAAGTAAATAAAACATCACGATAGAAAATAACACCTTAATATCTTCTTCCATGAATTCTAGATGTCTTGTTTCCATAATATTTAGAATCAAAATTAGCAAACTAGCACAAATCATAATAAATTCAAATTAGGGCAGCCCCAAAAAAAGGAATGACCAAATATTTTAATAAATTGGGTTACATGGATCTAAATAGGAATTTAAAAGACAATAAAGGAGAGCAGTGAGATGCAACCACAACATTCTAAACTTGACAAGAGGTAGGGTTAAGAGTAGGGGTAGGTAGGGTTAATAGTAGGAGTAGGTTCAAAAGGCAGGGAAAAGAAAATGGGAGGAAAAGAACACATGTGCACTTTCTCCCAACGCAGTAGGCAACCACCAAAGATGTGTCTGTGACATAACCTACTGATCCATGTATAGTTACGTCAAACAAAAGCCCTGCATAAAGTATAACCTTTTATTTATAACTAAAATTCACAAGAGGAACATCAAAAATATTTTCATGATTACGACACTCTTTTATAAACAGATCAATATAATAAAAGCTTTATTACAAAATAACAACATTAGCATTGACTTAAAGAGGCTAAAATACTTTTTCTGCTACAAGTCTTGATCTTTTCATTGTAGAGTTTTAAACACTTACCAAATGCAAAGCATCAATGCTGATATCACGAGCCTCTACACCATCAATAGTTCCCAGTAGAACATTCAAAGAAATATAGATATATCTATCACCAAAAAAACATTGTTGGAAACATCTTGATTGTTCTTGTCTATTGGAATATTAAAGGTAGACAATTTTACTACATACTTGAGTTGGCTCAGATGATGAAGCATAACATGAAACCATTGAAATTGCTTGATTTAAATATGCCTATAAGGCATCACAACAATAATCAAAACTAAGAAAATTCATTATTTCTCGAGAAAATATTCCTATATGTCATGAGGAAATGAAATTTGTAAGAAAAAATATTAAGGTCAGATATTTCACCTATTTATCATCTAAAATGTTTAAGGCATGGTTTCCAAATCTTGAAAAATTTAATCAATGCCTCAAGCCCATGGTGAAAAAGACAATTAGAAAAACAGAAAGAGAACCTAGTTGTAGGAAACACTTACAAATTCAAGTCCATTTTCACGAAATATCTGTGTGACATCAGAGAGAAGACCAACATGATCACCACTGCACAATTCAAGTCTCAGCCCCTGTAGATTGGATCAGATCAGACACTTCTCATCACCAACCAACCATATGCTCAGTTTGACTCACCTGGAAAAATCATAATTTATGTATCTGTATATCTATTTGTGAGTCTATGTATATCCTTGTCTATCTGTGTGTGTATACATATCTATCTATCCATCTGTCTATCTGTCTGTGAGTATATATCCCTAAAATCTCATAATATATCCCTATTATTTCAAAATTCTTATATGAATAATGTGACATACCTTAGGGAATATTCTCTATATGGCTGCTTGTAAACATTGGATTACTCGTCGTCATTTTGCTTATGAGTTCACTGGACAACCTTTACTCGTCATTGTTTTGCTTATGAGTTCACTGGACAACCTTTACTCGTCATTGTTTTGCTTCTGAGTTCAATAGAAAACCATTTATACATCTAATATAATACTCCTTCACATCCAAAAAACAGAGGCATAAAGTCCAATCAGTACACTAAAAAAGAAATATGAGTAAAATAGTTAAATACTTGATAAAAATGTACTCTCTCAAAGTGGTGTGTCAAAATCTATACCTGATAAGCATCAGGTCCTTCGACATCAATGGTGCCATGAAAAACTACATATTGCATGTCGGTTAAAGTGAATATAGGTAAAACAAATTCTTTGGCCGATCTTTGCACTTGACTTTAATAATTGAACAACCTTTTCTTGACCTAGTTCTGCAAAGTAATGAAAAACCTGACTTGATCACTCCTGGACTCTGCACCACCATTATGTGCTCTTTCATAGTCACCATTATGTTCTCTTTCATAGTCATAATTGGTGAACATAATTTGATGTATATGCCTCTCTGTATGAGTAATAACCATAGAAACAACAGTCTTGGCACCCTGCTTGTCATTATCCCCCTCCATAACACTACAAAGTTGAAGCTTGATCTTTGAAATCCTTTTAGAGTCATCAATTGGAGCCCCAGTAAGTTCATCAATAACATACACCACAACTAAAACCCTTATGTTGTGAGTCGAGACCTCAACTGCAACAATATTATAGTTAAGGTTTGTGAGAAGTACAAATACTTCAGAAAGCAAGCATGGCCTATCTATTGTTGTTAATTCGATTGTTGTGTATTCAACAAAAACCTTTACTCCAACGAATCTCCTCACTGAAGGAAAAAGGCAAGCATTAGTTCCTAGGGACTACAATCATAATAGGCAGAATTAGAAAGTGATTCCTTAATGGAAATAGGCACTATTCGAAACTTTTTGAGGCAAGAAAGAGATATATAAATACCTGCGGTATATACTTAATAACTTGTTCATCTCTAACTTTGTTGCCATCGTTGTCTATTACATGGAATACTTACATAACAAAAAGTAGGTTACATTGGATTTAGCAATTCCAGGTGCCTTCTTTCAATTTGATTCATGGTTTTACAACTGAATCACTAAAACAAATTATGGTCGAGTCTACAAATTTGCCATCCATAAACCATCCTCCACCAAAAGATATGTAAGCCATAGAAATGGTAAGATGCAAATTTTTCAACACTTGTACCACTTCTAGAAGAATGCCATGCTTATTGGCATTGTCAACCTGCAATGAAAAGCATGATTACAATTGAAATCAATTTACAATTCAATATCTAATTCAGTGAACTTAGAAGACAAGTTTCATACGTAAAATTGGAAATACTTGAAGAATACCTTCACGAGCAATACATTTTTACAAGTAATGTTGTCAATTGAACCCCTATTAGAAAGCAAATAGAACTAAGATAAATGCTAGTATTAATATCAATGACAACAAAAATATGGCTGCAAGACTAAATAAATATCAACACAACCAATGCTTGAAAACCATTTAAGGTAACAAAGCCAAGGAGTCCAAATCCAAAATGGAAACTCATATTGGTTTTATAAATTCCATTGATGAATGATCAATATTGCATTCTACTAGTTTAGAGGACTTGTTGCAAACATAAGAAACACCCCCATTCTAACTTAACTCTTCCAAGGACTACTTCTCAATGACTCATATGTAAAGCTAACTTACAGACAAACCAAATCTATCAACAACTCCCACACCTTGCTTTACCTCCTCTGCACAAAGTAATGCTAGATTCTATGAATTAAGCATTCACTAGTGATGAAAATCAAGCCATCCACATCATCAGTTAACCATTCACAACCGACATAACCACTCCATTTATGTAATTCCCAAAGACCCATTTTAACAAGAGAGTAGTTGAAATGAGATATTAACAACCAATAAAAACACACAACAATGAACAAATAGGCCAAGTGAAAAACAACGAAAATTGGAGGATTCATTCTGATGATCAATTTCTCATATTCATCATCAATGTCCAAAGAAATAATCCAATGCAATTTTTTCTTATCTTAATAATCGAAATGCAAGCTTATACTCTGCTACAGAAATGAATGTAATAAGAAACTCTCAACACACATACATAATCTTTGTAGCAGTCATATGCAAGTAATTTCAAGTGGGCATGAATTCAAAGACCCGATAAAAACCCAAACGAGGGAGAAAACATACAAAATTTGAATAAGAGGTAATACATTTTTATGGTGTTGTGGGTCTCCTACTTTGATTCCTATAACTTCACCCACCTCCTTTCTTTCCCAAATTTTTCATTGTGACCACACCCACTTTATATAGTGAAAGGCTATTTCAAACATTACCTGTCCACCAAAAAAACATCCTCAAAAGTACACCTTTCGTTCACACTGCAATTTCAGGTACTTTGAAGCTAATAAAGAACCCAAAACTCTTACCTACAACCCAAACCCTAACCCTAATTCAATACAAGCAAAAAATTCTATGATGGGATTTGACTATGATTATCCACCCTATCCTACTCAATAGAGGTTATGGAATCCCATCTTTGTCACAACTTGAAAGAACATGTGGCCTTCCTGACATGGATGATCCCAACTAACTAGGGTTGAGTGCACATTCAATGGTGTGAAAAATTCCCCACATGTCGAGAGATGGTATCTATATATTATATGCCTCGATCATTTGAATAATTTGTCCATTTCCAATCTTGTCTTTATGCAATAAAAATACCTAAAATAGATGTGTGTACCCACCTGTTGCTATTTAACATGAAAATTTATATTAATATTCTATCTTTCTTTCAAGAATGAAGACATGTTTCTAATACTTTACAACACAAGGGTTATTTTCATATCACAAGGCAGTTGAGCATGCAATAGCATACCTAAACATGATAAGGCTAATTAATTTCCTAGATGTCTACTATATAAAATCTTGTTAGAAATATTTCATAGATTTACTGTCAAATTCAAGTACATAAAGTGTGCTTAAGCAAAATAAATAAAGTTTTTTTTTCTTTAAATATGTGTGCCCCCGATAACTAGAGCAACAAAGAAATAATTAGTAAAGCAATTAAGAAAGAACAATTTAAAAAATGAAAGTTTTAAAATTCCTACATAGCATTAATGTACAAGTTGTATATGCAAAAATTCCTTTCCACTTTTGCAATATTCTTGTCATTTCTATGTTCGGTGAAAATTTGAAAAAGACAATTCTGAAATTTGTTTACTTTCTAAAACTTTTACATGTTTCTGTGCGCCAACTGGCATAGTCTCAATTTCATCTCTGAGAATGGTTGATGAAATGGCATAGGCTTGAGATAACGACTTAAGTGCATTATTTTAGTATAACTCATATCATTAACATTAATATATCCACTCTCTGCTTTTAGGGTTTAGTCTTCAAGTCTTAGCTTTCCTCTGCTCTGCATATTCATCAAACTCAACATGCAAAGCTCCCACATTATATCCATGGTAGCCATTGTTGAGGCAGGGGAGAGATGGCAAGAGGTACAAAAAATCTAATAGCTTCTTCAGTGTACCAGGAATTCTTGCAACAAACTGGATTATGATGATCTCCATTTTCCAGAACACAACACAATCGCATGTCTCGTTGCATTAGTAGAATTATGTGGTGACTGGTGTAGAAATAAATGGGAGGCATTGAAGGAGAATTGAATCCACATCATGTGAACTCATATTTCACTGAGAAGGACACTGTCGTCTAATGTTGCACTACTTCTACTTTAGTACTTCAACCAATTTTCCATGCTTCTATACGCTGTATCCTCTCATGTCTTGCACTAGTTGGGTGATCAGTGAAATTGATACTATCATTATTGTAACTCCATTGTTATTGGAGTTACCTATGGTTGACATTGTAGTTCATCTTTCACTAAGGAGGGTGCACAATTGTCTAATGTTTCACTTCTCAAACTCAATGTTTCCTTAGTACTTTGACCAATTTTCCATGCTTTTGCACATTAGATTCACTCCTCTCTTCAACTACTTGGGTGATCAATGCAATTGTAATTTCCATTCCATGACGATGAATTTTTTCATGCCCCAACAGTGAGTTCCATTCACACTTTAATATGTGGTACAACTCTATTGAACAAAGGGAAAGGTCTCCACCCATTCCTCAAAGCTGTCAAATTCACCTCCCACAACTCAATGAAATCTTCCAAGGCACTAATGCATTGATGCCTCCATGCCCAGTGTTCCACTCCTTACGAAACAAGCTGCCTAAAATGGCCTCAATGAGAGGAAGAGGATGACTAGCATGGACCGAAGTGATTGCAATTTTCAACTCTCTGATAAAGAAAACTTCCTCCTCTACCCAAATTTTCACTGAACTTGGTACCTTTCCTTTGGTGCACTTATACTCCATTACTAGCACATAGGAAATGAGCCACCTTGAGGAATTTGTTAATGGGAAGAGGGTGGTAAATGGAAACTATAGTGGTAAATAGGTAGGAGTGCTCTGCCTCTTCTGTGGTTCCCATACATGAAGGTGGGTATGCATCTTCTTTGTTAACTCAATTTCCTTTCCACTTTGAACCATATAGGTTAAACATAATACATTTCCTTGGTTGACTCCTCCATTGTATTTATTCTTCCACTTAGAAATGAATTACTTTGCTTATCCAAGCAAGCATTAGGTAATTTTAGCATTGTTGTTGCAGTGAAATTCAATTTCACTGCAAACCGAGTGAACTTTTCCTCTAACAACTTCATTGAACCACTGCTCACCAAATGATTTATTGAACTCCACTCTGAAGCCCCTATTGATACTCTTCCTTCTATGTCCAAAATCTCCACATATTCCATTGCTAGGTCACACAAGGCCTTGAACCACACTCAAAGTTGTTATCCTAGTGACAACATTCTCACTATAAGATGATAGAGGGTTTCTAGGCATTGAAGATGATCAAACTGTATGAGGCACCATTTTGAAACTGTTGACGGTGTTGGACCTGTCAACATTCAGGGGATCTCCGTGATATGGGGTCCCATCTAAAACTCACATCATTTGGAGTAGGAGTCCCAACAGTGGGTGGTAATGTAATGCCTTGATCATGGAAATGTGCAGAGGAAAGTATGATAACTTTGGGTGAGATCAAGTCTATGACCCTGTGGAGAGTCAAGTGTGATTCATGAAGGTTCCAACACATGAAGTGAAAAGGAAGTGCTCCCCTTGGAAGCCTGTAATAGTGCGCGGCTTGGAAGGAACATAAGAACGAAAAGATATCACAAGCTAAGATGCAAAATAGTCCACAAGTTAAAGTGATGAGTTAATCCAAAAACATGCATTCAACAAGATTCGTACGAATGAAAACAAAATAGTTCATAAGCATATGCGTAAGTTAAATAACATAATTTCCAATACAACAATAATGGTCCTACTATATTAACAACATATTCATGAAAGCTTGCTAGCTATGATTTTATTATTATATGTGAAAGTTCCATCCATACATACACCATTAACAACCACTAGCCCCAAAAGTGGAACATTACAATCAAAAACACCTACTCCTCCAAAGAAGTATACTAGCTCTACGCTACAGATAAACTAAGGTTCTCCACAATACTCCCAAGATCTTCCTAAGCCTAAGCCTAGCCAAAATCTTGGCTCCCAAAAGCCTCTTACATGAGTTATGAGGTTCTATTTATAACAAGAGGGGGTGAATCTTCGAATCCCCTTTGTGACCTTTGGACTACCCTCATGACTCTTCAACTTCTTCACAAAATACCACATTACATTACATGATGACTTTTCATATTCCAATATTGACACTTGGAATTTCACTTACAACATAATTACAAATAATATTGCATTTTACACTCATACCCATATAGGACAAAATAGGGTAGAGACAACTTGGTAGCCTAACAAGACAAGACACTATGATGCTTGAGTTTGGGAACACTCTAGCTCGACAACCTCCACCTAATGCTTTTGGGTCATGTATCGATGCCAAGCTTGGTATTGTGCGATGACATCCCCAAACTGCATGACGATGTTAAGATGGAAGCAGACTCAAGCCTCCATAGCGTCTTAGTATAATGATTTTGAACCAGTCTTAAATTCTCTCTTGAGCAGGAGCAACATGGTTCTAATCTGGATGGGACCACCGATGTAGTTCTGCATGTTTTGTCTGTTCGACTCTAAGTCCTCCTTGGTGGCAACCTATCTTAGCTGCTCCAAGTACTCTTCAATCTCCTGTTTGACTTTGTGTTTGCGTTTAGCTTCGGTGAGTGAGCTGACTGGTGGGATCTTGTGGGTTCTCACCGTGAATTCCAATACTATTGTACAACCATACATATGGGACCTAAATGTTTTTAATGAATGAGGCGATTTGATTGTTATTTTGAATCAACATTCAAACTCTTGCTTTATCCAACTCTGCCCGCGACTTCATATTCTTTACCAAAGTGAGAGGTGCCCCTTTGTATTGCCTTGTCCATTCTTGCATGGAAGTGATGGTAGTTTGCACATTCCTAAGAGTCTTCACAAATTCCTTGCTCTGTTGTTGTAGGCTATGCAAGTGGAAAAATTCCTTATGTATGGTCATGAGCTTCTCATACAGGTCCCGCATGGTCTCTTTAAGTGTTGATACCTTACCAAGTATCGTTGCTCTCATTCCCCCCCAAGCAGGCTTGTGCATGAGTTGCATTCTATGATGCTTCGCGGAGTTGTTCTATCCCTTGCTGGGAAACCTATAGATTTTGTATCAATTTCTTACTCTCAACCATCAAATACTGATTGTTTGATATTTTCATACCCACGAAGGCCAAGTTTCATTCAACAATGGAATTTGGATTCCTATTGGTGTCCACCACTATCACCCTTTCTCTAATGAATGCAGGTGATGCATGATCAATGCTAGGGGCTAACTCTGCGGTTGGAGGTGGTAGAGTTTGAACGATGATCAATGGGGCATTCAACATCAGATCAATATCTTCATCCTATGGTTCTCGTCTGAACTCCATGTCCACAACTTCAATCAAATATTTGATCGGTTGAGTAAGATCTCGGTCCTGCATTTGTTCACTCTTTCCCTCTACTGTTAGCCGGTTTGCATTGTTTCTTTTGTCATTAGGCCTTGCCTTTCTTCTTCTTCCTGCTTCCTCTTCTATTGTTGTTATTTCCTCCCACAGGGGCTTCACTGGGGGAGTAATACCATACCACGTGCATTCACATTGCAGGATATATATCAAGGAAAAAATGACATATTATATTGGGGAATATATAGGGGGTAAAGTGTTATTATATTGGCAAGTATAAAAAATGGAGCTCAAAGGTAATGAAAAAATATAAAGGGGTACAAAAAATGTTAATGAAAAAATGGGTACCTACAATATCTAGTGAAAGCATAGGTTTTTTAAATTGGGAAGGTATATTGGGTTTGTATTGGTAGGGGGTTAGATAATGTGAGTTTTATAGATATTTTTCAATATGTACTGAAATTAGGGGTATTGTTTAGTATGTCATGAATGCATGTGATATGCCAGAGGTTTATTGAGTAAATCCCCTGTGTTTCCTCCTTGGCTCCCGTTCTTCCTTCAGTTCTTTTTCTACTTACTTCGATCCCAGTTTTGCTACCTGCAAGCTCTGCTTTACTCTCTTCCTCAGCTCTACTCTCTGTATCCTCTACTTCCTTTTTCTTTTGCTACCAAAGTTTCCTGCATGAAGGTTGAATCTGATTTCACTCTGCATCTTTGTTCTCCCTCTATTTTGTCATCAACTTTATCTTTCACTAATCTTGTACTGGATTGTTTCCTTCTGCTACTGCTATTGGAATTGTTGCCATGTTAGTGTTGACTCCTTTTCTATGAATAGTTGAGTGTCCACATATATTGGCAAGTTAACATGTGCTTGCTCAACTCCCTCCCTAATACTGCTTTCAATGGTATCTCTTGAAGCATCTCTCTTTGGGGCCATGGTAACAATGACTACTGGAGATAAGTGCTTCACGAGTGTGGTACCCGTGGGACAAAAAGGACTCTCATGGCAAGCAAACATTAACTCTTGCAAATATAACTTCCAACATGATCAAGCAACAATTAGGGAATTCGATGAGAGGGATTACATAATTTTCACCTACAAGAGAGAATGATAGGCTATGGGAACTGTGCATTGCACACTTCCAGTAGCCAAGGGTGTAGCCTAAGGCTTGAGACTATGTAATGCGCAGTTCAGCCTGGGCAGATCTTAGGAGAGACTATGCATTACGTAGTCTTAGTGGCCAAGGTTGACAGGTTGAGCCCTGGAAATACACAATGCGTAGTTGGGGCCAGCCTGTACTGCGCACTACGCAGTTCCAGATGCCAATCTTGGAGCTTGAGCCTTAGAATTGTGCAATTCCCAGCTGGGCAAGGAAAAATTCGGCAAAGGGAAGTGCAGATCTACCCGATGGAGGTGTGAAAAACAAGCAGAACTTAGTGATAATGTGAGCTTGAGTGCAGATATGAATAAGTGAGGATAAATCAATGAAAAACAAGTGCAGAAACTCAACAAACAGAAAGAAACTCAAGTATGCGAGGAGAGTCACTGAGACGACGACTATTGGTGCAAAAACAAGAAAATCAATGCGACACTTGTGAAATGCAAATGACAGGTTGAAACAACACTTCTACAAACTAAAGCAAGTTAAAAATCCATTAGCCAAGAAGAGAAACAAGTGAAACAACACTCACACAAGCCAAACTAATAAAAGCGACAAAAAAGCGACAAAAAGTGACAAAAGCAAAACTCACCCGAAAAAGTGACGACAGTGCTCTGAAGGTTCCTTGATCTCCTCGGGAATGATAGAGCTTGATAATCGAATGTACAAATGAGATATAGAGGTGTCCATTACATATAATTGAGCAAATTGGAATTTATGACGTGCATGGCTAAAGTCAAGGAAAAGGCAACACTTGGCGGAAGTTTCTATAAATCGTGAAAGTGCCTCCTTCGAAATACTAAAAAGAGATCCCTATTTCCTAGAGATATTTTTTTTTCTTTTTCGGGGGAAACTTGCCATGCACACTCTCGAGAAAGACTGTGTAGTTCGGGGGAATTGGGCAATTTTCCGACTCAGTGTGCACTTCATAGTTTCTGATATTAGTGAGGGTTGTGCAATTTTTGGGCTTAGTGATGGGCTGCCTTCCATGACTACGAATTTTCTAAGCTCAAGGTTGACTTCCAGTCTAATCTATGAAATTTCGATCATCAAGGTTGACTGCATTCCATGACTATGCAGTTTCTTAGCTCAAGGCTGACTGCCAGTCTAAACTGTGCAATTCCAATCATCAAGGATGGCTGCCTTCAACGATTACGCAGTTCCTGGAGGAAAGACTAGAACTATTATGTGAAGAAGTTGGGAGATCAGCTTGTGACTTAGAAGAATCGACTAAGTGAGAAAACACAAGCAAAAATTAAAAGATAAGTCTTAGTCGAAGCATGAATACTTGGATCAATGCAAGATGATCTCTTGTTAGATAAAAAGGAAGGCTCCAAAATCGAAGCATAGGAAAATTTTTGGAGGGTGTTTGTAGATGCTACAACAGAAACCAACCATCATAATCACTTGTTGTCATTCATCTTCACCATAAAAAAAGAAAAATATTAAGAAAATACTACTATTTCCATTCAATATGAATGTGATTCTTCATTCATAAACAAGGACATATGTATATATAACCTTAAAACAACCTAGATGTTTAACGAATGTGCAAGAATATGTTTGGCCTGAAACAATTTTTTTGGGCTAATTTAGTAGAATGACTTAATTCATCCATTTATAGGCAACATAAAAAACACAGACTTTCCCAACTCAATCATTTTGATGTCAAAATCCCCAAACCTCTCCATATATATCCACAATGTAGAGACTATAGCCATTGTTTGTGGCTATCGCTAAAAGTATCATAATTTATAGAGGTCAACAAGACTCCCCACCTTAATATTAAATTTTAGGATTATTTTCTGTCATATAATATGCATCCTTACATAGTGAGTTTAGAAACTAAGGTCCCTGATGGCAAGGGATAGGAAACTCAAGCTCATTAGAGATCGAGCCTTAATTTTAAATTTATTATTCCTGTAACACCCTCCTCCCACATCTACTCAAGCAACTGTCCAGTCGGGGTAAAGATGCAAGGAGAGGCCACCATGATATGATTAGACCTTATAATTTATGTTAAGGAAGTGAAAACGACGAAAACACACCATATAGACATTCAACATCATCATTATGACCCTCAAAAACCAACCCAACATTTCTTCCAACCAGCCCCTGGGTCCCACTGAGATTTTGGACCACTTGACCCCCAAACGCTCCCATGTTATGGGTCTTCCAGCGTCCAGGAGGCTCTGGATGCACCCATGCTATAGGCATGCCAGTGTCTAGGGACTATTTTGGTCAGTGTTATGCAACGTCCCCAGGATTTGAGCCACTTTTTCAAGCCGAGAGCCCAAGTCACTTCCCAGAATTGAATGACACCTTCAGAATAAAGAGATAACAAGGAAACGATGATGCAAATATAAATACTTGAACAAGCTCTTAACTGGACCCTTACTAGCCATGATAGGTGTTTTGTCAAACATATCACGAATATGTAATTTACATATGTAAACAACAGATTTAAGCATAAGGTTCTCATACTTATTTGAGAATCACTATGAAGCATTATTCCCTTATATCATTTGTTGCATTATCATCTATTAGGTCATAGATACATTGTTCATTAATTTACAAGTAAAAACATGATGAGAGCCATATATAGCCACTATCATAAAACATATACATAACTATCATAATAGCAGAAAAAACCAAGGAAATCACAGCCATATGATCCACATATAAACTAGTATAATACTTATAGAAATACAATGAGAAATAACCTCATATTGATGATGCAAAATCCAAACCCAGGATGGGACATCCATGTTCCACCCAACCGTAGAATGATTGAGCCAAATCTCTCTTCAGTCATTCACCCCTGTGCCATATTCCAAACATGAATGTGGGATCTCATATAACACATCAATCCAAAACCATCCAGGGCTACCAGAGACCATCTACCTCAACCCATCAAACAATGATTCCACCTCGCGGTTCGATATCACAAAATCATCATCAGATTGGTCTTTATCCAAGCCTTCTAGGGCTCCAGAGCATTTGTTCCAACCAAGGCTCTAGGGCTAGTACATCAACCCACAACTACCATTGGGCTCTAGAGTGTTTGTCCAACCAGGCTTCGGGACTAGTAACTCAACCCACCAAGGGCTCCAAAGCGTTTGTCCAACCAAGGCTACAAGACTAGTAACTCAACCCAAGTTGTTACAGGGCTCCAAAGCGTTTGTCCAACCAAGGCTCTAGGAACTAGTAACTCAACCCAAGCTAAGGAAACATGAGAACCAACCAAAACAAAACAAGGAAATAAACCCACAATATCCATGGCTATCCAAGAAATGGCAAGGCTAGGCAATCCACTGTCAATCCAAGCAATCCTCCATGCCAGTGACAAATCATGACCAATAATCCACATGCATATGCCATGCATGCCAAAACTAGTGAGGAAAACATACATGCAACTTGATACCTGCAAGCAAAATCCATTGTAGTTGTTGATCCTAATGTCCTCTTACACTTTCCTGCTCTTCCTCTACCTTCTTGCTCCAAAAATCCAAGTATGCCACACCTCCAAGAGTGCTCCAAGAAACTCTAAGTATCCAAGAGTATGAGAGAGAGAGAGAGTAATAAGAGAGCTCCAAAACTAAACTAACAAAAGGTTACCAACTGATCCTCAGAAGCTTTTTTATGAATGAGGCCTCTATTTTCTTCATTTTCTATTATTTTCCTTCATTTTCTTCCTCACATGAAACCTGTGACCTTTCACCTCCCTTTTCTCATAATTTTCATTATTTTCATAAATAAATGTGCCAAAAATGCCATTTTTCCTTTCCAAAGCCTTAGCCATTGCCTTTGCCTATTTCCTTAGCCATATTAACTGAAATGAACACCCACACCAAGATGTCTTGCCTAACATTCAGCTTGGAATAAGTGTCCCATCAATTGTGGTTATTATATATCCTTTATTATTTTTATTACATGGAATTTTCACCAGGGTTGTTACAGAACCCCCCCCGGGGGAACACCATCCTTGGTGTTCAACAACACCTATAACCACAAGACTTGTATAAGCAAAACATAATATTGATGGAGCTTTATAGCTTAGATCGTTGTAGTATTTACAATGATCACCCCACTGAGAAGCAAACCAACATGACAAACATAGCATCATAATGACACGACACCCATATCACTTATTGGAGATTTATAACATAGTTCATGGTTTTATTTACATCCATATACATATGTACATATACCAAAACATATATAGAACACCATACCAAAACTGCTTTGCCTCAATCGGCAAACAATGAAGGATACATAGTCTGCATCTGATTCACCATCTCCCATGTAGCTTCAACAGGCCCAAAGTGCTTCCATTTCACTTTAACTTGCTTGATTTCTTAGTTCTAGAGCATGAGAACCTTTTACTACAATATACATTGAGATTCCTGCTAGAATTCTCTATCTAGTTCCACCTGCAATACAGACCAGCCAATCACATGATCAATATCCTTAACATACTTCTTAAGCGATGACACATGGAGAAAATCATGGAATTTCACTGTCGGAGGTAGTGCAAGTCGATAGGCTATTGGCCCAATCCTCTTAATAATACTGAAGGGTCCACAAAACTGTGGTGCTAGCTTGGCACACGATCCAATCCTCAAGGAGATATTCTTCGGTTTGATGCATAAGTACATTTTTTCCCCAACCTGGAACTCCTTGAACACCATTTTCTGATTTGCATAGCTCTTCTGCCTATCCTGTGTTGCCTTTAGATTCTTCTTGATTACCTGAATTTCATGTTCCATGTTTGCCAACATGTTTGGTCCAATCAACACCCTGTTAATTGGATCACTCCAACTAATGGGAGTATTGCAACTCCATCCATACAATGCCTCAAAAAGATTGATCTTCAAATATTCATGATACCCATTATTGTAAGTGAACTCTACCAGTGCAAAATACTCTTCCCATTTTAATTGTTGATGCATCACGTACATCCTCAACATGTCCTTCAATATCCCATTGACCCTCTTTGTCGGTCCATCTGTCTGTGGATAATAAGTTGTACTGAAGGCCAACTCTATGCCCAAACCTACAAATAAATCCTTCCAAAACTTGGAAGTGAACTTTGCATCCCTGTCTAACACAATCTTCTTCAGAACACCATGCAATCTGACCACATCTCTGATGAATACTTGTGCTACATTGCTAGCTGAGAATGTTGGAATGAATTGTGTAGCCTTTGTCAACCTATCCACAATAACCATGATGGAATCATGTTGCCTTATTGTCCTTGACAAACTTGTGATGAAGTCCATGGAAATGACCTCCCATTTCCATTCTGGAATTGCAATCAGTTATAGCAATCCACCTAGATGCTTACACTCTTCCTTCACATGCTGACAATCAAAACACCTACCTAGAAACCTTGGTACATCCTTCTTCAGATTCAGCCAATAATAAAATTTATTCATTGTTTTCATTGTCTTTTGATAACCTGGGTGACCCGAATATGGTTTCACATGAAACTCTCTCAAGATTACCTTCTTGAGCTCACTACTATCTGGGACATATATCTTGTCTCCGAATCTAATGAATCCATCTGTTGTAAGGAAATAATCCACATCCTATGCACCTACACTTGTACTTGTAATCCCACCTGTACTTGTACCTTTACTTCTGTAGAAATTTTGAATAATTTAACACATATTCAACAGAGATTATCCTGATCATGTACTATTGCAGAATACATACACAATACATAAGCTCCTCTACGTTGATCATCAATATAGCAACATCAATAACAATAAAACATCAAGAGCATTCACACATTAACACAGTATGTAACCCGGGGAAAGCATCTCGCTAAAAACCCCACACTATCTGTATATTAATGATTGAGACCATGTAACATTACAAAGTACAATGCTTATCACAAGCAATCCAGTACCAGCTCCACCTGTTACACACAATACAGCTAAGATCTAATCTCCAAATCTATTCCACTGCTTGCCTGCCTCCACTGCTCAATACCTGCTCAAGAATTGAATGAGAATGGTTTACCAAACTTGTATTTAACCTCCAAAGAATCACTCACACTAGGAAAGACATGAGCAGAGGCTATAATACTTGGTATTGGCCAATTCATTGGCATACTCAATCCCTTTGATTGTGCAAATCCTCATGCACAACTATAGTCACAACTGATAGCAATCTGATCCTCTAACACCTGTCCCTGTTGAACTGAACATGCAATGACATGAAACTGAGTTAACTGATGTATTCTATAGTTACATTATGAGTTAATAATTAGTTTAACAACTCATCATTAGTCTATTTGCAGTTAGACTAACTACAACTAGTTTAACTAAGTCAAACTGAACACAACTCCATCAACTCTACAATCAACTCCACCAAACTCAATTGATTGAGTTCTAACTGAAGTCATACATGCAACAAATCAACTAACTCATAAGAAAAGCGTACTTCCTTCTGACAGGTGCATGGGCCACATCTATAGCTCAAACTGAAGTGCTCCAAGAGAACAAGATCAAGTTTATAGTCCAAATATTATTATGAGACAATAATATTTGACTTTTCAATTTTTGAAAGCCAGTCTAAAAATAGACTTTGATAACTCCTGCTGTGATCATCCCTGCTGGGATCCAAAAATAGAACTTGCACCATAATTTGCCTGCGGGCCCACTTAGTGAAGGAGACTCTTTTCACTAAGCTCCATCATCTTGTTGCATTCTCAACAAGCATTTCTTGTTGCACACTTTTCAACAACTACCACCTGTACCTATACCTGTACTACTACCCGTACCTTTACCAATACTTTGCTGCAACCTGTGCATAATCTCCATATACCTGACATCTCGATGACTTGCCTACAAGATCCTATCTTGTAAGTCTTTCCCTTAGGAGATCATAACTGTTAAGTGATTTACCTATATCCACCTGCTAAGGGTATATGCCACTATGTTCTCTTTACCTTTGATATATCTGATCTCAAAATCGAACTCACTAATCATAGCCAACCACCAAGCCTGCCTACCATTCAGATTTGGTTGATCAAATAGATACCGCAACCCACTGTGATCACTCATCAACACAAATCTTCTGCCTAGAAGGTAGTGTCTCCACATATTCAATTCATGTATGATCGTTTCCAACTCAAGATCATGTGTGGGGTAGTTCTACTCGTGCTCATTTAGTTTTCACGACTCATATCATACCACTTGCCCATCTTGCATAAGGAATCCACCAAGCCCCCTATGGAAAACATCTGTGCATACTACAAACTCTTTTTCTGGATCCACAATATTTAGCACTGGAGCATGTGTCAACAACTGCTTAAGCTCCTCAAAACTAGCCTCACACTCCTCTGTCCATTCAAACATCTTACCCTTTCTATGCAATGACGTAATATGATATAGAAATATGTGAGAAGTTCCTGATGGACCTCTTGTAATAACCTACCAACCCCATGAAAGATCTCACCTCATCTACATTTCTGGTAGCTACCCACTCTGTGATGGCCCTTATCGTTTATGGATCTACAAAAATTCCCTCCTTGGTGACAACATGTCCTAAGTAGGGTACCTCAGTCTGAAATAAATTGCACTTGTTGAGTTTAGCATACAACTAATTCTCTCTCAACAACCTCAATACTGTTGCTAAATGCTCGAATTTCTCTTCCTCATTTTTAGAATATACCAATATGTCATCAATGAACACAATAACGCACTTAACCAAGTACGGACACAACACACTATTCATTAAGCACATAAATGTAGTTGGAGCATTAGTCAAACTGAATGGAACTACAACAAACTCATGATGCCCATACCTGGTCCTAAAAGTTGTCTTGTAAATGTCCTCCTCTTTGATGTGTACCTAATGATATCTGAATCTCAGATCAATCTTCGAGAACACTGTTGCTCCCTTCAACCGATCGAACAAGTCATCAATCCTTGGCAATGGATATCTGTTCTTGATGGTCACTTTGTTCAACTTCTTGTAGTGAATACACAATATGAGAGTACCATCTTTCTTCTTCACAAACAAGACCGATGCGCCCCAAGGTGATACACTTGGCCTAATGTATCCCTTGTCCAACATTTCCTTCAACTGCAACTTCAACTCTACAAACTCAGGTGTGCTCGTCCTGTAAGGTGCCTTTGATGCTGGAGCTGCCCTTGGCACTAACTCAATAGAAAATTCTACCTCCCTGTGAGGTGGAAACTCTGAATGTCCTTGGGAAATACATCCTGGAACTATTGTAGAACTGGGTACCTCCTCAAAACATCTGCATCCTCAACTTCCTTACCTTTGTCACTATAAATGTGTATTGCAAATAACACTCACCCTTTCCTGTGACTACACTTTTCCTGCATAGTTGTCACCATCCTAACTGATGTGGCTTTCTTCTTTCCCTCTAAGACTCTTGGTTCCCCATTTTCATCCAAGTGCTCAATATCTTTGTCATGACCATCCACCTTGGTTCTATGAATATACAAACAATCCATGCCCAATAACATACTGTATGATCCCAACAATAATATGTGTCGCAGTAGGCACACCATTCGAATCAAATGCACAAGCTCTTACCCAATGGTGAACTTGCTTCTTTGTACCTGTAGCCAACTATACTAACCAAGATTCTGCATGCAATTCCTTACTCAAACCACACTTATCCACCAATTCAAGACTAACATAGCTATAATTATATCTAGGGTCAATCAAAATAGAAGTAAATTGATCACAAAGCTTACCGTCCGTCTCAATGATAGGTGCTTGATGGTATTCCTATTTGTTATCCAATGTAGCATAAATACAAGGAATAATCTGACCAACATCCCCAACAATCTATGTGTCATGTGTACTATATATCTAAGGCCTACCACCCTGATATTATGGGCAATCTCTCCTGCGATGATCCCCTCCACAAGTCCAACACCACACAATCTCGTTATTCTGCTCCTTAGATCGATGTCCTTGTCCTTTATTTGATGCATTGAACTTCTTAGATGGTGCTACGTTCTCTTTATTTCCTATATCTTAGGGTCCAACCCTCACCCCTTTATTTATGTAATAGGTTCGAGTCATAGTTATAGTTAGTTAAAGAGTCAATAAAGCCCGTATTAATAATTGTAAGTGGTTGACCTACATTTAAGAAAGGGACCACAGTTAGTTGAAAACGGGCCATGGTATTAGATAGATGGTATTGAGAGAACCATGGTAATGACCCATGGTATTGTATGTATGAATCCTATCTAAAGGATAGAGACTCCCCATTGGGTAATATCGAGTCTTATTTTGTCATCGAGCTCTGCTCTGTTGGAGGTTTCCCCCTCGAAGAGGAAAGTGAACATTGCTTTCATCTTTGAATAATAAAATACTTGCTCTTTTTCTCATTTTGTTCTGTGTTATGGGTTGTATTTCTTCGCATATTTGGTATTCTGGAAGTTCTCGCAGGTCAAGAGCATAACAAGTGGTATTAGAGCACTTTCTAGGGCTGGTGGTACCTCCATTTTTGGCAGAATATTTTTTTTTAGGCTAGAGACGTGTTCCGGCGTCTTTAAACCACGGGATCCGTTGTTGAGCGCATAAACCTGCAGATTTGGGGAGGCATGTGTGCAGGAAATACAAGAGGTGGTCACGCTTGTTGGACTCCCTTATAACCCCTGTGGGTACCCCTTCGAGTAGTAGTGCATTAGACAAAAATGCGCACTGAATGCCTTCCACGTACCCTCTGGGTAGATCGAAAGCCCCCTAGGCTCTCCTGAAACCTTGCCTTAGATAAGCCATCGACCGTCTTGCTGCTATAGTACACTGAGAAAAACACTCATGGAGATTACTCACGTGTGCAATAGGGTAGTCGGGTAGTACAACTAAGGGTATGGTTGATCCTCCTTAGTCAGTGCCGTGAAATATTAGGCTGTGTATTATTATTGGACCCTTATGTATATGGCGATCTATAGCACCTGACACTCCTTTGAGATCCTAGTTCCCTCAACTCTCTAAAGATCGCCCATTATCTTATTTGGCAGATCAAATCCACCAATTGGGGTTCTACTTCTGTAGTATGACTCAGATCTAGTAGTTGGGGTTATGTCACTGCCGCAACAATCAGATCCATTAGTTGAGGTTCTACCACCATATTAGTATTCAGATCTAGCAGTTGGGGTCCTGTAGTCGCTGCAGTCCAACTCACATTCAGCCGTTGAGGTTTCGTAGGCATATTTAACCATCTGCGCAGTGAGGCTTGTGGCTCCTATAGTCTAGGCTGATTTTCGCAAGACATTAGGTAGCATCAAGTTTTCTAGAATTTGGCCACTGCAGTATTGATCAGTGGGGAGTAAAACTCTGTTGGTAGTAAAAAAAAATAAAATCTGAGGCCTTCCCGGGACGCTTACAAGAGATTTAGCCCATAATTTTTAGGGCGAAGAGCTGATCGTGGTGGTATCATTCACTTGTCAGCTTCAATTTTCAGGCGGTCCCAATTTTTTTCAAATTGACGATAAGTGACCAAGATCTGTGTATGGTAGAAACCAAACCTCAAGGCATGACCAATGAGAAGATTGTGCGCCTTGAAAAACAATTGGATTCTTTCAAGGACCTAGTGGAACAGATGCAGAAATTCATGGAACAATTTAAAGTGATCACGTCGGGGTTGCATCCAGAGGCACATGATCTTAATGAAGACCTTGAGGGAGAATCTAGCCATCATATTCACTTCCATGGAAATCACCAACATTCCCACCCTCGACCACCCAAGATGGACATGTATAAATTTGATGGCTCTAATTTGGAAGTATGGGTAGCACAAATGGAACAATATTTCATTCTGAATGATATCCGAGATGATCAAACTAAACTACGTGTGGGAGCCCTTTACTTAGACTTGGAAGGTGTTCTCAAAATCTCTTTGTGACCGCTTTGACAAAGACTAATTTTTTGGGTCGCCTTACCAAGCTCCGAAAGTTAGGCACAGTAAACGAATACATTGCAGCGTTTGAAACATCAGCCACCCACACAGAAGGTCTAGGAGATGAATTCTACTTGGAATGTTTTGTAAGTGGTCTCAAGGAAGCCATCCAAGAACATGTCTGGATGCACCACCCACCTACATGGGTAGACGCTTGCAACAAGGCTATCGAAGTGGAATGTGCTTTAGCTGCTCAGTCTCCTCGTCCAAATTTCATAGCCAAGGGACACCCCACCCAGGCTCAGGGCCCTACCCAAACACTTAAGGTTGAAAAGGTGTCTTTAACAGAAATGGCTGAACGAAGAAAACAAGGATTGTGCTACTACTGTGATGAAAAATACTCCCTGGGGCATAAATGCAAGGAAACCAAATTCTTTCAATTTGATGTTACTAATCACAGCTCACTTGAGGAAGCCCCACCCCTTGAGGGACCAAAGGACGAAATTGAGGAAACCCAGTAGGACAATGAGCTCCCAACTACGCCAGAGGAACCAATTATCTCACTACATGCTTTGGCAAGCATTTTTGCGCCCCCAACTCTCAAAATTAGAGGCTTTATTAAACATCGCCCTGTAGTAATATTGATTGATAGTGGCAGCACTCATAACTTTATCCATCAGCGAGTCACCAAAGTTGTCCATTGTTTTGTCAGGGCAGTCTCTAATTTCCAAGTCTAGATTGTTAATGGGGGGACAATGAAATGTGAAGGCCGCTGGGAAAATATCAAACTTTAGATGGGAGACTAACACGTAAAAACCCACATGTTTACAATTAACATGGGTGGTTGTGACATTGTCTTGGGTGCGGAATGGATTTGGACACTAGGCCCAATCACAATGGATTTCCAGGAGTTATATATGAGCTTTAAGCAAAATGACCACATGCATACCCTCCATGGACTCCAGGCAAATGCTCCTCCTATCATTAGCTCGCATCGAATGGAAAAGTTTTTGAAAAAGGGCCATCATGGAGTTATTGCCCAGTTTAATGCCATCCATGCCATAGAGCCCACTACTCCTCATATTCATCATGAGATGCAACAGGTCTTAAACCACCACCAGCAGGTATTTGACAAACCTAAATATCTTCCACCCTCTAGAGGGGAACATGATCATAACATCACTTTGGTCCCAGGGCCACAACCGCCGAATGTGCGCCCATATCGATATCCTTTCGCCCAAAAGAATGAAATTGAAAAAATCATCAAGGAACTCCTTGAAGCTGGTGTTATTCATCCTAGTATCAATCCTTATTCATCACCAGTTGTCATGGTGCTCAAGAAAGATGGGGAATGGCGCATGTGTCTATACTTCCGAGCCCTCAACAAGCTCACTTTCAAAGACAAATTCCCTATCCCGGTTGTTGATGATATGCTTGATGAACTACATGGTGCCAAATTCTTTTCTAAGCTAGAACTTCGCTCAGGCTATCACCAAATATGCATGAAAGAAGTAGACATTCCCAACACTGCTTTCTGAACTCATGACAGCCACTATGAATTCTTCGTCATGCCCAGTTTAGCCAATTCAATGTCTTTGAATTGTCAATCATAAATTGTCAACTAGGGCGCGTAGATTGATGAAGTAAAGGTGCACAATATGTGCTTAGAAGTTATTTATTAGATCGTTATGTATTTGTTAAGATCTAAACTTGAGATGGAGGTGGTGTTTGTCAATTATATTAGTGTTGTAATTCTTAAGGATGTTGGTTAAGTTTCCTAGGAGTTAATCTCTATTTAATTAGTTTGCAGATGGTGTGAGAGTGGTCCTACTTGTATTAGATTGTTTTGGGATTTTTGATCCTAACTCTTTATGTTGCAGCTTCTAATTCTATAAGTGAAAAGAGAAACTTATTCTATCAGCTATGGAGAAATACTGCCTGAAATCAATTGCTTATGAGAGATCTCTCACTCTTTTACTTATTCAATTTTTGCTCAAACAAAATAATCCAAGCAACATCTATACTATGAATTAAACACACTTCAACTATGCTAGATAATAAGCAAATGTAATAACCATGTTGTACTAGGTATAAAGCAAATTAAATAACAGGCTAAACTAGATATAAAGCAAATGAAAGTACTTATGCAAATAACAACTCGCTGGCAAAATCATTATGTTGCATTTTCACACAAAATAGAGCATTTGAAGAATGAAAGGAAATTGTATTGCATTTGATTAAAACTTGTCACTGTTTGTAGGGGCCCTCCACACAGCAGTTCATAACTTCCAATCAACACAACACTTGTGTTGAAAAGTGTGCAACAAGAAATGCTTGTTGAGAGTGCAACAAGATGATGGAGCTTACTGAAAAGAGTCGCCTTCACTAAGTGGGCCCGCAGGCTATTTTTGGCACAAGTCTATTTTTAGACTATGTCTATTTTTAGACATATGGATCATGTCTATGGATTGCAGGTTGCTGTTTATGGATGATTGGTCAAGTTGGGAAAAATAGATGGACTTCTATTTTTGATGAAAGTGTGAGTGATCACAGTGTGAGTGATCAAAGTCTATTTTTAGACTGGCTGTCAAAAATAGAAAAGTCAAATATTATTGTCTCATAATAATATTTGGACTATAAACTTGATCTTATTCTCTTGGAGCACTTCAGGATGAGCTACGGATGCGGTACATGCAGATCCCAGAGGGAAATACGTGGTTACCTATGGGATGACTAATATTTGCATGCAGGACTTCAGTTAGAACTCAAGTGAGTTGAGTTTAGTGGACTGGAGGTGCAGTTGATGGAGTTGTATTCGGTTTAGCTTTGTTAAACTGGTTGTATTTAGTCTAACTGATCAATAGACTAGAGATGAGTTGGGTGAATTAGTTATTAATTAATTCACAAGTTATTAACTCATAATGCAACTAAAGAATACATCAGTTAACTCAGTTGCATGTCATTGCATGTTCAGTTCAACAGGGACAGGTGGTAGAGAATCAGATTGCTATCAGTTGTGACTATAGTTGTGCACCAGATCTTGCACAATCAAGGGATTGAGTATGCCAATGAGTCTGCTCACGTATTTTCCCAGTATTGTAGCCTTTGCTCACGTCCAACAAAGTGTGAGTGATTATTTTGAGGTGAAATACGAGTTTGGGAAGCCATTCTCATAAGTTCTTGAGCAGGTATTGAGCAGTGGAGGCAGGCAAGCAGTGGAATAGATTTGGAGATCAGATCTTAGCTGTATTGAGTGTAACAGGTGGAGCTGGTACTGGATTTCTTGTGATAAGCATTGTACTTTGTAATGTTACATGATTCAATCAATATAATATACAGATAGTGTGGGGTTTTTAGCGAGATGCTTTCCCCGGTATACATACTGTGTTAATGAGTTTGATTGATGCTTCTATGTGCGCCTGTGAATGTTTCTGCTTTTGTAAATTGATGATCAACGTAGAGGAGTTTATGTATTGTGTATGTATTCCGCAATAGTACATGATCAGGATAATCTCCATTGAATATGTGTCATATTATTCAAAATTTCTACATGGTATCAGAGCTAGATTTGTAGAGAATTTGTAGAAAATTTCTACATCGTATCGGAGCGAGCTGATTTGTAGGAGAAGTTCTACATGATATCAGTGCTGTATTGATCATCGGATCTATTATTCAGAAAGTGTTTACATTTTATTTCTTCAGGCAGAGTCTGTAATCGGGCCAGGTAGCCTCTGGATTCATCCTTCTTTTGGAAGGTGAGACATCCGGTGAATGCCCAGACAGTCAATCTCGATGAACCACACTAGTTGGTTTGAAACGCGTCGACAAATGGTATTCCATGTGATTTTCGCCGAAGAATTTCTCTCTAACTTGATATGGATCACAGAAGCTTGAACTCTATTAAGAAATACTTTGTTCTCACGAATTCTAGATCGGAAGTGGTTGAGTTTTGAGCTGGTGGAATTCGAATTTAATTCAAAAGCAAGAGATAAAACTCAGAAACATTCAATGTGAGAATGGAGACAGTATGCCCAGGTAACTCACGAAGTTCATCCAATGCCGAGATGAGCTGGGAAGTGTGGGGGTGACTGTCAGGATGAGGATGGTGAGTCTAGCACTCCTTGACCTTCCTAAGAGTTGGCATAGCTACCAGGACTCGGTGAATGGAAGGGAGAAACTGCCGAATTGGGAACGACCATGGTCAGATTTGATGCAGGAGGAGATTAGACAGAGCACCAGAGACGATTCTTCATCCATGCAGGATGAGGAGAACTGTGCCTTAGCGAGTAAGGTGAAGAAGGGGAAGGAGAAGGTTTCTCTTTCCGAATCTTGTTCTTCCAGTGATGGGAAGAAGGTTGACAAGTTGAAGGTGAGATGCTTTCATTGTCATGAGATTGGTTCACAGGTCAAGAACCTGTATGCTCTTGAGGTTCAAGATGCATGCGAAGCCTTGAGCAGCGAGGCAACTGACGGAGACTTGGTGGTTGAGAGGGAGCGTATATTACTTCTCAACATGCAGAGCCAGAAGAAGTCTCAGACGATTGTGGAGGAGCCACGATTGGTGCAACAGCTTCAGGAGGTTGTGGAGCAACCACAACAAGGGAAGCTGAGAGGAGATCGAGTAGAGACATCTACTCATGCAGAGACCTCCAGTAGGGGGAAACTTCGAGCCAGGTGGGCTGAGGGATCGCATGCAGCCATACCTCCAGGTAGGAGGTGGGGTGATGTGGATTGATTGTCCCAAGGAGGAGGGGCAGGATCCTTGAGGTACCCAACCTCTTGGATGAGACCTTGCTATGGGAGCCCCAGATGTGTAGTAGCAGGAACTGATTGATTGGGTAGAGACAGATGCGGATGGAGCGGCAGAGAGAGCGACAGTGCAGGGAATCCCAGGACAGCGCATAGCTAGCAGGCTGTAGCAATGCGAGAGGCACAAGTGTTTTGCACAGTGCTAGGTGGCACAAAGAGGTGTGCAATGGTGCGAGATGCATGGAGATGTTGCAGTAGCGCAGATGTCAGAGAGGGAGCACTTGTTAGCAGCAGGTAGGGCTTCAGCATCAGAGGGTGTTTCTATCCCAACAGGGAGGTCAGTTGGGAGGTGCAGTGCGGATGCAATGCTGGGAGATAGAACCAGCAGCAGCACAGATGCAGTCAGAGATCAAAGTGACAGAGGCTAGAGCAGTCAGATACTGAAGAGCACAGAGATGCAGAGTTTCAGTCGACAGAGGCAACAACAGTCAGAGACTTTGATGACAGAGCAAGTGGACCGGCCAGATGTGTTGCATGGAGAACATTCCAGAGTTACAGGATCGGGTTTGAGAGGAATCCTTTCTTGTTGAGAGGGAGTGTTGAAAAGTGTGCAACAAGAAATGCTTGTTGAGAGTGCAACAAGATGATGGAGCTTACTGAAAAGAGTCGCCTTCACTAAGTGGGCCCGCAGGCTATTTTTGGCGCAAGTCTATTTTTAGACTATGTCTATTTTTAGACATATGGATCATGTCTATGGATTGCAGGTTGCTGTTTATGGATGATTGGTCAAGTTGGGAAAAATAGATGGACTTCTATTTTTGATGAAAGTGTGAGTGATCACAGTCTACTTTTAGACTGGCTGTCAAAAATAGAAAAGTCAAATATTATTGTCTCATAATAATATTTGGACTATAAACTTGATCTTATTCTCTTGGAGCACTTCAGGATGAGCTACGGATGTGGTACATGCAGATCCCAGAGGGAAATACGTGGTTACCTATGGGATGACTAATATTTTCATGCAGGACTTCAGTTAGAACTCAAGTGAGTTGAGTTTAGTGGACTGGAGGTGCAGTTGATGGAGTTGTGTTCGGTTTAGCTTTGTTAAACTGGTTGTATTTAGTCTAACTGATCAATAGACTATAGATGAGTTGGGTGAATTAGTTATTAATTAATTCACAAGTTATTAACTCATAATGCAACTATAGAATACATCAATTAACTCAGTTGCATGTCAGTGCATGTTCAGTTCAACAGGGACAGGTGGTAGAGAATCAGATTGCTATCAGTTGTGACTATAGTTGTGCACCAGATCTTGCACAATCAAGGGATTGAGTATGCCAATGAGTTTTCTCACGTATTTGCCCAGTATTGTAGCCTTTGCTCACGTCCAAAAAAGTGTGAGTGATTATTTTGAGGTGAAATACGAGTTTGGGAAGCCATTCTCATCAGTTCTTGAGCAGGTATTGAGCAGTGGAGGCAGGCAAGCAGTGGAATAGATTTGGAGATCAGATCTTAGTTGTATTGTGTGTAACAGGTGGAGCTGGTACTGGATTGCTTGTGATAAGCATTGTACTTTGTAATGTTACATGATTCAATCAATATAATATACAGATAGTGTGGGGTTTTTAGCGAGATGCTTTCCCCGGGATACATACTGTGTTAATGAGTTTGATTGATGCTTCTATGTGCGCCTGTGAATGTTTCTGCTTCTGTAAATTGATGATCAACGTAGAGGATTTTATGTATTGTGTATGTATTCTGCAATAGTACATGATCAGGATAATCTCCATTGAATATGTGTCATATTATTCAAAATTTCTACAACTTGCACACAAAAACCAATTCTATTCACACGGAATTCACAATCTGTTTAAAATTATATCATTCGACGTGCACCCAAATCACAATGCAGCCATAAGTTTTATAGCAAGTCTCTTGGCATAAATGTATGAATAATTCAAGCCTAATATCTCTATCCTATCTAAACTTATATCACTAAAACTTCGTTTTGTTATTCCGAAAGAAAAACGATAAGGTTTCGATCGAATCTCGGGTTCTGTTTTGCATTAATCTGGCGGTTGACTTGGAGTTTGACCGTGATCTCTTGTGCTTATCCTCATGAACAGTTTCGAGGGGATAGGAAGGGATCCATAAGGGAGCCATCCTCTATCCATCTGCACCATTTGATGCTGACCTGGAACTCTGGAACCTTGCAAACAATGGAGACAACTACAAAAACCTGGATTAGCTGCAGAAATAGACTGATTCGGTAGCCAATTGCAACTTTAACATAACAATAGGGTATAAAGTTAAATATGAACAAGAAGACATATTATTGCATACCTTCATCAAAACCTGGTGGATATGGCTTTATTTAGGTGGTAAATATATAGGAAAAGAGAGGATCTTTAGGCAAAAAGGATGTCATGGTAGGACAATCTTTGGACTCTACATTCCCCGGACTGGAATGTTGTATGTCCTCATGCACTTCTTCCTTGTCATTTTCTTGTGCCTCTTGCTTATCATCTCCATGTTTCACTATTTTCTTCTTTTTGGCAATGATAGACATTCTAGGCTTTCTCATGATAATTTTTTACTTAAAACTGATAATTTCTCTCTGCATAATTCTATTTTCTTTCTTGAGCTTTTTGTTTTTCTTATACCACAAGCTTAGATGAAGGATCATATTGTCACTCTTTGCAATGTGGATCTCACTTTGTGTCTTCAATGCTTGATTCTCATTTTTGAGATACCGATTCAGTGTTCTAGTTCAAAGGTCTCCTGCTTTAAGATGTTTGAGGTTGATTGTTCATTTACCTGGTTGCTCCCTTCTCTATTGCTCTGAATCATTTCCTTTGTTGTTGTCTCTTTCCTTTCTAGTGACTCTATATAGTCATAGATTTCCTGCTGAGCGGGGTCAATACCCAGACTATGCATTGGGCTTCTTAAAGGTGAGCTGTATGGTTGTGGTGATAGTCTTGGTGATGATATTAGTGACCCTATTGGAGAATTTCCAAGGCTTTCAATTGGCTCATCCTCTATTGGCTCATTCTCTGTTGGCTCACTCTCTGTTGGCTCATCTTCAGTTGGTTCCTTTTCATTTGGCTCATTTTCTATTGGAGTATTCTCTGTTGGCTCATCTTCAGTTGGCTCCTTTTCATTTGGCTCATTTTTTGTTGGAGTATTCTTTGTTGGCTCATCTTTAGTTGGCTCCTTTTCATTTGGCTCATCTTCTTCAATATTAACGTATTCTGTAGTTTTTGAGGTTGATTGTGGACTTGTGCTCAACCTTGTGCTCCTTCTCAATCCTGGGGTTTGTATATTCCGCACTTTCCTCCTTTTATTCTTTGATTTTTATTTTAGAGGAGGGGTCTTAGTGTGTGAGGATTCTTCTTTACTTGGGATGGCTTTCTTTCTTCTAGGGTTTCCCCTCTTCATTCTCTGCAAAATATTTACTATAGGCAGTTCTTCTTCTGATACTTTTGCCTGAGTTTGAGGTGCATGTTCCTTTATCATTTCTATGGTTCTCTTCCTCCCTCTGAGGGCCCTACTGCTACTTTCTTTTTTCTGGGGATTTTTCTTCAAAGTGGTTCCTTACTAGGAAACTCTCCCAGTTATCCCCTATACTTTGGAGATGAAATTCGACCAATATTTTTACCAGGCCATGATGATACATGGTGTTTTCTATACATTGAATTTTCTTCTGAACATTTGTAGACATTTTCTTGAGGCTATTTAGGAGGAAATAAGGGAGGTTCATCTAATGATCCTCAAGGAAGTGCATCATCATCCTAACATGATAAAAATACATTTGCCCAAACCTACCCTCACAAGTGATAAACTTCTGAAGCACAAGTAATAAGTTTCTCCATTTGTTTTTAAGAGTAGTGCTAGGAATACCTTTCTTGTAGACCGTAGTGTCCATGTTCGGATTCTTGAGGAAGACCTTCCAGTCCTCGCTATCAATTCCCCTATTTTTAAACCATTTTTCTCCATTTCTTGGCAGCTCGGTAGCCTCGACAATCATAGACTCTGTTATTGTGAGCTTAATGTCCCCAATTTTGGCTTCAATTCCATCGAATGAGCACGCAAATGTCTTGGTTACTTCCTTGTGGAAGTCGTTAAATTTTTCAATGAACTACAACCATTGTCTCCTTTGCAGCAACTCCCTAGTTTGTGGGTACCCCTCTAGGAATTGCTTCCTTGCTGGCTCAGTTCGAACAATTATCCCCATTCTGAAGGATGCTTTTCCTAAAATATTGGCTACCTTGACAGGAAAATGGGGCTGGTAGGGTTTTCTAGCTGGCAGAAAGATGGAGTGGCTATGAAAGTTCAGAGGAGTGTAAGAATAGGGAAGAACAGATAGATTATCATAAGGATTATAGGGATGAATTCAACTGTTGGGCACATTTAAACTTATGATTTGGTAATTACTTCGGCAGATTTGGAATAAGGTTGTGACATGACTTTTTAAGTGGTGGCATATGATATCTTGTTAGGTGGCCATTACCCTTAGGTTATAATGATTGCATTTTAGTACTATATCTTCTTAATCATATATGTTTATATAACCTTCCCTATTGTTAAATTAAAGTAGCACATACCTTTGATCTTCTTTTTCTAACCTTATTTGTTGTCCTTTGATCTCCTGCAGGTACTTTGCTGTCAGTTGTCCTTTAATCCAAATCACCAAGTGTCCTTGTGGACTTCAAAAATTTATTAGGTTGCAGAAACTTGTCTTGGCTGCGGAAATTTGTCCAAGCTACGGAAAGTTGTTGATTCTACAGCTAAGAGAAAAAAAAGGCTTTAATAGATGAACTTTATTGTTTTTTTCTTTGAAAAGAAAATTTGAAGTGCCAACAAATTGGTTTTCACTTTAAATTTTTTGTATAAACATGCCAACAACATGTTGGTTTTCATGTTTATACAAATTTTTATTTTATATATATATATTAATTATTATATTTATTATAATTATTATTATTATTACATATATAATATGAAAAAATAATATATATTATATATATATAATAATAATAATATATATAATAATACATCTATATATATATATAAAGAATAAATTGAGTAAAAATTTCTAAGGTGGAAAAGAAGAAGAATTCTTCTTGACCATCTTCAGCTCTAAATTATCTTGAAATATTTTAACAAATTCCTCTTTTGTTAATGGCTTTTGGTAAAGCTTGCGTCGATGTCCATTTACTAATAGAGGAGTTTTCTCTTCATCAATAGTCCTGATTCTAAGTGCACCATTGTCAAAGACATTCTCAACTTCATAAGGTCCAAGCCAATGGGTTTGGAATTTCCGTTGAAAATATTTAAACTTTGAATCAAAGAGAAATGCCCAATATCCTGGATGAAATTTCCTTTCTTTAATGTACTTATCATGTCATCTTGACCTCTGTTGCTGCACTAAGTTGGTTCTCTGGAAGGCTTCTTGTATGATTTATTCAAGCTCATTTAGTTGTGTCATCCTTTGCTTCTGGGATTCTGACAAGTCTAGATCTAACTGGACTGTTGTCTTATAGGTCTGGATCTGGAATTCTATTGAAAGTAAGACTTTCTTCCCATAAAAAAGTTCATAGGGAGTATGCCCTGTAGTATTCCTCCATGTAGTTCTGTAGGCCCATAAGGCTTCTGGAATCTTTTCCACCTAGTCTTTCCTGTGTAGATGTACAGTCTTTGTAAGAATAACCTCAATCACCTTATTTGTGGACTCAACTTGTCCATTGGCTTGTGGATGGTATGGAGTTGAATTTCGATGTTTTATTTTGTATTGGTCCACAAGCTTCTGCACTAGTCTAGATGTGAACTATGTCCCTTGATCTGTTACAATTTCTCTTGGGACACCAAAATGAGTAAAAATATCCTCAAAAATAAATGAAACTATATCAATTTCAGTAGCATAAAGAAGTGCTTTAGCTTCTACTCATTTAGTGACATAATCAGTACATACCAGAAATTGTCAATCATAAATTGTCAACCAGGGTGCGTAGACTGAAGAAGTAAAGGTGCACAATATGTGCTTAGAAGTTATTTATTAGGTCGTTATGTATTTTTTAAGATCTAAACTTGAGATGGAGGTGGTGTTTGTCAATTATATTAGTGTCGTAATTCTTAAGGATGTTGGTTAAGTTTCCTAGGAGTTAATCTCTATTTAATTAGTTTGCAGATGGTGTGAGAGTGGTCCTACTTGTATTAGGTTGTTTTGGGACTTTGATCCTGACTCTTTATGCTGCTGTTTCTAATTCTCTAAGTGCAAAGAGAAAATTATTCTATCAGCTATGGAGAAATACTGTTTGAACTCAATTGTTTAGGAGGGATCTCTCACTCTTTTACTTATTCAATTTTTGCTCAAAAAAATAATCCAAGCAACATCTATACTATGAATTAAACACACTTCAACTATGATAGATAATAAGAAAATGTAATAACCATGTTGTACCAGGTATAAAGAAAATTAAATAATAGGCTAAACTAGATATAAAGCAAATTAAAGTACTTATGCAAATAACAACACGCTGGCGAAATCATTATGCTTCATTTTCACACAAAACAGAGCATTTGAAGAATGAAAGGAAATTGTATTGCATTTGATTAAAACCTATCAATGTTTGTAGGGACCCTCCACATAGCAGTTCATAGCTTCCAATCAACACAACGCTTGCACACAAAAACCATTTCTATTCACATGGAATTCACAAACTGTTCATAATTATATTAGCTGGTGTGCACCCAAATCACAGTGTGGCCATAAGTTTTATAGCAGTTCTCTTGGCATAAATGTATGAATAATTCAAGCCTAATATCCCTATCCTATCTAAACTTATATCGCTAAACCTTCTTTTTGATATTTTGAAAGCAAAACGATAAGGTTTCGATCGAATCTCAAGTTCTGTTCTGCATTAATTCGGCGGTTGACTTGGAGTTTGACCGTTATCTCCTGCGCTTATCTTCATGAACAGTCTCGAGGGGATAGGAAGGGATCCAAAAGGGAGCCATCATCTATCCATTCACACCCTTCGCTTCTGACCTGGAACTCTGAAACCTTACAGACAATGGAGACAGCTACGGAAACATGGATTAGCTGTGGAAACAGACTGATTCAGTAGCCAATTGAAACTTTAACATAACAATAGGGTATAAAGTTAAATATGAACAAGAAGTCATATTATTGCATACCTTCATCAAAAAATGGTGGATATGGCTTTATTTAAGTGGTAAATATATAGGAAAAGAGAGGATCTTTAGGCAAAAAGGATGTCATGGTAGGACAATCTTCAGACTCTACATGCCATTTGATCTCTGTAATGCCCCATCCACTTTCCAAAGCCTCATGAATCACCTGCTGAAACCCTATCTCATAAAATTTGTCCTCGTTTTCTTTGATGACATTCTCATCTATAGCCTAACCTAGGAAAAACATCTTCAACATGTAGACCTGATCTTGCAACTACTTCGGAATCACAAATTATTTGTCAAATTGTCCAAGTGCTCTTTTGGCATGGAAGAAGTCGAGTATTTGGGACACATTGTGGGTCGTGAAGGTGTCCGGGTGGATCCCAAAAACATACAGGCAATGCACGATTGGCCCCAAACAAAAACATTGAAGAGTTTGAGGGGATTCTTGGGTCTCACTAGCTACTATCGCAAATTTGTCCGCAATTATGGTCACATTGCTAGACCCCTCACTAACCTTCTCAAGAAAAATTCATTCCTCTGGACTGATGTAGCACAACAGGCATTTATGGCTCTCAAATAGGCCATGTGTTCCACTCCCATATTGGCACTGCCGACTTCACCAAATCTTTTGTGATTGAATGTGATGTTTCAACTACTGGTATTGGTGATGTCTTAATGCAGGAAGTTCGACCCTTGGCTTTCACCAACCAACAAATGAGTGGGAACATCTGGGACAATCTACATATGAGAAGGAGATGATGGCCATCTTATATGTAGTAGATACTTGACAACCATACTTACTGGGGCGACGTTTCCAAATCCGCATAGACCATCAAAGCCTCAAATATTTTTTGGAGCAACATCTATCCTCACCTTAGAAAAATAAATGGCTCGCCAAAATGTTGGGATATGATTATGAGATAATTTAAAAGAAAGGGCGTGACAATGTAGTAGCGGATTCTTTATGACATCAATTTGAGGATGAAAGCACCCTATTATCAATCTCTCTTCTCATACCAGATTGGATTGAAGAAGCTCGCAAGTAATGGTTTTCACAGCCCTCTTTCTCCCAACTCATTAATAACTTGAGAGCAGATCCTAATTCCTCAATTGGCTACTCTTGGAAGGATGAGATTCTTTGCTACAAGGATAGAGTAGTTATATCGCCAACATCTACCCTCAAAACGCGCATTTTGGCAGAGTTGCACTCATCCCCCACTGCAGGCTAAGAAGGCTTTCAAAAGACTTATGCTCGCACTTGTTGTTCTTTCTTTTGGACAAGCATGAAAACTGACATTCTTAGTTTTGTAGCTGAATGTGATGTGTGTCAATGCCACAAAGGAGAAACAATCAAGTCACCAGGCACCTTACAACCATTGCCAATCCATGCCTCAATTTGGACGGATGTTTTTATGGATTTCATTACTGGTCTTCAGAAGTCAGGAAACAAATCAGTCATCATGGTGGTTGTGGACAAACTTTCTAAATATTCTCATTTTTGCGCTCTACCCCACCCATTTACCCTCACTTTGGTGGCTCAATCTTTCATGGACCATATCTTCAAACTGCATGGCATGCCCACTTACATTGTTTTTTATTGTGACCCGACTTTCACCAGTAACTTTTGGAAAGAACTTTTCAAGCTACAAGGCACCCAACTCCAACTAAGTACTTCCTATCATCCCCAAACTGATGGTCAACTTGAAGTAGTCAACAAATGTTTGGAGACATACCTAAGGTGATTCAATTTAGAAAATCAACATCAATGGGTACAGTGGCCACCTCTAGCTGAATGGTGGTATAATACTAACTATCATGTAGCCACCAAGATGACTCCATATGAAGCAGTGTATGGCCAACTCCCACCTTCACCTACTTCTTATATCCCTGGATACTCTAAGGTGCAAGTAGTGGATCAACTCCTACAGAACCGTGTAGCCATGCTAGCCTATCTTAAAGATAATCTCCATCAAGCTCAGAATCGAATGAAGCAACAAGCAGACCAACATCATTCAGAGCGCACATTTCAAGAAGGGGATCGACTATTCCTGCAACTGCAACCTTATAATCAAACTTCACTCAAAGAAAAGGGCTGCCAAAAATTAGCTCCAAAATTCTACGGACCTTATCAAATACTTCAACGCATTGGAGCAGTAGCCTACAAGCTAGCCTTGCCACCAACTTCAAAAATCCATCTAGTCTTCCATGTATCATGCCTCAAGAAAGTGGTGGGGAACAATTGCAGAATTCAAACCAGTATACCTGAATTGGATGAAGGTTCACTCTGGCTCCAACCTGAACAGGTCCTCGATACGCGAGAATGACACCTACGTGGCTGCACGATCAAGGAAGTCCTCGTCAAGTGGAAAGACACCTCTCAAGAAGATGCAACCTGTGAACCAACCACTATTCTTTAGAAGTTTCCACAGCTTCAGCCTTGAGGACAAGGATGCTTTTTATGGGGTAGGGCATGTTAGGGTCTAAACCTAACCCCTTTATTTATGTAATAGGGTCGACTCACAGTTATAGTTAGTTAGAGTCAATAAAGCCAGTATTAATAATTGTAAGTGTTTGACCCACATTTAAGAAAGGGACCACATTTAGTTGCAAAAGGGCCATGGTATTAGATAGATGGTATTGAGAGAACCATGGTAATGACCCACGGTATTATATGTATGAATCATATATAAAGGATAGATACTCCCCATTGGGATAATCAAGTCTTATTTTGTAATCGATCTCTGCTCTACTGGAGGTTGCCCCCTCGAAGAGGCAAGTGAACATTTCTTTCATCTCTGAATAATAAAATACTTGTTGTTTTTCTCATTTTGTTCTATGTTCTGGGTTGTACTTCTTTGCATATTTGGTATTCTGGAATTTCTCGCAAGTCAAGAGCATGATCCCAACAATAATACATTCAAGTGTGTTGCGGTAGGCACACCATTCAAATCAAATGCACAAGCTCTTACCCAATGGTGAACTCGCTTCTTTGTACCTATAGCCAACTGCACTAACCAAGATTCTACATGAAATTCCTTACTCAAACCACACTTATCCACCAAGTTAGGACTAACATAGCTATAATTAGATCCAGGGTCAATCAAAATATAAATAACTTGATCACAAAGCTTACCGTCCATCTCAATGATAGATGCTTGATGGTATTCCTATTTGTTATCCAATGTTGCATAAATACAAGGAATAATCTTACCAACATCCCCAACAATATATGTGTCCTGTGTACTATATATCTAAGGCCTACCACCCTGATACGACAATCTCTCCTGTGATGATCCCCTCCATAAGTCCAACACCGCACAAGCTCCTTATTCTGCTCCTCAGATCGATGTCCCTGTCCTCTATCTGATGCACTGAACTTCTTAGATGGCGCTACGTTATCTTTATTTCCTATACCTTGAGGTCTTTCTTGCTTCTTATCCCATTTTCCTTTGTTCCTTGCATTACCTTTCTAGTCTGGCTTAGTCTCAGATCTACGCTTCAATTTCTCATAACAATGCCTTAGCTTTCAGATGGTCTCCTTCAATGATCTAGGCTCATCTAACTAATCATGTCTTTGAATGCAACTGGTAATCCACGAATGAACCTCTGAAACTTGGCCTTCTCCTCCATGAGATAAGGAACATACCTTAGTAGCTCCAAGAACCTTTTAGTGTACGCCTCATCTATCATCTATTCCATCTTTAGATCATAGAATTATTTTTCCCCGTCATCAAAGTATCTCTCTGAAAAATACTTATTCTTGAATAGCCACTCAAATTCACTCCAATTCAAGTCATCCTCATGAATGCATTCGACATTCTTCACTTCTTCCCACCAAATGTCTGCTTTTCCTTTGAGATTGAATGTATCTACTCTGGCTTTCATGTTCTCTGAATAATCATGTAACCTGAAGAACTTCCTCATGCCAAGAAACCATGCCTCTGCATCCTACGGTTTCTTCATCTCTCCATCAAAAGTAGGTGGCTTTGATTTCTAAAACTCATTCAGAAAGTATTCCCTATCACTCCTCCTGTAAGGATGGTAACGATGATGATCATAGTGCCTATCTGAATCAGAACTAGAATAATACATGTGTCTATCCCCTCTCCTATCAGGAGTGTCCAAAGATCTACCATCTTGTAGGTTTTAACCCCATACAGAAATTACCTGCATACAAATTCTAAAACACAGAAAATAAAACATGAGAGAGCATAACACATAAAACACATATACACAAAGATTTTCCCCCGGATCCCAAAACTGGTACTACCAGCTTGATTTTTCATTATGTTCCTTTCAATGTTACAATACATATTTATACATGTCGAAGCATCCAATACCATGGACCGAAAGCGATCGCGTCCAAAACCATGGACCGAAAACTATCACGTCCAAAACCATGTGCAAAAAAAATGCACAAAACCATAGGTAGGTCTACCCAACCTAATATAGGGTCCAAAACCAAAATTTTATGCGGCGCTGCCCCAAACCCCATAGAGTAGGGTTCCCTGCACCCCTCAAACCCCCTTGTGACTCCCCCCGCTATGCAATCGGTGCAACGAAGGGGGGGCTCCGCCCCCCTTCTAACCCCCCTGGTTAACTACGTGGGCTAGTTGTGGAAAGAATATAACACAACCCAACATTCTCCCACTTGTTGTTTTCTTTCCACAGGGGGCCACAAGAGAGCTTCGTCATTTATCCAGCCTTGCAACGCTCATTATTTCTCTACACCAAGAGAACTTCTCAAAGCTCACAGATTTTGTCAATGCATCTGCAGTATTCTTCAAAGTGTCCACCTTTACCAGCAACACATTTTTGTCTTCTATCATATCCCAACAATGTAAAATTTGAAACGGGAACTATAAACTCAAAATGGGGACTCTGGCAAAAAAACCCCGAAAAAACATCAAAAACAGTGCTAAAAGCGAAAAGTGTGTATATTGGAACGATGGTTTTTTTTTAGGGTCAATTTTGAACATGTTTTAAGAATGCAGTGAAAATGAAATTTTCGTGCAAAATACAGCTTGAAAACGAAAAAGTGATGATACTGAAACGATGATATTTTTTTAGGGTCAATCTTCAAAATTTTAAAAAAATTCTAGTAAAACCAAATTTTTATGTGCCGAACAAAGTTGTTTATTAGGAAAAAAACACACTAATGTTTTTGGTAGAATATCATTTTTCTTTCCTAAGTATAAATTCAATATGTTCTCAGCCATAACATGCTAGATACAAAAGAAATTGAAATTTTTTCAACTATAAAATTAAAAAAGCATGACATTATGAACAAATTACATCACTAAATGAATTCAAAAGTCATTATTTGTATATTGAATAAAACATACATTATATCTCTAATTTAATGTTGCATTGTAGATATTTTAAACAATACAAATTATCATAATTAAGACATATAATCCAACAACATAAAAATGCCTCATAACTTCTCATTTAACACCAATGGAAATCAGAAATTTTATTTCAAGATACGATGCATACATCAGTTATATAAAATGTCTTAAACAATTATTCAAAATCACTCATATTTTCTTGCACACCATCAAAATTCACATCTTCATATGAGTGACTGGATGCTGACGAAGATGTTCCATATTCTTCTCTTTCATCAACTAGTGCCCCATCTGAGTCCACATGCATGCCCACCATTTCAGGTTTCAAAATTATTCTAGATCTACGACTGGTTTCAGCAGTCTCCCATCTCAACACTGTTCCTTCTGGTAACAACCTTTTCAGAATCTCTATCGTCTTGAAGCGAAGAGTTCCTATCTTTGTTAAATTGAAGTAATAAACATGTATGTCAAAATCCTCCAGTTTTAATATGTCTGTGCAGCGCAATTTATATTTGTACCCTTTCTTTTTCTCTTTCCGCCATTTTTTTTGTCAACTACCATCTCTAGCTTATACACACCATTGAATGAGTGTGTATTTGTGGCATACCAATGTATTTCAACACCTATAACATCCTCATTTTCTATAAAGACCTTTATAACTTCAGCAACCTAGAATGGATAGCCATTGGGATCTCCATCTACTAGCACTGTGATCATGCAACCCTCCTTAATATCCTGTACTGAACCCCTGTAAAGGTCTTCCATGGCTTCACGTTGTGCACGAGATCTTCTGGAACCAATATACATCTCTCTTTCCTCTGCCTGTTAAGAATTAATAATACCTTGAGATTGTTGTTGTTCAACAATGTTTATTTCCTCATGTTCATTCGACACATTTTGTGGCCAAATAAATGGATTTTTCAAAGGTATATCTTCATTTGTTGTTGTTGAAATGATATCACTTTGATTATTGAAAAATGACTCCTACCAAACTGAATCAACAATGTCAAAGTACTCATATGTATATCTAATACATTTTTTAATTTCTTCTAGGCAATCAGAATAATTTATATCTCTATTTTGTCTGCGTGCATTATGAACTTCACCAACTGATTGTAATAACAATATTTTTGATGCAAATATTGGATGATCTGGAATGAACTTCAAAAATTGTAAACCTAATCACTGTGCCCATTCTGCAGTAGTTGAATACTTCTTGCCCCATATTAATGTTTTGCCATCAATTTTTTTGATTCGAAATTGATGTTGGAAGCTAATGTCATTAAGTTGTTCAATGCATTTCCCCTCACCATATGATCCCAGAATAAACCTTTGCATGTCAATAGTTTCTTCCAACACATCAAAAGTAGGCTCTGGCATGTATGATTTCTTAATACATTCAAGTAATGATGGCAAGCTCCCAACTTCCTTCCTCCTCAATGTGACTGAACAATGACTGAACATCTGATCAATATGGTCATGAGTGTGCCCAACAAGAAGGAAACCAACCTTTACCTTTTGAAAAATTCTCAATTCAACAAGCATGTTTAGATATCCAAAAGCAAACTAATTTTTGTTTTCACAGCAAGTGTTGTCCAATTGTAGATACAAAACTTCAGGAAGATTACCAGACCAATGAGAAAGCACATCATGAATTATGGTTATGGTCAGATTTGCATCATTATGAATATTTGGAGCTATGAAGTACACCCTTGGCAACATTTTCCCATTGAAGACCATACAACCGACCAAGTGATACTGAATAAAATTTTCCTCCTGTAAATTTTTGGGTGTGCGAACAAAATGTGGTAAAAGTGTTTTCTTCTGGTCTATACCATCAATTATCAAACCCAAATATCTATTCAGATTATCATAAAACTTCTTTCGATGCTTGTACAACTTTTTCCTTTCGTTTGTTTGTTGTTCGTGATGCTCCTGAAGTTCTTTGACAATTGAATCTACACAACATAAAAGAAAGCCATTAAGAAATATGTTTTCATAGTTGATGACTATACAATTTTAAAAGTTAAAGTTATGAATGCTTACCTCTTTTTGACCCTTCACATTTGTCCCTTTTTGATCTAAGAGAAGCACATGTACTGCAAATCCCCATCCTTGTCTTCTTAGGAATACGGACATTGTTGAATTCTTTCTTCCATACCTTCAGAAAATATTGATATGTAGTAAACCGGCCATGTCCCTCAGCACCTTCTACATATTCTTTGTATAAGTTGTAGATTTCTCGTCATGAAAAATTATCTAGAATATGTATTGTCTCTCTATTTGGCATACACTCTCCATGCTTTGAAAAGAAATCTTTCATCCATGGCATTGCATTGTTTGATAATGGCCCAAATTGTCTTTTATGACGTACTTCTGAATAAAATGTGGGATCCTTTTCCAAATTTTCTTGAATTCTCGAGAGACGAAAATTCCCAATCGAATGAAACATTTTGAAAGATTTTCTATAGATAAATAAAGTCCTAATATGATAATCATAACCTGACAATGTAGATTGCATGCACCCAACTAAATATGAATTTTGCATGCTTTTATTCATTCACAAATATCTCTTCCTACTCTCTAATGCAAATTTGAAATCCATATGTTTCAAGCAATATTTTTGGAAACATTCACTTGAAATGAGAACGCTGATAGAACTTCTTCTCGTCAGATATTCTGCTCTACCCCTTGTATAACTAGAACATCATGCATTGATACGAAAAGGTCTGCTCCTACTCCTCGATATAATATTTCTTGGCAACATCTCCATCATTGGATCATCATTTGTATAAGGATTTTCATCATCATTAAGAGGAATGTTATCCACACTATGATCAGTTGTGCTTTTCAAATACTGACTTGGAGGATATTTTTCATCTTCCCCTTCTTCAGTGCTACTGTCATAGTCCTTAGAATTCGGATTGAATGGAAAATTTGACTCGATGTTTAATGGATATTCTTCCTCATGTGCATTTTCAGTGTTGCTCTCATAGTCCATATAATTAGGACTACGTCGAAAATGTGACTGTTTACTTATTGAAGATGCTACATCCTATCCTTTGTCACTTCTACCTTTATACTCATTAGAATTAGGACTAAGTGCATCATCCTATTCTTCATCACTGCTGCTCTCATAGTCCTTAGAATTAGGACTAAGAGGACACTGTGACACTCCATTCTTTTGAAATTCATCATCACGCTCTTCATCACTGCTGCTCTCATAGTCCTTACAATTAGGACTAACTGGACACCGTGACACTTCATACTTTTTAAATTCATCATCATGCTCTTCATCACTACTGCTCTCATAGTCCTTAGAATTAGGACTAAGTGGACACTTTGACACTCCATTATTTTGAAATTTGTTATCACGCTCTTCATCATTGCTACTCTCATAGTCCTTAGAATTAGGACTAAGTGGACACTATGACATTCCATTATTTTGAAATTCACCATCATACTCTTCAACAGTGCTGCTCTCATAGTCCTTAGAATTAGGACTAAGTGGACACCGTGACACTCCATTCTTTTGAACTTCACCATCATGCTCTTCATCACTATTGCTCTCATAGTCCTTAGAATTGGGACTAAGTGGACACCATGACTCTCCATTCTTTTGAACTTCACCATCATGCTCTTCATCACTGTTGCTCTCATAGTCCTTAGAATTGGGACTAAGTGGACATCGTGACACTCCATTCTTTTGAAATTTGTCATCAAGCTCATCATCACTACTGCTTTCATAGTCCTTTGAATTAGGACTAAGTGGAATCTGTGACTCTTTATCTATTTCAAATTCTCCATCCCCTCTTTCATCAGTGCTGCTCTCATAGTCCTTAGGATCAGGACTAAGAGGAAGAATTGAATTTCTATTCATAGTGGAAGAATTCCCGCTATATTCATCAATATGAATAGAGTTGTTACGCGATGAAGATATTGATGCTGTATAAATTGAAACTTCACTATCAGGACAATCCATCCCTTTCAAATAGAAGATGTTGAATGATACAAATGGAGAGTCTCCTAAAGATATTATATAGCTTAGAGAATGAAATTTTTCCTCCATAAAGTTTCGCGAAAATATTTCCCTCCAAAAAGTTTGTTAGATTTATTTCCCTTCATTATTTTATTCTACAATTTATTGAAAAATGTAAAGTAATTTTTTTTATGAAATAAATCATTAAAGTTAAAATTGTAAACTACAACTTCTACATTAATCATTTTAATAGTTAAAGTATATAATATTTACTAAACAATTGAATGTTTTTTTTTTTTTTTTTTTTTTTTTAAACTTTTATAATACATTCTAAAACAAATTAATCCCACATTCACCCCGCTATAAAACAATTCCATAATATTCGCTTTACAATATTTTCCTTCGTCACCATAAAAAAATTAACATGTTAAATTTTTTTAAAACAAATTATCCCACATTAACCGTACGGTAAAACATCTCCGTAATTTCACCTATATACTAAATTCCATTATCACCATTACTTACATCACATCAAGGTTTTTCGAAGTTCGTTGAAAGACTTGCGAATTTGTGGAGCAACTACATTCATATCAACAACATATTCAACGAAGAATTCTCGTAATTGAAAGGTTAGTTAAATTTTTTTCCTTAAAAATTTTCATATTAAATTAGTTTAATGAAGTAGATTTTTTTTTAAATTAATACTTTTTGTGAGCCAAATTAACCAATACATCCATCGTGAGCGTGGTGGGCCTGACAAAACTCACGATGGCAACCCACCCCACAGCACCACGGTGGCCCGCCCACCTGCCCAGTGGGCTGTTGGGCGATTCCGGGAATCGCCCAATAGCCACCTCGGGAGGGCAAGCGGGCGGGCAGGTGGGCGGGCGGGCAGGTGGGTGGGTGAGGGCGGGCGAGAGGGTGGGTAAGCGCGAGTGAGGGCGGGCGGGTGAGGGCGAGCAGGACGGTGGCTGAGGGGGGGTGGGTGAGGGCGGGGTGGGGGGATGGGTGAGGGCGGGCAACTAAGGGTTGGGTGGGCAGCAAAGCGATTGAGGGCATGTGGGAAGGCGAGTGAGGGCGGGTGGGAAGGCGAGTGAGGGCGGGCGGGAGGGTAGGCGGGTGAGGGCGGGCGAGCGAGTGAGGGTGGGCGAGTGAGGGCAGGCAGGTAGGCGGGCGAGTGAGGGCGGGCGGGCAGGTGGGCGAGTAGGTGGGGCTGCAACACCCACCCCACGCCACCCCAGCGGTTCGCCCGCCTGCCAAGGGGGTTGGGCGATTCTTGGAATCGCCCAACCCCCATGGCCAAGCGGGTGAGCTGCCAGGGTGGTGCGGGGTGGGGTTGGGTGATTCTCGGAATCGACCAACTCCCGCAGCCGAGCGGGTGGGTCGCCGGGGTGGTGCATGGTGGGTGTCGTAGCCCCACCCCGCACCACCTCGGTGGCCCGCCCGCTCGATCAAGGGGGTTGAGCGATTCCGGCCAAGCGGGCGGGCCACCGGGGTGTGTTATCGGGAAAACTAGTGTCCATTCAGAGCTGCTAGTCCCACTAAGACGGGCAGCTATCTTAGAAACAAAAAAACTAAAGTTACTTGTGTTTTCCTTTATGAGAGATAGATGAGACAGAAGCAGAGAGTACCAACCTCAGTCTTTTGCTAGTCTCCTTGCTTGTTTCCTCTCCCCTTTGATAGATCTTTCACCACTCCTTTCTCGCTTGTCCTGCTTCAAAGAACACCTGTAGGGTCAAAGCAACAAAATACCATCAAAGCATAGAGATCTATAACCATAAACAATGTAGGATCAGATGTACATTAACCATACAAATGCATATACAAATACAAGATTCAAAGATATACAAGCATATGGAGGAAAAATCAAATAGCTTTATTGATAGAAGTAGTAGAAGAGAGGATTACAACCAAGCTGTCTGATCCGGCATCATCCTCCCAGCATGAAAGCCTTCTTCACCTCATACAAAGCAAGATCACCCAACAATGTCTTCAAAGAGAAACCAACAACACTTCCTTGCAAATTACAAAATTCCAACCCCTTGGATCTCTTGGATGAGGGATCCATATATAGATGTTTACAAGAGAGTGAGTCAACTTCTGGGATTTTGATTAGTGTCATTTCACTGATAGTTCTTGGTTCCACTTGGAGATTTCAGATCTCTTACTCATCCCTGGGCGAATTCAGAGAGGCAAGTGGCATATGAGCAGTTTATAGAAGATTCTCTGGGTTTCCACCTAGCAAACTGCTTCTGCCATTTGTCTACTCTCGCTCATCACACCCTACAGAAGGGATTTCCAGTATGCATCGCACCCCCCATGTGTAATAGGTGAGATGCATCGCACCCTATGCATGGAGCAGTCTGTATGGTCCAGTTTTGACCAGTTTTGAGTAGTTTTTCATGGAGAACTTCTGGGAGATGATGTAATCAGCTGACCTTGTTCATTTAGGGTATGAAACAAAACTTTTAGGGGTTTATAAGCCCTTATTTTATGGACATATGTGATTGGGGTTGCAGTGCCAAAATATGTCTATAACAGTTTCCCCCTAAAGCATGAGGTCATAAATCCTTTGATGTCGGGTGAAATGCTTTATAATGAGGATTCGAGGTTTTTCAAACTGGAAGGTGACCTGTAATAAGATAAAATACAATACATTATCTTCAAAATATTTTCATGATCTAGTTGAGGTGGGCATTCCCATGCTCAGCTTTATAAATTCATATTCATGTACATAAGATAGACAATCGCCTGTGTGGCAGACTAATGATTCTGGTAGAGCCATCATCCTTTAGTTTGGATGATTATCTATGCAGTTGTGATGTACATTTGATGTCTTTATTTTCCTAAATATATCGCAGCTCGGATGGATGAAACTAGATCCGGGGTCTTCAAATTCGTTCAATCTTCGCCCGAAGTACAAGTCGATCGATATGAAAAGACGTTCTGATGTTGAACATGGAAAGACACCGCCTGATTACCAGCCAATAATGTAAGTTGTTAACAGACGCGAGAGGAATCACCGATAATGATGATGACCCTCAAGGTACTGCAGTACAATTCACGTGGTGTGAATACATGAGTTGATGTCGAACACCACGTAAAATCTTTTGGTCGAAGGCCATTGATGTAAACCTGTTACCGGAAGTGAGAAACTTGCCATTGAGGCATGCAAGCTTCAAAGTACTGAAAGGGTTGTTCCCAAGTCAACTTCTTGGATAATGAGCTGATGTCGACAAGAAGTGACCCGTTGTAGGAGGGCCTTAATGAATCCCAGATCTACGACACAGAACGGAGCAAATGATTTTGTGGAGGTGAAAACGATCTGATGATATAAGGTTCAAGGTGGCAGTCATGAAAAATGGAGAGTGAAGGTATTGCAGCGGATGAGACGTTAGCTAGGTTGGTGAATTCTCTGAGCGACTTCTCTTGAACATATCAGCGAAACTGAAATGGATTGGTAGCATTAACCCCAGAAATGGATGATACGGTGGACCAATGATGATATGATCGGTGAACAGAATAACCCAACCCGACTCAATCATGGTGACGGAGTGAAAGTTTCATGTTCAAGAGCGACCTGCTATCAATGAAGCTATTCAAGTTTTCTTCCCTTTTCCCCAGTCATTGCTGACCAATACCTCTTTATTTTTGTCAAGCTTGAGGAGGATAATATATGCTTGTTCTATAATTTTCCCTTTGGGAAAACCTGTCACAATGTTTTAACGAGCCTAGCGACAGTGACACTCGCTCTTGTCTGCATGGAAAATCTTGTTGCTATTGTTTTAATGAGTTTAACGACAAAGATAACTCGATCCTTTTCAATTTTAGAAAGTCTAAAAGGAGACGTAAAGGCAACTCTAGTGGTCCTTTTTCGTAATGTAATCCCTTAGGTTCGAAAAAGTGTAAAATAATATGAAAGGGATGACTTTTTGATAGTTTTAAGGAGCCGAACAAGACAAGCACTTGATCTTTTTGTGTAATAATCACTTAGGTCCAAAAAGATTAAAATCTAGAGGAGGGATAGCACTTCCGACCGCTTTAACGAGTCGGAGAGGCCAATTGCTCAGCAATCTTTTCATATTTTACGAGTCAGATGAAAAGAGCTTAAAGGATACTCATTTTTTGAGGAACGAGTGATGTTTTTGGATAGAAACTGGTTCCAAGTAAGGTTTGGAATTTTCAATCACGGCAGTGTAAAGAAGGTGACTAATAGAATCACTCGTCGCAGCTGTTCCTCAAAAGGGTAAACAATCAAATGGACACGTATGATCGGCTAAACAAGAGTGGAGGTGATGGTAAGAACACGACCAAGGTTCAAAAGCTGATAATTCCGTGATTGCAATGGTTATTTACCGAAGGTGGGGTTCATTTTTTAATGAGCTTAAACTCTATGGGAACACTTGCTCATTTCTAGGTTTATTTTTTAACGAGCTTGAACTTCGCGTAAAACTGCTCATGGCGAGGTTTATTTTTTAACGAGCTTGAACTATGTGTAAAACTGCTCATGCCAATCGTATAATAAGGATGTCTCATCAATAGGTTCATTTTTTAGGGAGCTTGCCCCATGCGTAACTTTGCTCCTGAGCCTTTCGTTATGCAAGCTAGGAATGACCAACCTACAAGTTTAAAGGGTTAAGAGCCTACAAACTAAGAAAATAAATGGTTGTTTTTCACTTGCATGCAAAAAGGTTTGCATGCCCCCAGGTATAAAGTAGAGTTTCCAGGTTACCATATGGAAGTTCTTGCATTAGCAAGATTGTTCCATCTGCATCGCAGACAAAACGCTTCCGTGGCGATGTCCATCGAAATAGAAAAAGGTGAATGGTGGGAGCTTCCACTCACATAACGTTTGACGAGGGAATCCTTTTCCAATCCAAATCCATTTTCCTAAATGGACAGGGGTATCAGACTAGTCATATTCCTACACATAAACCTACCTTATATCCGGGGTTTTCCTGCCGAAGCAGACCAGGGTGCATGCCTCCTGGGTTTTAGTCACAATCACCGAATCACTCGCGATCATCAAGTGGATGGACTAGAGATTGATTAGACATTCCTTGTGCAAAAAGACTGTTAGGGACAACATTTGACTAATAGCTGTGTTGGAACTAGGGAATGAAAGCTGATCAACTAGGTGGACCACTCCACCTTCATGTGGAAAACACATCGCTCGGAAGAGTGAGGAAACGATAGCTCCCATGCTATAAATGTAGTCATGCCCAAGGAGTATATTTTAATCTAGAGGTCCCTGGACTACCATCACGTTTAAATGAATGGTTTTCCTTCTCAAAGTTATAGGCAAATTTGGAAGGATCCCTAACGGTCGACTGGTTCCTTTGTTGAAGCCTGTTAGATTTCAAATCTCAGGTAGAAGCGATGGCGAACCAAGCGCTTTCTAAGTAGTTGAGGAAAGGATACTCACAGAAGCCCCTTCATCTATAATAGTACCAACCGTGATCATTCTATAAGCTTGTACCATGATTCAGAGTGGTACATTAGATGGTAGGCGGGGCCTGCCTAGTAGATTCCAATCGAAGGAAACGACTAGATTGCTTGGATGTGGGACTCAATAAACGGCCAGATGAATCTCTAACGAACTTCCTTCTTGCAGTAAAGGAATGGGTAGATTGCCCCCATGTTCATCAGAGTCTGTGTTTATGAAGAGAATTTGAACGATGTCGTTCTCATTCTCCTTGGTGACAGTATCATTTGAAGGTGGATCCTCTGGAGACAAGATTGGGTCAACTGCCGTCTTGACCTGTTGACTTTGGTCTGGTGTGGACTTAGAGGGTTTATCTTCAATGATAGGTGCTTCGACCGACAACAAAGGTGTGTCAGTCGGATTTTCAACTAGTGATGGACTCGGCAAGAGTTTTTTGTATCCAGGAGGAAGTCGCCGCGGTGAAGTAGGACGGTTATCCAAGACTCTCTTAGCTTTGTCTAGGAAGGGACAACAGTGGAGGGCATGATCGCCTTCACACAGTCTACAAGGAAATTTGGATCTTCCTTTTTGTCCATTGACTTCGTTTTCACTAGTTGACAGTGTGCTCTCAACATGATCGTCAGCGGTTGAAGACACCGGATTGTGCAAGCGGGGAGACCAATCCCTCAAGATCCGTGGGATGCAGGGACAATCTCGATGATAGTAGTCTCCCTTGCAAATGACACATGGAGATTTAGGTTTGGAAGGTGCAGTTTGTGGATTTTTGCCAGATGATGTATGGTTGCCCCTTTTTGCTGTTGGATTCTTCTTCTTCTTCTCTTTCCCTTTCTTCTTCTTCTTAGTTACTTGGTTTTTAGCGTGACTAGCTTCACCAACCAAAGAGGAATAAGGAGAGGGAGAAACAAACGAAGTAGAAGATTGGGGAGCAACTTCATCTAGTTGCTGATTGGATTGCTGAGGAATTGTGGTTTTTTGAACGATAGAGGTCGAGAAAATCCATACTGGCAAACCAATTGTGAGTCTTGGAAGGGACAATGTAGCCATGTGTGGAGCACCAACATCACCCCAAGAGGAGAAGGGACTAGGATTCCCCGAAGGGGAAATCCTTGATTGGTAGACTCCATTATCTCAACCTAAGACCAAGGAGGGAATAGTGACGTGATTCCAATTAAAATAAATTTTATGACGCTTTGACACAACTTTCTTTTTCAATTTTTAAGAGTCAAGAAAAAGCTAAAGATGACTCTAGTCACTTTCGATTTTTAATGAGCCTGAAGTGACAAGTGCTCAAATTGACCTTTTCTTTTAAGGAGTCTGAAAAGGAACAAAAGTGACTACTCTAGAAATCTAGACAGAGGGGATTACCAAATCAATCACAAAATTGCAGAATACATTTTACGGTACGACAGTCAATCTTCCTGAATTGCTGTGTTCAGTGCATTGCGATTGATAGGGCGGCAGACACGACTTCCTAAGGATAAAGGATGTACCCTATTGTGGTCTCCCAATATATACTCGACGGTATGTGGGAGCACAAGTCCGTACTGGCACTTGTTGTCTCAAATAGGAGGAATCACCCAACCTACGATGAAAGCGATAGTTACCAGGCTTTACGACGCGGGAATACGTCTCTAGCCTGGACTTCTAAATGTTGTGTGTTAGGTTCCAAAGCATTTTTATGTTCATTGAAGTTTATTTTACAGTTGATCTTTCTTAAGAAGTTTGCCTTTAAGGTTCACCACGTGATGTAGATATACAATTCCTAAATATGCAATCTAAGATGATAAACAGTCGTTTACTTTTTTTTTTGCAATGAAAATCCTAGCTACTAAGGAAAGAGAAATGAAATTCTTTCAACATAGAGCAGGGAGCACACACTAGATGCACTTTTCCTAAATCAACTTCAGCATGCAGTCTTAATGCAAATGCACATGCATGTATTGTTTTTCAGTTTCCTTAATGTGAGAATGACAAGAAGAAAACTAAGTATAGATCTAAAATCTCTTCTTTCAAAGCGACAGTACTAACAATTTTCTTTTCAAAAAATGAAAGTAAGGCCTAGATGACACTTTACGATTTCGAATTTAAACTTGCTTTCGACACTTGAAATACTAATGATTCAAAATACAATGGCAAAAGTGTAATCGACTATCTAAAAGAGGAATGCTTTATGACACTCTTTTTCTTGACTGAAAACGAAACTTGCGACACTTTCAAATCAAAAGACGACAGTTCGATTAAGCTAGTATTTGCAAAGGAGAACTGTAAATGATGAAAAATACATGAAAAACATTCACAATTCCTTCTGATGGAGGCTGAATAATGCAAAGGAAGATGGTTTCAACAGAGATATACTGATCATAGAAAACAAAACTACTGAATAAAGTTGAAGACAATAAAGAAAAAACCAAAATTTGGAGGCAGAAACAGTCTCATTCAATCATCGCACCTGTAACACAGGGAAACAGGGATGCATCTCACCTGCAACACATGGTAGGTCCGATGCATCCAGGTTGCCAAGAAGAGATAGTGCGATGGACCAAGGATGAGATTGAGCTTGGTTTTCACTTACAGTTTGTAGCTAAGTTCAGGGATTTAGGCTGAGCTAACGATTGTCAGTAAGCACAAAGTATAGGGGCTGATCTAATGAGGTTATTTGAGCTACCACCAGGGCACTTAGGATGTTTGTAAGCTAGATGTTCATTTCATAAAACCAACCCGGAGATTGACTGAAGCAACGTTGATCTACTTTTCAGTTGCATAGCAAAAGCAGTTCAAAGGCTAGCTAGCTTAACTTCAGGCTCCGTCTGTGGTTTATAAAGCAAACAACAGTAACAAAACAAACAAACTATTCGCTCCCCAGTGGAGTCGCCATTTTGTTATCGAGAAAAATAGTGTCCATTCAGAGCTACTAGTCCCACTAAGATAGGTAGCTATCTTAGAAACAAATAAACTAAAGTTACTTGTGTTTTCCTTTATGAGAGATAGATGAGAGAGAAGCAGAGAGTACCAACCTCAGTCTTTCGCTAGTCTCCTTGCTTGTTTCCTCTCCCCTTTGATAGAGCTTTCACCACTCCTTTCTCACTTTTCCTGCTTCAAAGAACAATTGTACGGTAAAAGAAAAAAAATACCATCAAAGCATAGAGATCTATAACCATAAACAATGTAGGATCAGATGTACATTAACCATACAAATGCATATACAAATACAAGATTCAGAGATATACAGGCATATGGAGGAAAACTCAAATAGCTTTATTGATAGAAGTAGTAGAAGAGAGGATTACAACCAAGTTGTTTGATCCAACATCATCCTCCCAGCATGAAAGCCCTCTTCACCTCATACAAAGCAAGATCACCCAACAATGTCTTCAAAGAGAAACCAACAACACTTCCTTGCAAATTACAAAATTCCAGCCCCTTGGATCTCTTGGATGAGGGATCCATATATAGATGTTTATAGGAGAGTGAGTTAGCTTTTGGGATTTTTATTAGTGTCATTTCACTGATAGTTCTTGGTTCCACTTAGAGATTTCAAATCTCTTACTCATCCTTGGACGAATTCAGAGAGGCAAGTGTCATATGAGCAGTTTCTAGAAGATTCTCCGGGTTTCCACCTAGCAAACTGCTTCTGCCATTTGTCTGCTCTCGCTCATCGCATCCTACAAAAGGGATTTCCAGTATGCATCGCACTCCCCATGTGTAATAGGTGAGATGCATCGCACCCTATGCATGGAGCAGTCTGTATCATCCAGTTTTGACCAGTTCTGAGTAGTTTTTCATGGAGAACTTCTGGGAGATGATGTAATCAGTTGACCTTGTTCCTTTAGGGTATGAAACAACACTTTTAGGGATTTAGAAGCCCTTGGTTTATGGACATATGTGATTGAGGTTGCAGTGCCCAAATATTTCTATAATAGGGTGGCGCGAGGTGGGCACCGCAGCCCCACCTCGCGCCTGCTTGGCTGCGGGGGTTGCAATCTGATCTAGTGAAAGGATATAATAAGCCATCTTGAAACTATTGGAAGGTGCTTAACCTTACCTACCGAAAAATATGGATGTATTGCATAAGAAAGGAAGGAAAGATGGTAGTTGGAAGATTCTGTCTGTGAAAGCCAGCCAGTATGGGCCCGACCGGGGTGGGCGCCGCAGCCCCACCCGCCCTCCCGCCTTCCCGCCCGCCCTCACCCACCTACCCACCTGCCCTCACCCGCCCTCTCGCCTTCCCGCCCGCCCACCTGCCCTCACCCGCCCTCCCGCCTTCCCGCCCGCCCTCACTCGCCCTCCCGCCGACCCTCACCTGCCCGCCCGCCCGCCCTCACTTGCCCTCACCCGCTTGCGCTCCCACCTGCCATCACCTACCTGCCCTCCCACCTGCGCTCACCTGCCCACCCACCCCGCCCTCACTCGCCCTCACCCATCCTCTCGCCCGCCCTCACCCGCTCGCCCTCCCTCTCCTCACCCACCCACCCGCCTTCCCGCCCGCCCGCCCATGCCACCCTCACCCACCCTCTCGCCCGCCCTCACTCGCCCTAACTCGGCCGCCCAACCCCTACCACCACGGCGGCCCGCCGCCCGATCGCGGGGGTTGGATGATTTATGGGGCGATTTCTGGAATCGCCCAACCCCTGTGGTCGGGCAAGCGGGCCACCGGGGTGGCGCGGGGTGGGGGTTGCGGACGAGCTACCGGGGTGGCGTGGGTGGGGGCGGGCAGGCGAGGGCGGGCAGGAGGTCGGGTGGGTGGGCGGGCGGGTGGGGCTGCGACACCCACCCCGCGCCACCCGAGGGGCAGGTGGGTCGCCAAGGTGTTGCGGGGTTGAGAGCGGGTGGGGTCGGGCGGGCAAGGGCGGGTGAGTGGGCGGGCTAGCAGGTGGGGCTACGACGCCCACCCCGCGCCACCACAGGGACGGGAAGGCCGCCGGGGCGGCGTGGGGTGGGGCTCCAGAGCCCCACCCCGTGTCACCAGAGCCCCACCCTACGACGCCCCGGCAGCTCGCCCACCCTTGGGGTGGCGCGGGGTGGGCGCTGCAGCCCCACCTGCCCGCCTGCCCTTGCCCTCCCACCTGCCCGCCCTCCTGCCCGCCGCCCTCCCACACCTACCCTCCCGCCCACCCTCCCTCACCCGCTTGCCCTCCCACCCACACGCCCTCACCTACCCTCTTGCCCACCCTCACCCGCTTGCCCTCCTACCCACCTGCCGTCTCACCCACCCTCACGCCCACCCTCCCTCACGCCCACTGTGGCAGCCCCCCGTACCACCCTGGCGGCCTCCACGTGGGCGGGCGGGCCGCCGGGGTGGCGCGAGGGGAGGCTGTGGCAACAACTCCTACCATTTCTCGCCCCATTGATCTCCTTCTCCATCTTCAATCTACCCCTCAGCCTCCCCCTTGAGGGGTAGATTGAAGACGGAGAAGGAGATCAATGTGGGGAGAAATGGTAGGAGTTGTTGCCACAGCCTCCCCCCGCGCCACCCCGGCGGCCCGCCTGCCCGCGGGGTGGCGGGCGATTTTCTTAGTGTTAATATTTTTTTAATTTCAATTATCTGATTATACAAATAAAAAATTTATGATATATTTTCGTTGTTAATTTAAGTTAATATGTTTTCATTATTTATTGATTTATGTGTTTCTATTTTTCAGGAAAATGGTATCAAAGAAGATCTCTGTGAATCTTTCTGGACCCAAGACTCTTAAAGGTGCATCTTCAAAAAACATTGGTGAACGAACTCCACCTGAGCTCATGGCTACAAATATTTCAAGTGCCTCAAATGATAATAAGATGATTTCATACTAGAAGAATTCAAAATAGGTGAAATTTCCATCAAGAATCTGGTATGTGAAAGAAAGAGAAATCCAAAATGTGAATATATATCTATATATTGATATACCGAATGATAATGGAATTTATGAGGTGATAGGAAGAGTCATAGATATGTGTTCGGTACCAGACACTGAAGTTGTTTACATTCTTACAAAATCTCCCAAGTCACATGAAAGGATTAAATACCGACTATCATATTCATTGTATGACATGAGAGAGGTATCTACAAAGTTGTGTAAACAAATCGTAAATGAGATGAAACAAAACATCGTAAGTATTGTTATTTGTATTTGTATTTTGCGTTCTTGAACGTGTCTCACTATATTTTTTAACTTTGTTTTTATTGACATATGATATTTTGTTTGGCACAATTTTGTTGAAAGTTGTTCAATTAGGTTGGGAGGCATTCATTTCATAGAGAATGATATCATGAAAGTTGTTAGCAGTTTTTACTCAGTGTCAGAAGAAGATATGGAAAAAAAGAAAAATGTAGTAATTGATGATGCTACAAAACTACATCCAGAGGATCAGAAAAAAAGGCCTCTAGTGGATAAATATAGTAAGGGTAGACAAGTTACTTTTGAGGACGATGAAGTTGAAACTGACAGTGAAGCATATGTTGCCGTTACTGAAGATGACATTGGAACTAAGAAGAGCTGTAAAAGACCAAAAGTAACAATTCCCAAGAACAAATCTGTTGAGAATGTTATGACGAAGAAAAGTAAAGTTGAAGATTTTGAGGTAGTCATTGCTAGCAGTCAAGAACCTAGTGAAACTTCAAAAGAAAGCAGAGAAATCATTACACCAGGAGCTAATTTAGAGGATGGCATTATAAAAAAAAACAAAATGCTATTCGACATAATTTGACAAAGAGAAACTTAATTGATGGTGGTCGTACATTTCAGCGTAATGTTAGACAAACCTATAAGGCAAGTGAAGGATAATGTCAATATCAAGTCAGAAAGCCACATCATCTGCATGTTCACAACTTGAAGACATTGATGAGGTACAATCCATATGCTCATGTGGTTAGTTATGTGCTTCTTGTTGATTCACTTCAAGTTCCCAACAAAGAAGCATTTGATAAGTCAAAATGTTTTGAATACAATTACTATGTGCTTGGGGGAAACCATTCTGTAGAAGCTCAAAGACAATTGATGGAGGAATATCCTAATAACCCACGTTTTGAAACAATGAAATGTATCATTTATGATGGTTTATCATATACAGAAGCAAAGTTAGTGGCATGGGATCATAGTTCAGATAATGAATATAGGATGTCTATGACTTTCATCCAAAGGGTTAGATTTATTCATAGTGAATTTCAAGAAAAATGTGGTGGGAATAGGATAAATATTACTGTAGATTTCCGAAAGGAATGTTGTATGGAAATAGGCTATCAAATTGAAGAGAAAACCAATTCAAAAGGTGGAAAAGGCAACAAAATTAGTGATTTATTCAGAGGTGTTGATAACATTTTCCAATTGACATTTAGAACTAGAGATGTTTGGAAGTTGATTGATGAGATTTTTAGCATGTGGGAAAACATTGTCATTAAAAACCAGAAGGTCAAAAAGTCTAATCCATTGATATGTAGTAGCAGTAAATCAGCTCCTGAAATGAAGCAGCTTCCAGAAGATATGACTATCATAGCTTGGAGAGCAATGCAAGGAGTGACAGATGAAAAAATTGTCAAAACAATATTATCTCGTATGAGGTCAGGGGAATTATCATTGGAGGAAATGTCTGAAGAATTTCAAAAAATAAGTTTGTTGAATTATTTTTATTTATTTCTAGATTATAATTTTCTTTTAAATAAAACATGTTGTTCTTGGTAGTATTTGTTATACATATCATTATATTAACTTTTTGTTACTTTATCTATGCAGTCACAAAGTTTACATGAAAATTCAAGAACAAATAGTTAAATTTTTGAATGAAGATAGTTGGGATGATGTTGTATGCAACTATCCAGATTCAAGTTCTACATCAAATTTAAAAGATTTTTATCTTGCATTTAAAAAGGTATCTTGATTTATATATTCATTTTTATTCATCTGTGTACTATTTTTAATTTATAACTTACACATATATTTGTTTATTTTATAAAAGATGAAGAAGGATGATAATGGAGCACCAGATAGTTTTAAAACCTTTATTGAAAAAATAAAGATCGAAAGACTGAGGAAGCAACGTATTAAGAATGTTGAACTTGATCCAACTCTTACTCATTTCATTTGGAATGGGCTAGACACTATTCAATATCAAGTAATACAAGGCGACTGTGAAGACATTGCTAAACTCATACCTAAAAGGGATTATGCCCTAGTTATTGCAGATATTCCCCATGGTTTCAATATTCCAAACATTGACTATGATAGTGACCCTTATACTTATCAAGCTCTTAGTAAAGTGGTTGCGAGATTTGTAGAAGTCACGTCATCACCATTATGGAGATTTGTGACATTTCATTCAGACACACAATTGGCAATGATATTGTCAAGCTTCGAGGGGAAAAAAATTCAAGGATGCAACTTACATGGTAAGACGTTTAAAATGTATATTTGATTAATGTTGAAAAATTCATTTATGTACAAGTTAATTGAACTTTTACTATTTCATGTTACAGGCAAAAGTCAAATCTTCTTAACTGTGAAGATCAACAATTTATGAATGATTGTGAGTTCATTCATATTGATAGTTGAGCAAAAGATGATAGCTATATGTCTATGATTTTTAATCGGGTAGACGGAAAGAGTCATAGCCAAATACTGACTTATGATGTTATTGTGAGAAAACTAACATATGAAGACAAAGAAGCAAAAGGAGAAATAGTTAACATTTATCAAAAACCACAATTATTGATTAACTATCTTATAGACATATGTTCAAATGAAGGAGATTGGGTTCTGGATTTATTTTCTAGCTCAGGTAAGTTTTATTATATGGAATTGAATTTCAATATGTTATTTTTTAATTAATATGTCATTGTACTAATTTACTTCATTATTTCTTTCGTGCTTGATAATTAGGTACAACACTAGCATGTTGCCTTCAAAAAGGAAGAAATTGCATTGCAATTGAAAAAGATCCAATACAGTGCAATTTCATTCAGCAAAGAATTAATGCTCTTCAATTTCTTCGAGATGCAATGCAAGAAATTGGGTTGAAAAAAGGGGACTTTAGTGAATCATGTGTGGCAAAAAAGGAAAAGGAACCCCAACCACCATTACATGGAATGTTTGGAAAGACATACATTGGGAGATTTGCAGACATCAAAGATCCATTAGAAGAGGAAAATGAGCAAAAGGAAACAGAAAATATTGTGGAAGAAGACAATGATGAAACTCTAGAAGACGAAGATTTTGGATTACATGACATTGTTGATGAAATTTAAGTTATGCTTGGAAACCAAGCTCATTTTTTGTAACTATTAAGTAGTTATACTTGTAATGTTTTGACTTTGACATTTTATGAGAAGAATAAACACTCAATTAAGGTTGTTATGCGTTCAATATCTATAATATGTGATTTTCGCATTAATTTTTAAGTTAATCATTTTTTTTTGAAAAAAAAGTGATTATTATTATATTTTTGACATGAAATTCATAACAAAAAACTATTATTTAACCATTTTTAGTTAAATTTTCGTATAAAAATTGTGATTTTGACATGTCAATTCTAGCAAAAAATTATCAAAACGTGTAGTTTTTTAGTTATATTTATCTTAAAAATGGTTATTTTTATGTCCATGTTAAAAAATATCGTTTTTTAGAAACAATTATTTCATGTGGATTGAAAAATTAATTAACGATGTATAAATATGTAGAATATCGAAAATTCAAAATATCGACCTTCTAATTTAAAAATGCAAAACAATAAAAACCTCACTACAAAAAAATTAAAATTAAATTTTGAGAGGGCGAGGGTTTGGATCTCTACGGTACGCAATGGCTCTCAAGCTTACCCGCGTCTGCCAAACCTCCAGAGACTCCATTAGAAAGAAGCCTGAATCCTCACGACTCGCATTGGTCACCATCGGTTCGCCGAGAGTAAGCTTTTTATGTTATCTGCAGCAGTCAAGGTTTACAAGAAGAACAGAGGTGCGATTTTGGCCAGATCTGTTGCATACGATGCTTACTCAGACGACGAAGATAGCGGGTAAACCCCTAATCGGCATAAATGGGTTGGATGTGCTTTTGAAATGTATACGGATCAGGCACTTGACAGACTGCTCTATGGCAGTTACTGCCCCTGAGAGCATGCTTTGTGAGGGTGCTGTCTCTAGCAACAACGGAGCTCTCAGGATGAAAAACCGCCGACTCTACCAAAGGTATGAAGAAATATTCCAGTTTTTTGCATATCAGAACATTGATCTGTATTATTATGATGACAATCGTGACTTCCATCTGTTCGAACAACCGCCATTGAGCCCTAATTGGGCAACATATCCATCGATCCGCGACATTGAGCACAGATCGAGTCTCGGGCTCTTAGATCCAGACCTTCTTATTGCAGAACGACCCTCTTTCTGGTCAGATCTGGAAGCCCACACACTAAATAAGCTGTTTCGAAGTGAGAAAAAGGTGCAGAGCGGAATTACAGGGATAGTTCTGCCAAAAACAGGATCTGGAACCCTGGTAAGAGATCACAGTTTCCAAGTTTTTGTAAAAAACCTGGAAGGAAAATCGAAAATAATTTGGGTAAAAGAGAGATTCTATCGAGCAAATATAGAAAATAATAATGCAAGACTTGAGTTACCCCATCAGAACACAAAACCTAATACAAGGGGGCAAAGTGTTACAAGACACAAAATACCTTTGGGAATACAATATTGCACCTCTGTCAACAATCATCCTCAATCTAAGGTTAAGAGGGGGTGCAACCAATAATAATAGAAATCTAGATAGGGCGGGAGGAAGTGGTACTGGTTCAATTGGGAAAAAACCAGGCAGCATTTCCTTCAAAAACGTCCTACAAGGGAAAAACACAGAAGAAGCAACACCGAACCAAACAGGTATGGACGCAAGGCCATACATTGTGGAACTACTGAACCACACACCAGAATACAACATAGATACACCAGAAATAGATGAGCACTGCACTATATATGAAAGACAAGCAATAATATGTAGATTTAACTGCTTTTGGCCCAAACCGGCTGATCTATTTCTTTGGATCTTCACAAACTGGACCACGCACTGCGAAATACATCTCTGCTCCAAAGGTTTTTTCATAGTGAAATTTCTATCAGCAATAGATAGAGACATAGTAATGTAGGAAGGACCTTGGTTCTAGGGATCCACTGGAATCTTCATCACACCATGGTTCCTAGATTTTGATGGAAACACAATGGTTGTCTCCAAGATGCCAGTTTGGGTGCAGCTACACAACCTCCCATTACATCTCTAGAATCATCAAGTACTAGCTGGAATTGGAAATACTATTGGGCGTTACATTAAAATGGACACCCAACGAGTGGAGGAAAGAATATATACTTTTGCACGAATATGTGTGGAAGTAGACCTCAGCCAAGGCCTGCCATACCAAATTCAGCTGAAGCATAGATAAAAGAGCTGGACACAGGTTCTAGATTATGAAAACACTGCATTCAGATGCCGAATTTGCCAACAAACCGGACACCTACAAAGCACGTTCCCAGCAGTCAGAAAGAAGAAAACGGAAAAACAAGCAAAGGGATGGAAATTTCCTCCACCTCCCCATATGACGAGGAGGAAGAAGAGATGGACTATGCTAACCCAAATGAGACCAATCAGATGAACAAAGAACCAGCTGTAGAAGACACAAATCCACAGGAACATATAAACACAACATTGGCAAGAAAATCAGATACTATGTATATGGTCAGAAATAAATGCCAACACATATTAGACACGTCAGATTCTGATAAAGATAATCCACAACCTGTGGCTGAAACTGCATTAGAAATTATAACTCCCACAAAGTCACAGGGGGTTTGGAGAAAGTTTGAGAAGAAAAGAGGGCGAAAAGTCTGACTTTTCCCCACCTGTGCATTAATATTTTTGCTAATTCTTGAAATCCATACACCCTGCGTGGTGATGAAGGATCTATGCATCTTTTTGAGCACCTTTTTTGAAATCTGTTTACAGCATATGCCGAGAGGCATCTACAACATGTAATTTTTCAATCATAATGAAAGATTACAATTTTTCCAGTGGACAAAAAAATAAATTAAAATTAAAATAAAAACAAAAAAATATGAAGAAAACGGCCACTTCAAAAATTATTAAATTTACAAAATAATTATTTACATTCCATATATTAGAAAAAAAAAAAAAAAAAACCTTTTAAAAAAAGGGCCTGGTGTAGAATTACCACTTTTTAAAATCAACATCAAAAACACTACCATTCTAAAACACAATTTACATAAAAAAAATTATAGTGCCAAAAACTATGCTCTAAAAAACATGTGTGTTCTGCATCACCACTTTTCAAAATCGGGTCACTTTTTTGCTATCTTTATAAAACGGGTAACAGTATGAGTTCCCGTTTCAAAGTTTACATTGTTTCCCTCAAAAAGTGATATTGAACATCAATGTGCTTTGTCTTTGAATGATATGCAAGGATCTTTGCCACGAAAATTTGACTTTGGCTGTCACAGTGTATCCTTATAGCTCCCTGTACTAACCCCATACTTGAACACAATCTCTGCAACCAAACTGATTCCTTGCTTGCATGAGTAGCTGCCATGTATTCTGTCTCTATAGTTGTTAATGCCACTGCAGATTGTTTCTTACTCATCCAACTAACTGCACCTCCAAATAGGTTAAACACATACCCCACTTGTAGATCTTCTCTGATCTAGATCTCCAGCCCAGTCTGCATCAACAAAGCCACGAATATCCAACACCCCGTCGAATCTTGGTCTTCCTTGGTAGCACAAACCATAATGACTAGTGCCACGCAAATACCTAAAAACTTGCTTCACTGTTGTCCACTGCTCCTTCCCTAGTTTTGACATAAACCTGCTCAATACTCCCACTACATGTGTAATGTCTGGTCTAGTACAAACCATCACATACATCAGGCTACCAACTTTAGTTGCATATGGAACACGGGACATGTCCTCTTCCTCTTCTTGTGTCATGGGACACTGTTCAACAAATAAATTTACACCTACAAGAATAGGAACCTTCACCGGTTTACTATCCTGCATATTAAACCTCTGCAATGTTGTCTCTACATACTTCCTCTGGTTTAACCAAAGCTTCCTCTTTGCCCGATCTCTTTTAATTTCCATGCCCAAAATATAGTTTGTAGCACCAAGATCTTTCATGTCAAATTTGGAGGACAAATAGGTCTTCAAATCCTGGATAATTTCTTTGTCATTTCCAACCAGCAACATATCATCCACATACAAGACCAGATAAATAATACGGTCACCAATTAATTTAAAATACACACAACGATCTGCTTTGCTGCTGGTAAAGCCAAGTCCCCGTATAAATGTATCAAATTTCTGATACCACATCCTTGGTGACTGTTTTAACCCATACAAAGACTTCTTTAACTTGCATACCAATTATTTCCTACCGTTCACCGCAAATCCTTCAGGTTGCTTCATGTAGATCTCCTCTTCCAGATCCCCATGAAGAAATGTTGTCTGCACATCCGTCTGTTCTACCTCAAAATAAAAAGCAACAACAACAAATAAAAGTAATCTAATAGAAGTTACCTTGGAAACAGGAGAAAAAATATCACCAAAATGAATTCCCGACACCTAGGAATAACCTTTTGCTACCAACCGAGCTTTGTATTTCTCCACCTTTCCTTCTGCATTTGTCTTCTTCTTGAACACCCATTTGCTGCCAATGGGTTTCCTTCCAGCCGACAACTCCACCAGATCCCAAGCCTCATTTTTGTGTAAAGATGACATTTCATCAACCATGGCCTCTTTCCAGAGTTTTCCATTCTTTGAATCTACTGCTTCCTTCATAGTTCTGGGATCATCATCAATAATAGATAAAGAAAAATTTGAACAAAAAGTAGATGGACTATACCTTTCTGGCTGCCTTTTTTCTCGAACTGATCTTCTCACACTCGGAGTTTGTGGCTCTTCATCTTCTGATTCCTCTTCTGTTTTAGAGTCTGATTCTTCCTCATTTAGCTCAAACTCTATCTTCTCAGGTTCCTTTGGTTGGACTTCATGTTTAATAACATCTTTTACCTCTCTGAACACCACATCTCGGCTGTACACAACCTTCCTTATTACTGGGTTCCAAAGCTTATAGTCTTGTAAACCATCCTTATACCCAATAAAGATGCACTTTTCAAATTTACTATCTAACTTGGTTCGTTTCTCCTTTGGAACATGTATATATGCATCACATCCAAATACCCTTAGATGTGAAAGAGAGGGTTTCTTATCAGTCCATACCTCTTGTGGAGTCTTATCCTCCAACACTGATGAAGGTGATCTGTTGACCAGGTAACATGTTGTCTCCACTGCCTCTGCCCAGAATTCCTGTCATAACCCGGCACAACTGAGCATGCTTCTTGCCCTTTCCATCAATGTCTTGTTCATTCTTTATGCAACTCCATTTTTCTCAAGTGTGTATGGAGTAGTCTTTTGCCATGCTATACCACACTTCTTACAAAATTCTTCAAATTCCTTACTGCAAAACTCTCCACCGTTATCTATCCTCGGCACCTTTATCTTCTTCTCTGTCTAGTTTTTTACCAGAGCCTTAAATTCTTTAAACCTGTCAAAGACTTCAAATTTCTTCTTAAGGAAATATATCCATGTATTTCTTGAGAATTCATCTACAAAGGATACATAGTACACAGACTTACCCAATGATGGAACCTTCACAGGTCCAAACACATCACTATGCACAAGCTCTAATATATGTTTCGCCCTCTTACCACCAGAGGGGAAACTCACTAGATTCTGCTTCCCACATACACAGTTTTGACAGAAATCAAAATCTAGAGAGCTATTACTCATACCTTCTACCATACCTTTACCATGAACTATTCGAAGGCCCTTCTCTCTAATATGTCGAAGCTTTTGATGCCACAACATGGTCTTCTCTCCTGAGACCACTAGATTTTCTGCTCCACTTTCAGTAACCACAGAACTATTGCACCCATTAACAACAATGCTACCTTGAAGCTTGTATAGAGTTCCAATTTGAACTCCCCGCATCAGTACCAGTGCCCCCGAACCATCTTGCAGGTATCATTATCGAACAATGTTTTTACACCTGCATCATCCAGCTTTCTTACAGAAATCAGATTTCTGGCTAATGCAGGAATATGCAAAAGACCCAGAAGTGTTCTAACCCTTCCACCTTGCAACTTCAACTTTACTTTTCCATGACCAACGATTCTAGCCTTCCTGTCATCCCCCAAGAAGACATCACCGCCATCATATTTCTCATACTCACAGAACCACTCTCTATGGGGAGTGAAGTGAAAGGATGCACCTGAGTCAATCAACCATGCCTCGTGATCTACATGTGTACTTGAAGAAGCCAAGTACACATCCCCACCTTCATCTGAGGTGGTTTTCGCCTCTGTAGAAGTAGCATCATCAGATCCCTTTCCTTTATCAGGAGCTTTAGATTTACAGTCCCTTTTGTAGTGCCATTCCTTTCTGCATTTTCAGCAGACAACCTTTACAGGTTTTACTAGAGATTTAGATCTCCCTCTAGATTTAGAACTCCCACTCGATGACTTATTTCTGTTTCTGTTCTGGGACTGTCCTTGTACAAACAAGGCATCACCATTTTGGCTCTCCATATTTTTCCATATCATTTCCTCCGTCAACAAGGATGAGACTACTTCATCAAATTGCAAGGCAGTTGCATTGTTACCTATTGCAATAACCAGACTATCCCAGGAATTCGGTAGAAAACACAACAAACTGATGCACTTATCTTCATCTGAAATATTAATATCAACAGATGATAACTGACTTACCACAATATTAAATGCGTTCAGATGCTCTGTCACCGAGTCTCCATCTTTCATCCTCAGGTTATACAATTTTTTCCATAGGAACAATTTATTCACCAGAGACTTAGATTGATATAAAGTCCCTAACTTTTCCCACAAAGCCTTCGCTGTAGCTTCCCCTAATACACTGAGCAATACTAAATCTGAGACACACAATCGTATTGTGCTCTTTGCCTTCCAATCGAACTTCTTCCATTCTTCATCGGACACTCCCGTTGGTTTAGTACCTAGATCTACCGCGATCCACTGATCTTTATCCACCAACAGATCCTCCATCTTGAGTTTCCATAACTTAAAACTTTGACCATTAAATTTATCGATCTCTATCTTTCCACTGCTCGCCATCTTCTTTCACCACTAGAATCGATCCCGCAGATCTCCTACTGAATAGGGTCTACCATAGGCCCAAGCGAAACCCCTCAGCAGCAAAGGCATCCCCTTGAAGCCAAAATAGCTCTAATACCAAGTGTAGGTTTTAACCCCATACATAAATTAACTGCATATGAATTCTAAAACACAAAAAATAAACAATGCGAGCATAACACATAAAACACATATACACAGAGATTTTCCCCTGGATCCCAAAATTGGGACTACCAGCTTTATTTTTCATTATGTTCCTTTCAATGTTACGATACATATTTATACATGCCAAAGCATCCAATACCATGGGCTGAAAACCATCGCGTCCAAAACCATGGACCGAAAACCATCGCATCCAAAACCATGTACGAAAAACATGCTCAAAACCATAGGTAGGTCTGCCCAACCTAATATAGGATTCAACACCAAAATTTTACGGGGCGCTGCCCCGAACCCCATAGGGTGGGGTTACCGCACCCCTCAAACCCCCTTTGACTCCCCTCGCTACCCAATCGGCGCTACGAAGGGGGGGCTCTGCCCCCCTTTTAACCCCCCGATGAACTATGTGGGCTAGTCATGGAACGAATATAACACAACCCAACACATCTCTAATTTTGTCATCTCTATATGACCTGTGACCACCATGCGACCTACTACTATATGCCCCATTAGTTTTGTCCTCCTGCTCATAGCTAATCTGACATGGTCCATGTCATTGCAATTCTGACATACTCTGAAGCATCACTGCATTTACCTCTGCTTGTTTCGCCTGTGCTTGCATGATTTTGTCATTATTTGCCTTACAAATCCTTATTTCTTCCTTTAAGCTTCTCAATGTATCTACCAAATCGGAAGAATTTCCAACACCATACTGCTTATTTGATTCATAGGGAGAGTCCTTGTAGTCTACCATCTTGCTAAGCATTTGATATTTCTTCCTACAAGGTATATCATGTCAACTAAACCAAATCATAATGAACCAATGTACCTTAGTATAGATCGGGGAGGATACCTTGTCTACAAGATAAATAGATCAACATGATACATGTATAACATGATCATGGAAACATATAGAAACATAACACACAAACATATAACCATGCAACCATCATTCTAGCTAGGGTCTAGTGATCAATGCATGGCCTTATCAACAATGCATACCACGACCTCATGCATGACAAAAATGATTACATCATTGTACACTTGACGACATACAAACCTTAACATGCATAAGCAATGCGTAATCAACCACACTCATGCATAAACACATATAATCAAGCATAAATGAACAATACTTGACACCAAGAATACAAGAATGATACATGTAACCAAGCATACAAGAATGAAACCAAGAATACAAAAATGATACATGTAAGTGACATATAACAACATGTAACTAGTGATACACTCATGACGATGCACTCCACAATAACAACATCAACTTCTAGCTAGTGGCATCACTACAACCATGATTAACATCATGCAAATGCAACAAGCACATGGAATGCAAGCATAAGAGACACACATGCAACCGGCATGAATGCATGAACAATGCACACAACCCATCTAGTCTGAGGGTTGAACCATGCTCCAATACCACTCTGTAACACCCTCCTCCTACATCTACCCAAGAAACTAGTCAGTCGGGATAAACATGCAATGAGAGGCCACTATGATATGATTCGACCTCCTAAATTTAGTTAAGGAAGTAGAACAGACAGAAACACACCATAAAAACATTCAACATCATCATTAAGACCCTCAAGCAGGGAAAATTTTAAGAACCACATTTATATGTATAATAAATGGGAGAATCCCCATGATACATCGAAAAAATGGGAGGCGATATATATATATATATATATATATATATATATATATATATATATATATATATATATATATATATATATATTGGCGAATCTCTCACTAGATTATATTATCTTGTAAAGTCATGGCAAATATTTCATCGAATTATAAAATCTTGTAAGATCTTGGAAAATATTTCATTGAATAATAAAACATTGTGAAGTCTTGGCGAATGTTTTGTTAAAGTATGAAACCATATATGATAATAGGAAAACATATTCATTAAACTGTAATATACTAATATACATGTTTGGAAAAAAGAAACATAATTTTCTCTTCCTACAAACAATGTTGCAAGCTTCTGTGGCCGTGTTTGTTGAGGTTCTTACTGTACACTCTTTCATATCCTTCTATTAGTTTTGATAATATTCCACAACAAAGTTCTTGTAGGTGTTGATCTTGACAACCAGTTTTGTCAAGGTAGGAGAGATTAATCTTTTCTCTACCACTTTTGTTAAGCTATCACTTTGTCAAGCTATCAAATTTCTTTTTTATTCCATACACTCCAACTGCGAGATAAAAAAAACACATCAAGTTTGTTTACACCAACATGCCAACAAGTAGCAAGCCCCAACTATATAATATAAGAAAGTAGTAGGTATCCCAAAGGCCTAAAGGGGATCTAATGGAAAGAAGTGACCGTTGTTAGAAGCCTTCCAATCAATATATATTAATATAGATGTAGATTTATTATTATTTTAAATGGAAATCTTCAATTAAATAATAAAATTTAATTACCTCTCTCCCAATCTAAATTGCTTATAGCATAATTCACTACCTTCATACGTCTTGCATTTTTTAACAACGTTGTAACATGTGGATTAATTTCCTTTTTGGTGCACAATCTCCGCCTTTTAGGACAATATGGTGCAGTGGCCCAACCCCTGCAAATCATTACGACAAACTAAGAATAACAAAGAAGATGAAAGGTTGTACAAACCAGCATATTTTTCAAACAACTAATCCAACATCAATACCTTAACTTTTTCATGAAGATATGATATTGAGAACTTTTGGAAAATGGTGGGAAATATAGGCATGACTATCTCTCTTCTGCGATGGTGATGCGGAAAGAGTGATAAGATTTCACTGTTTTGAATTTTTTTTGTTAAATCAGAAAAATCAATATTAATGGAGATATTGGTATTTTTTACTAAATTTTGTGAAGTGACTAAATGTAGCTTTAACAATTCACCTTAAGATGTTTTTTACAATATAATTTCCTAAGTCTATTTAATATCTTCATTATCATAAAAACCAACCTATATCCATCTTAACTCCACATCTACCACTCTTAGAATGATGAAATCTATTTATCCCTCTCAGGGCTTGGTAGACTTAGAATTAAGATGGATCTAAGCTGATAGAATTTCCCCTTTAAATAGTCTATGCTCACATGAATACCATGGTATTACCGTGGGTCAATGCCATGGGTTATCATAAACCTAGAGCTTAAAAACTACTATTAGTAATTTATAAAAATTAGTAAAATTAATAATTTATTTTTATTTTTTATTTTTTAACCTAGTTAAAATGTTTAAGTGACATTAAAATACAAGATCCATTTTTACTCTTGATCTACCAAGCCCCCAGAGGGATTAAATATTTTTTCACTCTATGATAGTTTGCATATCACGATATTTGATCCCTCTTGACGCTTAGTAGATTCAGATGGATTTATGCTGGTTTAATTCCCCCCTTTTAAATAGGTTAAATTCCACATGAATACCATGGGTCAATACCATGTGCCATCTTTATTTTTATTAATACTAATATTAGGGTTAATAATGTTTTTTGCATGGTATTAATAATAATTTGGCCCATGGTATTTGGCCCATAGGCTTCACCTAAATATAACGTATTTTTTGAGTGTTCGTAACTATAAGGTGACTTATGGAGTAAATATAAAAAAAGTTTATTTATTTACCATACCTCTCTTTTATTTATATTCTTATTAATTTACCATACCTCTTTTATAAATATGGTATTTGGCCCATATGATTCACTTAAATAAAACCTCCTTTTTGAGCCTTTTTAAATAGAAAGAGGGTTATGGACTAAATATAAAAAGAGGTTTTATTTATTTACCATACCTCTAGTTTATTTATATTTTTATTTATTCACCATACCTCCACTTTATTTATATTTTTATTTATTTACACCCTTACGTGTTCGTAAATATAAGGTGACTTATGGAGTAAATATAAAAAAATGATTTATTTATTTACCATACCTCTCGTATATTTATATTTTTATTAATTTATCATACCTCTTTTATAAATATGGTATTTGGCCCATAGGATTCACTTAAATAAAACCTCTTTTTTGAGCCTTCTTAAATAGAAAGAAGGTTATGGACTAAATATAAAAAGAGGTTTTATTTATTTACCATACCTCTAGTTTATTTATATTTTTATTTATTTACCATACCTTTGGAGTAAGTATAAAAATATGTTTTATTTATTTACCATACCTCCACTTTATTTATATTATTATTTATTAGGACTAAATACAACCTCCCAAACCACCTCCCAAACCAGAAAATGGGCGATTGCAAATGAATTTAACATTGCAAAGCAGAAAATCAGGTGATTGTAATGGAATATAACCTCCCAAACCAAGCGAATGGGTCAAATGAGTCTTTTCATAATTTATCCGCCCTTTTTTTGGGCTAAAATGAAAAAAATAATTAATTTTTAAATAAAAATTGGGCTAAATATATGAAATGGGTGTTTTATAAAAAATTTGCCCCTTTCAAATGAAAAATCCCTTAAATTTCGCCCTTGGGCTAAAATTCGCCCCTAAAATTTACCATGCCCTCAGGAACCAACCTAACCTTTCTACCAACCAACCCCTGGGTCCCACTGAGATTTTGGACCACTTAACCCCCGGACGCTCCCATGCTATAGGCCTGCCAACGTCCAGGAGGCTCTAGATGCTCCCATGCTATAGGCATGCCAACATCCAAGGACTATTTTGGTTAGTGTTGTGCCAACGTCCTTTAGATTTGAACCATTTTTTCAGGTTGAGAGCCCAGGTCACTGCCCAGAATTGAATGACACCTTCAGAACATAGAGATAACAAGGAAACAATGATGCAAATGTAAATACTTGAAAAAGCCCTTAATCGAACCCCTACTAGCCATGACAAGTGCTTCATCAAACATATCACGAATATGTAATCTACACGTGTAAACAACATATTTAAGCATAAGGGTCTCATACTTATCTGAGAATCGCTATGAAGGATTGTTCACTTATATCATTTGTTGCATTATTATCTATTAGGTCATAGTTACATTGTTTATTCATTTACAAGTAAAAATATGCTGATATCCATACATAACCACTGTCATAAAACATATACATAACCAACATAATAGCAATAGAAATACCAAGGAAATCACAACCATATAAGGCACATATAAGCCAGTATAATACTCATAGAAATATAATGAGAAATAATGTCATATTGATGATGCAAAATCCAAATCCGAGATGGGAATTCCACATTCCACCCAACCATAGAATGACTGAGCCAAATCTCTCTTAAGTCATTCACCTCCATGCCATATTCCAAGCACGAATGTGGGATCTCATAGAACACATCAATCCAAAATCATTTAGGGCTACCAGAGGCCATCCACCTCAACCCATTAAATAGTGATTCCATGTCACGGTCGGATATCACAAAACCATCATCAAATTGGTCTTTATCCAAGCCTTCCAGGGCTCCAAGACTAGTAAATCAACCCACCAAGGGCTCCAACGTGTTTTTCCAACAAAGGCTATGGGATTAGTAACTCAACCCAAGTTGTTACAGGGCTCTAAAGAATTTTTTTAACCAAGGTTCCAGGAACTAGTAACTCAACCCAAGCTAAGGAAACATGAGAACCAAAAAAAAAGAAAAGGAAATAGCCCACAATCTCCATGGCTATCCAGGAAATGGCAAGGCTAGAGAATACACTGTCAATCCAAACAAACCTCCATGCCAGTGATGTATCATGACCAATAATACAGATGCATATGCTATGCATACCAAAAATAATGAAGAAAACATACATGAAACTCGGTACCTGCAAGAAAAATCCGTTGTAGCTGGTGATCCTAATGTCCTCTTGCACTTTCCTGCTCATCCTTTTCCTTCTTTCTAAAAAAATACAAGTATGCCACACCCTCCAAGAGTGCTCCAAGAAAACTCTAAGTATAAAAGAGTATGAGAGAGAGAAAATAATGAGAGAGCTCCAAAACTAAACTGAAAAAAGGTTACCAACTGATCCTCATAAGCCTTTTTATGAACGAGGCCTCTATTTTATTCATTTTCTATTATTTTCCTTCATTTTCCTCCTCACATGCAACTTGTGACCTTTCACCTCCTTTTTCTCATAATTTCCATTATTTTCATAAATAAATGTGCCAAAATACCATTTTTCCTTTCCACAGCCTTAGTCATTGCCTTTGCGAATTTCCTTAGCCATATTAACTAAAATGAATACCCACACTAGGATGTCTTGCCCAACATTCAGCTTGGAGTAAGTGTCCCATCAACCATGGTTATTATTTTGCCTTTATTATTTTTATTACATGGAATTTTCACCAAGGATGTTATAATTCCATATTAGTTTCATTAGTCACTGAAGATGGCTAATGGAACTACAAAAGTACAACATCCATATTTTACATTGGGAGTTCTAAAGCATCTCAGACAAATAGTACAAAAAAAGTATATATGAAATGTAATATGTACAAGAAATACAATGGATAACAAGAAGAACCAATAGGAAAATGGGGGCGAGGACAAAAAGGAGGGTTGCAAAAAAATCCCCATACTAGTAAAACCCAACAAAGATGGTTGAGTACAGTGTCACCCAACATATTTCTTAACATCTAAGGCATATTTCTTAACATCTAAGGCCATAAAATGTTGGTTATGATATTTGCTATAAGTCTAACAACTGGCTTGGAACTCTAAGGTCTACACTACTCAACCAATCTCTTAGTGGTGACTTTAACATAAAGGCATAGTAAAACCACTAAGATGAGAACAAAAAGGATTCACAATCAAATCTTCACTTACAAGTAGAAGGAATAAAGACACAAAGAGGGAGTAACTATATCTCAATTTGTAAAGAAAGAACAAAGAAACAAAGTAAAATATCTTAGCAACAACACTAAATTTCCTATTAGGTCTACAATATTTTGAAAATGAATGCTCATGAGCCATTGAAGGAACATGCAGACATAAAAAATAGCTACAATTTCCATTCCTAACTTTAGAAAGAGGAAGCTCATTAAATTTTTGAAAATATCAGGATGATATGTCTATAAAGTTTCTTTCCTTGAAAAGATAGCAAATGCTTTGAGGAACTCAAATGCCATTAGATGTTATGCAAGTATGTACTATGACTGGCACATTTTATTGCTTTCTTTTCTTTTAGACTTGGTCAATTCTCGCAAAATTAGCTGAGAATTAGAGGCACATTAGAAGCATGAAATCCACTAGCAAGTCAATTATGATGGATTTCAAAGGGGTGATAGCATGGAAACCTACTACAATAAATAGAAATCTAGGAAGATAGGGAAATCTATAGTAGTACTCTAAGGCATACTTACATATTTCAACCCCCTTGAAGACAAAATCACATATGGATATCAATTTTCCACTTTGTCCTGCCAATATTCCTTCTTAGCTAAAAAATAATAATACACTAAGTAATTTCTTTCACTGTTGACAACTCGGATGGATCAAATGTAGTATACCTAGGGGGAATAATATGAGGTACAAAGGGGAGTGTGGATTGATTGACGGAGGCCGCTGGAGGCGATTCAATCTTCTCTCCCGCGCTTGACTGGTTCTGCTCTCTAGGCTCTGCCTGGCAGGCTGCCGCCAGTCGATGCCTTCCTCTCTCCTGCGCGCTGCGCTCCCATCCTCGGGCCTCCTGCCCGGCCCTACGCTGGGGCCCATTCCCTGATCTCGCCCTTTTGAGCTGGCTTCTCAGTCTTGAATGGCTGGGAACGCCCCCCCCTCCCTGGTCCAGAGAACCATGCAGAGCTCTTCGCTTCCCTGATCCCTGATATTGCCTCTGCAAAAACTCGTCCCTCTGTCTCTAAGTTTATCAAGAAACTGGATGAAATCCCCGAGGTATCTCTCCCTCCATCTCTGCCAAGGAAATCAACAATCACCCTCGCTGAAAGAGGTCTCATAGGACAGTTCACTGGCCTCTGGCCTTCTCCAAGATCAGTCCAAAAATGGGTGGAGCGCAACTGGATCGCAATGACACAAGGGAAAATAGCCATCAGATTTTGTGGAAGGGGCTATTATACATTCATCTTCGAAACAAAAGAGGACAGGAATCTCATATTTAGAAACGACCCCTACTTCATGGACTCAAGAGGCCTCTATCTGAACAGATGGACACCAGACTTCGATCCGGAAATGGACATCCCAAGCGCAGTTCCGGTTTGGGTCCGCCTCCCACACCTGCCGCTCCATTGTTGGGGGGACGAATCAGTAAAGGCAATAGGGAATGCAGTCGGCAAATATATCGACAGATCCGAGCCAAGGGAGAACATGCATGCGTGCACCAGGATTTGTGTAGAAGTAGATCTTGGGAAAGGCCTGCCGGAAGCCATCAAGATCAAGGTCGACCAATGGACGCACATCCAATAGCTGGACTACGAGCAACTTCCCTTCAAATGAAAGGTATGTCACGAATACAGACACTTTGCAAATAGATGTAGCAAATCAAAATCAAATGAATCCATTGAAAATGAAGAATCTCTGGATGGCCAATGGGAACAAGTAAAAAAGAAAAAATCTTCTTCCTCTCAAGGGCCCAGCTCTAAGCCCTCCCTGGAAAACCCCCCCCCCCTCCCTCCCCTCCCCCACCCAGCTCAGCTCTCTCTTTTCCCTCCACCTCCAACCCTTTTGAATCCTTGAAAGTTGAATATCCTTCTTCTCCTCCCCCTTCCCCTCGCAACAACTCATTAGCTGTCATCTCCTCACCTTCGATCCCTCTGCCCTCCCCTCCTCCCACAATAGAGAGAATACTCACCAGAAATAAACTGAAAGAAACCAGTCTTCCCTTAGATCCCCCAAGAAAGGCAGGTAGAAAGTCAAACGAGGAACTTAGAGACAAGGCAGCAGCAAAAGAAATGGCTACTGGAGCACAACAACCAATGGACTCCTATCTAGACAGGAAAAAAGGAAGTGGGGAAAAAACCAAGGAGAGAAGCGGGACTCACCCAAAAACTGGTAAATGATGAATCTGGTCTCTTGGAACTGTAGGGGGATGGGCTCCTCCTTAAAAATAAATGCAGTTCGTGACTTAATAAATCAGGAGCAGCCAGACATTGTCCTCATCCAGGAGACCAAAATCTCAGACCAAGATTTTCAAAAACAAGTTAAACGATTCAAAAATTTTGAAGGTTACTCAATAGGATCAGAAGGAGCATCAGGAGGAATAGGAACACTCTGGAACAAGAATAAATGGACTCACATTGACCTCCAATCTTGCAATTGGTGGATAAGAACAAAACTCAGAAACAAAGCCTCTCAAGAAGTCTACAGCATATACAACATCTACGCTCCAAACCATTACAGGGACAAATCAACATGTTGGGACTCATTATCCTTAGAATTACAGTCCTCCCACGACAGTAGCATAATTCTGGGAGGAGATCTGAATCTCATAAGAAATGTGGATGAAAAGTTAGGAGGAAACTTTCATTCGGACCCCTCAAGAGAGGCGCTGGAGGCTATAATCCAGTCTCATAATCTCATTGACATACCTCCCTTCAACGGGAAATACACATGGAGTAACAAAAGAACAGGCTGCCACAATATCAAAGAGAGGTTAGATAGATTTCTCGTGCAGGAAAGAATCGCAGCAAGCTTCTCTTCCATCAAGAGCAAAATCATTCAAGCTTCGGCCTCTGATCACAAACCTGTGGTGATGAACATGGAAAAAGGGAGAAATCTGGGGCCCCTCCCCTTCAAATACAATAAAATATGGGATTATAAAGAAGACTTTCGCTCCCTCGTTCAAAATCAGTGGGCAAAGGAAGTGTGGGGATCGCCTTACTACGTCTGGGAAACCAAATTAAAATCCCTAAGAGTAGTCATTAAACAATGGGCCAAGGAATACGCAGCAATGGAGAAGAGGAAAAAAATGGATCTGCATACGCAAATGGAGCAGTGGAACAAAGAAAAGGAGAACAGCCAACCCACAAACGAAGATATAATCCATGAAAATGAAATGTACAGGGAGCTATATAGACAAAATCGAGCTGAGGAAGAGGAACAAAGGCAGAAATCGAGGTGCCTATGGCTGAGGGCGGGCGACAAAAATACCTCCTTCTTCCACAACAACATAAAGCTCAGGCGCGCCGGGAATCAGATAGATAAAATTGAGGCAGAAGGGCATGAGTACAGCGACCAAGATGAAATTAAGGAGGCGGCTTTCAACCACTTTAAATCTCTTCTAGCAGCAGCCCCTCAGCAGTCGGACAGCTCTGACTTCCTCAGCGCAGTTGAGAACAAAATCTCAGACCCTCAAAACAGAGATCTGGATCAGGAGGTCACAGAAGAGGAAATTAGGGAGGCAACATTTAGTATGCAACAGGACAAGGCTCCGGGCCCTGATGGTTTTACGGTGGCCTTTTACCGAAACCATTGGGACACAATCAAAAAAGACTTTGTGCGGATGGTCAAAAACGTTTTTAAAAATCACAAGATGGGAGACAACACAAAATCCTCACATCTTGCTCTCATCCCTAAGGACGTTAACCCTCGTTCTTTCGACCGCTTCCGGCCAATTTCCCTTTGTAATGTTTCCTACAAGATAGTAACCAAAATTCTTGCCAATAGGCTCAAAAAGCTCCTTCCTTATTTAATCTCAGAGAACCAAGGGGGATTTGTTCCCCACAGGCAAATCACAGATAATGTCATACTTATTCAAGAGGCAATTCACAGCAGCATCAGCAGGAAGGAACGAGGAATGATAATCAAACTTGATATGGCAAACGCTTTCGATAGAGTCGACCACCACTTCCTAACTGCAGTTCTCAAAAAGTTCGGGATTTCAAACAACTTCATAAGCACCATCTCTGGTTGTATCTCCAACCCTTGGACTACCCCTCTGATTAATGGTCGCCCAAGCAGGTATTTTAGAAGCACCAGGGGATTGAGGCAAGGCTGCCCTCTCTCCCCTTTCTTATACATCATAATGGCGGAAACTCTGAGTATTCACTTAGAAAAACTCCGCAAGCAAAAAGAGATCACTGGAATTGGTATAGAAAGAGGGACTAAAGAGATTAATCATTCGCTCTTCGCGGATGATACCTTTCTCATTGGGGGAGCCTCAAGCCTAATGGAAAAAAGATTCAAGAAAGTCTTGGACGCCTTCCTAACTGCCTCTGGAGGGATGTTGAATAACAAAAAATGCAAGATCTATACCTAGAATGTCCCTGATCAAATAAGGCAAAGAATATCTCTGATCCAGGACATTCCAATGTAGAGGAACTGGAGTTATTTCTCTTATCTTGGTCTGCCTTTAGCCAAAGAAACAGTTAAGGCTGAGATATGGGCCAAACACATAGAAAAGATGAGAGGTCTCCTTCAAAGTTGGGGAGTTTCTTAGCTAAATCTGGCTGGTAGATCGACCCTTATAAAGGTTGTTCTCTCTACTCTCCCCATCTACCAATATGCGGTCACTTTGGCTCCCGCCAGCACACATAAGCACATGGAATTATTAATGAGAAGCTTTCTCTGGCAGGGGGGAAAGCAAGAATCCAAGAAATTTAGCCTTGTCAAATGGGAACAAGTCATCCTTCCCTATGACAAAGGTGGGCTCGCCATTAAAATTCCGAGCTTCTCCAACCGGGCTATGGGCTTTAAACTGATTTGGAGAATCCTCACTGGCAAAGGCTCTTGGTGGGTGGAAGTATTGAAGAGGAAATACCTGAATGGACCAAATTTTAATCTTCTTTCCGAAACAATAGCTGAAAGATCTTGCACCCCTGTTTGGAAGCTAATTAAAAAAGTCCTTCCTCAGTTCAGAGAGAACATTTCCAAAGTGCCTGGAAGCGGCAAGGAGGTCAATATCTGGACTGATAGAATCATGGGCGCCAGACCAAGAAACCACAACCAAAACCTCAGGCCTCTGCACATCTGGATGGAAGCTAACAACTTAACCTCCTTGTATGATATTTCAACTTGGGACCAAAACACCTGGCAGGGCTGGAAGGACCTTCAAATCCCCAATGAACTCAGAGAACTATGGCTCAATCTTAAGGTCTCCCTCACAGGCGTAGCACCCACCAACAGAGGGGCTAAAGATAGGTATATATGGGACCCAAGCGGTGGGAAATTCACTGTCAGAGATGGTTACAAATTCCTCCAGGAATCCACTTCGACAGCCAAATGGAACCTCTTCACAACTGTTTGGAAATCAAAATGCATTCCAAAGGTCAAACATTTCAATTGGACTCTCCTCAAAGGAAAGGTGCTTACCGCTGAAAATCTAAGGAAAAGAGGGATCTTGGGGCCATCAATATGCTGCTTCTGTCACGCTGAGGAGGAGAGCAGCCATCATCTATTCTTCCACTACCCGCTCGCTCAAAGTTGTTGGACTCAGATAGTCAGACCAATGAAAATTGAAGAGACTTTTGATCAGCTATCCTCCCTTCAAAAAAAATGGGTAAAATGTTATCCTTATCCTAAGAAAGGTAAAAACAATATCACCCGTATGTGGAAATGCATCCCAGCTACCCTTAGTTGGCAAATATGGTTAGCTAGGAATAACTGTATTTTTAATGACAAGAAGCCTAACCTTGTCTGCATACTGGCAAAAACAACAACGCTCATCTCTGAAACAATAAGTGCAAACTTGGTCGCTCCTCCAGACCAATCAAGATGGCACAAAGAAGAGATGGAATGGTATAACAAATTCAGCATCAATCACAGCAACAATCAACTAGCACACCCCAAAGCTAGCACGAGAAGAATACACTGGAAGCTCAGAGGCACAAGGGAAGAAGTAAGTCAATGGATCCTAGATCAGAATCGCCCTACTTTGCATTTCGACGGGGCCTCCAAAAATAACCCGGGGGAAGCTGGAGCAGGGGGTATCATAAAGGACAGCCAAGGCAAAACTCTGGTAAGCTACGAATGGGGTTTGGGCCAAATTTCCAACAACCTGGCTGAAGCTTACAGCCTCTACTTACGCACCCTAATTCTGAACCGGCTGAGAATCAAGAATCCAATAATAGTGGGAGACTCGGCCATCGTCATTGCAGTTATGGTGGCGGGAACATAATTTAAAAAAGAGGCCCTTAATAATGTAAAGCTCGGGATTGAGGATAATGTCAAAGAAATGGGAGACACGACTTTCAAACATGTTCTAAGAGACAACAACACTAAAGCGGATCATTATGCCACTAAGGCATCCAACAGACAAATCAGCCAAGTTAAAGAAAATGATCTCATATATGAAAAACCAGTCCCGTAGTCGGCTTAGTTGCCTTTCAAACTCTCCGACCAGTCATTCCAGCATCCATTCGACCTTTTGTCTTATCATTCCCCACCCTCCTTCTTGTGATCTCTGGCCAAAATCAGTCAAGTCGCACGCTACAAGCCAGGCTTTGATTTTCGACCCCCCCTTCTCCATGCCCACCTCTCATCATTTTTGGTCCGATCACAGGATCTCGATATCCCAGCTATCTCGAGACTCTCCCATGCATAATTCAGGTACAAGTATTTTCAAGATCTCCTTAGACTGCCGCAAAGATTTTAAGCTGGTGGCTAATCCTAGCCAGATCACTGAGCTTATGTCGCATCCTCGGCCCGCTCACCCTCCCACTCCGCTCTATATATTCACCAATCCTTCTCTCTACGAGCACATCAGAAACACGTCCCTTTCTTCGCAGGAGAGTAAAGGTTCTATTTCTGGCATTCAGCTCAAGAAGTTCTGCATCAAGAGAGGCCGCTATCCGTTCAAATCGGTTGTGAGATCGTTCTCAAAAGCTCCCAGGGAAGTTAGCAATCTCCAAGATCAGAATATCGCCTTCAGCTCGGCAGCTCCTCTACCCCTCAACAGTTTGGTAAATCTCTGTGCCTGGTTCTCCATTTTAAGTGTGATTTCTCCCCTGCTCTGTTCCTTCTTCGTAGTATTTTCCCTCTTTTATGCAGGTCTCCTTCCTCTTCAGCCCATCTCCTTTTCCCTGTTCCCGCTCTGCATCCATATCAGTTCCCTGGAAATGGCAGAGATCCCGGAAATCATAGAGCATACTGAGGCTCCGGAAAATCGAGAGATGCCCGAGAATCCTCTGGACAGAGTGCTTGGAAACGGCAACTGCACGCTGTGTAAAGCCCATTGCTTTATGATTGCAAGGTTTGTCAAACATTTCAACGAGCTCAAAGAGGACTTTCAGGCAGATAGCAGATCAAAGAGAAAGAAACTGGAAAAACACAAGGCAGAGATAGAAAGCCTAAAGGAAAAATGCAAACACATGGAGGAGGCAATCGCCCACATCAAATCCATCATTCAGAGTATGCAAGCTGAGACTTCAACCAGAGCAAGCGTCAAGAAAGAACCCCAGATTGATGACTCTGTCAATCAACTCTAGTAATCTAACTAATGACTAGCAAATTTTGTCTTCTCGCAGGTCTATTTGTAAGGCTATACAACCGTTTTCTTTTCCAATCTACACTACTCAAGTTTGTCTATAAGAAGTCGGGGTCTGCGAACCCATTTTGGACTTCTCTTTATCTACCTCCATCCACTTATGTAACTGGATTTGGCTCCAAGCAGTTTTATAATATATAAGTACCCGATTATGTTAAAAAAAAAATATGGGGTACAAAGGGAGGTACCTAAGGGAATAATGTAATAATGGGATGGGCCATAGTAATAAATAAGGTGGTTAACTCGTATCATGTAAGGGACCACAAGTAGTTAGTAATAATGTAATGGGCCCATGGTATTAGATAGATGGTATTGAGGGAACCATGGTAATGACCCATGGTATTGTATGTATGAGGCCTATATAGAGGCTAGAGACTCCACATTGAGAGATGTCAAGGATTATTGTATGAACATGCATATGGCTTGTGGAGTGTTCTCCTTCCTTAAAGAGTGAATACATGGTGTTGCCCTACCTTAAGGGTTTTGATCAATAGAGAAGCATTTCTATCTATTCAAATATTTTTATTTCTGGGTCTATTTTCATTGTCTTATATTTTCATATTAGATCCATAACAAGTGGTATCAGAGTTATAACAAGCGGTATCAGAGCACTTTCTTGGGCAAAAGTGGAGAAATTTTTTAATTTTTTTGCAGGAACTTTATGGGGCGACAAGTTGTAGATCATATATGTACATTTTGGGGAAAAATCTGCAAAATCTAATTGTAGATCTAGATTCTTTGTGAAAAAATACCCAAGTTCAAAAAACAATAAGCCAAATCGGAGTCTGGATGAAGGAGATATCGCTGATCTAAAAAATAGTGGTGTTGTAGACATTTTTCGGGGCGACAAATTTTTAGATCAGATCTATACATTTTGGGGAAAAATATACAAAATATAATTGCAGATTTATATTTTTGTGAAAAAATACCCAATTTCAAAAAAGTAATTGGCCGAATCGGAGTCTGGATGAGGGAGATATTGATGATTTAAAAACCAGTTGAGTTGCAAACAATTTTTCGGGTCGGCGGGTTTGCGGAGCAGATCTACATTCTGGTGCAAAATCTGCAAAATCTAATTGCAGATCTGGATTTCTTGTGGAAAAATACACAAGTTCAAAAAAAAAAATCAGTCGAATCGGAGTTCGGAGGAAGGAGATACCGCTGATCTAAAAATCAGTGGTGTTGCAGACATTTTTCGGGGCGGTGAATTTGCAGATCAGATCTGTATGATTTGGGGCAAAATCTGCAAAATCTAATTGTAGATCTGGATTATTTATGAAAAAATACCCAATTTAAAAGAAAAAAACAGTGGAATCGGAGTCCGGATGAAGGAGATCTCGTTGATTTAAAAATCAATGTTGTTGCAGACATTTTTTGGGTGGGGAGTTTGTAGAGCAGATTTGTACATTCTAGTGTAAAATCTATAAAATCTAATTGCAGATCTAGATTTCTTGTGAAAAAAATACCCAAATTCAAAAAAAAATCAGTCGAATTGGAGTCAAGATGAGAGAGATATCGCTAATTTAAAATCAATGATTTTTTTCAGCAATTTTTGGTGACGGTGGGAGAGTTGTAACGCGGATCTGAAATTCTAGTGTCTGGATCCGGATTTCTACTACATGAGAAGATGCAGAATGGTTGTTCCATTTCCGAAAATAGGTCATAATAGGGATTCTGAGCAATATTGACGGAATTGTGGCCATTTCAAATTTTCGCCAAGTGAATTTTTTTCAAAACACTCTTCATGGCGGATCTTAATTTTACAGGGAAAGATGATAGCCCTACTATTGAAGAATTCATACAGAGACAGAAGTTCACATATGGGACACTTTGGAAGATTTCAGTGGGGCTTAGTATGAAAGATGAGGCTGCCAGATGGTGGTTCTCACTTGACCAAACTGTCAGATGAAGAACTGGAAAGAGTCCTTTTAGACAAATGGTCTCGTGCTAGAAAAAAGGAGAATGAGACACGTAAGGGGTTATTTTCTACGGTTGTCTCCTTATTGCAGGTTCATGGATTGATTCAGAAGGAGAAGATGATTATGTCTATAAATCCTAGCTGCAAGCATAATTTTATCAATGTTAATTTGGCAAAAAAATTGCAAGTTCCAACCAAACACATTGAAAACACACAGGTTGATGATGAGGATGTTCAAGTTTATAAGGATTTGAAGCTTTCTATGGATAAGTATGTGTTGCATGGTGATTTTTATACTTCAGATATGGATAACATGGATGTTGTTTTGGGATATCTTTGGATGGAATCCGTGGGTACTATCAATATTAATGTGCAGAAGAAATTCCTGAAGCTCTGGTATAAAAAGAAGAAAATTACATTACAAGATATTTTCATCACTAAACAGGTAGATTCCAAGGAGGCTGAAGTAGAAGATGTTCCAGTGACTGACATATCAAATGATGAGCCATTGATGGTAGACAGCTAAACATAAATATCAAACCAGGTACCAGAAAAATTGGTAGAGTCCAAGGAGGCTGAAGCAGAAAATGTTACATCGGATGAGGACTCAGTGGTTGAAATAATATTGGAAGATAAGTAACAACAAAAGATGCCACAACATGCACTAGCTACCAATCAGGCTCCATTATTAAAGAAAAAGACATCGTGGTTTAAAATTGTAGCATATCACCACCCACATCACCCCGCAAGAAAACAACCAACAAGATGGAAACAAATTAGCCACAAGGATAACAATCCTGGCATGACAAATAGAGAGGAGCAACGATCCACACAAAAGAGCCACGATGGTCAGCTTCCATCCCAAGCGAGCGAGGCACTAGCTAGATTGATGGTTCACCTTTCTCTGGGATGGCTAGATGCACGTGCATGGTACCAGTGGACTACTTTTTTGAGTAGATCTTATTATTTGTGTTCTTCCCATGTTTTGGGGACGAAACATGTTAAGGAGGGTGGAATGTAGTATACCTAGGGGGATAATATGGGGTACAAAGGGAGGTACCCAAGGAAATAATGTAATAATGGGATGGGCCATAGTAATAAATAAGGTGGTTAACCCATATCATGTAAGGGACCACAAGTAGTTAGTAATAATGTAATGGGCCCATGGTATTAGATAGATGGTATAGAGGGAACCATGGTAATGACCCATGGTATTGTATGTATGAGGCTTATATAGAGGCTAGAGACCCCACATTGAGAGATGTCAAGGATTATTGTATGAACAAGCATATGGCTTGTGGAGTGTTCTCCTTTTGTAAGGAGTGAATGCATGGTGTTGCCCTACCTTAAGGGTTTTTATCAATAGAAAAACATTTCTATCTATTCAAATCTTGTTATTTCTGGGTCTATTTGCATTGTCTTATAGTTTCATATCAGATCCATAACAAGTGGTATTAGAGCTATAACATCAAACTTCTATAGGGAAAGAAGATATATTTCTATTTAGTGTCCAAAAATGACCAAAATAGGTCAATGGGACCCAAGAGTACAACAAGGGGCAGTTGCAAATGAGGTTCTGTAGACATTTTGTTGCAAATTGCTACATAGAAAAACTTCCACAACAATCGTTAGAAAGCACAAAGTTCAAACACCTTCTAATAATTGTTAGGTATGTGTTATATTCTTTCTACGACTAGAATCAAGTGCCCATGACTTAAGTGACTGATACTTTGACTTAAGTGATGTGTTGAACACACTTTTTTAATGTATCTGCAATTTTAATCAATGTGGGTCTTCTCAGAATTATACATAAAGGGCACTGGTTAGATTTAGAATTTAGTTCTACATCTAAAGAGTGTATACACTTTAAATTTGAGTAAATCGACAAGGAGAAAAGCCAAAAATACAATTAAAAAAAGTAGTTTTTTTTCCCTCCAAAATATTTACATGTACTTCTTTTTAAATTTAAAATATTTTGATTGTTTACATATTATGTACATGAAAATTTCATGGGCACTTTTATGTTGAAATTTCCTCTAATGTAACCAACAAATGAGAAATGAGGCCTATAGATCCTAAAATATGTAAGAAAGAAGTATGTCCAAAACTATAAAGAGGCCAAATAACTCCAAGATATCAATACCATCAAAGGTCCATGCAAAAATCCAAAGAACAAATTTCAAACTTCTCCAGCAAAGAGGTTAGTACTCTGTGATGAGTCCCAACTCAAAAACCTAATTAAGTACTCATGTACAATTGACCAAAACATCAAAAAGTGAATATCCTTATGGATGAGAATGGGGGTTTGGTGGTTGAAGAAAAAACGAACAAATAGCTAGGGTTTCAGGTTTCTGAGCTCCATGGAGGCACGCAAAGGGGGGAGTTCCACTCCCTCCTACAAGCAGGCTGTGGCCAGTCGCGGCAAGAAACCTTTGGAGTCTGTCAGAGGGACTGCTAAAGAAAGGAAAAAGAATCTAGAAGAGGATTAGGAGTTTACGAAACCAAGACAGGTCAGTAGCATGAAAGACAACGAGGAAGAAGACAAAAAACAAGGAGCAGAAAACAAGGCACAGAAGGGGCCATGTAAACCCAAGACTGTCGTCACTCCCAGAGTAGTTTTAAATGATCCTACTCTACAGGCACATAGGGACCACATGCGGACCTATGCTATCATTTGTAATTTCATGGGATTATGCCCCCCTGAGAAGGCATTACAAACGTGGATCAAATACCATTGGAAACCGAAAGGAAGTATAGAACTACACCTTGTGTCAAAGGGATTCTTCACGGTGGTCTTTACAAATATTGAAGACAAAGACAGAGTGTTTAAAGGAGGACCCTATTTCTATGCGGCAGCAGGCCTCTACATGTGACCGTGGATGATGAATTTTGTCCCGGAGCGAGAAAATTTTACTTCAGTCCTGGTCTGGGTAAGACTCTATTCCTTACCTCTTGATTATTGGCAAACAAAATTGTTAGCAGCCATAGGTAATAAACTAGGGCATTTTTTTAAAGCCTCTGAGGCTACCAGAAGGGGAAAATATACTTCCTTTGCAAGAATATGTGTAGAGATGGACCTATCGAGAGCCCTACCAGATGAGGTTATCTTGGAAGTTTTTGATGAAGAATGGGTGCAAATAGTAGATTATGAACATATACCTTTCAGATGTCGCAGATGCCATGAGCATGGACACCTATTTAGAGACTGCCCTCTCAGCAAGATAGAGAACAAAGGGAAAACAACAACAATGAAAAACACTGAGATCTTTCACAAAGTGGGTCATAGAGGAAAAGGGGGCAAAAGGGGGCCAAAGCAACAACAAATAGAAGGGAAACAGGCTAGTCTGAACAGGTTCCAAGTTCTCGAAGAAGAGGAAGAAATACTAAAAGAAGATCAGGTAATGGAAGGAAGCTTAGGGGAGAAGGAGAAAGAAGAAGACAGGGAAATAGCACAAGGTGTTTCTAAATAGAAGGAAACAATGATGAGTGATGGGGAACTTGAGATGGATCAAGAAATGACTCAGAGTGAGATGGAAACGGAGGATAATGAACTGCAGGAGATTTTGGAAAGAGAAAACCTAGATCTGGAAGGATTCTTGAAACAGGGCACCATTGGAGGGGTAGACTCAGTACCTCAAGAAGAGTTCAACTGAGTTTAGCAGTTGTATCTATGGAAAACTCAGGCAAGAGAATAGGAAAGGCAAAATAACAATGAAAGGCAGGGCAGCGAAGGAGTGAAAACTATGAAAACCACACTAGGATTAGCTCCCAGAAACCCAGGAAAGAAACGAGGTAGGAAAAAGCATAATGAGCTACTAATGGAATGTGGAAAGCTAATGATAGATTCAGGTAAGATGAAAGATCTATCCAGTTACTCTTTCACAAAATGAAGTTCACAACTTGCAATATTAGAGGCTTAGGTAATAAAAGAAAACAGAGAATACTTAGCAATAGAATGAAACAAGAAGCTCCAGATATGATCTTTATCCAGGAAACTAAATATTCCATTCAAAAAATCAAAGAAATTCATAGTAAATGGCTCAATAGATTTGAGTTTCTAGAAGTTAAAGCAGATAACACAGCAGGAGGCATACTCACTCTTTGGAATCCCCAAAAGATTGGTATAATAGATGCTGAGGCAACTAGGAATTGTTTATCAGTGATTATTCAGCCTGTAGGAGACAATGAGACTTATCTGGTCATGAATGTTTATGGCCCACAAAGAATGGATGACAAAATCAGATTTCTAGATTCTATTGTAGAACTAAGAGACAGGCACGCAAGAGTTCCATGGATCATGGGTGGGGACTTCAACATGATCAAATCACTGACAAAAAAAAAAAAAAAAAGGAGGAACAAGAACTTTAAGCAAAGACTCTACAGCTTTTCAAACTTTCATAGACAATATGGAGCTAGTTGATACTGAAATGAATAATGGCCTCTTTACTTGGAACAACAAAAGAGGAGGGGAGTCTCAGGTAGCTTCAAAGTTAGACAGATTCATTATTTCAGAGGACCTTATGCTAACAGACAAGGAAATGATAGTGAGAATTCTTCCCTTTGGAGGCTTGGACCATTGGCCAGTGCAAATGGAGGTACAGGGTATTGGAACCCCAAAGAAAAGACCTTTCAGATTTGAGAATATATGGCTTACACACCCAGATTTTATCAGCAACATAGCAAGATGGTGGAAAGAAGATCTAAATATTCAGGGAACAAGAATGTTTCTGCTCCACAAAAGACTAAAATACATCAAGCTCAAACTCAAAGACTCGAACAAGAATGAATTTGGTAACATTTTTGCAGCGAAAAAAGAGGTTGAAGGTAAAATGCAGACACTCAATCAAACTCTTATTACAGAGGGTTTTGATAGCGGCAGAAATGAACAAGTCACCAAACTTCATCAAGACTGGGAGAACTTATGTAAACAAGAGGAAATATATTGGAGACAAAAATCTAGAGTGCAATGGCTAAAAGAAGGGGAACGAAACACCAATTTTTTCCATAGATCCACTATGGAAAACAGATCCCACAATAGGATCTCTTCAATCAAGGACAAGGAAGGTCATATTCGCAATTCCATGAAGAAATTGAAACTGTATTAGTACATCACTTTCAAGGTATAGCGAAGGAAACCAATGAAGATAGAGATCATTTTATCCGATACTTAACTAGGCATATACGTAGACTAGTTTCCAGAGAGGATAATTTCAATCTTAACAAGCTAGTGACTGAAGAGGAGGTAATTCAGGCAGTTAAGGAGATGCAGAATGGAAAAGTGCCAAGCCCTGTTGGTTTTAATGTGGATTTCTTTAAAGCCTATTGGAGAATTGTTAAACAAGATATTGTGAAAGTAGTGGAGGATTCTAGATTGGATAAAACCATTCTGAAGGCACTCAATGCTTCTTTCATCTCCTTGATCCCCAAACAGGATAATTCTCTGACTCCAGACAGATTCAGATCCATATCTTTGTGCAATGTGGTGTATAAAATAATATCCAAAGCGGTTGCCAATAGACTAAAACCCCTTCTTCCTGCTCTCGTTTCTGTGGAGCAGTCAGGATATGTGGAGGGTAGACAAATTCTCAACAACATCATTCAAGCGCATGAAGTGGTTCATTCATTGTTAAGCAATAGGAAGGCGGGAATGATCATGCAATTGGACCTTGCCAAAGCGTATGATAAACTGAATTGGACCTATATTAGGAAGGTCCTTCTAGCCTTTGGCTTCGATCATAACTGGGTGAGATGGGTCATGGCTTTGGTCACTTCCTCTAGCTTTTCAATTTTGGTCAATGGCTCTCCTTCCAAGACCTTTACTCCTTCAAGAGGTCTTAGACAGGGAGATCCGCTCTCTCCCTTTCTCTTTATCCTCATGATGGAAGGACTTGGGCGATCCATTAAGCATGCTAAAGAAGGGGGTAATATCAAGGGTATCCAACTTTCTGAAACTGGTAAAGCTTTGTCCCATCAACAATTTGTTGATGACACTATGCTGCAGGGAATCCCCATGGTCAAATAAGCTCTTGCTTATAAACAAATCCTGCAAGACTTTTCCATGACCACAAGTATGGAGGTAAATCTATCCAAATCTAAGATTTTTTTTTTTCTTTAATACTAATGTCGCTATTCAGAGAAATATCTCTAGAATTTTAGGTTTTCAAAGGGAGGTCCTTCCATCCAAGTACCTGGGAATCCCTCTTACTGATAAACCCTTACACAAAAGCATCTGGGAGCCGGTCACTAATAAGATGCAGGACAAAATTAGAAAATTGACTATCAGATCTTTAAACTTGGCGGGTCGGTTGGTGCTTACAAAATCAGTTTTGCAATCAATCCCCATCTTTATGCTTTTAGCTCTTCTAGCTCCAAAGGGAGTGTTACATCAATTCAGAACCATTCAGAGAGACTTTCTTTAGGGAAAGGGGGAGGAGAGGAAGAAATGGGCCTTAGTAGCATGGGATAAGATCTGCAAACCGAAAACACATTGAGGTCTTGGATTGGATGATCCAGATGTTCTCAGCAAGGCTCTAGGAGCAAAAATTATGGTGGCGTTGGGTGAAGGAACCAAAGGCTCAATGGGCTAGTGTTTGGAAGGAAAAATATTCCAGAACTTGGCAAGATAATGATCACATAAGGATTATGGGTAACATAAAAGGATCCCACATCTGGAATAAGGCATGGGAGAACAGAGACCTACTACAGAAAAAAAAAATTTCTGGGAGATCAGAGAAGGAGACCTGGATTTGTTTTGGGAAGATAAATGGCAACAAGAACCTACTCTGTTAAGAGAGGACTTTCTGGACCTTAAGAGAGAAACTGACACCAAAGGGATTTTAAGAGTTAGAGATTTTTGGGAACAAACCAGTACAGAAGACAAATGGAGAACATGGAAGACTTTAGAATTAGGGAATTATAACCCCTTGAAATCAAAAGCAGAAGCACCACTGACTATTTTGGAACAAAGGAAGATTCTGGTTTCAGAAGGGCATGAACAACTCAGATGGGGCAACAATAAAGTAGGCACCTTCAATATTAAGGAGGCCAAAAAGTTATTGCTTGAGAGAGACTCCAATACATCAGACAAAGTGTGGTAGAACCTGTGGAGGCAGCAAGGTTGGATGAAAATCAAACTCTTCATGTGGTTGGTGCATCATAATTTTTTTTTGACTTGGGACAATATTAGAAAGAGAGGTGTGCTAGGACCTTCTAGATGCCAGCTTTGTGAAGCTCAAGAGGAGACAATGGAGCACCTTCTCAATGATTGCACCTTTACATCTAGCTTGTGGGACACCTTTGCCACAATTTTTCAACAAACAGACAGGGACAGAGCAAGCATTAGAAATACCCTAAATAACTGGAGATGAAACTTCTCCGAGTATGAGTTTCTTAGCCTAGCTTGGGTTTTAACTCCAGGCTTCATAATTTGGAATGTTTGGAAAGAAAGGAACAATAGAATTTTCAAAAATGTTCACTACACCACCCATCTCATTTTTGAGAGGATCTTAAGACAACTCAAAGAGACGGTGGGCACTTTTGTGAAAAACTCCCCAAAAAACCCTCCTTCTGTAACAGAGATGCAGATTCTGTGTTGGCTGGGGATGCAGGGGCTTATTCTGCAAGGGATGGTCAAGAAGGTTATGAATCCTGCTAATAAGCTAGATTATTGGCATCCTCCCCCTCAGGGTTTTCTAAAATTCAACATTAATGGGGCCTGAAAGGGAAACCCAAGTCTTGCTGGTTGTGGAGGGGTGCTTCGTGATGAGAAGGGATGTATTCTTTTTATCTTCCATTGCCATCTGGGAAAAGCTACAAATAATATGGCTGAATTAATGGCTCTTGAACAGAGTTTAGATTTCCTGAAGCAGGATAATCTCCAAAACACTATCATTGAAGCCGATTCTGAGTTGATCATTAACTCGGTTAAAAGAATGTTGTGGAACAGAGCTGGAAAAAGTCTCAAGTAATTGGAGGCTAACACAGGTCTTTCAAAGGATACAAATTCACCTCCAAGATCTTTGCACAGTAAGCTTCACTCATGTCTGAAGGACAGCCAATAAACTGGTAGACATTATGGCCAATCAAGGAGTATGTACTAAAAACAGGGTCAAGTTGATAATGCGAGAAATGTCTCAGAACAGATTAAAGGAGTAGTGTTGTGGTTAGGCGGAAGAGGACAATAATATTTTTTGTAACAGGGCCATGGAAACGGGACCTGATTGAATTTTTTGCACCTGTAAGAAGTCTTTTAGCGTGTAGGTTTCAGAAGGGCAAAAATGTTCCAGAAATGTTAGGGAGATGGCCGGAAAAAGGGTGCTTCTTCTACCTTTGTTTGGGCACCGGATTCCAGTCCTCCGTGGCAACCGCAAAACCACATTTTATTTCGGCGGTGACTTTACCACCCTTGAAGCAGTTTCCGATATATCACACCGCTTTCAGGATGGAAGCAGTATTTTTCATTTTGGTGCGATTCCACTCAACACACAACACGTGGTGGAGAGTGGGGAGGAAATACCGCCCCTCATCGCGCAGTAAACTTCGGGGGGTTAAGGGTGCGCAATATGATTTGCAACCGTTGGATCATTCACGATCAACCTACGGCCAGGATTGATCGTGCTAGTTGGTGGGTCCATTTTGGGGGTTATTGTTCGAGCTGTTTGAACGCACCATCTGGAATCGCACGCACTCGACGGATTTCGAGAGGAAAAAATACACGTTGGTTAAGTGAAAAATGGACCCGATATATTTATCAATTGAGATCTATTAATTCCATCGGGTCTGTTTTACCTGTTAAACAGTGTGCTTGTTAGCCATCCGATTTGTTTCTCAGCCGCTGGATCTTTCGATCCAGATCTAATAGCTTGATGTGGGATTATGCCTTTTGTATACTATTTCTTTTTATAATTTTGAATAGAAGGATCTGATCTTGCCTAAAAAAAAAGAATATCCTTATGGATGCTAATCCATCTCATCAAAGTGCATGGATCCTTAGCCGTTACAACCACTGATTGAAATTAGGAACCAATGTTTGATATAATATCACTCCTAAAATTTAGTTGATGTTGAAAAAATAGTAAAGCATAAAGAAGATTTGGAAGAAGTATTGCACACCATCCCCACAATGTTGAAGTAGGTGGTCATAGATGATAACAATGGATGTCACAAATGATGAAAAAAATATGGAGGCACTAGTTGAAGGTAACAATGAAATTGAAGAAGTTTTGTGTATCAAAGAGGGAAATCACCCAGGATCGCGCGCGCGCTGCTCTGGAGCCGTGAAGCCGTCTGTAGATTGCCGCCGCAGCCAAACCCTTGGACGCCGCCATGAGCGGTCCTGGGGGTGGGGAGTCTGCTCCCACCCCTCCTCTTACCTCCGCAGATGCCTTCCACAGGCTGCTAACTCAGAAAGGGAAGAAGCACCAGCACGCTGAAGTGCCTAAATTCATTAAAAAGCTGGACGAAATTCCAGAGATCGCACTCCCAGAGGAACAATCAATAAAAATCGCTCTTGCATTGTCTGACAGAGGCCTGGTAGGGCAGTTTATGGGCCGATGGCCATCCACTAAGTCCACGGACGATTGGATACAACGAAACTGGAGGCCACAGCTGGAAAATAATGTGATTTGTTACGCTGTAGGGCGAGGCTATTTCATCTTTGAATTTACCACCAAGGAAGATCGCGACCTGGTTTTCAGAAATGGGCCGTACTTTATGGGAAATCAGGGATTGTATCTCAATAAATGGAGTCCTGATTTCGACCCATCCGTTGATGTCCCCAAGGAGGCGCCGGTCTGGGTGCGGTTACCCAACCTCCCTCTTCACTGTTGGAGCTATCAATCCCTGCAGAAGATCGGGAATGGGCTGGGCCGATTCATTGACAAAGCCGATCACAAGGGCCAATATACTTGTGCCAGAATCTGCGTAGAAGTTGATCTGGAAGCCGGGCTACCAGAAGCAATTAAACTCAAGGTTGGAGAATGGCAGCACTACCAGAAGTTGGACTACGAGCAGCTGCCGTTCAAATGTAGAACTTGTCATGAGCATGGACACTTCCAGAGAAACTGCCCAAAAGCCCCATCAGGGAACACAGTTGAAGAAGAGGGATGGAAAGAAATCAGAAAGGGAAAGGCCATCCCAAAGCCTCCCGGACAGAAAACTACCGGCCCATCGGGAAAGCCTCACATCAATCCAAAAGCCGCTGCTACTTCTAAAGACGGATCTCCATCTGGAGAAAAGATGGATGATAAGGAGAACCAAGAAGGAACCGGAAATATGGAGAAACAAGGAAAAACAAACGAAGCAGAATCATCAATCCCCACACCAGAGGAAGGTCAGAGGGGAAATGAAGGTAATGAAGAACACATTAGTCTAGCCTCAGACTCTGAAGGCGATTCAGAAGAGAGAGATTCGGAATCAGACAATTCGTTAGCCACTCCAATCAAGACGACCAGAGGGCGGAAATCCAAGAAGAAACAGAGAGAGGAAGAAACTTACAAAGATGTCCTCCAGGGATCCCAAAAAACTCTCAAATCAATGATGAATACCAGATCTGGGCGCAAAAGCAACAAGGCTCCAATGGGAGCCTCCTCCCCCCACAAAAGTAAATAATGAAATACGTCTCCTGGAACTGCAGAGGTTTAGGCAGCAGGTCGAAAGAGGAAGCCCTGAAAGATTTAGTGAGAATATACTCGCCTGAAATCCTCCTCATCCAGGAGACAAAGCTGGAGGAACTCCCCCTCCTCCAATCTAGTAAAGTTTTTTGGAACAAAGGCCATGGAAAAGCGGTTAGTGCAAGAGGTGCCTCTGGCGGAATAGCCACCTTCTGGAACAGCACCATATATGACTTTATTCAAGAAAAAAGCAGCTCTCACTGGCTCTTCACTCAGCTACTCCACAAGGATTCTGGTCAGCAAGTAAGTATGTTTAATGTTTATGCTCCAGTTTTGTCAAGTGAGAAAAAAATCTGCTGGAATTCGCTCCATACTTTTCTTTTAGAGCAAAACCCCGAGAATATCATAATAGCTGGTGACCTTAATGTCACCCTCAATATTGATGAGAAAAAGGGAGGTTCCATTGTTAGGGATCCTGCCAGAGAATGGGTGGAAGACATATTGTTGGGCTGGGACCTGGAGGATATTAAACCATCTTCAGGAAAATTCACTTGGTCCAATAAAAGAACAGGCCCCAATCATATTGCTGCCCGACTGGACAGATTTCTTGTCCACTCCTCCTTCCTAACCAGCGGTCTCTTGGCTTCTTCAAAAATTCTTCCAAATCTCACCTCTGACCATAAACCCATTCTTCTCGAGCTTTCCCTTGATTGCAATCTTGGCCCCATTCCTTTCCGGTTCAGCCCTTTGTGGATCCAGCAAGAAGGCTTCCAAGATGTGGTCTCCGACTCTTGGAATAGGCCTGTCCATGGTTCTCCTTTCTTTGTGTGGGAAGAGAAAATTAGGACTCTAAAAAGAAATCTAAAAGCCTGGGCTAAAAGACTGCAATCCCCCTCTTCCAAAAGAAAAGAAAATACAAATAGGCTTGCTGATCATCAACTAGAAATGGAGCAAAATCCGGTTTCCCAAAGTATGCTACTAAAAGAAATCGAGCTCCAAAAAGAGGTTCATAGATCTAGCAGGGAGGAGGAAGAATACTGGCGGCAGAAGTCTAGAATTCTCTGGCTGAAATCCGGCGATAAGAACACCAGCTTTTTTCATAAGCAAGCGGAAGCCCGAAAGAACTTCAAATCAGTCTCAGAGATTAAATTCCAAAATACTGTGGTCAAGGATTTCGAAGGCATCAAGAAAGCTGCATACTCCTACTTCCAAGATCTGTATTCGGCTCCTGAAGAACCAGCTATTGATCCCCACTCTTATCCGATCAATTTAATACCCACTTGTGTCAAGGATTCGGACAACGATATGCTGACAGCACCGATTAGTATGGAAGAGCTTGAGGAGGCACTGAACAATATGGAGCCTGATAAAGCCCCAGGGCCAGATGGGTTCTCTGTAAGGTTCTTTGTGACTTGCTGGTCAATAATCAAAAAAGATCTTCTAAGGATGGTCAGAAAATCCCAGAATTGTGTCAAGATAGGTGGTGGCATCAACTCAGCCTTCCTAGCTCTGATTCCAAAAGAGAAAGGCGCCTCTGACTTTAGTAGATTTAGGCCAATATCTTTGTGTAATTCCAGCTATAAATTGGTCTCAAAAATAATAGCCAACAGGCTGAAAAATATCTTGCCTGACATCATCCCTGAAAATCAAGGCGGTTTCATTAAAGGCAGAAAGATTTTGGATAACATAGTGCTGGTCCAAGAAGCAGTCCACTCTAGTTGTCAAAGAAAGGAGAAAGGCATGGTGATTAAGCTCGACTTGGCGAATGCATTCGATAGGGTGAGGCATGAATTTCTGTTTGCTGTGATGAAGAAGCTAGGCTTTTCAACAAATTTCATCAACTGGGTGAAAGCCTGTATTGCCTCGCCTTGGATTGCGCCCTTGGTTAATGGCCGTTCTACTGATTTCTTCCAAGCTTCCAGGGGCCTGAGACAGGGATGCCCTTTATCTCCGCTCCTATATGCTGTCCAAGCCTCGGTGTTAAGCTTCCAACTAGATCATAATCAGCAAATCCAAACATTGCCTGGCCTCAGAACCACTCACAAGGTGAAAGACATTAATCATGCCCAATTTGCTGACGACACTCTGCTGCTTGGAGGAGCAAGCTTGATCTCTGCAAGACATTTCAAGAGGGAACTGGACACTTACAGGCTGATTTCGGGCAGCAAAATAAATTATAGAAAATGTTCTATCTACGGCTGGAATTGCTCGAATAAAGAGCTATTTGACATAGCAAGACTTTTAGAAATGGAAGGAATCCGAAATTGGGAGTCATTTAAATATCTCGGAATACCAATCTTCAAATCTAAGCCTAAAGTTGCTCACTGGCTGCCGCTGCTTGACAAAATAAAAAATAGAATCCAAGCCTGGGGTGCCTCATGGTTGAACAATGCAGGGAAAGTCATCCTCATGAAATCGGTCCTAATAAGCATGCCTCTATTCCAGAACTCAATCCTCCTTGCCCCAAAAACCTTCCTCAGTAAGCTAGATAGCCTGTTGAGAAGATTTCTGTGGGAAGGTGGGAATAACAATGATAGAAGAATCCATTTAGTGAACTGGGAAATCCTCAGAAATCCCTTTCAGGAAGGAGGCCTCCAGCTGCGCAATTTGGCGGCTCAAAATCTTGCTTTGGGTTCCAAGATTCTTTGGAATTTAGTCTCTGGAAATACTAGCTGGAGTAAAAGAGTCATTTGGAAGAAATACTTCCACGGGCAGCGATTGAGATGCCTGGACAAACCTCCAAGAACTCTAAAAGGTTCTCCAATATTCAATCTTTGCAATGCTGCAAGGGAACAATTCAGCCAATATCTATATTGGATCCCGGGTAATGGAAAGAAAATCAATATCTGGGACGACTCGATCTTGGGTGACCAGCCAATGAAGAATGTAAATGGGCTTGCAAACATTAAAAATTGGCTTCACTCTCGTAATCTGCACACTTTGTGGGACATTTCGAACTGGAAAGCAGCTCCTGACAGAACCTGGGATGGGTGGAACCTGGGAGAGGTCCCCATAATGCTGCAGGGGGAAGTCTCATTATTACTAGATATGCTCCAAGGAAAATCGCCTTCAAAAACCACTGCTAAAGACAAAAGAGGCTGGGGGTCCAGCTCTGGCCATTATACTGTTTCTGAGGGTTACAAAAGAATTATGGTTGTTCCTCATGTTCCTCCAAACCCGGCCCAATGGAAATTTATATGGGACTTTCCAGCTCTCCCAAAAATAGACTTCTTCTGCTGGACCGTGGCACATCAAAGCATCCTCACCAGAGATAACTTGAGAAGAAGAGGGATGGAAGGACCTTCTAGATGTCCTCTTTGCAAGTCTGATGAAGAAACTACCAATCACCTGCTGCTGCTATGCCCCTACGCTCAAGAAGTCTGGAGGGGGGTGCTGATGTTAGAGCCCATCCTTGCTCTCCCAGACAACATTCCTGCCTTGTTCAGAACCTGGGCCAGCTTATCTCCTTTCTGCCTGAAAAAAAAAAGTCTTCTTAAAACCAGCTGGATGTGGATCCCTAAGTTTATTTGCTGGAAACTATGGTTGGAAAGAAACAATAGAATTTTCCGAGAAGAAAGCTGCAGCACAATAAAAGTTATTTCTAAAATAAAAGCATTGTTGGGAGAGGCACTGGAAGCCAACACTTCATCAAGGAATGAAACGGGACTGCTCAGAGAAGAAGAGAAATGGTTCAAAGAACTAGCTCCAATGCTAAAGGAAAGACCCCCACAAGCTGTTCCCGTACATTCCAGTTGGGAGATTAGACTGGAAGAACAAGAGTTTATCAAGTGGAGATCGGCCTTGGAAGATCACTGTTTATTCTTTGATGGGGCTTCTAAAGGAAACCCTGGGGTTGCTGGCAGCGGGGGAGTTTTATTGAGCCCAGGAGGCTCCCCGGAACTGAGATTCCATTGGGGTCTTGGAATTGAATCTAACAACAGAGCGGAGGCTCTGGCTCTGTGGCAAGGGCTGACACAGGCGATCAAAAGAAATATCCTTTCTCTCTCAGTCTTCGGAGATTCAAGACTCATCATCCAGGCCATGATAAGTCCTAAGAACTCTCACCAGGTCCAGTTAGCCCCCATCATCAGGAAAATCAGACTTCTGCTGCCCAAATTTAACAAAATCTCATTCTTTCATATCCTAAGGAACCTCAACTCTCTAGCTGATACTGAGGCCAACCTTGGTGTCCTCTGTTCTCGAAGATCCCTGGTAATTAACTCATCAGAATCAACTTGCTCAATACCTTAAATCTCCAGCCCGGTCCTTCTTTTCCTTTTGAAATAGGGGTTCTCTGCTCATCCATTTTGTAATCCGACATCCCAAGGCTGATCCAAGATTCCGAATTTCTTCTGTTGCTTGATTTGTCCCTGTTTCTCCAACGAATTTAAAGGTTCCTAAAGGGTATATCTCAGTGAAGTTTTGCATTCCCTCTGTCTCTCTCTTCTGAAGGATAGGATCAGAAATCTCAGAGTCAGTCTTCCCTGGGAAGTGGCATTTGTGATTTCTCCCAAGTTCTGCATTGGAGACTCAAGTCGTTGATGACTTCCTCTTACTCTGAGGTCACTCAGATTCGATGTCTGCTGGGATTGCACTTAAAAGATCCGCAGATAGCCACCAAAAGCGAAGTTCTGATACACAGCTAGCTCATGATCGGACTAACGTCTTACTCCAGGTTCTTCAAACATCCAGGATACACAGAAACAAATCAATGCAACCTAACGTTTAATGAAAGGATCCCTCTGCTCTTTTTGCATCTGTTGACCGAAACCTGCCGGGCGACTTCTCCATCCGTTTTCTGAAAGGACTCCATACCTCATCCTGCTGCTGCTGAACGTATTCATTCCAGTGAGATCAAATCTGCCAGATCGAATCCTGCATCCTTCCCTTTGCTGCACGCCCCTATATGCGCTCAGTTATGGAGGAAAGCCGCAGATTTCAGTCACAGAATCAATTCCTGGGGTTCGAAAATTTCATTGCAAGGATTCCTAAAAGCTCATCTACTGGAACTTAAGTGCCACGCCCAAGCATCAGGACAAAGCCAAGTACGCACTCCTTCTACAAAATGGGGGACGACAGCGACAGAGACTCGAGTTAATAAGTATTGACAAACAAATGGAAAGTGCCATAGGTTATTTGCAGAGAAATCCCTCTATTCTCTGAGGAGCAATCTGTCATTTGAGAACTTTACAGGGGGCGACGTCTCATCTACAGCCAATAAGCCGAAGTAGTTTATTTCTTCACTCCAAACCCTCGTTTTGAACAGCATTCCTCTCGGATTGGATCAGCATTCCCTTGCATCCTCTGTTCTCTGTCATGGACTCACCTGAATTGTAAAGCACGCGGTAGCTTATTTACCGCCACTTCAATATAACCGTTAATGTCCAAAAAAAAAAACAATGAAATTGAACAACCATGCAAGAAACACTAGGCTAGCTTCAAGGCCTACAACACAAGGCTAGTGATGGAGGTAAACACCTAGTGACTTTCTAAGAATATTCACATTAGTACCCAAAATCCACTACCCAAGGTGCCAAAAAAATATGTATTAAAAGAAAGGCCATCATGGACAACAGTCCATAGTATGGATCTCGAAAAACGAGACCATGATAGGTACTCATGTAGAAATGAGGAATCAATTCCCCTAATTTATCCAACTTGTGGAAAAAAAATAAATCTAAAAAGGAAATAAATGCAACATGCAACCAACAAATAGAAAGAGAGAGAAATTGTTTTCTCAATACTTCAAACAAGGCTAAAAAATGAAGGCTTCAGTGGAGATTTATGGCGAAACGCTACTGATAAACTCCAAAATATAGTAAACTAGCAAATGTTTATGCTATACACCTTCAAAAACACAAACTCCTTCGCGTGCAAAGCCAAGGGAATATATCCTTGATGTCAATATTAATACACAAGCCATGTACCGATTCCACTCTCATAGACATATTGCAAAATAATGTAGCAACAAACCTAAATATCCATAATAAATGTGCAACTAATAGAGGCATAAACCTAAATAACATGCAAAATAAACATATGATATAATCCCAAGACAAAGGGATCCCATGTATTATTTTACCAATGACTAGAGTTACCAATCAATCAATTCAATTTAAGGCAATTCTCACCCATCTCAAAACTCACCATTCCATTAGCTTTATGACTTGATGGACAAAGGAAACATCCATCAAGGTGTGCAAGAAGGTTGTTGTGGATTATAGAGGTTATGCAACAATCATATGTGTTACACAAAAATATCGTCACCGTGACTATTTGCAGTCAGTATGGATCTATCATCACTTTTACTGTCCTCCTAAGCAAGTCTCAGACCTCAGCTCTTCAATTCAAGCTTTGAAATGAGAGAAAGACATTGAAAATCAACAAAGCTCTGGTTCTGCACTTTCTCTCACTGTTGCTTGCGGTCCCGCACCCCCTGTTCACAAAAACTGCGGATCTGCCCGCTCTGTCCCTAAAGGAGTGGGTGCGGACCCCTGTGAAAGTGAAAAAGGCGCAAGTTTATTCTAAAAAACTCACTTTGGGTTAATTCTAGATGATTCTAGAAGGAATTTTGACGTGGATTGGTTGCTCTTAGGTGGTTCATGCATCCCAAAAGAGAAGGAGCTAATCCCTTGATGAAAGGAGCTATCCCTTTGAAGGAGGGCTTTATCCCTTTGAAGGAGGACCTAGTAACTTCCCTCCATTGCACTATAAATTAAGGCATTGGGCTAGTTGCTAGAGAGGTTAGAAGCTGAACATTTTTGAGGGTAAATGCTGGTGGAATTGAGACTTCCTAGTTAAGCTTGAGAGGAGAGATCACATACCTTTTTTGGCTTCATTGGGAAGAGAGTGAAACTTGTCAAAGTAGAGGAGACTTCTTGTTGGACCTTGGGAGGAGCTTGTGCAGCATCAAGGCACAGGTTGTAAAGTTCTTTTTTGATTTGAATTAATACAATCAGATTCATTTTTCTCAACAAATTGTCTTATGTCATTTGTTTCATGAATTCCTTGATCATCATGTTAAGTATGCTTTATGATATTGGCTTTTCAGGTGCTATTTGATTTGTTTGCTTGTTTGTGTTTGCAGATTCGCAACAAGGGAGCTCATTTGGATCAAAGGACCGAGGCTTCCACAAACTTGAGTTTGACCCAAGGTAGGGCTAAACACTTGTTTGCCTTTGTTTATAAATGCATATTTAGAGAAAGATAGTTTTTGATTGGCTTGCTTGTCACTAGATATCGTTAGATTCTAGGAAGGTCTATCTTGTCCGCAAGATCGACTCATTCCGTGTGACAAAATGGCGACCATACTGGGGACTTGATTTTTTCCTTGTTTTTACTTTGACCTGAGAAACTGTGTTTTTGTTTCTGTTTTTGGCTTGTTGTGTGTGGAATTGGGTAGATTTAGTAGATCTAGGATTATTTTTTGTTTTTCATAACTTTGGGAGAGGACCGCACCCTCGGCTTGGGACACAGTGCGGACCTATCCGCACTTTTGCTTTTAGCACAGAGCAGTACCGCACCTGTGTTAACTGTGGGCCTACGGACCCTGTCAAAATTTTGGAAAACCTAAGATTTTCTCTGTTAGTCAGCTTAGTTTTTGTTTAGATGTTATTATCCCCTACCCAGACCTGCATATAACCTGTCAGAAGCTTTTCTTAGGTTAATTCCATTGGTGTTAGGGTTTTAGGTGAAATTCCTAGAAGTTTTGATTTTTGGGTTTGGTTTTCATTTTGGTCTTGTAGTAGCTTTGAGCTTAGAAGCTGTAGAAGCCTCATATCACCTTGGTTTTTACTAGCCTTCTTATGAGTCTGACCATTTTCAAAATCTACCTTTGTTGAGGAATCCACCTTGTGTTTCCTCTTTACGAAACTTCGAAAAGGCTTGTGTTAAAAGTTTGGATTTCATTTTTAGAAAAGAAAACAAAAATTGGTTGTTTTTTGACTGATTTGTGATTCTGGACAAATTAGTCCTTAGTTTGCTTATAGCTAAGTAAAACATCATTGAAAAAGACATCTTGTAAGCTTTGACTTCAAATAGTTTTTTATAGTTTATAGATCTCAAGATTAGTCATTTCCATAGTTTTGAGTGTTTTATAAAAAATAAAAAATAAAAATCTCTTTTGGAAAAAGTTTGTTTTTGTAGTATTTGAGTGTTTGAAAGAAAAAGGGAATTTTTTGTGAAAATAACTAGTTGTCTCGTTTTGAGTGCTTTGAAAAAGACGAAAAGCTCTTCTTTTAATTTGTTTGTTAAGAAGGATTTGTGTTTACAAGTATTTGCATTCTCAAACTCTTTCCTAGCTAGAAGTTCACTGAAGGGAAAAGATTGCTTAATCATCTTAAGTGCATTTTAAGTGATTTCGAGTCGAGTCTTCACACCACGAGTTTCATCTCTGCACCTCTTGACTTAAACAAAAACCAATAAAAATAACGCTTAAAGTAAAATCTATCTAGTAATATTTTTATTTCTAGGGCTCTGATACACCAACATAGCTTAGGCTAGTGTCTTGGAGTAGGGAGTAATTAACTCTCCAAGACAGTAAAACAAGCAAGTAGTTGTATCTTGTGGTAGGAGAGAAATCCAATTGTTGCATTTATGCTCTGGGAAAGCTCCTCTTAAAGGAGAAGCACGAGATCATGTCCAAACCAGTGTGGGAATCAATCCTTCCTCATTGGGAACGATGCCAGATATTCATGTATTAAAACGGTAAACCTCGGATTAACCATCGTAGAGGAGCCTGGGGTCACTTGTTGGTAAACCCTGGATTATGTCAAGGAGCCTTCAAGGGGATTGAGCTTGTTACTCTGCCCTTGCGTGCGTATCGGATTGTAGACTGTTCGCCTGGGTATATTTGTTTCCGTTGGTAACCTTAGTGACCATATTCTATAGGATTCTTCCTAAGGTGATAGTGGTGGGAAGATCCCATTGTACCTAGAGCAGACATCGGCTAGACTCACTTGGATTTTTTGGGGGGTTCTCTTCACTCGAGACGGTTTAGTGGAGGAACTTGTGCCACTCTATTCATTAAGCAGGTTGACGGGGTAACTGTTCCAACCGCCATTTCTGTATTGAACTCTGCAACGTTGGGCTTCATCACCAACTAGTGTTTTCAGTACGGAAAGTTACTATTTGTGTGTGATTTGATCTCCTAGATTCTTTAGGCATGTGATTCAAATTTGTTTGGTTCTTTAGAGGCTTTAGGCGATTTTGATTGATATTTTACTTTGTTTTCGTGTGAAGTAGTTAAATTTTTTTAATCGTGGCTGAATTACCGAGGAAGTCCTGTAGACTTCGGGGCCAACCTCCTGAGTTTTCACCGAGCCAGCCTAAAGGGTTAAGAGCCCTCGTAACTCCTAGAGACAATAGAGTTGGGTCACCAGAAGAAGGAGAGTCTTCTTTGGTGGTACATCCTGATTTTCAAGCTTTAGTAGCAGATTATAATCCACAATCGGTGTCTGTTTCCGAAATTACTGGTAGCTTTTCATCTACTAGTGATATAGGTGAGGAACCTGAAATATTCGAAATTGAAAGTGAATTTGCTGCTACTCCAACATCGGGGTTTACCTCTCCAACTTCTAGTGGTCCTGGTTCACCCAGGGTAGAAAGAATAATTACTCAAAATCTTCCTTCTGGACTTATAGCTATTGAAGAACTTGCTACTCCAGAAGAAGAAGTAGGCATCCCTATCCCTGAAAATCAACCTATTATTGAACTTAGGGAGCGTGAATCAATTTTTTACAGTCCACCTAGGAGCAGTGCTTGATATCTTTCATTGACTAATTTTTTGGAAAACTCAGGACTAAGTTTTTCACCACCTCGTATTCCTTATCACCCAACACCTAGAGGTTACTATCCTCCATTAAATATGTCAAGACAGTCGTCCATGTTTTCTCAATCGCCAGAATCCTTTTTGTACGGCGGTCCTTCTGTTCCCTCTCGGTATCAGTCACTTTCTGGTACTTTTGGGGGAGCGTCTCCTCAACCCATTGAACAAGGGTTATTAACTTGAAACAATGGTACTAAGCCATTAAGTGTAGAAGATATTCTCATGATGTCAGGTACTATTCCTAATCCTCAACCTCAAGGTGGCCAGTTACCGCCTGGGGGTTAGCCTCAAAATCCTCAATTATCGCCTGGGGGGCAACCTCAAGGTACCCAATTTGTGCCTGAGGGGCAACCTCAAGGACAGTACATACCTACGGGACAATACGTTCCTCAAGGTCAACCCTAGACTCAATATGTACCTCAAGGTCAACCCCAGTATTAATATGTACCTCAAGGTCAACCCCAGTATCAGTATGTGCCTCAAGGGTATCAACCCCAAGGTCAGTACTCGAACCAAGGTTTCCAACCACCCTTCGGTCAATCATATGTTCAAGGAACGGGAAATGTACCTTTGAATTATCAACCCTACCCTCAACCCGGTTATGGTCCTCAATATTCTCAACCTGTTATGGGTCCGTACCCCGGAATGAACTTAGTGTGGGATCCATCGCAAACTCAACAGGTCTTGCAACCGAATGTACGGTTGTCATATGAAAGTAGACAACCCTTAGTTTTTGGTTCACCCCAGCAACCTTTTCAGTCTACTATTCAAACTTCTGTACCTTCGGTAGTTTCTCAGCCTGGGCCGAGTACGCCTCGTACTCCACCTCAAACGGTTGTTGCAACTGCTGCAACATCTGTTCAATCTACCCCACCTACTTCTGGAGTATCGACAACTCCAGTTTCTACTGTTCCTATATCAACTCCTCAGACATATTTACCCCAGTTTGGATCCACAATTCAAACTTCGGTTCAGATGCCTGTAAGACAACCTAGTTCAAGTACGGTTGTCACAAGTCAACCACAATTTACTTATCAACCGTACCAGGGATAGTACCAATTCGGTCCTGCTATGTAGTAGCCAGTCTATCAGTATCAACCATACCCTGGGTATACATATCAACAACCTCAACAACCCCAGTACGGTTCGGTTAATCCTGGTTTTCTAGGACGATACAATATCCCAAATGCAATTCCAATTCCTAGTTATCCTGGATATCCTCCTCCTAGGGCTGGTCTCATGACCCAGAGTTTTAGGGACCCTAATCGTCAGTTACCGTTTATCACAACTTTGGACTTGCCTCACTTGTCGCGCCTAATGAACGATCCCATTAACTATCTTCCGTTTTGGCCGCTAATGCCGAATAAGTTGCCTAGTGATATTCCTAAGTTTGAAGGCAAATCGGGAGAGGACCCGTCGAACCATGTGACGACTTATCACCTCTGGTGTGCGTCTAATTCCATTTCAGATGATTCAATCCGTTTAAGGCTTTTCCAACGCACTCTAATTGGTCTTGCGGCCAAGTGGTACATTGAGTTACCACGAGCCCCTTTTTATAACTTTAGTCAGTTAGCTACCTTGTTTTTAACTCATTTTCAGTTGCCAGTCAGATATGACAATGGCACAGAATTACTAACTTCATTAAAATAGTCGACATCCACTTACATTTCAGATCACATTCATGAATGGAGACGTCGACAGCGTTTAGTGAAGGTTTTTATTCCGGATCAGATCTTAGCTGAATGGTTTGTAAAATCTTTATTGCCAAAGATCACTGAGGATGTAGCTAAGGCTGGAATCGTTACTGAGGAGCAAGTAATTGCTTAAGCGTAGTACCTTGACTTAGTTTATACCCAGTCAGGTACGTTACACAAGAAAATCCCCGATCTTCCTAAGCAAAATCAAATCGTTGTAGCTCCTTCAGGGTCTCATGTCGTTGACGGTATGATTGGTACGGTTAATACCAAAAGTAAGAAGAAGTCTTCCAAGAATTCTTCTCCTATCATAACCTTGCTAGATTCCTCGACAGGAGATTCTTCCGCGGAAATTTCCGCCAATATTCATGTTGTAGAGTCATCTACAACCAAATCAAAATCCGGTGGTAAGAAGAAATGGAAGAAGAAAAATAAAACAGATAAAAATTCAACAAAGAAACCAGAAAAAGCGGAATCAAATGGTGAGAAATGCAAACCTCGTTATCCTTGTCTCATTTGTGATGACATTTTACAAGAGACTGCCCTCATCGTGCAGAGGTTGCGAAGATTGTCAAAGGTTCCCAAACGCCTGCTGTTTTGAAGGATCCTTTTCCAAGTCAAGAAAGTAAGATGATAGGTTCTTCCTCAAATGCCAATAAAGAACCCATACTGATGATGTCCCATGTTAGGATTGCGACTCGATCGCATGATTATGGTAGTAAAAGTCCTGTTGATGGTAAAGAAGCAGAATCTTCTCATTCTAACCCATCAACCTCAGCTCCAAGTTCCGATCCGCTACAGATCGAGAAACCTAATCCAGACTTAGTAATCAAACTGCCCGCCAAGGGTATACTTCGAAAGTCAACTTTCAATCCACATGCGAGAGCGGCTCAGAACTATAGCAATGTCGGCTTTGGAAGTGCTGCAATCATGTCCAGCACAGCGTAAATTACTTTTGTCGATTATAGGAGCTGTTGACGTTCAGGACTCCAACCTAATAATTTTCGATCTAGAAAATAGTACACCACGCTTACCTCATCAAATGGATTTCCAGATCCCAATGATAGTAAAAAACAGACCTATTCATAGGACTGTGATTGATGAGGGAGCCTCAACGTGTATTATGTTGATAGAGTGTTGGAGATCGCTTGGTTCTCCTTCACTAAATCAATCCCCGATGATTCTAAAGGCCTTTGATGGCCGTGGGTTTCATCCTTTTGGCATTCTACAGGATTTACCTATAGGGGTTGAAGGAAAAACTGTTAATATAGATGTGGAGGTGGTTGATGCCCCTCTAGATTACAACCTTCTCTTGGGTCGTAGTTGGTCTTACGCTATGACAGCTGTCGTTTCATCGGTCTTTCGGGTTATAAAGTTTCCTCATAATGGAAAGATCGTAACAATAGACCAGGTGGCTTACTTTTCATCTGACCCAGCCTCTTCTGAAAGCATTCAGCATGTCGGTAAAACGACTATCCCGTATAAGGATGTTGCAGTAAGACTAGTTAAAGATGTCGGTTTACTGGGAACTTTTCCTTTTCCTCCGATCAACGCATCGTCTTCTTTTGCAACCATTCATATGATTTCGTCAGACACCATTGTTTATGATGATCCTTGGATCGTTCCTTCTGAATCTAAGATAGACTCATTTGGTGATGTCATGCCTTTGAGTCCATATGAAATTACGTATGAGGTCGTGCAATCATTTACCGACCCATCTTCAACCAAAATTGACTTAATGAATGTGGTCCATAAGGAATCAATTTTCACATCAAACTCGGATTCAACAACGTTTTTCGAACTTGTTCACTCTGATGATCAAATTCGTAAAATCCTATGTGTCGATGATTTACCATGGGAAGATCTCCATCACAGATCTTCGTTCTTACCCGAGAATGATCGTTTTGAAAATGATTTTTCATCAATTTTTTACTACTGAATATGTCAAGGAACCTCAGAATCTAATGAAAAATCCCAATTCCGAGTTAAATTTGGGAAACATTTCTCAAACTATTCCTATTGACATTTTGGTTAACCCTGGAATTGTTGAAAACATTCATATAGGTGCCTCGTGTACAGAATATGAAATTCAAATATATAAGACCCTATTTCAAGAATTCCGCGACATGTTTGCCTGGTCATATGAGGAAATGCCAGGAATTGACCGCGCAATTGTTGTTCATGAAATCAAAACTTACCCGGACGCTAAACCCGTCCGGCAACGTTTGCGTCAGATTCACCCGAGAAAGCTGCTGCTATTAAAGCAGAAGTTGAAAAATTACTCAAAGCAGGTTTCATTTATCCGATTCTGTTAACGGATTGGGTATCGAATATTGTTCCTGTTAACAAAAAGCAAGGGACAATAAGAATATGTATCAATTATAGGGACATTAATAGAGCCTGTCCAAAGGACAATTACCCAACTCCCTATATTGATCAAATCATTGATGATTGTGCCAGCAGCGAAATATTTTCCTTCATGGATGGTTTTTCCGGATACAATCAAATCAATATTCTACCTGCTGATCAACCAAAAACGGCTTTCATTTGTCCATGGGGGACATTTGCTTATTTCAAATTACCTTTTTGGCTCAAGAATGCCGGGGTAACTTTTCAAAGGGCCATGTCTTATGCGTTTCATGACATCAAGCACATTGTGCAACCCTATCTCAATGATTTGCCTACTCATTTGTTACATCGCGCTGATCATCTCGTCCATTTATGAGCAATCTTTATGAGATGTAGGCATTATCGGATTAGGTTGAATCCACACAAGTGTGTTTTCTATATAGAAACGGGTCGGTTGCTGGGGTTTGTTGTTTCGAAAGCTGGCATTCGCGTCGATCCCTCGAAGGTTGAAGCTATTGTCAAATTGCCTCCCCCTTTGAGTCTTCGCCAACTCCAAAGTTTGCAAGGGAAAGCAAACTTTTTGCGACGATTCATTCCTAACTATGCCAAGGTTACAAAGGGTTTTTCCCGGTTGTTGAAACAGAATACTCCATTCTATTGGGATGAGATAGCTCAGAAATCTTTTGATGCACTAAAACACGCGTTGACCCATGCACCGTTATTGCATCCTCCCAACTACAACTAGGACTACTTCTTGTATCTCGCCGCCTCCCATTCCACCATCGGAATGGTGTTAGTTCAGGAAGATGAATTCAGTACTGAACATGTGATATATTACCTTAGTCAAACTTTAAATCCAACTGAGCTAAAGTACTCACATGTGGAGAAATTGGCATTGGCAGCTATTCAAGTTGTCCAACATTTTCGTCACTACATTTTACTACGTAAAACTACAGTAATTTCTGATTGCAACCCTATGATCTACATTTTGACCAAGCAATTGCTAGGGGGCAAGTACTCCAAATGGATTTTGATCCTGCAGGAGTTCGACTTGGAATTTGAAAAATCTAAGTCTAAGAAATCTTTAGTTTTTGCGGAGTTAATATGTGACTTCCCGCGTGCTGACACGGAAACTGTGGCAGAGGAGCCCCTTGCGGACGAATCCTTGTTTCTAATCAGCACTTTAGATCTGTGGTATGGGGATATCATTGTTTATCTCCAGACCCAATCCTTTCAGCTAGAAATTTCAAGGTTAGAACGTCGAAAAATATGATTCCAGTCCCAACAATTCAGAATTATTGGAGATACTCTTTATCACCGTGGGGAAGACTCTATTTTTTGACGTTGTTTAACTCATGAGGAAGCTGAAAGGGTTCTAAATGACTGCCACTCTGGAGCGTGTGGCGGTCATATGTATGGGTATGCCACAGCCCAAAAGATATTCGCTGGCTACTTCTGGCCGTCCTTGTTTAAAGATTGTATTAACACGGTCCGAAAATGCCACAACTGCCAAATTTTTGATCGAAAGATGCGCGCTCCACCTGCTTCTATCCACCCTATAATTGCCGTTGGTCCTTTTGCCAAATGGGGTATCGATTTTATTACATGTAACCCTGACTCGGCTGGGGGGCACGCGTATATCATCCTTGCGGTAGATTATTTTACCAAGTGGGCCGAGGCGATGCCTACATTTGAGGCAGACGGCAAAACAGCTGTAATTTTCATGTTCAATCATATAATTGCTAGGTTTGGTGTTCCACAAGCGATTATCACTGATCATGGGCGTCATTTTCGAAATGTTATGATGACTGAACTTGCAGGCCAGCTTGGCTTGCGTCACGATAGCTCAACTCCTTATTATCCACAAGCTAATGGTCTGGTTGAATCCATCAACAAAGTTTTAGTCATCATGATCCGAAGAATCATTGGGATTCATCGGTCGAATTGGCATAACATGCTATTTTCAGCACTTTGGGCGTATCGAACCTCAGTAAAAACATCAACAGGGTTCACTCCTTTCCAACTAGTTTATGGTCTGGAAGCTGTGTTACCCATTGAATGTGAAATCCCGTCATTGCAAATGGCCATCGAGTTACTTCCAGCCACTTCCGAAGAGGAAAAACGTTTGTTATACTTGGCTCAATTAGATGAGAATCGACGTGATGCTGCATTGGCGATCGAAACTCACGCAAAACGTATTAAAGCTCAGTATGATCGAAATGTGACCCCTTGAAATTTTTCGGAAGGAGACCTAGTCTTATTGTACGATCAAGCTAATGATAAATTAGGCGCTGGAAAATTCGTTCCTATGTGGCATGGTCCCTATGTTGTCAAGCGAAAGCTAGCGAAAGGGGCTTATGAATTGGTAGACTTTGACGGGGACTCTTTAGGTAAACCCAGAAATGGTCTTTACCTGAAGAGGTATTATGCTTAAAGAATGGGTAGGAGATTTTTAGTTAGGATAGTTTTCTTTCTAGCTGGTGTGTTTTAGTTTTAAAAAGTGTGCTTAGCTTAGAAAATGTTTTTCGTCATTATTCCTGCTTATCTTGGTTTTACTCTTGATATTTCAGATGTTTATGCCTCTCCAAACATACATTGGTTTCGATGGTGCTTTTCGTAATACACGGAACATTTCTTCCGCAGCTTGGGTTATCTATTCGCCCTCTAACGAGTTGGTATCTATGCATGGGGTAAGCCTCGGTCAAACAACGAACAACATTACTGAGTATAGTGCAGTGATTGAGTTATTATCTAAATCTATTTCATTTGGGATTCGAAGTTTGATAGTGAGGTTAGATTCTGAACTCGTTGTATTACAGCGTAATAGAGTGTATGCCATTAGAAGTCCAGTGTTATTGAGATTATTTTTGAGAGTGCGTCTCTTGGAACGTGAATTTGATTATATTGAATATCAGCATATTCCAAGATCTTTAAATACATTAGCAGATGCAATTGCTTCTCGAATGTTAAGTAGACATTTGCAATAATAATACATGTAAATTTAGAAGCATTCCATAACATGTTTTACAAGATAAGCTGATAATAGTGATATATATAGGAGTGTGTCAAAATATACATCGTCCTCGATCATAGGTTGAAAAACACCTTATGATCGGCAAAAATGATAAGTACAAAAAGCAAAAATGTCATATGTGTCTACAATAGGCGATCATCCTATCACTGGTGATGATCTCGATAAGAAACCACTGTACGAGCCACCTTACAAAGGAACCTCCTAAAAGGTCATGGGACCCCAATCACATAGCGTTGTAGTCGATGAGGAATGTCATCTATGCCGATCTCTGGAATGTCCCCTGTCAAGTGCTCTAGATGACTCTCCAACTTGGCCAAGGTCTCTGCTGATTTGTCCTGTGGGGCTGGTGCTGCTGCAGCTAGTTGTTTCCTCTCGTAAGGCCGGAGAGCGGCTGGTCGCTGTGGACCCACATCTGCATTTGAAACTTTTACTATCATTTTTGGGACGACATAAAAAAAAAATTTAATAGGAAAATGTTGAAAATGATTTTACCTGAGTCATCCCATTGCTCTCCTGGTGGAAGAGCCATGTTTGGGTCACCGCGAAAATCTACCCCAGCGTAAGGGAAGTCATGAATAGCAAAAACCTAGTTTTCCAACTAGTGGAAATACTCAGGTTTGAATTGAATGACCTTTGTCCCCTCGTCAGGATGACGGGCCATAACTGCAACCCATCGCATCAGTTTGGGCTCTCGAGGAAGCCCAGCTCCAACAGTAAGGTGCTGCGGGACCAACATCGGGACCCTCTCCAGACCAAAAATCACGACTAAAGCGCCATAACCAAAGGTCTTCAGTTGTCCATTCTTGGCTCTGGTCAGTTTTCCTTTTACATTGACCAACATAGCATTGCACCAGTTGAAGATGGTGCCTCGAAAGCAGTCAACTGCCATTCGCATTGGGATCCGGCGGCAATATGTAGTGCGGTGCTCCCGCAAAGTCTGGTAACAATAAACGTGATCACCATGAGTTCAGGATGGGATATGGTTTTAATATCTATCCCTTTGTCTCTAGCCTGGTTGTTGCAGAACTCTAGCCGGAGGCTATCGACAGACTGGCCACCTGGCCTAGTCCCGAATAGAGTCAAGTCTTCACCTCTCTTAGGCAAACCAGTCAAAAATAATATGTCTGCCGGCTCGATTTCGAGCTGGTAGCCACCAATGAAGAAGCACTGGTCTTGTATGCTCCAGCTGTCTACCAACCACTGCAAAAAGTCCACCTGGGCCCTCATTCCAGGTATGGCCCAGAATTTGTACAAGTCGCATGCCTTCAATGCATTGATCGAAGGTTGGTGATTTAACGCGGCAAGATCTACGTCCTCATGCTCCCGTTCTCACCAATCAAGCATGATGTATACTCTACATCCAACAAAAAGGCGAATTAGAATGCAAGAAATTAAATTGTTTGGGTCAATTTTGAGAATTTTTGGGTTAAAAACCCTTGCTGCGGGGACCGCACCCTCTCTATTAGAGACAGTGCGTGGGTCCGCACCTTGCCTTCATGGAAGGTGCGGACCCCTGACTTTTTCCCCATTGAGAAAAAGTCGGGGTCCGCGGGCTGCCAGTGTTATGCCTGCGGGCCCCCGCGCGCGGGTTTCTAGCCTAAAAACCCTCTAAAAAATGAAATAAAACCCTAAAAAACAAATTGAAACGGTTGAAATTGAAGAGTAGGATGATGTGGATTACCTGGAGGAGATGGCGTTCGATTCTGACGGATGGATTTTCCGCAATCTTCATGGGAAGTTTCTGACCAAAAGCACTATTTTCTCACCCAAATCTCAAACGGTAAAAATGAATTGACGAAATCCCTTTTTATAAGTTTTTTGAATAAATGAATTGTAAATTTGTTTATGTTTCACTTTAGAAAGGTAACTTTTGCAGCATTTTTATCCATCTCAAATAGGTATGAGTAATGTTTGCAATTTTTGTTCAGGATAACGGATTTTTTAGGCGAAATCGGTCATTTTCGACGAAAAAACATTTAGAGTCACCTTTAAGCTCTTTTCTGACTCCTAAAACATGAAAAGATCGCCGAGTTTTTCTTTTTAAACTCGTTAAAATGGAACTAAAAAGACGATCCACTTACAGCTCTTTTTCTGACCGTAAAAACATGAAAAGATTTCCGGATTTTTGTCGTTTCAAATTCGATATTGGTTATAAAAAGACGTGTCATTGATCTCTTTTTTACTTTTTTGGATCAGGGGCACTAATTACGAAAAGTACTCCTTGGTCGTAAAGATCAAGCGGTTATCTCAAGTATTATTTTATACTTTTTCAGGCTTGGGAGACACAAATTTACGAAAAAGGTCAACCCTGGAGTCTTCTTAAGTTTTTTCAGACTCTCTGAAATTGAAAAACGTCGAGTTTCTCCTATACTGGACTCGTTAAAATTTAACAGTAAAGGACCTGTTCATTTACAAATAGGAACGAACCACTCCTTCTTAGGGTTCGAATTTAAACTAAGTTGGTCTCATCCGAAGGATGAGCTTATAATCAAGCAAATGTTATCCTCCTCAAGCTTGTAAAAAATAAAGAGGTACTTGCGAGAAATGGTGGGGGAAAAGAGAGAAAAATGAGCCTGTTTGTCATACTTTGTAACCACTCTTGAACACGACACTTTTATTCACCTGGGTTCGGAAATCCTTTGCCTAACAGTTGATCAAACCACATTGAAAGTCTTCAGCCAGTTTCTGGGTATTAACTTTTAGTCAATTGTCACCAAACCATCTGCAGTGTCATTATGTGTTCAAGAGGTCACTGCCAATAAGCCATTCATCTGCAAAATATTTGTCATCCATCTTGACCATCCTTGAGTTCTTTGCAACTAAATTTCTTCAACTTGATCTATGATTTCGTGTTGTGGGCTTGCCTACGATGGATCGCTTTCTATCGACTTCAGCTCACTATCTAGAAATATGATCTAGAAATCGTCAGTACCTTGGGATCTGCATGCCTCAATGGCAGGTTTCTCGCCTTTAACGATAGGTTGCATCATTAACCTTCGATCAAAGGATTTCGTGACATGTTCGACATCAACACATCTCATGGATTGTACTGAGTACTTTGAGAGCCATTGACATTACTAGTGGTTTCTCTCACACTTGTTAACAGTTTACATCATTGACTGGTAATCAAGTGGTTTCTACCATGTTCGACTTCAACACATTCATTCGCATGGATAGAATCGTACTGTTTCGGGAAGTAGAAATGAAGACCCTGGATCTAGTTTCCGCAATCCAGGCTGCGAGGAATTTTGTATTCATTATATTGTGGACTATTCATAAACAGATGGCTGCGTCCATACTGTGTCTACATGTGTCTATACTTGTGATGTATTACAAGATAATTCCTAAATCAGAGCAGTAGTTGGTTTTCTAGTCAGTTTTGATCTGAGTATGGGAATTCCTACCTCAACGATGATATGATCTCATATATATATTTTGCATTGAATGTTTTTTACAGGTTCCGACCAAGCTCTCCACAAAATGATCCTTGAAATGATAAATTACTTCACTCTTCCTAAATCATAAATGAAATCCTCATCTACTACAGACTTCACACTTTAGGGGGCAATTTGTTACACAAAAATATCATCACCATGACTATTTGCAGTCAGTATGGATCTATCATCACTTGTGTTGTCCTCCTAAGCAAGTCTCAGACCTCAGCTCTTAAAGTCAAGCTTTGAAAATGAGAGAAAGACATTAAAAATCAACAAAGCTCTGGTTCCGCACTTTCTCTCACTGTCGCCTGCGGTCCCGCACCCCCTGTTCACAAAAACTACGGATCTGCCCGCTCTGTCCCTAAAGGAGTGGGTGCGGACCCCTGTGAAAGTCAAAAAGGCACAAGTTTATTCTAAAAAACTCACTTTGGGTTAATTCTAGATGATTCTAGAAGGAATTTTGACGTGGATTGGTCGCTCTTAGGTGGTTCATACATTCCAAAAGAGAAGGAGCTAATCCCTTGATGAAAGGAGCTATCCCTTTGAAGGAGGGCTTTATCCCTTTGAAGGAGGACCTAGTAACTTCCCTCCATTGCACTATAAATTAAGGCATTGGGCTGGTTGCTAGAGAGGTTAGAAGCTGAACATTTTTGAGGGTAAATGTTGGTGGAATTGAGACTTCCTAGTTAAGCTTGAGAGGAGAGATCACAAACCTTTTTTGGCTTCATTGGGAAGAGAGTGAAACTTGTCAAAGTAGAGGAGACTTCTTGTTGGACCCTGGGAGGAGCTTGTACAGCATCAAGGCACAAGTTGTAAAGTTCTTTTTTTATTTGAATTAATACAATCATATTCATTTTTCTCAACAAATTGTCTTATGTCATTTGTTTCATGAATTCCTTGATCATCATGTTAAGTATGCTTTATGATATTGGCTTTTCAGGTGCTATTTGATTTGTTTGCTTGTTTGTGTTTGCAGATTCGCAACAAGGGAGCTCATTTGGATCAAAGGAGCGAGGCTTCCACAAACTTGCGTTGGACCCAAGGTAGGCCTAAACACTTGTTTGCCTTTGTTTATAAATGCATATTTAGAGAAAGATAGTTTTTGATTGGCTTGCTTGTCACTAGATATCGTTAGATTCTAGGAAGGTCTATCTTGTCCGCAAGATCGACTCATTCCGTATGACAATATGCATTAATAAACTCGGTCCCCTAAAGACCATAGTGTTTGACTCTCATCTTCCCACAGTGAAAACATTGTTATGCCAACTAAGAGATCATGTATGCATGCATCTAATAGAGGAGGTCACCTAAAATGCCCATTCCACAATAAAAACAATAAGAAAACCTATTGGGGAGATCAATCTAGTTATATATCTTCATCTAGTTGATTTTCATGGGTGGTATGAACGTCAAAGTGACCTACAAAATTATTTATATTGAGTTGTGGATATAAGCACGATCTAAGCTTACATATATCTTTGGATGAAAATCATTAGATCTTGGGTAAAAGACCCCATTATTCAACTCAAATATCAACACAATCTATTGAATGCCACATCGAAGGACATGAATCTATTAATCTATTTTCATATTTATGAGGTTGCACCTAATCACTCAATGGGAAAATTGAGTTGATACACTTGAATAGAAAAAAAAGACACAGGAAACTACAACAAGCTTATACTAGATCTACAATAAGAAGGTGAGAGACCCCACACAAATCTACAAATCAAAATAATGGTTAATATTTAAGAAAATAAAAGAACTTGACCTTTAATGCCAAAATCAAGAAGTTGAGAAATGGGGCCTTAATATGTGCTTGATACATTCTCACACAATCAAGTAGGAAATGAGTGTCCACTATAATACCATGTATAAATATTAGTCTCATCCAAATCATAAATGAGGCTAGACTCCATAGAACAAAATAATAATAGAAATAATATATTTGAATATCTATTATTATGCCGATATGCGTCTTTCACTGCAGGCTTCAGGTGGGAAAACCCTGTTCACCCGAGCCAATCACAAACCTTGGTTTTCATTGTCCTCCACCCAATTGTAATTTTCCATATGGAACTGTTGTGTGGACTTCGTGGACTATAAACATGAAAGTTGCATGGTGGACTCCATGGACTGTCAAAATGAAAGCTGTGTGGTGGACTCCGTGGACTGTTACCAGGAAATCTGCGTGGTGGACTCCGTGGACTGTCACCAGGAAAGCTGTGTGGTAGACTGTCAACATGAAATTTGTGTGGTGGAAATCTCCCACAACTGTCGTCATCGACATCTACAGGTAATTTGTACCCATTTCTTCACCTACCGCATGAAAATGATGAGCAATGGACTAGGAAATTCTAAGGCTCACGTGAAAATTAACATGGCTGGAGGAATACTTTGCTAGAGATTACCCTAATGTTGCCATCGTCATCTACTGAAGGAGACCTGGTGCTTGTGTATGACTAGGATAAGGATGGGGGCAGGAAATTTTAGGTGCCAGTGAATAAGCACCCATTTATCTAGAATATCGAGAACCAGGGAATGATCCTGTAGAGGTAGAGTCAGCAGCGGTAGAGACATAGGCTTACAACATGGCATAGTTAGTTTCAAAAACACATAATAGGGTTTACTTTACTTTACCCAACTCGCCATAAATAAATAATATTGGCATGAACAAATAGGAATTCTCTATAATAGTCGCATGCACCACTTTGAGAATTTAAGAGTTCGAAAGCCATTCATTTTAGCAGTGGGTTGAACCATAATCCATATATCCAGTCACAGAGTGCCAGTGCTAGTCAACTTTGTCAAATTTCTTACCATGTCTTCACCTACCGCATGAGAATCATGAGTAGTGGATTGGGAAATTATAGGGCTCGCTCTAGAATGTACTTGCTCCATGCCCATTTATAGCCCATGGCCCGATCTTGGTACTTACTCCATGCCCATTTACAATGTTGTTATGTTCTGTGCCTGAACTAGGTCATCCATTTTTCTTATGGTCATTCCCTATATCTGAAATGACCACCCATTCCTACACAATATCTTGCATATGCTCATTGATAGGTGCTAAAACAAATAGCTCAAAATTCAAAGTTATCGGATTGATGTGGAACTTGGACAACCACGTAGTGCTCATTATCTTGAATTCGGTGCAACTTGTTTCACATGAAATAAACACCATATGCTCCCAAAATCATGTTATGTTTGCTTTCCCAAAAAAGAAAATTTTTGAAAAATGTGACAACCCAGTCAGCAGTCCGTACTACTGACTGGGCAGGTCTATGTAGCAGTTTGAATGGTCAATGGGCTCCTCCAGTGAACGGTAGGCTGACAAGTGTTAGTTTTTTTATTGGAAGAAATTTGGCATTTTGATTGGTTGGTTGGTGGCCAACCACAGCCTGACACGGCCTAGCTAGAGGCCGTCATGTGGCAGCCCTTGAGGCCACCAAAATTTTGGGTCAAGTCCGGGTGGAGGCATCGAGGATCGAACCCGCAACCACATAGCACATAACCAAGTCGTTTACCAACGCGTTATCACATTTAGTTCTTAACTACATAAAAAATCTACGTATATTTAAATTCAAACATATGCGCCATTCGAAGTAGGACTAGCCCTTGGGAACGCCCAACCACACGACCACCGATGGAGAGAAGTGTGGGGCCCGGTCGGTGGGGGCGAACCATTGGCCTTAGCCCTAGGCACGTGGCCCCCCATGTGTCCACATTTTTTGGAATTTAGGCATTAGTGGACATTTAAAGTGTTCAACCATTTCGCCCGATTTTCGGCGAAATTATCGCTCCGTTAGCACGTTTTGGGACAAAATTGTAGTATGGTGCCGGATATTGGGGAATTCGCAGTGCGATTAGTAGAAGATTGCGAAAGGTAATAACTTCTTCAGTTTTTGACCAAATCAGGAGCATAATGAGGCTACACAGGCATTTTTTGACATTCTGGAGCCATTGGAACATGTTTTAGAGCTTTCTGAGCATTGTAAACTGATGTATTCACATTTTTTAGCATAATAGAGAGGACCAAGCCATTGGAAGCTGGACCAAGGAAACGTAGCCCAGGAGGGGTGAACTCCTTCATCATGTGTTGTTGTGATACTATTTATGGTGATGTTTATGTTTGTTATATGTGGTTGTTCATTCATTTGTTTATATTAATTTGCACATAAAAATTACATAAAATCACTCAAAACCCACGTTTTAAACTTGCAAGCATCTCATGAATCCCCAAGCATATTTAATATATTCTAAAAAGGAATTTTAGCACAGCAAAACTAATTTAATATATTCTGAAATGTTTATTCTGTATTGGTCAGAATATATTAAATTAGTTTTGCTGTGCTAAAATTCCTTTTCATAATATATTAAATATGCTTGGGGATTCATGAGACTATTTGAAAGTTTAAAACATGACTTTTGAGTGCTTTTATGTAATTTTTATGTGCAAATTAACATAAACAAATGATTGAACAACAACATATAACAGACATAAATAATCACCATAAACAATATCACAGCAGCACATGATGAAGGATTTCATGCCTCCTGGGCTACGTCTCCTTGGTCCAACTTCTAATGGCTTGGCCCTCTGTATTATGTTAAAAAATGTGAATACATCAGTTTATAATGCTCAAAAGTCTCTGAAACTTGTTCCAATGGCTCCAGAATGCCCAAAAATTCCTATGTAGCCTCCTTCTGCTCCTGATTTGGTAAAAAACTAAAGAGGTTATGGCCTTTCCCAATCTTCTATTAATTGCACTACAAATCCCCCAAAATCTGGCACCATCTTACAATTTTTCCCAAAAACAAGCTAACAGAGCTACAATTTCGCTGAAAATCGGGCGAAATTGTCAGACAATTTAAATGTTCACTAATGCCTAAATTTCAAAAAATGTGGACACATGGGGGGCCATGTGCCTGTGGCTAAGTCCAACAACCCATCCCCTACGGTCGAGCCCCCACACTTCTCTCCGTCTATGGTCATGTGGTTGGGCATTCCTGTTGAGCTCCAAACTTGCATCTTCCCTATAAACCTTTCTAGCCCTTTTTCCATTTACTTGGACCTCCTAAGCTGTCAAATCATTGCATATTAGTTTAAAAAGAGCATATAAAATGGTTTCCTAACTATGTTTTGTGTCTGTTGTTTGAATTAGATTTTTGCTCATTCAGCTGCGGAATCTTGTCACTTTCCACAGCCAGTTCAACTTTTCGTAGCCTTTTTGCTAAAGTCTATGTTACAGGTGTCTTCAGGAAAATCCAACCACATGGGCAAGTTGCAAACGACGTGGACATGGACCGAGTCCTATTGGCTCAGTCGAATTCACCAAAGAAGGCCGTGGTCAAAGGTAGTCAAGCGGTGGTCAACGTAAGAGTCCTATGGTGACAGAACTCTGTTTTTCACCACGTGAAGACTTGCGTGGCTGTTCCTAGATTTCTGGGGACATATCAACACCTATGGACTGCTCCATGAACCGAATCCAACAGCCACCCTCCATAGATTTAATCTTCACGGCTGCCATAATGCTAGATTCCTGGACGTGGTTGTTCACGTGTCTTTTATCAGCGCAGATTTTAGGAAAGTAGTTATGTCATCCTCTGTTATAAATAAAGCGTTCTCATATGCATAGTAGCTAGCTTTTGTAATGTAATTTTGACTGTTAACGAGCCCACTGTGCCGTGACTTTATTTTTGTGTTATGACTGCATTTTAATACATGAGAAGACTCTGTTTATAAGCTCAATTCGTGGTTGATTGCTGATTGCCCGAGGTTGTGCAGAGGGCCCCTGTACACACCGAGGTTTTGTTAATTGCTGTATAGTTTCATGCTTTATTTCTTTACGTTCCTTATGCCATAATCATTCACTTGTATATATTGCACTTCTTATGGTATTAATGTTGATTGTTGTCCATAGTTTTTATGCTTTACAATGTTGTTAACTGATCAGTGTCTTTGTTTCAGATTACAGTAGGCAGCCTGGGCATTCGCACATAGTTTTATAATGACTAATGACATGGAATTATTCTTGTCCTTCTGCTGATTTATTTTTCTTAGTTCTTAGTTCCAGCACTGTTTTATTTATTTCAGTTTTTCTCATTTACTTTTCTGCAAGATAGATATTAAATTACTCATGTCATTTTCAGTTACCTCCGAAAGCCATAGCAAGACTAATGGTTAGGGATTGAAGTATGAGTGTGTAGTTTGATATTAGTTTATTTTTCTGCAAGTTAGTTATTGAATTTCTCATGTCATTTTCAGTTACCTCCGAAAGCCATAGCGAGACTAATGGTGAGGGATTGAAGTATGAATGTGTAGTTTAATATTAGTTTTATCTTCTGCAAATTAGATATCAGGTTGCTCAAGTTGTTTATGATTACCTCCAAAAGCCAGAGCGAGACGAATGGTGAGGGGTCAGAATATGAGTTGATGTAATTTGATCTTAGTTTTACTTTTCTTGTAATTTTTGGATTTCTTTGAGTTCAGTTTCTTTCATATTTAGACAGCAGCAAGGATACTGGGTTTCAGGGTCAATAGCTCATTGTTTGTCTAATTAGAATAGTGGCACATTTTCATTCTCTTTTAGGAATTAATTTTATCATTGCATGTTTTAAAACCTTTTTGAAAATTTTGAAGTTTGGAAATCATTTTAGAGGACACCATTACCTTGAACACTTATATCCATACTTGTCTTTTAGGATTGCCATCTTACATTAGGGAATCAACGAAGATAAACCCAAAAACAAACTAAAAATCAAAAACGACAAAAAAGTAAGAAATCGGTTATCTTGCATATATAGTGCGCCTCACTTCGGCAGTTTACGACTCCCGGATTGACAATTAATATAACAATTTAGGACACTCTAAATTGAACAAACATTTTGGTGCCATTGCCGGGGAAGTGAAACTAGGTAGCCAATTTCTTAAAAAATAAACAGGAAAATTTTAAGGAAGGTAAAAATTGATAACTTCTCAAAGTATGCTCTCCTCTTGCACCTAGTGTGATCTGGAGGATTAGAAAAGAGAGTTATTGGTTCAATAATTTCTTGAGTATGCTCTTGTTGTGGGGAAAAGTATCCGACTCGGATGACCCTATCCCTACTCTAAGGGTGACAGTCCTTAGCAACAACTGAAAGTAAAACTTTGATATTTTCCTTTATGAAAGTACAGAGAAGGAAGAAAAGATTGACCAACCGATATCCTTTGCTTTTGTCGATCCTATCCTCTCTCTTTGTCTCTTGTTCCCAGCTCCTTGCTCCCTTTGCCGGCCCAGCTACACAAAGATCTTGCACAAACAAGAGAAGGAAAACTACAAGAAACATGTACTCATAACTAATGCATGGATTAGAGTGAATCAGATATACAAGTAAATACAATACATCAATGCAATACAAGTATATAGGAGAACATTCAAAGCTTTATTGATAGAAGTAAAAGGGTTCTGAGAAGGTTACAACCATCAATGGCTCCAATCCAGCAGCACCTCCCCAGCAGCAAGAAATCTCCTCTTCACCTCTATAAAAGCAATCACCCAATAACTCTAACTGTAAACCAACAGCACTTCCTTGCTTTGCACAAAATTCCAGCCCCCTTAGACCTCATAGAAGAGCTCTTTATATAGGATAGAAGAAGAAAGGATGAGTCAGCTTGAGACTGACATAAAGCTGCCTTGTGTCCTCTCCCTCTTCAGTTAAACTTCAGTTCTTGAGTCCACTTGGAGATCCTTGCTTACACATGGACATCAAGTACCTCTTACTCATCACAGGGCGAATCCCTTGAACCAAGTGTCAGTTTGGAAGCTTCCTGGGCAATTGACACCTTGCAGAATGACTGTGCCACTTGGCCAATCTCGCCCAGCGCATGTAGCCTTCATTATATTTGACTTTCAGCGCAGGTACAAGGAGGAGCAGTTGCATTCCAGCGCAGATGCTCAGTGGGGCAGCTGACATGATCCAAAAATAGCCTGTTTTTGAGTGTTTTCAGGTGGAGAACTGATGGGAAGTGCTGTGGTTTGCTGACCTTGTCCTTCTAGGGGTAAGAAAAACATGTTTAGGGACTGAGGATCCCTGTAATTATTGACATTTCATGCTCCATGCTGCGAGGCACAAAAATGTCTATAACAGTTGCCCCCTAAAGTATGAGGCCGTTTATCGGGTGAAATGCTTTATCTAGAGGGTCCGAAGTTCATTCCAGTGCTGAGGAGGCGCCCTGTAATACAATACAATACAATACATTATTTTTCATTTTGTTTTCATGATGTAGCTGAGGCGGGCATTCCCATGCTCAGCTTTATAAATACATTTTGGTACATAGAACAGACGATCGTCTGATGGTAGACTGATAATTCTCTGCTGAAATTATCATCCTTTGAGTAGGATGATCATCTGCTGCAATGATGTACATGACAAATGTTTTTATATTTCCTGAATATGTATCGCAGCCCGGATGGATGAAACTAGATCCGGGGTCTTCAAACTCGTTCGATCTTCACTCTAAGTACAAGTCGATCCATGTGAGAATTTCGCTGAAGTCGAACATGGAAAGACATCGCTTGATTACCGGTCAATGATGAAAACCGTTAACAAGCGCGAGAGGAATCACCGATAATGATAATGACCCTCAAGGTACTGCAGTACAATTCACGTGGCGTGAATAAAGGACTTGGCGTCGAACGCCACGCAAAATCTTTTGGTCGAAGGTCATTGATGTATACCTGTCGCCGGAAGTGAGAAACTTGCCATTGAGGCATGCAAGCTTCAAAGTACTGATGGGGTTGTTCCTAGATCAACTTCTTGGATAATGAGCTGAAGTCGACAAGAAGCGATCCGTCAAAGGAGGGCCTTAATGAATCCCACATCAATGACACGGAACGGAGCTAATGATTTTAGTGGAGATGAAAACAAACTGTGATATATGATTCAGGGTGGCGATCATGAATGGATGAAGGATAATGTATGGCAGTGGATGGGACACGGTTGACACTTTCAGAATGACCTCTCTTGAACATATAACGACACTGATGCGATGGATCGGTAGCATTACCCCAAAATGTGGATGGTTTGGCGAAGACCATGGTGATGAGACCGGTGAATGAAACAACCCAACCCGATGTGGAACGGAGGAAAAAGTGTCATGTTCAAGAGCGACTTGCTACCATTAAGCTTTGATGTTCTCCCAATTTTTCCCCAGTCATTTCTGACCAGTACCTCTTTATTTTTGTCAAGCTTGAGGAGGATAACATATGCTTGTTCTATAACCTGCCCTTCGGCAAGCCCATCGCTATGATTTAACGAGCTTAGCGATAGGGAAACTCGTTCTCGTCTAAAGACAAGTTTGTCGCTATTTAATCATTTTAACGAGTCTAACGACAAGGAAAACTCGGTCCTTTTCATTTTTAAAGAGTCTGAAAAGGTACAGAAAGTTAACTCCATAATTCCTTTTTCATCATCTAATCCCTTAAGTCCGAAAAAGTATAAAACAATACAGAAGGGATGGGTGTTCGGTTGCTTTAACGAGCCGAACAAAACAAGCGCTCGATCTTTTTGTGCAATAATCCCTCAGGTCCAAAAAGATTAAAATTTAGAGGAGGGATAGCCCTTCCGGTTGTTTAACGAGCTGGAAGGCCAAAACTCGGCAAACTTTTCATATTTTACGAGTCAGTGAAAAGAGCTCAAAGAAGACTCGTCTTTTGAGGAACGAGTGATAAACAGGGATAGCAGCAGATTCCAGGTACAAATTGGAATTTTCCAATCACGGCAGTGTCACAAGGATGGCTAGGTGAAATCACTCTTCGCAGATGTTCCTCAAAATGGGTAAACACACAAATGGAAGTGAATGATCGGCCAAATGACGGTGGAGGTGACGGTGCACAAACACGACCAAGGCTTTTATGGCTGATGAATTTACGATCTCAAAAAGTTATTTACCGGTTCATTTTTTCTGAATGAGCTTGAACTCTGAAGGGAAGCTTGCTCATAAACTTATATTTATTTTTTAACGAGCATGAACTATGCGCTAAAACTGCTCGGATCTTGCGTTTATTTTTTAACGAGCATGAAATATGCGCTAAAACTGCTCGGATCTTGCGTTTATTTTTTAACGAGCATGAACTATGTGCTAAAACTGCTCGATATGCCCCCAGCATAATAATGCAACGGAGGCACATGTCCCCTAGTCTTTATAGGGTAATTTCATTTTTTAACAAGGTTGACACAGTAAAGAACTATCCTTATTTCATTTTTTAACGAGGTTGACCTGAGATAGGAACTATCCTCGAAACTTTAGATCCATTAGAAACAGAAAGTTTCATACTCCACTGTAGCCATTTCTGCCAGATTACTTGGAGGCGGTAAGGCGAAAGTACCCATCAATGGAGGGTTCTTTAGGAAGATGAATCCGATATTTTGGAGAGAACAATTGTTCCCATGGATTATTGGAATGCTTCCCATGATGCGAGGTTGCACAACTTCTGCCGAAGTTGTCGTCGAACTGCTTGGTTGATCATTCCCTTTGCTGTTTGATGACTGCAGATCCTCACAATCTTTTCTTCTTGTCGAAATCAAAGCATCGTCTTGTTGCTTAGAAGTCGACAACATTAGTACTTCGCATCTAGAAGCATCCCTACTATCAACCAGATTTTGACATGGATTTGGAAACGGATCATTTAACACAGCTGGGGTTTGCGAATCCTTTACGAATTTTTTAAACTCAGCTTTGAATGGACAATCTTTCGTCCAATGATCCTCTTCACATATCTGACACCCTGACGGGGGTGGTTTCCTCTTTCCTGGAGAGCCTGAAGAAGTTTTCTGAGGGGATGACTCACCCTGTTTCTTCTTCCCTTTGTTTTGTTTCTTCTTGCTTCCTGGTTGATTGGAGTTTTTGCCTTTATCCGTAGATACAGCATTTACCTCCGAAGCAAGAATCTCTTGATTTGGTTTTTGATTCGAAGTCTTACGGGCTTTCTTATTGGAATCCCTTGTCAATTTAGCGTTTGCAGTTCCAATCACGCCATCACCGGCATGAGAGTCACTATTTGATCCGGGAGGAGGAGGGATTGAAAATTCCGGTCTGGGGGCGTCAGGTATCTTATCATAGAGCGTGCCCGACTGAGTATATACTAAGTCCAAATATTGAGCACGAGCAATAACCTGCTCCTCTGTTACGACGCCTCCCTTGGCCACATCTTTTGTTATAGCAGGAAGAAGCGACTTTATAAACCACTCAGCTAATAGCTGATCTGGAACGTAGGTCTTTACCATTCTGCGACGGCGACGCCACTCATGTATATGATCTGATATATGTGTGGCTGTTGTCTGCTTGAAATTGGTCAAGATCTCTGTCCCAGTTTCGTACCTTATAGGTAACTGAAAGTGTGTTAAGAAAGTCGTGGCTAGGGAACTAAAATTGTCGAAAGAGGCTCTAGGTAATTCAATATACCATTTAGCCGCCGGACCAGTCAATGTCCTCTGGAAAAGGCGAAGCCTTATCGAATCATCATTCAAGGTATTCGACGAACACCACAGATGGAATGTCATCACATGATTCGACGGGTCTTCGCCAGGATTCCCATTGAATTTAGGAATGTCCGAAGGAAGTTTGTGAGGAATCGCTGGCCACCAATGGGCATAGGCGATTGGATCGTTCGTTAATCGATGTAAATCTGGTAATTCTAGGGTCGCCACGAATGGCAACTGCTGATTCAGGTTTGGCGAGGCGTACCCAGGATACGAGGGAATCGCCTGAGCAGTAGGCCTTCGCATACCAGCATAATGCAACTGATGTTGATATGACTGATACGGCTGGTGGGCTTGGCCACTGTAAAGTGGTTGATTTAACCCGTTCTGAATATAGGGTTGCCCACTATTCGCAAAGATCTGTTGCTCAGATCCCTGGTATACCTGTTGAAACTGAGGTTGTTGGTATTGCACCATCCATGGTTGCGAAGCCATGTTTTGCTGTGCGACACTAACCGACGGACCAAGATGCGGGGTTATGGTTCCCGTTTGTGTCTGTGTCGTCCCGGCAGTTGGCGATTGTGGTTGTGTTGCAGGTTCAATGGGCTGTTGCATTACAACTTGGGGTTGACATACAACAGGCATCGATTGAACTTGCGACACGGTTACAATTGCTGGTGTCGTCGGGATACTAGACATAGGTACACACTGTTGCATAGAATATACAACTCTTGGTTGTTGGGGTAACATAGGTACCCAACCACTCGTCGTTACTTCAGTCAAACCTGAATTTTGTTGAAAACTACCGTATGGGTATCCCCCCGGAAGGGGAAGTGAAAGGGCATATTGCCCCCCATACGGTAACAATCCGGAACTCAAGGGTATAGATTGCCTTTGAGGACTGGATGGCCCAAACTGATTTCCAAAGGGATCAATTTGTCTAGTTTCAACATAAGAATTACCGGGTATTATACCGGAAGAACAAACTGGAACAGACCAAGTTGTCGTAATAGTCCCTGGGTGGACTCCTTCTAGCTGATGAGAGCTAGTCGGACAGCTGGTATGCCGGAAAACATCGTTGGATTGACAGCAGGAGCTTCTGCTGTCGCTGTGTCATTTGGCACAGTCCTAGATGTCGACGATTGCTCAGACATTTTAAGTCTATCCAATAAACTGCCTAACGATTCTACAGGAACTTCCTGTGGCGATGGACAAACTTCTGATGCAGAAGGAAAAAGAGTGGCGCCTACTCCAAAATGAGTTGGAGTATTTGCTTGCTGGTCCTCTACGATTTCCTCTATTGCAATCAGACCAGGAGGAAGAGGAAGACCGTCAGGTCCGTAAAAGATTTCTGGTGCCGAAGAAGGGGTTGCTTCGACAGCGACAATTGTTTGAGCAACAAGACTTTGTGGACCGGTTTCAGATGGAACTGGTTCAGTTATGCAAGTACTTGTCCTCAGACTGGGATCAGTACAACTGTCCCTCTGTTGCTGTTGAACTTCTTCAATAGAGGCAGGGATTCCAGAAATATTAGGAGTGACCAGAATCTCAGATGTTGTCGGAACTGTTGTTCTAACTTTAATGGGAGATTTTGACCCGGTCAAGCGAGTTCGCTTTGTCCGTACTACTCTCGATTCCGGAGACAAAGACGGTTGACTCGCGAGTCTCCTCGAACGACGGAGTTTTAATTGACTTTCCTCCACGGTTGCGGATTACTTGATCAACTAAAATACAAATAGGGGAATTATGTTTCCGTATTGAATGAATTTTATTAGACGCTTTTAGACACAACTTTGCTTTTTCATGTTTTAAGAGTCGAGAAAAAGCTAAAGATGACTCTAGTCGCCTTCGATGTATTAACGAGCCCGAAGTGACAAATGCTCGGCTGGATCTTTTCAGTTATAGAGTTTGAAAAGGGCCAAAAGAAACTGCTCTGGAGATCTAGGCAAAGGGTGTGCCAAACCTTTCGCGAAACCACAGAATACGTTTTACGGTACGGGTGGTCGATCTTCGTGAATGCTGTGTTCACTGCATCGCGATCAGTAGGGCGGCCGACACGGCTTCCTAAGGATAAAGGATAAATGCCTATAGGGGTCTCCCAATATACGCGACGGTACGCGGGAGCACAAGTCCGTATTAGTGCTATCGTCCCTCAGGAGGAATCACCCACCTTCGTAGAGATCGACAGTCACTACGTTTAACGACGTCGGAACACGTCTCTACCTAGACCTTTATTGTGAGTGTTATGTTACAAAGCGTTTTTAGATTCATTCAATATATTTTAAGTTGATCTTGTTTAGCAGTTTGTCTTTCAGGATCACCACGAGATGTGTTGGTACAACTTCCTAAATGCAGCTAAAATGATAAGCAAGCTTTACAATCTTTTTAGCTTTGAAAATCCTAACTACTGAGGGGAGAGAAAAACACTATCTTTCCACACAGAGCACAAAGCACAAACTAATGCACTTTCTCCTAGATCAATCACGCAAACTTATCAAAATGCAAATGCAAGATGCATGTATTTCTTTTCTTTTCCCTTAATGTTGATGTAGACAAAAGGAAACTGTTGTATAATTTTCGAATTCAATTTGAAGCGTAAACAAACAAGTTTTGTCTAAAATGAAAAGACGCCTTACAAGCACTTGTTTTGACACTAAAAATATATGAATTCAAACCATAAGATGAAAAACAAACAAACTCAAACAGCCATGAACAGTAATAAAACTAGCTCTTAAGATCACAAAGACACTTTTACAGTTCAGGATCTAAGAGGCCACAGCTATACTGGTTCGCTTTTCACAATGGGAAACTGTAACTGAAACAAGAAATACTGAAAGAACAATCACAGTTTCATCACACAACTGAGGCGGAATAATGTCAAGGAAATTTGGTTTACAGCAAGTACAATGACAAGCAATCAGCAGCAAAATAATAGTGAAAACAGGGCTCAGACACAGTGGGAAACCTCAGGAGGACATAGCCTAACTGGATCAGCGCAGGCTCTGGTCTGTCAAATTGACTCTCAGCGCAGTTCCCGAAGGGAGTACCTGCGCTGGAATGCAGACTGCCTGTGGACAGCCTGCACTGAGACACGAGAGTTGCGTTTACAAGGATTTCCGGGTCATAAAAAGCTCAAAAAATTCACTGTTTTTGCTGAAATAAAAAGCTATAGGTCAAGTACAAGCTAAGGGATGATCAAGAGGATGAAAAGCTATCACAAAGAGTACAAGAGTCTTTTGTAGATCAGCTCTTCAAATCATGAATCTGCTCAGTAAATGAGCAAGAGTAGCAGCCCCTCTACTTCGCTTTTGATATAGTCAAAAGCTTTTCGATTTGGTACTCTTTGGTTCAGGAAATGAATAGCAAAGATACTACAAACACCAACAAGATACTAGGCTCCCCAGCGGAGTCGCCAGTTTGTTGTGGGGAAAAGTATCCGACTCGGATGACCCTATCCCTACTCTAAGGGTGACAGTCCTTAGCAACAACTGAAAGTAAAACTTTGATATTTTCCTTTATGAAAGTACAGAGAAGGAAGAAAAGATTGACCAACCGATATCCTTCGCTTTTGTCGATCCTATCCTCTCTCTTTGTCTCTTGTTCCCAGCTCCTTGCTCCCTTTGCTGGCCTAGCTACACAAAGATCCTGCACAAACAAGAGAAGGAAAACTACAAGAAACATGTACTCATAACTGATGCATGGATTAGAGTGAATCAGATATACAAGTAAATACAATACATCAATGCAATACAAGTATATAGGAGAACATTCAAAGCTTTATTGATAGAAGTAAAAGGGTTCTGAGAAGGTTACAACCATCAATGGCTCCAATCCAGCAGCACCTCCCCAGCAGCAAGAAATCTCCTCTTCACCTCTATAAAAGCAATCACCCAATAACTCTAACTGTAAACCAACAGCACTTCCTTGCTTTGCACAAAATTCCAGCCCCCTTAGACCTCATAGAAGAGCTCTATATATAGGATAGAAGAAGAAAGGATGAGTCAGCTTGAGACTGACATAAAGCTGCCTTGTGTCCTCTCCCTCTTCAGTTAAACTTCAGTTCTTGAGTCCACTTGGAGATCCTTGCTTACACATGGAGATCAAGTACCTCTTACTCATCACAGGGCGAATCCCTTGAACCAAGTGTCAGTTTGGAAGCTTCCTGGGCAATTGACACCTTGCAGAATGGCTGTGCCACTTGGCCAATCTCGCCCAGCGCAGGTAGCCTTCATTAGATTTGACTTTCAGCGCAGGTACAAGGAGGAGCAGTTGCATTCCAGCGCAGATGCTCAGTGGGGCAGCTGACATGATCCAAAAATAGCCTGTTTTTGAGTGTTTTCAGGTGGAGAACTGATGGGAAGTGCTGTGGTTTGCTGACCTTGTCCTTCTAGGGGTAAGAACAACATGTTTAGGGACTGACGATCCCTGTAATTATTGACATTTCATGCTCCATGCTGCGAGGCACAAAAATGTCTATAACAGCTCTCTTCTTACACCTAGAGTGATCTGGAAGATCAGAAAGAGAATTATTAGCCCGACTTGAAGAAAAATAAAAAAATGACATGCATAGAGCAAGAGATTCTAGGGGAAGGTTTATAGCTAGGGCCAAGAGTTCGATTTTTACAACTCCATCTACTTCAAGGCATAGACAAGATACACCTCCGTCATCTCCAACTCACACTCCTAGCCTTAGGATTCCTGGAATTCAAGGGGCGGCAGCTAAATTAGGAGACTCTCCCACACTATCCACCGAATCTGACTTAGGAAAAGAACCTTTCTTTGCTTCTACAGGAGAACAAATTGTAATCAAGGAAGTAGAATCACCTGAAGAAGAAGAAGAGGGAGAAATTCCTCCATGTTTTCCATTAGTATAAGAACCAAAGGACTTTGAAATCTCTGAGGAAACTATCATGACAGAGGAAGTAGTCAACGGATTTGGAGGAGGAGGTAGAGGTAGAGGTAGAGGAGGAGGAAACAATGGAGGAGGTAGAGATAACAATGGGGGAAATAGGGATGGAGATAACTCATTTGGATTTCCTATAGTTGATGAGGAATCTTGTACAACAATGAAAAACATCTCACCATCTGTCCTCCCAAACTTTTATGGGTTGCGAAGTGAGGATCCTGAAACATTTCTATTTGAGTTTGAAGTCATGTGTCGAACTTATGATTATATGGAAGACTCTCAAAAACTCAAATTGTTTCCTTCAACATTGAAGGGAGCTGCTTTGAAATGGTTCATGGGATTAGTCACTCAATCTATTAGGACTTGGAATGATATGAAACAAACATTTTTTGATAGATACCTGGACTATTGCATGCCCACCAATCATAAGGATGAGGTATTCAAAATGGTGCAAAAAGAAGATGAAAACTTGGAGGATTTAGTTGAAAGATTTCAATACAACCTAAAAAGAGCAAAAATGAGTAACTTAGTTGAGGAGACCTTGAAAGCCCTTCTATTAAAAGCCATTAGAGATGAATGGATAGATATTTTAAACATGATGGGAAAGGGAGATATTTCTCAACTTCCACTTCATGATATAGCAAAACTATGTGTCCATCTCTCAAGGGGAAAATCTAAAACCGGATAAGGGCCTAGAGATCCTTCTCTCATTAGAGCAAACAAATCTGCAACTGGATTAGTAAGTAGGGATGAAATTGGCAACATGCTGGATGAGTTCAAAACTGATATTTTAGGGAGCCTTAGTGAACAAATAGACACCCTTAAAATACAAAACAAGGAGAAAGCAGAAGCTGAAGCTTTGGCCATCTTTTGTCCAAAATGTAGGAAGAAACATGCTCTAAGGGAATGCCCCTTGGATGCAAAAGTTGTAGAAACATGTATGATTTGTTTAGAAAGCCATGAGACTAAGGATTATCCTTCAATCCCTGGGTTCAAAGCTATCTTTCAAGAAGATCCAAATTCAATTGAGTCTCTCTGCTTTGTTTCAAGGAGACCTTGGCAGGGGCAACAAAATCAAGGGTTTAACAACCCCATGAACTTTCAACCCCCACCAAATTGCAATCCTTGGAAACAACCTTGGTCCCAACCTCAAAATCCATTTCAATCATGGGTACAAGGTATGCAAAATCCTTATGGGAGATTTGCTCAATTTTATCAATATCCTCCATCTTTTCAAAATCAACAAGCCCCACAACTTCCAAATCAAAATCCACAACTTTCATTTCCATTTCCATAACAACAACAACAACCTTCTCAACAAAATCCAAACCCTCAACTCTTGCTTCCATTCCAACAGAAGACAAATCAACTACCATCCCAGCCATTGCCAAATCCCAATAATAAAAATCCTCAAGATTCTTACATGGTAGAAGGACAACAATTTCCTACCTAAATGATTGTTCCTCTCAATGATGTACAACTCAGATCTGGAAGAGTTTTAGAAAAGCCTTCTATAGATGCTCAAAACCAAAGTATTTCTGAGGAAGATTCTCTTGAAGCCAATAAAGGTTCTGAAGCATCTCTTCGAAACCCAAACACTCAAAAATGAAAAATAAAAAGAGTCAACCCCCACAACTCCTATAGTTGAGCAACCTACATCTTCATCCACACCTCCTTTTCCTGAAAGATTACAAATTGACAAAGGAGTGGAAAAACAAATCTTGTTGCCTGACTATGGTTTCCTAGATGAATTAAAGAATGTCTGTATCAAGATTCCCTTGCTACAAGCCATTAAAGAGATTCCTATTCTAGCAAAAACAATAAAGGAGTTGAGTCTCAAAAGACCAGGAAGGAAACCAAGAGATACAAGAAGAATCCACCTGGTAGGAAAAATTGTAGATATCATGATAGGAAAAATTACCATGTAGAAGTATGTAGATCCCGGTAGTCCAATTTTCAAGACACATATCAATCGGGTAGAAATTCCAAATACTTTGATTGACTTAGGGGCTGCTATCAACATTATGAGTAGACAGACTATGGAACAGCTAAAACTTCTAATCTTCTTTTTACACCTACTCTACTGCAACTTGCAAATCGATCAATTATCAAACCAGATGGTGTATTAGAAGATATTTCAGTCTCCTTAGATTCTTGGGAATATCCAGTAGATTTCATGATTTTGACTCCCAAGAATAATCTAGGAGGGTACCCACTCATCTTAGGAAGAACTTGGCTAGCCACATCTGATGCTTTCATTAGTTGTAGATCTGGAGATATGTACATTTCTAATGGTAATTCGATAAAGAAATTCAATTTGTATCCTCCAGCAAAAGAAATTAGAGATGTAGGAGATAATGAATGGGTCAATGATGAGGAAACTATACAACCTGTCTTTACCATTTCTGAAATCAATGAAGATAGTCAAATTCTGAACAAATTAGAAAATTTTGAAACATCTTCAGAATATGACCACACACAAATTCAATTACATTCTGACATTGAGTATCTATCATCTAGACAAATGTCTCTTTACTCTATGGAAGAGTTTGGTAGTTCCACCATTGATATTTTTCCAAGTAAAACATTTAATATCAACAAAAACTTGGAAAAATCAGAATAGGGAGAGCTAACCAAAATCTTGCAAAAACATTCTACTGCATTTGCATGGGAGTATACTGATATGAAAGGTATTGACCCTAAGACTTGCATTCATCACATCTACATCGAGGAAAACAGTAGACCAATGAGAAAACCTTAGAGAAGGATGAATCCAAACCTTAGGGAGATAGTGAAAGAAGAGCTCCAAAAACTACTCAATGTAAACTTCATTTATCCAATTTCAGATAGCCGATGGGTTTCTCCTTTGGTTATAGTACCTAAAAAGAATGGTAAATGGAGAGTATGCATTGATTACAGGGAATAGAATAAAACAACTTTGAAGGATCACTTTCCTTTGCCCTTTATCGATCAGGTATTAGACACACTAGCAGGCAAAAGGTACTTTTCATTTTTGGATGGTTTTAGTGGCTATAATCAAATTCAGGTAGCACCTGAAGATCAAGATAAGACCACATTTACCTGTCCATGGGGAACTTTTGCTTACCGAGTGCTTCCTTTTGGATTATGTAATGCACCCGCAACATTCCAAAGAGCAGTACTAGGAATCTTTTCTGATCTAATCCATGATTGTGTATAGGTTTATATGGATGATTTTACAGTTTATGGTAATTCATTTGAAGAGGCATTAGAGATTTTGGAAAAATTCCTTATAAGATGTAAAGAAACAAACCTTTCATTGAGTCATGAAAAATGCTTTATGATGTTTACTGAAGGTATTGTTTTGGGACATCACATTTCAGGGGATGGGATTAAAGTTGATAGATCAAAAGTTGAAGTCATCTCCAAGTTGCCTATTCCAAATTGTCAAAAAGATGTTAGAAGTTTTCTAGGATTTACTGGGTAATATAGAAGATTTATAGAGAACTTCATCAAAATAACATCTCCACTCTTCAAATTGCTTACAAAAGACTGTGAATTCAAATGGGATCCTAATTTTCAATTAACATTTGAAACTTTGAAAACAAGAATATCTAAAGCACCCATCTTGAGAGGGCCAAATTGGAAACTTCCTTTCCATATTTCTACAGATGCTTCAGATACAACACTAGGAGCTGTGTTGGGTCAAAAGGATTTAGTTCCTTATGCCATTTACTATACCAGTAAAAAGTTGACTCCCACTGAGTTGAACTATACTATGACTGAAAAAAATTCTTAGCTGTTGTTCATGCAATCAATAAGTTTAGACATTATATAACAAGCTATGAAACTTTTGTCCATACTGATCATTCTGCGATTAGATATCTAATGAACAAACCTGTTACTAATGGCAGAGTTACAAGATGGCTCTTACTTTTATAGGAATTCAATATTACTGTGTTGGATAGACCAGGGAAACAAAATACAGTAGCTGATTTCTTGTCTAGGATCCAAAATACTAAAGAAGATTCTCCTGTAGAGGATAAGTTTCCAGATGAATATTTATTTGTAGTAACTACTAAGACTCCTTGGTATGCAGATATTGCTAACTATTTGGTTACAGGGAAACTACCTCCACATCTATTTCCTAGTGAAAGAAGAAAGATTATTCTGGAGAGTTCAAAATATTCATGGATTTCTAATGAATTGTTTAAAACAGGGCCAGATTTTGTGATCAGAAGATGTGTTAGAGAAGATGAAATTCTTGACATCCTCAAGGCATGTCATGATGAAACATGGGGTGGACACTTTGCTGACAAAAGGACAGCCTATAAAATCCTTTCTTTAGGATATCATTGGCCTTCCCTCTTCAAAGATACAAAAAAATATGTCAAAAGGTGTGACAGCTGCCAAAGAGTAGGGAAACTGACTCTTTCAAATGAAATGCCATTACAACCACAGCTACTCATCAAACACTTTGAAAAATGGGCTTTATATTTCATTGGACCTATTAATCCACCATCTAAACAAAAGAAGTATATATTGGTATGTACTGATTATGTCACTAAACGGGTAGAAGCCAAAGCATTACTTTCTGCTACTGAAAATTCAGTTGTTAGTTTTCTTTATGAGGATATTTTTACTCATTTTGGTGTTCCAAGAGAAATTGTGACAAATCAGGGAAGTCAATTCACATCCAACATGGTGGAAAAGCTTATGGAAGAATACAAAATCAAGCACATAAAATCTACTCCTTACCATCCGCAAGAAAATGGCCAAGTGGAGTATACAAACAAAGTTATTGAAGGCATCATCACCAAAACTGTTCATCTACACAGAAGAGATTGGGCAGAAAGGCTTCCTGAAGCCTTATGGGCCTACAGAACTACATGGAGGAATACAACAAGACATTCTCCCTATGAGCTTGTTTATGGGAAAGAAGTTATGCTCCCCATTGAGTTTCAAGTCAAAACTTTCAAAATGGCAGTTCAGTTGGGGATGGATCTATCAGAAGCCCAAAAGCACAGAATGGAGCAGTTGAATGAGCTGGATGAGATCAAACAAGAAGCAATCCTAAGAACTGATCTAGTTCAGTATCAAAGAGCTAAGTGGCATGACAAATACATCAAAGAGAAAAAGTTTCAAGAGGGAGATTGGGAATTACTATTTGATTCCAAGTTTAAAGACTTCAAAGGTAAATTTCAGACTCATTGGCTCGGGCCATATGAGATTGACAAAGTCTTTAGCAATGGAGCGGTAAGAATCAAGACCATTGATGAATTTCAAACTCCTCTTATTGTGAATGGCCACAGATTAAAGATCTATCATAAGCCACTCTCAAAGGAGGAATTTGTCAAAATGTTTTAGGGGAATTTTGCAATAAGGCTTGTGAAGAAGAATCCTTCTTCTCCACCAGCCTAGCCTTTGTTCCTTTCTGTCAATAATAATAATAATAATAATTGGTATAAGCCTGAAAACCAATCACTGATTGGCAGTCTTATATAGAAAATATAGAGTGAAAATCAGGAACACCTGACACCCTATATTTTCCAAAAAAAATAAAAAAAAATCTCTCTTTCACTTCATTTTCATTCCACTCCACTCCATTTCATCCTACTCCATTTCATCCATTTCATTTCATTTCATCAATAAAAGTCTCTTTCATGACCATTTTCATTCAGTTAGTTATTATCTATCCATCTTCATTCAGCCAAGTGGTTGCTGTGTCAGTTTCCGTAGCTGGAATCAGTTTCCGCAACCAGAAGCAGTTTCTGCAACCACCACATTGCTTTTCAAATTGACAGTCAAGATGTTAGTTCAATAATCATGAAAGAAAATGCAGGTATGACCGAGGACATATTATGAAGAAATGGAGCATCTAAAGGCATCAATAAGGAGTAGTCGATTAAGGGCTAATGGACAACAAATGGCAAAGATTCCAAGGTATGAGTAAAAATTTCTTTCAAATAGCAATCAAAAGCACAATTTTGCATAGTTATTAAACCATAAGCTCCACTATATGCAATGATTGCCATGATAGCTCCATAACCATTCCACGACATTCCTCCACGAACCATGCATTTATTTTCCAAACGGTCTCATGGTTAATTCTCGGGTTTAACTTGTATTTAAATGCACTTTCACACTCCACCTGTAATCATGGGACATGACCGATTTAATTACGGCTCCTCTCCACCGCATAATTTCTGCAACCATTTCATAAACGTGTTAACATCTCCTCCGCAACCGTTTAGTTTAAAAATTCTACCAGGTTCACTTCACTCCCCTGCCATTTTATTGAAGCCACGGATACATTACCACCTCGTTCACATACCTCTCCACTCCACTTCCTGAACTCACCTCGGTTGCCTGACCTCTATTTTCCGCTTACAGTCCCTGAACACTCTCGCTACCTGTTCTCCAGTTTCCATTTTCAGCCACTGTGTTCTTCTCTATAAACCCCGTAACCTAGCCATCTTACCTCTCCTAAACCCCTCACACGTAGACGAATTTCAAACAGAAGAAAGGATGGGTCGGTTATTGAGGGCAGAACCGGAAGGGCCCAAGTTTTTAGAAGGATACCCTCAAGTGAAAGACTTACTAAAGAAGGCAAAATGGCTACGTTTCATTCAAAAATTTAAGGGCCACAATAAGGAAATTACAAAATCTTTTGCAAGGCCTTTTAACGGCCAGGTGGTGGAAATTGGAGACCTTAAGCTTACAATCACTCAGGCATCCATAGCAGCTGCTACAGACCTGCCCCAGGAAGGTGAACGCTAGTTCAAGAACAAGAGCTTGGACAAGCAGGCTTGGAGAGTCATGCTACGTAACCCAGGTATGGACGTAACTGTATTCACAAGAGGAATTCTTGTTCATGCTTTAAAAGAGGAGTGGGCCAGCTTACTGTTAATCATTCAAAAGTTCATTACTTGTGAAGGTCGTTTTGGGGCAATGTACATGTATCATACTCGGTTATTGATGAACTTTTTAGAGAACCAAACCCTCAATCTGCCCTACTTTTTATTGATGAGCTTGAAAAAGATGTGCACAATAGTCCAAAAGAACATAGAAGACATAGAACTTCATTTGTATCATCATGGGCTTGTGAGAATTCTAATTGAGGACCAATTGAAGAAAAATAAGGATACCTGGGAACGGTTTTTAGTGAGAAACTACTTTCAAAAGCCATCTGAGGCACATGAAAGCAGTACACCAAGAAGGAGTAGGAGAAAGGAGAAAAGTGCAATAATTCAAGACCCTCCTATTAGCAAAACCAAAGAAGTTGATAAAAAAGAGAGGGAGGAAGGAACCAAGGACAGAAAACAGAGAAAATTGAAAGGGAAAAGAAACATAGAGGATTTCTATCAATCACCAAAACCTTCTTTAGAAGAAGACCATCAAGTTTTGTCTGAAAGACTAGTGCATCTTTGAAAACAAGTGGCTACAGCCAAGAAGAAAGAAAAACGGAAAAAGAGTATGGAAGAAGAGAGTACTAGTCCACAGCCTTTAAGAAGAAGCAATATGCTTAGAGGAAAGTGGAGGAAAGCACAAATAAAAGGACCCCACTTTATTGACTTGGGTGGGGAAACATCGGAGAAACCTCCAGCTGACCGTAGCCCACCTCATCTTCAGCCAAATATTGAAACCAGTCCTCCAGATGTTGACATGAGTCCTTCTCGGCCAGAGTTAGAAATCAATCCTCCTCAATAGGACTTTGGGGTCAACCCAAGGAAAACACCCGAAATAGACCCAAATCAGCAAGAGGTGTATGATTATCTAGAATCATTAGAGAAGACAGCTGCAGGCCCGAGCACGTCATCCACTTTGCCTCACACAACACAAGAAGCACAAGTCCAATCATTGAAACAAGAAGTGTTTGAATTGGAGGTCTTAAACAGGCACATTAAACAAGAAAATGAAGCATTAAAGGAGCAAAGCATATTGGACAAGATCATTCATGACAACACTATGTTACATCTGGGACTGTGGCATAAAAAGTACAGGAAATTAAAGAAAAAGTGCAAGAAGTTGAGTAGAGAATTGATTAGTCTCAAATTCAGATGTTTGATCAGGAAGCCCAAGATGGTAGTAGTACCAAGGAAGAGGAGAAGAGGACTGGATGTACTGGCAGAAGCTTCAGAGCACATGGACTAAAGGGAGGATGATCAAAATTTTGATTGAATGAGGACATGCAACACCTTCACAGTGGGGGTATGTTGAGCCCCAAACTTGCATCTTCCCTATACACCTTTCTAGCCTTTTTTCCATTTACCTGGACCTCCTAAGCTATCAAATCATTGCATATTAGTTTAAAAAGAGCATATAAAGTGGTTTCCTAACTATGTTTTGTGTCTGTTGTTCGAATTAGATTTTTGCTCATTTAGCTGCAGAATCTTGTCACTTTCCGCAACCAGTTCAACTTTCCGCAGCCTTTTTGTTAAAGTCTATGTTACAGGTGCCTTCAGGCAAATCCAGCCACATGGGCAAGTTGCAAATGACGTGGACATGGACCAAGTCGTATTGGCTCAGTCAAATTCACAAAAGAAGGCCGTGGTCAAAGGTAGTCAAGCGGTGGTCAACATAAGAGTTCTACAGTGACAGAACTCTGTTTTTCACCACGTGAAGACTTGTGTGGCTGTTCCTAGATTTCTGGGGACATATCAACACCTGTGGACTGCTCCATGAACCGAATCCAACAACCACCCTCCATAGATTTAATTTTCACGGCTGCCATAATGCCAAATTCCTGGACGTGGTTGTTCACGTGTCTTTTATTAGCGCAGATTTTAGGAAAGTAGTTATGTCATCCTCTGTTATAAATAAAGTGTTCTCATACGCATAGTAGATAGCTTTTGTAATGTAATTTTGACTGTTAACGAGCCCACTATTCCGTGACTTTATTTCTGTGTTATGAATGCATTTTAATACATGAGAAGACTCTATTTATAAGCTTAATTCGTGGTTGATTTCTGATTTCCCGAGGTTGTGTAGAGGGCCCCTGTACACACCGAGGTTTTGTTAATTGCTGTATATTTTCATACTTTATTTCTTTACGTTCCTTATGCCATAATCATTCACTTGTATCTATTGTACTTCTTATGGTATTAACGTTGATTGTTGTCCATAGTTTTTATGCTTTACAATGCTGTTAACTGATCAATGTCTTTGTTTTAGATTACAGTAGGCAGCCCGGGCATTCGCACATAGTTTTATAATGACTAATGACATGGAATTATTCTTGTCCTTCTGCTGATTTATTTTTCTTAGTTCTTAGTTCCAACACTATTTTATTTATTTCAGTTTTGCTCATTTACTTTTCTGCAAGATAGATATTAAATTACTCATGTCATTTTCAGTTACCTCCGAAAGCCATAGCAAGACTAATGGTGAGGGATTGAAGTATGAGTGTGTAGTTTGATATTAGTTTATTTTTCTGCAAGTTAGTTATTGAATTGCTCATGTCATTTTCAGTTACCTACGAAAGCCATAGCGATACTAATGGTGAGGGATTGAAGTATGAGTGTGTAGTTTAATATTAGTTTTATTTTCTGCAAATTAGATATTAGGTTGCTCAAGTTGTTTATGATTACCTCCGAAAGCCAAAGTGAGACGAATGGTGAGGGGTCAAAATATGAGTTGATGTAATTTGATCTTAGCTTTACTTTGCTTGTAATTTTTGGATTTCTTTGAGTTCAGTTTCTTTCATATTTAGACAACAACAAGGATACTGGGTTTCATGGTCAATAGCTCACTGTTTGTTTAATTAGAATAGTGGCACCTTTTCATTTTCTTTTAGGAATTAATTTTATCATTGCATGTTTTAAAACCTTTTTGAAAATTTTGAAGTTTGGAAATCATTTTAGAGGACACCATTGCCTTGAACACTTATATCCATACTTGTCTTTTAAGATTGCCATCTTACATTAGGGAATCAATGAAGATAAACCCAAAAACAAACTAAAACGAAAAAACGAAAAAAAAGTAAGAAATCAGTTATCTTACATATATAGTGCGCCTCACTTCAGCAGTTTACGACTCCCAGATTAAAAATTAATATAGCAATTTAGGACACTCTAAATTGACCAAACAATTCCCAAGGGATAGCCCTACCCTGAATGGCGCAAATGTTTGAATTTAAATATATGCATATTTCTTATGTAGTTAAGAACTAAATGTGATAGCGTGTCGGTAAAATGCTTAGTTATGTGTTATGTGGTAGCGGGTTCGACCCTCGTTGCCTCCGCCCGGACTTGACCGAAAATTTTGGTGGCCTCCCGAGATGCCACATGGCAGCCTCTCGCTAGGCCATGTGACAGCCTATGGTTGGCCACCAACCAACCAATCAAAAACACCAAATTTCGTCCAATAAAAAATTGACACCTGTCAGCCTACCATTCGCCGAAGCATACCGTTGACTGGTCAAACTGTCTAGTCAACGCCATGTCAGCAGTACGGGCTTCTGATTGGGCTGTCACATTTTGGAAAAATTTGCCTGTTTGGGAAAGCAAACAAAGCATGATTCTGGGATCATATGGTGTCTGTTTCGTGTGAAATGAGTTGCGCCTGATTCAGGATGACGAGCATTATGTAGTCGTCTAGGTTCCACACCAATCCAATAACTTTGAATTTTGAGTTATTTTTTTGAGCACCTGATCATTCCTCCCCACTGGAAGCCTTTTGGACCCCAAAATATCACTTTCAGTTGTCCAGCAGGTGAGGGTACAGTTCCATCAACTTTCCAATCTCGATCCATTTTGCCTTTGAAGGATTTGTTCCTTGAGCCCCACTAAAAGGTAATCCACATTCCCTCATTTTGAAGACCTTGTTCTTCTATCAAGAATGGTGTCTTGCTGTAGTTCATCAGGTATTAAGGAGAAAAATCCTCTATGGAAGGAATTTGGACATTTTCTCTATCCTCAACCAAAGGAGCCTCATACAACCTTAAGTTCTCAACATTAACAACAACATAAATGTTCAGATATGAAGGAAAATCCAATCTGAAGGCATTATTAGCAATCTTTTCCAAAATTCTGAATGGACCATATCTAACTGGTTTTAGCTTTTTACCTTCTCCTTGGAGCCTCTCATTGCTAAGGTGAAGCCAAAATTCACCGCTGACTTGAAACTTGTGATCTACATGATGCTTTTCATGCCTTGCTTTGTACTTTCCTTGGCTCTTTTCAAGATGTTCTTGAACTCTTTGGTGTACCAATTTGATTTGTTCAATGAACCTTCTTTCTTTGTCTATGTCACTATGACCATCAATAACAACAAATTTTTCAAAATGAAATCCAAAGGAGACTTAGGCAAGTATCCCAAACATGCTTCAAATGGTGATGTTTGAGTTGAAGTGAGCTTGGCCCAGTTGTAAGCATGTTGAATATAATGCAAATATTCATCCCACAACTTAGGATGCTTGCTACAATACCAACGTAGAAGATGTATCACTGTCATGTTCACCACCTCTGTTTGACCATCTGTTTGCGGATGAAATGTTGTACTCTTTTTCAATTTAGTGTCCATGAATGCCCATAATCTTGACCAAAAATTCCCAACAAAGCGAGAATCTTGATCACTAACAATGGATGTGGGAAATCCAAAATGAACCCATACATTCTAAAAGAATATATGAGCAGTTTGTTCAGCTATAATTTTCTTTTTATATGGCATCAAAATACACATTTTTTTGAACCTATCCACAACTATATACAGATAATAATGACTTATTTTTGACAATGGAAGACCTCCTACAAAATCCATAGAAAAACTCTCCCATGGTCGTGAAGGAACCAGAAGTGGTTTGTACAATCCTAACTTCCTATTTGCTAGGCTTACTGGCTGCACATAATGAACATCCTTTACTAAAATGTGACACACTTTCAAGCATACGAGGCTAATAACAATACATTTGTAGATGTGCCATCATCTTACTTACACCAAAATGACTAGCAATAAGAGAAGTATGTGCCTCTCTTATGATGTTGACTCTTTCTCCCTATGGAATACAAAGCTTACCAAGATGGTCCAACAAGTTATCATGCAAATCATAATCCAATTCCTCTACTTGGTTACCTTGACTCAAGCTTGCATAAACATCCTGAAAGTCATTTTCTAATGCATATTGCTCAATATAACTTTCATGCAAAACATAATTATGCTTGAGTAAAGTAGCTTCACTAATAATAGCCCTAGAAAGCATATCAACAAATTTATTGTAGATACCTTTCTTATACCTTACCAAGTGGAATTGTTGAAGAAAACCCATCCATCGGAAGTGCCTTGATTGCTGCAACTTAGATTGAGATTGCAAGTATTACAATGGCTGATGATCAGTGTGAATGATTGTTTTCCTTACCCATCAATTAATGTTTCCACTTTTTAAAACTTTGCACCAATGCATACAATTCATTGTCATATGTAGGATAATTAATCACTGCACCACTGAAAGTTTCTGAGTGAAAACAGATAGGGTTACCATGTTTCATGAGGAATGAACCCATGGCATAGTCACTAGCATCATTTTGGATCTCAAATGATTGTCTCAAGTCTGGAAGTGCAAGTATTGGAGCTGAACTGATCTTTTCCTTCAATGCATCAAAGGCCTTTTTTTGTTTTCCTCGCCACTGAAAAACCTTTTTCACACTTGTCAATGCATCCAAAGGAGTTGCTATAGAAGAAAAGTTAGCAATGAATTTCCTCCAATATTGGGCTGCTCCCAAAAATCTTCTTACCTCAGTAAATGTCTTGGGACTTGGCCAATTCAAAATGACATCAACCTTGTAGCGGTCTATTTTCAACTTACCTCCCCATACAATATGACCCAATTAAACTAAAGAAGTTTTTCCAAACTCACACTTTGACATTTTTAGATACAACTGTTCTTTTTTTAAGACACCAAGTACTTTTCTCACATGCATGACATGTTCATCACGAGATTTACTGAAAATTAAGATGCCATCTAAGTAAACTATAACAAACTCATCAAGAAATGGCCTCAACACATCATTCATCACACGCATGAAGGTAGCAGGATCATTACATAAACCAAAAGGCATAATTAGCCATTCAAACAAACCTTGTTTTGTTTTGAATGCTATCTTCCAAATGTCTCCTTCAAAAATTCTAATTTGATGGTAGCCACTCCTTAAGTCAAACTTAGTAAAATACTTTGCATATTTCAATTGATCAAGTAAATCATCTATTCTAGGCAGTGGATAATGTTTCTTTACCGTAATCTTGTTCAATGCATGAAAGTTCACACACATGCGCCATGTTCCATCTAACCTTGGCACCAAAACAATAGGTGAACCACATGGCGAAGAAGATGGCCTAATGATCCCTTTATCCAACAACTCTTGAATTTTCTTTTTAATTTCTTCACTTTTCATCACTAACATCCCATACATGCCAATGTTAGGAAGAGGACTATCTTGTTGCAATTGTATCTCATGTTGGATTCCTCTCTTGGGAGGCAATCCTTTTGGTTCCTGAAACATCTCATCATATTGGTTAACAACATCAACCAATTCAAATTTCAATCTTGAATCACAACCTTTAAAAGCTTCATTATCAACATCATTCTTGGGTTTGATCATTAGAAGCACAAAATTCTTGCTTGAATTCACTAGTCTTTTCATCTACCCCGCATTAACAAGTGAAAGATTTAGTTTCTTGCTATGAGCTCTCACAATATATTCTACTACATATTTGAGCAAATGGTATTTGCTCTCATGTCTATGGAAGATAGATTTTCTATCATAGAGATATAGGCTACCCAAAACTATACCACATATGTCTAATGGCACAACATCAAGCTCCACTTCATCTATGAAATTTGCAGTAATGGCGAATTTCTGTTTACACTTTCTAGTTACTTTCAATTGTGCATTGTCACACACCCATCCTAATGGATATGGTTTATGATTTGGAATAGTTTCCAAGTTTAAAATTTTGACAATGTTTTCAAAGATGAGATTGGCTTGAGAGCCACTATCAAAAGAGTATCAATTTTGCTATGTTTTGAGATCACCCTTATGTGAAAAAGTTCTATCCTCTTCTTTTCATTTGGCGTTTCATTGTGTACATTTGAAGTACTAGTGCTGACAATGGATTCTTTTCCTTTCATACCCATGGATGTAATTTTAGTTTCATCACCCGAATTAGATCCCAAATCCTATTGAGTGGTTGCAGTTGTCTTTTGTTTTCCCTTGTTGTTTAATTTCTTTGGTTTCATTTCGAGATGAAGTTTCCAACAATGAGCTTCATCGTGACCCTATTTCGAACAATTCTTGCATGTTAATTTCTCTTCCACTTTAATGGATGCATTTTTCTTTCCATTCCCTTTGAAACCATTTTATTTTCCTTTACCCTTAAATGACTTTTTACTACCCTCATCTGGAGTTTTTTTCCCTCTTGCCTCAAGATGAGTGGCTTTCACACACACCTCATCTAGATTATTGGGATTAAACATAATGATAGTATGCCTAAGGTAACTGTGTAAACCCCGTATGTACTTTAGCAACATGTCTTGTGATTGCAAATATACACCTAACATTAGAGACCTTTTTATGAATTCTTGGGTGTAATCTTGCACATTTTGACCTTTAAGTTGTCTAAAGTTCTTCCAATTCATGATGGATTTCTGCATATAAGCTAGAGGGTAGAATTGTCTTTTAATTCCAGCAATTAAATCAGACCAAGAAACTGAGATCTTACTGTGTTTTTTAACCTCTTCTCGTGTCTTTGATTCCCACCATACTAGTGTTGCATGCTCCATCCTCAAGGAAGATAATTGAATATTTATGTCATCCTCTTGAAGGTTTTGAATTCTGCAATATACCTCCAACTGACGAACCCAAATGTAAAGATTCTCTGCATCCACTTCACCATTATACATGGGCAGTTCAAATTTAACATCTAGTTTAAATAAGGGTTATTTACCAGTTCCTTTTGAGGTATGTTGATGAGTATGAGTAAGGGTTGTGTTAGTGGAAGAGGGTGAAGATGCTTGTGAAGAAGAATATGAAGAATATGGTGGAGAGAGTGGATGTTTACCTCCATTTCCATTACCTCATCCTCCTGAAGAACCTTCTTCTTTGGGAGGTTTGTATATTTCACCCTGCAGTGTGATATTCCTCTCTTCATAGAGGACTTTCACCATCTCTGTCATATCAAAGAAAACCTTCTTGAAGACCTTCTCATCCTTTGTCTTGTTTGTAGGTTCTCCTTCATGAGACATGATCACTAGAGTCTAAGGTAACTGTGTAAAGCAACATTTCATAATATATTAGCACAAAAACATCTTTTCCAAAAATGAAATCTAAAGGAGACTTAGGCAAGTATCCCAAACATGCTTCAGATGGCGATGTTTGAGTTGAAGAGTGCTTGGCCCAGTTGTAAGCATGTTGAATATAGTGCAAATGTTCATACCACCTCAGTTCATTTATTTCTAGGCTCCCAACCTGTCTATTCTTGTATTAAATTGCATTAAACAAGCATGGAAGCACGACCTTTGTTAAGTTGCATCATTCAATTTTCCCTACAGTGTGGTTTGCAGGTGCGAGTATATATTGAATAGAGGCGGGATGCATTATTACATGCTATTGTTTAAGGAAAATCATCTATTACATGTTGTTGTTTCAGAAAGATCATCGAAGCCGAAGAACATCCAACTTCATCAAACCTCAAAGACCTGAAGTATTTTCTTTCGAAATCAACAGGTTACTTGTATGTGCCTGTGACAAATTTGTTTTGAATCTTTTCTTTCTCTGTGCCTCTGCGAAAATGTGTATGCTAAAAAGTAAATAAGCTTCAATCCAAATCATAAGCTTAGATCCAAAGAAACCAAACAAATGTGCAGAGCCACTCTGTATTCACTTGAGAAAAGTTTATATACTTCAAGAAAACATTAATTTCTTTCATTTGATATTATACTATGTCAGGTGATAAGTCGAACTGGTTGTATCTATTAAAAAAAACTGATAATTATTGACAACTCAGAACATGTCTTTGTTACATATATTATGCTAGTTGTGCTCATACTCAAGTCTCACTTCAGGGTGTAGGTCTCAACTTCACCTGTAGTATAAGCTAAGAATGTGAACCACGAATTGGCCATTTTACTATTCAATGATAAACATTTAAGTATTCAGAGCAGAACAGGGGTCAACACTACAGTTCAACAACACCTATTCTTCAAGGCACTGAAGTATAAAATTTGGGCATGCAGACCCACCAACATGACACCACACCCAATCAAAACCTCTGTTAAACCAAAGTGGGCTAGATTACAGGTATCAAAAGTATAAACCCTATTCACATGGAAGGCAAAGCCAGTAATACAATGCTAATATGGTGATTTTCTTTGTGCCTTTGGGACTGATGTCATGAGTTAGAGTGGTTTTTGTTCAGAGCTAGAGATATTTGGTCATTTTGAAAAGCCATGAATATTGATATGTGAAACCTAAGTAACATATTGTGTTGGTCATTTTGAGAAGCCATGAATACTCATACCTGGAGCCTAAAGCATAAGTCAGCTAGTGCAATCTTTAAAAAAAAAAACCCAATGAAAAACTTTTCAACTTATACCTTTCTAAATGGAAGTATTGTTGCACTAAGTGATGTTGTTTGTTAGTCTTTTCACTACGTAAAGTCCAGTTCTTCATTGCCTCAGAAATTTAGTGTTCTGCCATAAGGATTTGCTACTATTGCACTATTTAGTAAGGTTCAGGTAAGGTCGGGATACTGATATCTAGATTATGGATAGTAAGTTGAGGTTTAGATTATGGATATTCCACTGAAGTCTCCCTTGAAATATATTTTAATTGTTGCTATTCATATATAATTGAGGAGTTTATTACCTAATCTCCCTCTTATGGACATGATAAGTGGATCTTTGAGGCTACTTCAACTATTTCCCACTGTTCTTTTAAATATGACGCTTCTTCCAATCTTGGTGTCCCTATGAACCATTCTTTGTCAGAAACTTTTCATAGGTTTAATGTTCGTCTTTCTCTCAGGTATTGAGAAGATGAAAACAAACTCTTTTCTAAGAGATCAATAAGATTTAAAGGTAATAAGGATTGTCACAAACTCTAGAAAATGGTTATTTGTCTTTTTACTACTATAAGCTTGATAGATCCTTTTTGGATAATAATCTAGTGTGCTATATAAAGGCAGAATTCAAACTCTTATTTTTATATTAGGTTATCTCATTGCTTTAGATGTAATTTTGGTGTATTTCTTTAATACAAATGAATTTTAGTGAAAAATAGTAAGATGGAAATAGAAATTTCAGTGAAAAATAGTCTTTTGTAAGATGTCAATAGACTTAAATAGATAATGAAATCCTTCAAAATTATTGATAGGCTCTTGATTTCATAAAATTATAAAAGGGGTCTTTGAATTATAAATTTATACAACTAACTTTAGATATATGATCTCTCAACCTTCCTGCCTATGTAATCAGATAGAAGTCTGATATTATTTGCAGTTTTATTTCATTTGCAGCTAGTGTTATGAAACCAACTCACAAAAATATAGAAAAGATAGATGAACGCCTTAGAAATAAGCCTCTTCGAGGGGGCAACCTCCTTTACATTACACAAATGAACAATTCTTAGATGATACAAATGACAAGACCTCCTTTCTATATATAGGAGTCTAAGGGGTCATAATATAATCAGAGCCGACATAACGATAATAATGTAAGGGCACAATAATAACAATAGTGGGCTTCTATGGGGAACAATAATAACAATATGGGGACTACATGGGCACAACAATATAATAAGGGGGTTGTACTAATAACAATAAGGGGTTACACTAGTAATATAGGGACCTAACATGCCCCTCTCCTTCAAAAAGTGGTGTCCTCAACGCTTAAGTAGTTCTTGATGCTTCTGTATAAAATTCTTGTCCTCCCATGTGGAATTTTCAGCGGTTAAGTTCTTCCACTTGATGAGATACTCTGAAATTGATCGATTTCGTAGCTGTTGGGTTCTTTTTTATGCGACTGCTACAAGTTCCAATATGATTTTTCCTTCCTCGTCAAGTTCTTGCAATATTGTTTGAACTGGGATCTTCTGCAACTTTTGAATGAGTGGCCACCACTTCTTCATCCTTTTTCCATTCATCCTTACTTTGTTTATCCAATTTGGTTGGATAATATAAATAGCACAAAACAATGCTTCCCATCTCATCCTTTCTTAAGAGTGCATCTACAACAACATTTTGCTTCCCTTTTTTGTAGATGATTTCAAAGTCATAAACCAACATATTTGTGACCCATTTTTTCTGTTCTTCTAAAGGTAATCTTTGTTCTAAAAAGTATTTAAGACTATCATGATCCATTTTTACCTTAAAGTGTCTTCCCATTAGGTAAGGTCGCCATTTCTTAAGTGCATGTATTATTGCCAACATTTCCTTCTCATAAAAAGCTTTCTTGAGGGACATTTGTTTGTATGGATGTAACCATAAAAATACCCAATCGCCTACATCAAAACTTCTTTCATTCTGATGTTGATCTTCATGTTGTTTCATTCGATTCTGCACCAAAGTGGCGTTATCCTTTAAAAGTTGGAGAACTTGTTTTTGATGCTCGATGTGATATTTCACTGCTTGAATCTTTTTCTTCTTGATATGTCCTTCTATCTTGAGAGTTTGAGGAGTGGTAATTTCTTCCAGTGCATTACAAGATATGGTCAGATTCATATCTTGATGCTCTATGTGATCTTTCACTTGAACATTTTTCTTCTTGATATGTCCTTCTATCTTGATAGTTTGAGGAGTGGTAATTACGACCAATGCATTACAAGATATGGTTAGATTCATTTCTTCTTTCTTGATGTGGTCTTTCACTTCTTGAACCTTTTTCTTCTTGATATGTTCTTCTATCTTAAGAGGTTGAGGAGTAGTAATTCTTTCCAATGCTTTACAACATATGGTCGAATTCATTTCTTCTTTCTTTGGGGTTGGTTCCTGGTGTATATCCTCTTCTTTTGACGTTTTTTGATCCTTTTCTTCCTCCTTTCCACAATCAATGTAAAATAATTTCTTCTTAGCACACTTATGACCTTTAATGTATTTGTTATCACAATTGTAACAAAGCCATTTTTCTCTTTTTTCTTCCAATTGTTGTGGTGTAACCCTTGTAAGTTGTGGAAGGCTAGGAAAAACAACACTTCCATCTTTATAGTTGTGAGGGGTAGACTTCCTTGTTGCAATAATTTTGCTTTCCACTTTGTAACAAAGCCCTTTTTCTCTTTTTTCTTCCAATTGCTGTGGTGTTTCTCTAAAGAAGGTGTTTCTCTTTGTATCCTCATAATGTGCTATCATTTCCTCCGTGAAAATTGACGACGTAACAAGTTGTTTACTAAAACAAAGCCCTTTATACCATAAAAATTGATCCGGTTCTAAATATGAAGATGCAATACGCACCTTTTGTAACAGTTGCACCTCATGAAGATCAAAATATTTCTCCATCTGTAGTATCCATGTTCCGAGATCCTTGCCATCAAACTTCCTCATATCGATTTTTGGAACATGGTGGGTCTTCAATCCAACATTATAGTCTATGAAATCATGATTAACATTTATTTTGTTCTCATCATGAGTTTCCTTTACTACCCTTTCACCATTAGTGACCATTTCTTGTAGCAACTTATTCAAATTTATTTTCAATTCTTCCATCTTATCGTCCATGCCATTCATCTTAGCGTCCATCTAAGTGTCCATGCCATCCATCTTATCTTCCACACCATCCATCTTAGTTTCCATGCCGTCCATCTTAGCTTCCAAGTCATTCATCTTAGCTTCTACGCCTTTCTTTAAACCATCCATCTTAGCTTCTACGTCTTTCTTTAAACCATCCATCTTATTTTCTGTTACCTTTTGTGCGAGTGAAATTTGTTGCACTTGGTTTCATAATATTGATATATCATGTTGCATTTCTTCCTCTTCTTCATGAGTCATGCTAGAGATTTCAGGTTGCTTACTAGGTGTTTCCATTTTCTTTCTTCGGGGCATCAATTACCGATAATAATGCTTCACTATGCCCTTTGAATTCCTTCAAACTAATTTTTCAAACCAAGCTTATGCAAAAATTTAAAAATACACACCTTTTTTCACTTGTAGGAGCTCGATATTGAATCTAATGTACCTCTATAATTTTGGATCTCCCAGTTCTGAAATTGTGACGAGCAGTATCCCTCTGCGTCCTCTTTCCAATGCCACTAGTCTGATCAAAATTGGATTCTCCAAGGAAGAGTTATGCCAAATCTCCCACAATGACTTGATTATAGACTAGTTCAGTAAAGGGAACTTGTATGACGTGCCACGTGTCATTGTTTCAACCTTAGTACCTGAAATTGATACATAGAAAACTAGAGGTTGTCTTCTTTTTAAAAATTCTTTTGAGATTTCAATCTGATGTTCAAAACAAACGTTGTGACGATTTCCCCAGGTCACTTGTTTGGAATGTAATTCGAGAGTCTGCAAAAAACTAACTTCCTCAGATCATATCTCTGAAAATATAGCGATATAAGCTCTAAAATTTGGTCTCGAAGTTCAGAACTATTTCGGCTCAAATGGGTTCTTTTTTTAGATTCTGAAACATCGAAGAAAAAATTTTATAGCAAAAATTCCACAATGACCTTTTTGGAGTAGCGAAATCCTAGAATCCAAAGCTCTGATACCAAATGTTATGAAACCAACTCACAAAAAGATAGAAAAGATAGATGAATGCCTTAGAAATAAGGCTCTTCGAGGGGGAAACCTCCTTTACATTACACAAATGAACAATTCTTATATGATACAAATGACGAGACCTTCTTTCTATATAGAGGAGGCTAAGGGGTCATAATATAATCAGAGTTAACATAACAATAATAATGTAAGGGCACAATAATAACAATAGTGGGCTTCTATGGGGCACAATAAAAACAATATGGGGACTACATCGGCACAAAAATATAATAAGGGGGTTGTACTAATAACAATAAGGGGTTACACTAGTAGTATAGGGACCTAACAGCGAGAGACCTGCATAGTTGGTTCCCAAGTGTCTTTCAATTCATGGAAGCAACTCTTTCATCACTATTTCTAAATTTCATCAATGTTTTAATGAACATGAACTTCCATATAAAACTTTGGACCTTGTCACTTTAGTCGATCCCAATGTTATGGTTCCTCTATGTAGAGGTTCCATTTACAAATATATTTTAACTTCAAATTGCATGCAAAAAATGTCAAATTGAATGTCAAGACTAGTGCACTTCAAACTAGTCACAGTAGTGCATGAATTCCAAGGCAAACTGAATCTAATAGGCTCTGTAAGTGGAAGTACTGTTGCACTAAGTGGTGTTGTTTGTTAGTCTTTGTACTGCGTAAAGTCTTGTTCTTCATTGCCTTGGAAATTTAGTGTTCTGACATATGGAGTTGCTACTATTGCAAAATTTAGTAAGGTTCATGTTAGGTTTGGATAATGATATCCGGATTATGGATAGTAAGTTAAGGTTTGGATTATGGATATTCCATTAAATTCTCCCTTGAAATCTATTTTAATTGTTGCTATTCATATATAATTAATGAGTTGATTTCTTAATCTCTCCCTTATGGACACGATAAGTGGATCTTTGAGACTATTTCAACTATTGACCATAGTTGTTTTAAATATGAGGGTTCTTCCAACAACTACTTCCATGCCACGTCAGGAATCCAAGTGCTTATCTTGATGTGCAACTATCACATTCTCTGCTAATTTCATTTCACTTTATTAGATAATTGTGTTATGTGTACATTGTGTTTTCAAAATGAAATTTACATATATGGTGATGCATAATAGCTAAAGGTTTTTGAATCTATGGGAAAAAATACCAAGAGTGGGTTATGTGTAAGTAGAATTATGGATCTTAGTTAAAGAGGGAGGTTTCAGGAACTACCTCATTGACATGACAAAAGTACCAGGTTCCCATTTTTTGGTTTTTTATTATAATTGTTGCATTGTTGAGATAACAAAAATATCTATCCTTAAGCAATTATTAACAGGACCCGGGTTTGGTCTTTTGGTCAAAGATCCATCGAAGGGAATACCATTTTTGGTGAGAATGGAAAATCCCAATTGGTGAATGTTGTAGGTTGAAAATCTAGATTTTGCATTACAACTGGTAGACAAGGACAGGGGAAAGAATGCCTAGCAATTGAGGGTGTTTCTTCTTAAGGCTCACAATGTTGTAGGGTGTCTTGCCTCACTTGTTAGAGGACTATGGAGTCTTCTCATTGATAAAAGCCTGTTTTTGGAAAAGGGTTGGTGATGGAGTCTGAGCAATCCAAAAAAAAATATTGCTTAGGCTTCCTAGGTCATTTCTTCTTGTGGTTTCAACGGCAACACTTGTGTTTCAAGCATTTTCCTACCTCAGTAGGTTACATTTCTCCACACCTTGTTTTACATGCCAAATTTATTCGGGAATGAATATTTCCTGCAATTCATATATCTTCTACTAGGATTCATTCAGATCCATTTACATTTCTACCCCAGTTCAAGTTATGGCAAAAATTTGCATCATTTTATTTTTTATCAGTTTGTACAAGAAGATAAAGCCAAAGCCAAAAGATTAATCTTTTGAACTCAAGGATGTTGGAGAGTGAGGGTCTACCTATCCTAGGGTCATGGTACAAATTCCCATGTCGATATAAAACTCATTACTATTTTCACTTTCATTAATTTTTTTTGGAACTTATATTCTCAATATTATGATTTATGCGTTAAAATTTGCTTCCCTGGGATTTGCACTTGTGTTTGAAGCATTTTCCTGTTAGAATAGTTCATTTGTCCCTGTGAATCATTCCCTATCATAAAATTTTCATAGTTTTAATGTTTGTCTCTCTCAGGTATTGAGAAGATGAAAACAAACTCTTTTCTAAGAGATCAATAGGCTTTAAAGATAACCATGATTGTCACAAACTCCAAAAAATGGTTATTTGTATTTTTGCTACTATAAGCTTGATAGATATTTTTTTGGATAACAGTCCAGTCTGCTATATATATAGGCAAAATTTGAACACTTATTTTTTATATTAGGTTGTCTCATTGTTGTAGGTGTAATTTTGGTGTACTGCTTTAATGCAAAATGTATTTCAGTGAAAAAAGGTTAGATCCAAGTGCTTATCTTGATATGCAATTATCACATTCTCTGCTAATTGTATTTCACTTTATTAGATAATTGTGTTATGTGTACATTGTGTTTCCAAAATGAAAATTACATATATGGTTGTTGCATAATAGCTGAAGGTTTTCGAATCTATGGGAAACAATACCAAGAGCGGGTTATGTGTAAGTAGGATTATGGATCTTAGTTAAAAAGGGAGGTTTCAGGAACTACCTCGTTGACATGAAAAGAGTTCCATGTTCCCATTTTTTCGTTATTTATTTTAATTGTTGCATTGTCAAGATAGAAAAAATCTCTATACCTAAGAAATTATTAACAAGAACCGGGTTTGGTCTTTTGGTCAAAGATCCATAGTAGGGAATACCGGTGAGAATGGAAAATACCCATTGGTGAATGTTGTAGGTTTAAAATATTGATTTTGCATTATAAATGGTAGAGAAGGACAAGGGAAAGATGCCTAGCAATTGAGGGTGTTTCTTCTTAAGGCTCACAATGTTGCAGAGTGTCTTGCCTTGCTTGTTAGAGGACTATGGAGTCTTCTCACTGACAAAAGGGTTGGCGATGGAATCTAAACAATCCAAAAAAAGAATTGTTTAGGTTTCCTAAGTCATTTGTTTTTGTAGTTTCACTGGCAGCACTTGTGTTTCAAGCATTTTCTTACCTGAATAGATGCCATTTCTCCACACCATGTTTTTACATGCCAACATTATTTTGGATTGAATATTTCCTACAATTAATATATCTCTACTAGGATTCATTTAGATCCATTCACATATCTGCCCCAGTTCAAGCTATGGCAAACAGGGAAAATTTTAGGGGCTAATATTCGCAAATGGGCTAATTTTCCATGCTTTTTCCTAAAAAAGGATTCGTTAATTTCCATTTTTTTCTAAAATTTATTTGCCCAAATTTTATAGCATAATTTTTTTTACCTTGAAAATTGCCAAAATTTATATATATACTATATAAAATTATTAGAAATTTTAATACTTTTACAAAAACATTGCCAAACATTTTACAAATTGCATATTATGTACTAGTGAGATTAGCCAAGGTTTCTAAACTTTAAAATAATTTTTCATTCTTAAAATTTTCCCTGATAGCAAACATTTGCACCATTTCCCTTTTTATCAGTATGTACAAGAAGATAAAGCCAAAGCCAAAAGATGAATCTTTTGAACTCAAGGATGTTGAAGAGAAAGGATCTACCTATCCTAGGGTCATGGTACAGATTCTCATGTCAGTATGAAACTCATTACTATTTTCATTTACATTAAAAAAGTTGGAACTTATATTCTCAATATTATTATTTCTGTGTTAAAATTTGTCTCCCTGGGATTTACACTTGTGTTTGAAGCATTATCTTGTTGGAATAGTTGACAATTCTCCCTGTGGACTATTCGCTGTTAGAAATTTTTCATAAGTTTAATGTTCGTATTTATCTTAGGTATTGATAAGATGAAAACAAACTCTTTTTGAAGAGATCAATAAGCTTTAAAGGTAATCAGGATTGTCACAAACTCCAGAAAATGGTTATTTGTATTTTTGCTACTATAATCTTAATAGATATTTTTTGGATAACAACCCAGTATGCTATATATAAAGGCAGAATTCGAACTCTTATTTTTATATCAGGTTGTCTCATTATTATATGTGTAATTTTGGTGTACTGATTTCATACAAGATGAATCTCAATGAAAAATGCTCAGATGGAAATATAAATTTTAGTGAAAAATGGCCTTTTGTAATATGTAAATATACTTAAATAGAGAATGAAATCCTTCAAAAAATTTGACAGGCTCTCGAATTCAGAAAATTACAAAAAGGGTCTTAGAATTATAAATTCATATAACTATTCTCAGATATATAATTTCTTAGCCTTCCCTCCTATGTAATAATATAGAAATTGTATACTCTTTGCAGTTTTATTTCATTTGTAGCCAAAGAACTGCATAGCTAGTTCCCAAGTGTCTTTCAATTCATGGAAGAAACTCTTGCATCACCATTTCTAAATTTCATCAATGTTTTAATGAACATGGACTTCCATATAAAACTTTGGACCCTGTCAATCTAGCCAATCCCAACGTTATGGTTCCTCTGTGTAGAGGTTGAGACTAGCTCACTTTTTTCTTTGCTTTTCCCAAATGGCGAGATTGGACTTAAAAACAAAATATGTCCTTATGTCTTTTGAATATGTATAGATTTTAGTGACTTTGAGATTTGCTAGAATGTTGTACTCCCTTCATTTTCACAACCAGAAACATACATTAAATTGCTTGACTTGTTTAATTTCAACCATGCCATTTATTGTTCTGGAAACTCTTCTAACTGCAACTTGGAACTCCTTTATTTATTCGTTATTGTTATTGGTGCTTGCTTCCTACCATCTATTGCTACTATATTCCTTATTCTTGGCCTTTTGATAGATCATGTACATTTCTTATCACAATGCCATTTCCCAATATATTTTGGTTTCCATTGTTTTACTTTAGAGTTAATTTATCCATGAGCCAAACTGTTGTGAAGGAGATAAGAGATTTTCTCTAAATTGTAGCTTGTTTAATTTGCTTGAAATTTTATTATTTAATCATTCTTCCTATTATTTTTTTCATCGTGCATGGAGGGAGGGACGTTTTGCAATGACTAGTGGACAAATTCTCTCTCTTGTTATGAATGTCAAACTATGTGAGTGGAAGTGGAATTACTTCCTTAATATATTTGTTGTGAGTGGAAGTGGAATTATTTCCTCAATATATTTGTTGTGAGTGGAAGTGGAATTATTTCCTGAATATATTTGTTGCATGAACTTGATCAAAGTATCAAAAGTTTTCTTTTAGAAACTATTTTATAAATTTATTCTACTTTATTTTTGTTTCTTATCGTCATCATAGTAAATTTATTCTCTATCGTCCATGACCCATTGTTCGAATAGTAAGTTGGGGATCTTTCCATAAGGAGACCTCGTTTCTAATCTTCTGGACACCACTTATTGGGAAATTTGAACACTGCAATTAACAAAATAGTATCTAATACTAGTCCATCCACTAATCTCTTTGGTACTATTAAACATTTTGCTGGTTTCAAATACAAAACTTTATCTCTATCCCTTTCTTACATAGGTTTTAGGGCTTTTATTCATTACTTAATCATAAGCTTAGCTAATCCAATTCCTTATTTTGGATTGCTCCATCAAAACTTCTCATTTTTACATAAGGAGGTTGTCATACTCTAGACTTAAATTGTACCCAACTGTGATATCTATCTTCTATTATATTGACAACAATCAAAATTTCTTTTGTGCAATGATTGTTTTATCCAAAAATGATATTTGTAATGCTTCAGATTTTTGGTTGGATCACATTCAAAATGGTTTTTGAGACATTTTCATACCTGAATTAAATGTTTGAAAACATTTTCATGTCTTCCTTAACGTAGGACTTGTAACATCATCATGTAACATTTTAATCCATTTCTTAGAATAAATCAATTCCATGATAGACATTGTTTTTCCCTTCATTTGCTTTCTTAATCATGCAACATTTTTCTTTGGCACATCCAAATTGCAAAAAAAAAACTAAGAATCTCTTCGTTACTGGTATCAGCGTCGTTGTCACACATATTCCCCCCCACCCCCGTGTTTTTAGATCTTCCACACTTTTCCCTTCATTTTTTTTCCTCCCTTCGTGCCTTACAAAGTAAACGTTGTAGCCTTCTCCTTCATTTTACTACACATACTAACTTTGTTCTTATACACTTACAAGTGAATTTTACTTGCATCTCCTCTCTTCGAATAACAAAGTCACTTCAAAATGGAGACAACCTTGACTAGCAATGCACTTTCATTTATGCTGGTTGGTTTCATCGAACTACATCTAGTCCTCTAGGTTGTCGCCCTTGAACACATACACCCCGCCAGGTCCACAAACCCCTGTTTCCGCCTCTCTCTTTCTGACGAGACTCACAACCATGAGGTCTTGCTACCTTCCTCCCACAATGCTCTTGCGACAAATGGAACCCTACATATCGACTCCATTGTGATCCTCAGAAAAAGCTCATGCACATATATTCATTGGTCTTCGTGCGTTTGAAACTCCCCCCTAGCTTCATCGCCTCCCTCTCCTTTTATGTATTTTTCAATTTAAATTGATATATTGATGCTTCTTTTCCCATCTTAACTCACATTTTTCTTTCTTCCTATTTTCAGGTCGCTACGTGTCCTCGAACTTGAAATCCTCCAACCTATAATAGTTCTGGTCGGTGATCCAACCCCTCTCATTCTGTCCACCAAACAAACACTCCATGCCAACTCATCCTCGTCTCCTGCATCCGGCTTACCATCTAACCCCCTTGTAGGCACCCAAACTCCAAACCTTCTAGACAGTGCCCCTACAACTACAAACCAGCACCCTTTCAAGGTCATCACCCCATCACGCAAATTTTGGTCCATCCAAGGAAAAGTGATCGGAAAAACACCCCTACGTGAATACAACACCTCATGTGGCTCTGGGAAATCACTTGTCTTTGAACTTGTTGACTGCGACAACGAAGTGATCCACGTGTCTGCGTTCAATGACATGGAAACCTCTCTCCATTCTCTCGTTCAAATCGCCAGATATACACCATTTCAAATGGCACCATAAAGGTTTCGAACCCTTCCTACAACCATCTCATCCAACCTTTCGAAATCCTTCTCTTCTCCACACTGAAAGTGTCTCCCTCCATACATGACGATACGTCAATCCATTCCCATAACTTCCATTTTGTGTTAATTATTTCGCTCAACCTTTCATCACTCATCTCAATTGTTGATGTTATTGGTGTTGTCAACTAAACTTCTCCTACCTCCATCATACGCAGACGCGATGGATTCGAGACTAAAAAAAAACCTATCTCACTTCGTCACACGTTTGGGTGCAACATTGATGTGACCCTCTGGGATGCACACTACCATGCCGAGGGCTATGAAATGTCCAAACTCCATATGGTACAAACCATTGCAGTCCTTGCAATCAAAGGGGGCTGTGTCGTCGAGTTCAATAGTCAGTCTATTGAGACTATCCCCACCACCTACCTTGCTATCAATCCAGATATTACTGAAACATACCATCTCATACAATGGTTCTAGGAAACATGCGTCAACTCATCCTCGCCCTCCTTTAGTCGTAAGTATACATGCACACCTAGCAGGCTCATCAAAGCAAAAATAATAGGTGAACTAACTCCAATGGTTTGCATCGAAAAAAATCCATGGGTTTCCCTTCGTGCTACAACTACATTTATCAACATGGAATATTTCTACTTTCTCGCATGCCCCCTTAACGTTGACAAGGTGAAATGCATGAAAAAGCTTCCTGGTAGAAAGAAAACTGATGGCATTATACAAAATGTGAGGGCTCCTTCCTGGAATGTGACTACCACTATGTGCTCTTACTTGAATTGCATGACCACATTGGGCAAGTCAACAATGTTGTTGCTTTCGATGATGCCGCAACAGAACTTTTGGGCATGTATGCAAAGGACCTGTTGTAGCTAGCAACACCCCCCCCCTTATTCAATTAAGTATCAGTCATGATACTGGATGAATGGGGACCCTTAGTTAATTTTTAGGAAAAGCAAGAGTTTCTTTTTGAAATCACAATCATACGCTTGGAAAAAATCCTCTCAAAGACCTAAGTCTATGATAAAAGAGAAAACCTTAAGGTCGCATTGCAAAAGATATGAAACACCTTCATTTCCCTTTTTATGCGCAAAATCCTCATGTTAATAATGACATCGCGTCGCAGATTGGTAACGCTCATAAAGGAAACTTAAAAATCCACCGATGTGCGATAACACCGATCGGTAGATCGCATATCGCATAAATGAGTCAGGCTAGATTTTATGAATATCAAATTCCTGCGATCGCTGCGATGCCACATCCATGCGATTTGCGATGATGCGATTAGCGATCGCGCGACATGCGAGGTTACGTCAGCAAATCATAAACCACTTCAGTACGAATCCTTCGGGCGCGCCATTCAAAGAAAAAGCCACTTTCTATAATCTGACCCGAAATCATGCGCTTTTAATGATAGTAAATGAATTAGTTGTCAGTTATTAAGTGGATTAAAGATGCGTGCCTTGGTAGAGATTTGCTTCACGTAAGGTGGCATATTTGATTTATCTCTTGCATTTAAAACTCTCCCATCACCTTTCTGGATCAGTCATTTCCATTTCACTCGTAACCTGCAGGAACAAAACGCGAAGACGACTCAGACAGAAACGCAAAGCGAAATGGGAAAAAAGAACAAAGCTCAAAGCTCCGAAGCAAGGGAGAAGACCAAGGAGATGGCACCCCTGTACATAGACACAACCTGCAACAAAGACGCAGGGATATCAACATGGGACGGTATGTACAGGCTGCTAGAAGAAGAAAAGCCTAGAATAATGAAGGTGACTGTTGTCGCGGGCGCTCCACGCTCTTCTGAGTTGACCTTGGAGGACCTAGCATGTTCATTCCTCCACAGAATAGCTGCAAGACCCAAAATTCTACCTTACACAGATATGATCAAATGGATATTGGATGATGCAGAATTAAAGGGCAGACAATTCAAAGTTCATGGACATGGGCTTGTAGGATCGTTTGCTGCGGAAGATTTGAAACTTATGTATCATCTTCCTGAACCTCAAGCAACCTATAATGCAGAATTCGTTAGGAAGTTCGCTGCAGAGAATCCAGATCTATCAGACACCACTAAAGAATGGTCTAGAAGAGATGAGCCGCTAAAAAAGGATAAAAACGGTATGTACAGCACTGGTTCCCTCACCTCTCCATATTGTTTTGCTGCGGCTATGCTCTGTAGGTTATTTGGGATGCCAGATATCAACAAGTTTTCATCTGAATGGCTGCCATTGATTGATGCTGCCACTAACGCCGAAATCCTAGATTGGGCCAAAATCCTTTCTGATACTCTATACACGGTCGTTGTCAATTATCGGTCTAAGAGATCCTTTTCTCAAAGGGTCTATCCTCCTTTTTATCTGTCTGCCTATATTATGGATTCTGTTTGTCTTGTATCTAATTTTCCTGTTATGGGTTGGAAATGGACTACCCAAGACCCATTGCCCATCCATGTTTATCACAAGATCTTATGGGATTCCCAGTTTGCCCCTCATTTTTACCAGATTTGCCATAGGGTTATTTTGCCCCTATATAGAATGATATACGATAAGGACCCCCCAAGGTACTCCCCCGAGGCCCAAATTGACATCATCCCCGTCGCAAAATGGTTTGGGGAAGAATGGTTTACTTACATTAGAGTTTTTGGAAGCACTGTACCTCCACATGTCCTACCCCTATATATCCCTAACAAACTTTTGGCCCGGGAAATCGCTTATCAAACCTGTTCTGAAGGCGATTTAACCAAGGACCTAAAGGACAAGAAGAAGGCCATTTGGCCTCAATTTCCCGTCACTTGTGGGACCTTCTCTTTGTTCGATGTAGGACACGCTTTCGACGAGGTGGAGAATGTGACGTGTCTTCAATTATTTAAGTTCCCAGCGAGGCCATTCGACCCAAATAATGTGGCCCAAGAATTCACAACGAACGTCAAGATAAGAGTGTTCTCTGGAAAGAAAGATCTGTTTGATGATCTCTTTCAGAGTAAGAGCTCGCTCAAAGAAATTTTGCAGGAAGCTCAGTCGAGGTTGTCTTCAGGTGACCTCCAGAAATTCACGTTATACAGAGAAAGAAGGCTGGCTAGTATTCCACTAGAGAGGCTGCGAATACCTACTAGAGAACCGACTCCGAGCATCAGCCTGAGTGAAAACACCAGCACTTCCAGGTCTAAGTCCAACGCCGCACAAGAAGTATCTGAGCATCCTGAAGAGTCTGGTCACGAACAAGGAAAAAACGAAGAAACGACCAAAGACACAGCTCAGTCGAGTGCAATGTCTCAGCAGCAAGTTATCGCCTCACCACCAAGAGATGTCCCCCCTCCTGTCATCGAAGCACCCCTTGTCACAACAGAGCTAGATAAAGAGTGGGAAACCTTCAATGAATTAATTAATCTTGAAGGGCAAGTCCCGAAGACACCTGTGAGCAATACACAGGTGGTGCAAGAAGTCGTTTCGACCATGGTCAGTAGCGCCACAGAAGCTGAACACCTTCCTATCGCTCCAGCCTCAGAACTTCTACTTAACGTAGAAGAAATTCCCCCATTGGAAGTATTCTATAGTCCCCAGCACAAAGCAGTCGTGAGGAGACAGAGAAAGAAGAGAAAGCTTGAGAATACACTGTCTCAAAGTGCTGAACATCTAGACGTCTTGTGGAAAGACCCAAATAATAATCCGACTAAAAATCTCACGAAGCTGTCTCAGATTGCAGGAGCGTATGCTTCTGCGACTATTGACAAGGCCTCTGAAGTTCAGCAACTCTTAAAGGAACAAGAAAATCATATACAACTGCTACAACAACAGTTGCAACAAGCCAACGCGAACACTGAAGCTTCCAGACAGCTAGAAAAGCTACAGGAAGACTTTCAACAGATGCAGATAGGCTACCAGAAAAGTCTTGAAGAAAAAGAAAAACAACTGCAGACAGTGCAAGAAATGCATAAAGATGAGCCTAAACTGGCAGAGTTTATTTCAGAGTCCATCGGCTTGAACGAGCAACTACTGCAGCAACAGGAAGAGTTGGGACGTGAAATATCACAGTGGAGGCACTTTTGTGAGCTGAGCAATAAAATCACCAGTCAGGTGGTGGAATTGCGGAGCGACTATGATCAGAACGACAAGAAGGTGACAGAATATCTAAATTGGCAAGATGATGAGGAAGGGAAAAGAGTAGGAGCACCCAGGATTAATGAAAATCATAAGGAGCTGCTCTTTAATAAATGGGACGAACAGATCACGCAGGCGGAGCAAGCAGCAGAGACAGCGGCGACAGAAGCGAGCATTCTTATCGATTGTGTAAATGAAAATTTACACAGGGCCAATTTAATTACAGAGACTACCCCGGGGTACCTACCAAGCAAGTTACAACTGGAGACAGAATGGAGGCAGAAAGGGCAGGCAAAAGGGAAAGCAATCCAAGCATTGGCTAGGCTGAATTGGGAAGGTTACTGGACGTACTTGGTTAAACCACACAGCCAATGGATGACGGTGAAGTGCATTACGAATGCAGCCAAGAAGGTAGCACCAGCTCTCATAGATGCCGTTTTCGCAGCCCAGCTCAGCGCAGAAATCAGCCAGCCGACTCTTCTCAAGCCTATGCTGGACACTTGCAACTTCAAAGACCAAGTTCACAAATGATTTCATTTAGAATGTTGTTTTTTCTCTTTTTATTAGATTAGAAAAAGGACGGCCATTTGAAAAACGTATCCTAAAATTTTGTAATGATACTATTATTAGAATTAGGAAGTAGTATTTTAACCCTTCTCATTGCATTGGAGAAGGGTCCAGAAATTTGTCAAAACTTGTCCTCGGAACATGCACTTCGGCACCCTCAGAGGAGGTTTTGATGAATGGAAGGATCGAGATTTACTTATGTTTGCATTTTAATGTCTGCTACTGATGTTGCACTTCTGTACTCTTATAGATGTTAGAAGTAAGTTTAGATAAATCGTTATTGCTTGAAGTTTGTGAGTGAAAATCAGTCATAAATGGTACTTTTATCTCTTGACGAATTTCTGCTTATATTCTTAAAGCGAATATGCATTTTAGTTGTTTATATGTAATTTATGGATGTTTGGGTTACCATTTGGCACTTCTGTACGGTGGAATCATTTGTTTGTGCTTGACATATGAATGATTTT